>BSUD01000005.1:129560303-129628486 GCA_033239045.1 Fagopyrum esculentum | reverse complement strand
GCTAGTGGATCAACCGTAAGATGAGACTTCCATTGTAGTTGTACATAGAATACCGAGAAACATATAAGGTAACCAACAATGGTAACGAAAGACTGAAGTTTTGAAGTTTAAAGTCGATGTGAGATGTACAAGAAGTACATGAAAGATTGAGGATAGAACCTCTCCGTTCGATTGGACGTTACATAAGAAAAGGGAGTCAATCCTACACCTACTCGAAGGAATGATGCAAGCTTTGGTAGAATACGAAGAAAGTAATACTAATATATTACAAGGCGTGATTATTAGAGCAAGTCTCCCAAGTTTTGGAGATGAAGGATCTTTGAAAGAGGACGGTGAACATTGCAGCTAAAGAAGTATTAAACCACGTGTTCGATGGACGTCACCTCAACAGATCGGGGTGGACCACTTGAAAAATGGTAAGGCAAGATTGTGTCGATATCTTATGATATGTGATGGGAGAGAAAAGATGGAACCTGAGATATCACGGATTCCAATACGTCAGAAGGTGGATTTTTCCACTAAGGTCGAACTTGATTTAATTTCGATATCTAAGGCGCTGTATGAATTGTGGAAGCAAGAATTGCAAGAACTTAGTGATAAGATTTCATAAGAATTAGTGAAATTCCATAGAGAACACCAGACGATATCTTAAACTCTTGGTTTGAAGTTGCTATGAAGAACACCAGTTGCGAAAAGTGAGACGGTTATCTCCGTTTGTTCATCGATTACCGTGAGCTAAACAAGATAACAATGAAGAACAAGTCCCTCACCACAGGTAGATTCTCTACTCGATAAGTTGCAAGGGTTGTTAGTCTCTTCTAAGAATGATTTAAGGTCTGATTGTCACCAATCGAGAATCCGAGACCGGGATATTGCAAATGCGGCATTCCGGACAAACAATGGTCACTATGAATTGTAGTGATTCCATACGGGCTTATGAATACCCCGGATAAGATATTTTGGGGTCTACTCTTGAAAAAGAAAGAAGATATTTGACAAGTTTGTTTTCGAAATGGCAAACCCCGAAAGATGTGAAAGAAGTTACAAGTTTTCTAGGATGTGCTGGTCATTACCGGATTTGTGAAGAAATTCTCCAAGTCAGAGTCCTGTTTGAATATTGAGGAACAATGTAAAAGTAATAGCATATCTATCTTGCGGTGTGAAGTGAAGTACTTCCTTCATAACTTGGAACTTGTAACAAGATTGAGGAAACACAACAATAAAGATTGGTTTGACAAGAACCAAAGCCAACGGTATAAATTGGAAGTTCGATCGCCCTTGTTAGAGACACACAAAGAAGAACATAATGGAAATGATGCATTGAGAAAGACCCGAGAAGGAAGCTGAGTTTCCGATATATTGGACCTTTTGAGATCTTAGCGCGAGTTGGGGAAGTGGCCTACAAGTTGGCATTGCCACCCGGTGTTCATGTGTATCAATCGAGAGGATACATACATTACTCGAGACATATTGTTAGCCATGAGACTCTAGTGGCAAACGAGGAACCGATGAGGCTAATTGGAGGACGGAGAATAGTATCTCTGGTTGAGTTTAGGCTGAGCTAGTAGCATCGATAGAATCGAAGTGTTAGACCTAGTTCTTCTCTTAGTTGAGCTATGTGCATTTGTGATATTATGTGTAGTTTGTCCCCGATGCGAGAATGTGTTGTATGACCTATTATAGCGTGTGGTGATAGTCTGAGTAGAATGTGTTTATAGACTGGAAGACTTAAGCCTTCTTAGTTTGAGAGTTCATACCTTAGCCTTGAGGACCGAGAAGTTCGACACATAGTAAGTTTTGGGACGAAACTTGTTTTAAGGGGATCTGATGTAACACCCCGTTTATTAGAGCATTTTCGATATTTTCTTTCCGGCGGTTATTTGATATTTTTAATATATCTTAAGGAAGTTTTACGAGTATATATATACGTATATATTTTCACGGTATTTTATTATTATTTAAATCCCGTAATATAGTTGCGTGATCGTTTTAAATATGTCGTAAAGGATATTTGGTGAATTTATTTATAAATTTGATCCACGTAAACTCCCGTATCTTTCTCGGAAAAGTTTTCCGATCCGAAAAACACATCCCGGTTATTTTGATCGGGTTTATGTTAAATCCTGATCTCTTATTTTTTTTACCTTTTCTTTTTATTTATTTCCCTCCTCCCCAGACTGATGGCGTGTTCTTGCTGCTTGGCTCTAGCCGCCCATCTAACTGTACCTATCCCCTAGCTTAGCCCGTCTCCTCGTTCACCTTGCTGCAAACCACCCTCTCGCCTTCACTAGACTACACCATCCCAAGCAACCCTCACATTACTCTCTCTGTTCATCATCGACCTTGCTGCAAACCACCGTATCATTCAACCCTCTGCAATGTCTTCACCCATGATAGTTTCACACTTGAACTCTCCCTCACCTATAATACTCTGTTTGGAAGCCTGCAACAACTTGCCCTGATGCAACTACGGTAACCAGGAGTCCTTTGCAGCCTCACCTCCATTGTGACTGCCGGAGTCGAGAAACAGAAGAAGCGTTTGCCTCCCCACCGCTGTCGGAGCCGAACGAGCATTCTCGCCTGCTTTGTTTCCTCTTCGCCTTTATCGAGTCAGCCTGCCGGAACTCCAGCCCCAGCCGCCGCCCCCTGCGTGTGGTTGTAGTTGAAACTGTTCAGGCCGCCCTTGCAACCGCCTTGCACCCACGTTGGGCCACTAGACGCCGCCGTTCCTCCCTTCTCCCTTCTTCTATCGTGCCGGGACTCCCCGTCAACCGCTGGAGGAGAGACATCAGCACCCTGCAACCAACACAACCGCCATCAACCGCCGTCGCTAAGCGCCGGAGCTGGAGTCGCCGCCGGAGAGGTCTCCCCTCTGCCCTGCAGCCGCCGCTCTTCCTCCCGTAACCTTCTTTTCCTCCTCTCTACTGCGTGCTGCTTCTAGGTTGAAAGATACCCCTTTTTGTATTTTTTAAATCGGGCCCCTCAGTTTTGTGTTTATTACAGATGTGACCCACTTATTTGTTATTACAAGTTTTGAGCCAAGTATCTGGAATTATACATTTATGCCCTCTGCAGAAAATTAATTACATATATTGACCCGGTTTTACAAATTATGAATTATGCCCTTGATGGATTGATTTCGGATTATGACCCTAAATATTTTAATTGTGGTTTATGATCAAATTCCTACGTTCGTATAAAATGCGCGGAAAATGTATTGTGGGTTTTCAATGTTGGCTTTTGGAAAACGAGTTTTACCTCAAATTAATATATCGTATATATATATTACTATCAAATTTAGCGTATGAGCTAAATTTGTTTAGCTTTGGATTTAGGTCCGGAAGCGGCCGTTATAGACCAACGAATCCAATCTCGACGTTCGTAGATCATCTTCAACCTTGGATCGTGTGTGCGTAACTTCTTCCTCGATCTAGTTATGTTTAGTGGTAGAATCATGCTAGGTTGGATCTAGCATAACTTAGGGCAAATGTCAAGTAGTGGCCTTGAACCGTGTATGGTTGTTGGATAGTTTATGAGATTTTGTCGAGTTATGTTTGGTACGATCTTAGGACGATCTTTGAGATTAGGAGTTGGACCTAGCATGCTAGGGTGTGACCTCATATAGGTTTTGGGAGACTATAAGCCCGACGCTTTTAGCTTATCGGTTAGTTATTGATTATCGTGCCTTGTCTTGAACAGGCCTTGGTTATTTTCCTACGGGAAGTGAGATTGGTTTTTAGCTAGCTTTGAAACGAGGTAAGTCCTCGGACTTACTTAGCCGCTTCTATGCCTTATTTGGATGTATATGGTGGTGTGTGTTTACCGCTTTTAAGCATAAAAATGGATTAGGATTTACTTGACCTTATTTATTGGCCCATTGTTACTACTATTATTATCGGGCGGTGACATCACCGCTCAGTTTCCCGAGGGAGACTGGGGGGATCTCTGCGACCAGGCCATACACGGTATACGGGCGGGCTTTTTCATCACTCCCTCAGGGTATACGGGTTGGGCGCCGCCACACTCCTGTTGGTTACATGGGGACAGAGGCGAGAGTTATAAGACTCTCGTGTCACACTTGAACGAATGAATTAGATATGGAATAACCTAAAAGAGATAATAAGTAATGGATGTGTATGTTTATGAGCATGTTGTGTGTTTGTGTTCCTATGTGTGTTTGTGCCATATTATTCTTATAATGCCTAGAATGTGAGCTAACGGTTTTATACCAATTGTTGTAGTATATGTGCAGGATAGGATGTGGCCGAGTGATCCGGAGGAGTGGGCAACCGGGGTTCCGTACATCTTAGGTTGAGTTGGGTTTTGGAGTCCTTATGTTGTTGTTATTATATATTATGTTGATGTTGTTGTAAGGACGGCTGAAGTCTTTCCTTTCTTTTATTGTCGGGTTTCATAACATTGCATAAAAATGTATTTCGGTTTTGGCCTTTATTTGTGCCTTGTTGCAAGATCCGGTGAAATTGTTGTCAGGCTAAGGGTCAGGACCCATTGTGAGGTCTCGCCCGTAGCATCCCAATATCCCGCGGATTCGGGGTGTTACATCAAGTGCCATTGTTGCCAACCTAGAGCTCTGATACCATGTTGTAACACCCCGGATTCTCGGAACCCGGAATATTACTGGTTAGGACCTCACAATGGGTCCCGGCCTCAGTTTGACAACAATATTACTAGGATCTTGCAACAAGACACAAATAAGAAAAACCGAAATTCACAAAATGTATTTGTAAAAGGATGAATGCAACAAAACTAACAGCCTATCGTACTTAAACAACTGAAAAGACTAACTGTCTTAACAAAGGAAAGACAACAAAGCAACAACCCAAACCCCCACTCTAAAGAGTACGGAGACCCGGCTGACCACTACTTCCGGATCACTCAGCTGCTATTCTAACCTGCAGTAAAGCTAAAAACACAACAAAACAACCATTAGCTAGTTATCTAAACATTAGGAGAATAATAATAGCACACACACATAAAATATTAAACACTCATCATGCTTTCAAACAATCCATTTATTATCTTCATTTAAGTCATTCACTCTAATGATACTTATTTTGTGACACGACGGATTTCCAAACCTCGCCTCCGCCCCCGTGTACCCATCAGGAGTGGATCCGATGCATCTCACCATGTACCTGTATGGTCTGGGTATAGAGAACCTCCCAGTCTCCTGGCAGAGCTGGGCAGTGATGTCACGGCCCGTTATACATACACTTGGGCCTTAACACATAATAACAACGGTCGTCCTAACAAGTTGTTATTATAAACACACATCGCACACACCACCATTATCATTCAACTAACATCCAGAAACCGGCTAAGTAAGTCGCATGGACTTACCTGAATCAAACCACAACTCTCACAATCTCAACTCGGTCTGCAACCGTAGAAACTCAAACGCCTGTCATACAAGGCACGTGGGTCAAAATACATCCCACAATCTTAGAAGTCTATAACTTCTAAGATGCACAAACTCATCAAGAGAAAATTACTAAAAAGTCCTCTTAAGGTAAAATGACTATTTTACCCCCGGTTCAGAAACTCCCAGATTTGTCTATATCTTTGTTTCAAACTCTCCTTTGGAACCCATTTCCACAATCTAGTTGTTACGGAAAAGTTTGGTAGGGATTTATAATAGTTACACAAAATTCTAGATTTTCCCAAAAAGTCGTTAAGGTCCGACTTTGGATTAAGATACGAGGCTCGAACAAAAATATAAAAATTTCGAAATAACTCTCCAGTTCATCTATGATATACATGCTATTAATAGGAGCAAAGATCTCTCAAAACTATACAGCCACAACTCTTACATAAATTCTTAAACTTGGTTAAAATATCAAAGAATTCTATATTTAGCCAAATTTTCTTCTGCTGTAAAAACAGCCCAACTGTCCTACTTTGAGCCCTCGTAAGTTCTAATTCGACCGTTAACTTTCTCCCAAATTTTAACACAGTAAACTTCATATTTCTATCTACAATATATAATAAATTCAACGGTGGATGTTCAAGCTAAGCTATCCAAATACGGGTTCAAAGTCATTAGTTTCAGCACACAAAAACTGAAATTTCTGGGTTATTTTTGGATCTTAAAAATCTAGTTTTTAGGACAGCACCCCTATCTTCTTTACTATTCCTTGCAGATCCTATTTAGAACAAGAACAAGAGACATAAGATACAAGCACACAACCTACCTACTCTCTACCCCTTCACCATGCTACCAACAAAGACAAGATACACTTCTCTACTAACCCAAATTCCTAACTCAGTCTATATTACATCCTTTATGCTGCTGAAATTCTTAAACAATACTAAGGAGGAACAACAGTGAGAAGACTCACCCCATACTCGGCTGCAGTTAGGAGTCGTAATTGCCTCCCTAACGGACTGGGGTGAGGCTTGCGTGCCGGACTAGGCTCGAGGTTGGCAGTGTAATGCTCAAATTTTAAGCGTGTTCTCGATAAGTATCTTTCCGTATATTTATTGATATTTTAATAGCCTAAATATATTTTTCAGGGTATTTTACGTCGTAATTTGAATTTTAAGAGTTTTGATATATATATATATATATATTATCCGTATTTATATCATTATATTATTATCAAGAAAATTTTATGGAAGTACTTTATATATGGTAAACAATATTTTTACGAGTATTTACCGTTGTTTATATTTTCAGTATATAAATTTTGCGGAAAAGGTTGGAAGGTTGCTCCGATTCGTAAATCCCGTTTCGTATACTTTTATCGAGTTTATTCCTTTCCAATTTAATTTTTATTTAATTTTTATTTTCCTTTCTTTCTTGCTTTTCGGTTTTTCGATTCCCTCTTCCTTCACTGCTGGTGTGACAACTCTTCACCCTTAGTTTGCAGCCTACACAAGCAAGCTACATGACCCCTCGTTGCAACCCTTAGCTGACCCTTCACTCATCTCCCTCTGTAACTTCTGGCCACCTTCTCCATGATGAGGCTGAAGCAACATCAAGCCTCCCCCTCTGCTCATCCCTTCCCCCTTCAGCCTCCTCTTCCCTCGACCTCACCTGCTTCTCTTGGCTCCGCAACTCAGGAAATCCGCACCCTCTCTCACCTGTGCAGACCTGACCATGCGTTCCCCTGTGCAACACTCATCGCAAGCCTCTCGAGGCTCTCCCCCTCCTCTCTTATCTCAGTTACTCCTTCTCTCTCGCTTCTCAACCCTGATGTGCTACACCCGGATAAACTCAGCAACAAGGAAACATCGAGCCGACCCTCCTCCCTCGAGCCTCGCACCAGCAGCCACCAGCACTCACCCTCTCTCTCTATTTTCTCTCCTCCACAACTACCGCTACCACCATCATCAGCAGTTGCTTCGCCCTCCATCGTCGACGATGGCCCTTCGTTCCTCCCTCTTATTGCTCATCATCTCCGAAGATGGTTTCGAGCTCCTCTGTTCAGGCCACTTGCAACCACCTGAGGACCCCCTGCTTTCTTCTTCCTTCGCGTCGCCTATCTGAACAGAGAAGCAAGGGGGATGTCCCTCCTCGCCTGCACTTCTGCTGCCCCCAGTTACCGTCGCCGTCTGCCCTACCACCTACCGGAGACACCGAGGGCCAATGCCGGCCAATTCCCTGCATCGTCTCCCCTTCCGGAACCAATGGAGGTCTACGCCGCCTCTACATCTTCATTTCCCAGCCGAAGAAGAAAGGTCCCGAGGGTTTAAAACCCTTTACATTTAATTAAATCGTGCCCCCTCACTTTTGGTATAATTGCAAATGTTACCCACTGCTTTGTATTTACAGTTCTTGCCCAGATTTTTGGAATCTATCAATTATACCCCTGCTGGACTTAATTACAGTTTTGGCCCAAAGTTTTATTTACGGGATTTTAATCTTGGATTTGAAAACGAGTTTTCCTTAGATTTATATACATTATATATTCCATTCAAATTTAACATATGAGCTAAATTTGTATAGTTTTGGTTTTAGGTTCGGAAGCGTCCCGATAAAGACCTAACGAGTCCAAGTCGACATCCAATGATTGACTTCCGTCTTTTGACCTCGTGTGAGTACCTCCTTCCTCGATCTAGTAATGTTTAGTAGTAGTATCATGCTAGGTTGGATCTAGCATAACTTATAGTAAATGCCAAGTAGTGGCTTTGAACCTTAGGTGAGTTTCGAGGATTTGATATTGTTTGATGGATTGTTGTTGATTCTAAGCTTGAGGTGTTGGTTATCTTGTGAGGTTGTTATAAGGCTTTAAGTTATATGGTTGATCTTGTGAGCGTTTTGAGGCTCGAGGTAGGGTTGTATGATCTTGTGGATTTTGGAGTTAGGTTTGGCTTATCCTAGTTGCGTTATGAGTTATAATCTTGCGAGATCCGAGGGTTTAGAAGTCTTAGGGCTTCTAGCTTGTGTTGAGCGTGATGTGAGCATTAGAGATTCTGGGATGCGGTCCTAGAATTTAGAGTCAAATGGTCTTGCGTAGATCATTTGTATAGAAGTCTAAAAATTCTATTTTGAGTGGGTTGTTGTTGATATAGTGATCTTCTTGTGAGCAGGTTATGGGCTTCCTCCCTAAGGAAGGGAGAGTGTCGTGAGTTGAGTGTGGTGACGAGGTAAGTCTTCGGACTTACTTAGCTTGTATTCTATGTATTAGATTCATTGAGTGTTTGGTGGTGTGTGTTTTATTGCTTTCATTATATCTTATAAACCGGAATTAGGATTACCGACATTTATATATTATTTGGCCCAAGTGTATGATAACGGGCGGTGACAACTTGTCTAGCTCTTGCGTAGAGTTAGGAGGTTCTTGGCGACTAGCCCGTGTGGTTAGACGGACGGATGCATCCGTACCGTTCCATGCGGTAAGTGGGGACCGAGGCGAGTTTCGGGAGATTCTCGTGTCACAAAAGAAGTTGAATTAGAACGGGATATGACCTAATAATAAAAAGATAATAACCGGACTTTTGTGTTTGAGCATGTTATGTGTTATGTTGATGTATGTGTGTATGTGCCTTCACCTTGCTTCTAATGCTGCGAATATTAGCTAACAGTTTTATACCGATTGTTGTATATTGTCGTGCAAGTTAGGAATGCGGTCGAGAGATCCGGAAGAGTGGGCAGCCGGGGTTCCGTACATTTTAGGAGGGGTTTGGTTGGAGTCGTGTTTGGGTATTGTTTCTTGTACATTGTTATGTTTTTGATGTTCGAGTCTTTGGAGTTGAGAACTCGGCTGAAGTTTGTCTTTTGTTGTTTCTCGGGATCATATCATTTGCATAAAGTTGTATTTCGGTTTTGCCTTTATTTTAGTCTTGTTGTAAGATCCGGTGAAATTGTTGTCAGGCTGAGGGTCGGGACCCATTGTGAGGTCCCAACCCGTAGCATCCCGAGTCCCGCGGATTCGGGGTGTTACAGGCAACAGTCGTTGGTACCTGTTGGTGCAGTGAGACTGGCCCCATTAAATATGTGCAGGAAGTAGAGGAGCAGAGGGGAAACAGACAGCTTGCTCACCTTATGCACGAATCCAGCGGCTGCAGCAAGGTCCCTTGATGCTCGACTCCAGCGACGTCAATGAGGCTCTTGATGCTCGACTCTAGCGGCTACAACAAGGTTCTTGTGCGGTGGACCGGAGCTGGACGTTTCCCTTCACCGTGCAGCAGGAAGGTGGTCGACGAGAGTGCACTGCTCAGGAGGAGGAGAGGTAAAGCCGGTACTCACCTGGCCGGCGTCGACGGGGCAAGGTCCGGCGCAGAGGAAGAACGCCGGGGTAGTCGCTGTCGGGCGTCTTCAGTTCGGTCCGGCACATAAGGTTGCTGCGGCTAAGTCGATAGTACAGAGAGATGTGAGAAGGTAGAACGTAATTAGGGTTAAGGTCATTAGTTTAGGTTAAAATTAATTAGGTTAAAAGAAGTTAGTGGGGGAATTAGGAGAGCTTATAGAGTGGGCCGGCTAGAAGGTGAATGGGCCAGAAGTTTGGGCCTGCTCACCAATAGAAGAAAAAGGAATGGGCTGAAAGAACTAATATTTTAAGTACGGAATTATTTACGGAACCATTTACGGAATTATTTACTGGTTACATAAATTATCATCATATGTGAATCAAGGTCACATAAAATGATAGAATTTAATATTGTTTTATTTTATTTGCAAATTAAGGTTGACGGATCGGAATCCGGTTTGATCCGAGATAAATCGTCCGATTTATGTAGTAAATGGCACGATTTTCTTCGACAGAGAATGCTCGTCTCTTGGCTTGTTTCCTTCCTCCCTTTATGCTTATTTTACACAACTCCTTTGCTCTTTGTGAACCCTCTAAGACTCCTTTAGCTTCCCTAATAACCTTAGATGCTCTTTGCTCCACTTTTGCTTCCAAATCCACTCAATTTACTGCAATTCAACTGAAACTCGTGTAGACCTCTATATCCAAAATATAATTGAATACAACATAAAGCATACACAAGTTCCCTCTAAATGCAAAGTAAATCGAGGTAAACCTCTACAATATGCATGACTATAATGGTATATAATTCATGTCATCAAAATACCCCATACTTGCCCCTTGTTTGTCCCCAAGCAAGACTCAATTTTAAAATACAAGATGCCATGGATTATATATGTATGAAAACTCAAAAACCTTTTATTTGATAGCGCTTCTTCTTATTGGATCACCCTCAAAGTGATGTTTCAAGGCATAGGAAGGCAAGGCATGTATCAATGATAACAATAACATGGACTAAATCTCTTTTCTTTCTCAAAAACACAAATAAAAGACATGATAAAGATGTAGAGGCAATTAAAATCAAACAAGTCTAAGCCATGAAGTCTTGAATACATGCATAAAAGTCTCAAGGTCTTCTAATCAAAGAAAGGTCTAAGAAACGTGTTAAAGGAGGGAATTCTTTTAGGCAATTGTGGTGCTAATCCGGGAAAGAGGAACAACGTAATACCTTTTAGAACTTTATTTCACCACAAATGCTTTGCATGTAAAAGCTTTGCTTTCTTTATACTTTACTTTTTAAGAGTATGGGCAACGGTGCACAATAACCGAAGCCTAGGAGATCGGCGTTTCTCAATTTCGAGATGTCTCAAACCCTTGATGCACATACCATATCCCGTTAGGACTTGTCGTTCAATCGGACTTTGGCAAGACACAAACACCCAGCTATGTGAATGGTGCCGAGTTACTCATCCTCATGTTCAACGTCCCCAAACTTATGAATTGCTACACTTTCACTTAACACTTTCTTTTTTTTTTCTTGTAAGCCCTCCCACATCAAACATGCCTTTTTCAATCACTTATTCTAATTCCCGGATGGTAAAAGGAGGTTCACATATTTCATTGAGGAGCTAGCATGAACAAGATATGAATAGAGAAGAAGTGAATTGCCTTGGTCATTCTTATATGATGCAAAAGAACTTATAATATAGCTTCGACCATTATTTCATTCTCTTATAAAAACATCAAAATCATATAGATCATTCATGTGTTCAAGCAACAAAAGTAAGCTCATTCATGCTATAGTCAAAATCTCAACATAACCATGTCATCCTTTTCCCTTTCCACATCAAACAATCTCATCATAGAGATCATTTCTGTAATATCCGGAAATTTTTTTTAATTTCCGTTTAATACCGATCGAATCGGATTCCGATCCGCCAACCTTTTTTCTTTTTAAATAAATAAAACAAATTGTAAATTCTATCATTTTATGTGACCTTAATACACATAAAATGATAAATTATTTAACCCGTATAATAATTCCGTTTTAATTAAAAACCGAAGAACGGTTCCGTGCGAGTAACAAATTATTCTTTCAGCAAAATAAGAAGAAGAAAAAAATGCTGAAAGACCTCATAAACTCTTCTAAAACTTAACAAAATTCCTTGTAAGCCAGGCCAGCTGTAGCCTACTGGTGAGCCTCCTCTATGCTCTCCTGATTGTACCATATCAGTGCTGAATAGATTAGAGTGTTGTTTTTCAATTCTTGAGCAAGTAAGTAGTTAATTTCAAAGGGAGTGTACAAGTTAGGAAATTCAGAAATGGATGTGCATAGCTGCCACTTAGTTTCGAACCTGAGTTGTGTGAGCACAAATTTAAATTCCCATAATAGCTGACAGTGAAATTTGAACCCAAGACCTCATAACTCTTGTGCCCTGAATTTTGTCTAGAGTCCATAAACTTTCAAGTTGGGGAATAAATTTCGATACCTTAGGATGAGGATCCACCGTTGAATTTTTAATATATTGTAGATAGAAATATGAAGTTTACTGTATTAAAATTTGGGAGAAAGTTAACGGTCGGATTAGAACTTATAAGGACTCAAAGTAGGAGAGTTGGGCTGTTTTTACAGCAGAAGAAAATTTGGCGAAGTATAGAAATTGTAGCTTTTATTCCAACTTTAGAGAATTATGTAGGAGTTATGGTTGAATATTTTTGAGAGATCTTTGCCCCTATATTTAGTATGCATATCATAGAGGATCTAGAGATTTATTTTGGAATTTAATACTTTTACCCGAGCCTCTTATCTTAAGCCAAAGTTCGACCTTAACAACTTTTTATGAAAGTCAAGAATATGTTTAACTCTTCTAAAACTTAACAAAATTCCTTTCTAGAGTGAGAGTGTGTTTTTGAGTTCTAAAGAATATTTTGGAACCTTGTTATAAAATTTTATAGAGTTCGGGACCAGGGGTAAAATGGTCATTTACCCGTATAAGGGTATTTTGGTAATTTCTTTATGATCGATTATATATCTTAGAAGTTGGAGAATTCTAAGAAAGTGGGATGCATTATTGATCCACTTGCCTTGTATAACAGGCGATTGAGTTTCTATGGCTACGGGCCGAATCGAGATAACGGGATTTGAGTTTTGACCCAAGTAAGTCCTCGCGACTTACTTCGCTGGTTTCTGGATCTTAGTTGAGTGATAATAGTTGTGTGTGTGCAGTGTGTGTTTTAATAAAAATGACAACTTGTAAGGACGACCGTTGTTATTATGTGTTAAGGCCCAAGTGTATGTATAACGGGCCGTGACATCACTGCCCAACTCTGCCAGGAGACTGGGAGGTTCTCTATACCCACAACATACAAGTACACGGTGAGATGCATCGGATCCACTCCTGATGGGTACACGGGGGCGGAGGCAAGGTTTGAGAATCCCTCGTGTCACAAAATAAGTATCATTAGAGTGAATGACTTAAATGAAGATAATAAATGGATTCTTTGAAAGCATGATAAGTGTTTATTATTTTTTGTGTGTGTGTTCTATTATTATTTTCCAAATGTTTAAATAACTAGCTAATGGTTGTTTTGTTGTGTTTTTAGATTTACCGCAGGTTAGAACAGTAGCTGAGTGATCCGGAAGTAGTGGTCAGCCGGGTCTCCGTACTCCTTAGAGTGGGGGTTGGGTTGTTGCTTTGTTGTTCTTTCCTTTTGTTAAAACAGTTAGTCTTTTCCCTTTGTTTAAGTTTTATAGGTTGTTAGACCTTGTTGCATTCATCCGTTAAAAACACATCTTTATGAATTTCGGTTTTATTATTTGTGTCTTGTTGCAAGATCCTAGTAATATTGTAGTCAAACTGAGGTCGGGACCCATTGTAAGGTCCTAACCAGTAATATCCTGGGTTCCGAGAATCCGGGGTGTTACAACATGGTATCAGAGCTCTAGGTTGGCAACAATGGCACTTGAAATCTTCAGAAAGACCGAATAAGTACTTGAGCAGAACCCGGAAAGGGATCTGAGTTTTAAAAAGAACCTTTGGTTTTCAAATGCATGCATAGTCTAGTTGGGGATAGAAAAGTACGGACTAATAACTCTATGATGAAGTCTCTTCATACACTTAAATAGAGGTTAAAAAGGTTAATCAAAGTTGGGATTTAGGCAAGGATTAACTTTGGTCAAGGAATAAATCAATTAAAGATCAACAGGGAAATAAATCGACTGACCATAAAGAAAATCAAACGATTTTCAAGAAGAACAGGGCGATTTTCCGGTTTGTCGTAAAGTTAAAATCTAAACTCTCAGGGTCCAATTGGTTAAATGAGTTCAGTCTATCATCATCTAAGCCTCAATCATCAACTATCCTCCCCAGAATCACAAAGGTTTTAGCCAACCATTTTCAAAATCAAATCAAAATTGAGATCGAGTGAATAAATCATATAAATCCGAATCTTGAATAAAAACTCAATAATCTCCAAAACTGTAAACCAAATCTAAAACAAATCAAAGTATCTCTCAAATTACTCAGTAATGTGTTCAAAAACCACAAAGATCGCAATGGAAACAAGGAATCTCATAAATATGATCAAGATTGACTTTCCGGCAATATCCCTTCAATCTTCCTCCCAAGAACCTTCAATCTCTCACAAACGTGTAAAGATTTCCCGCTGCCGCCTCCTCGTTTTCGTTCCTAGGGTTCCAACCTATAGTTTCTTAATAATAGGCCGCTTGGCAAAACACTTCTCTAGCCTAAAAGTGGTGGGCTTAGAGTCTTCTTTACCATTGGGCCGAAAACAAAGAAAATCGAGCTAGTTGATTTACATACAAAACCGTCCGATTTTTAAAGAGATAAATCATCCGATTTATGTAGTAAATGACACGATTTTCTTCGACAGAGAATGCTCGTCTCTTGGCTTGTTTCCTTCCTCCCTTTATGCTTATTTTACACAACTCCTTTGCTCTTTGTGAACCCTCTAAGACTCCTTTAGCTTCCCTAATAACCTTAGATGCTCTTTGCTCCACATTTGCTTCCAAATCCACTCAATTTACCTGCAATTCAACTGAAACTCGTGTAGACCTCTATTTCCAAAATATAATTGAATAAAACATAAAGCATACACAAGTTCCCTCTAAATGCAAAGTAAATCGAGGTAAACCTCTACAATATGCATGATTATAATGGTATATAATTCATGTCATCAAAATACCCCATACTTGCCCCTTGTTTGTCCCTAAGCAAGACTCTATTTTAAAATACAAGATGCCATGGATTATATATGTATGAAAACTCAAAAACCTTTTATTTGATAGCGCTTCTTCTTATTGGATTACCCTCAAAGTGATGTTTCAAGGCATAGGAAGGCAAGGCATGTATCAATGATAACAATAACATGGACTAACTCTCTTTTCTTTCTCAAAAACACAAATAAAAGACATGATAAAGATGTAGAGGCAATTAAAATCAAACAAGTCTAAGCCATGAAGTCTTGAATACATGCATAAAAGTCTCAAGGTCTTCTAATCAAAGAAAGGTCTAAGAAACGTGTTAAAGGAGGGAATTCTTTTAGGCAATTGTGGTGCTAATCCGGGAATGAGGAACAACGTAATACCTTTTAGAACTTTATTTCACCATAAATGCTTTGCATGTAAAACCTTTGCTTTCTTTATACTTTACTTTTTAAAAGTATGGACAACGGTGCACAATAACCGAAGTCTAGGAGATCGGCGTTTCTCAATTTCGAGATGTCTCAAACCCTTGATGCACATACCATATCCCGTTAGGACTTGTCGTTCAATCGGACTTTGGCAAGACACAAACACCCAGCTATGTGAATGGTGCCGAGTTACTCATCCTCATGTTCAACGTCCCCAAACTTATGAATTGCTACACTTTCACTTAACACTTTATTTTTTTTTTTGTAAGCCATCCCACATCAAACATGCCTTTTTCAATCACTTATCCTAATTCCCGGATGGTAAAATGAGGTTCACATATTTCATTGAGGAGCTAGCATGAACAAGATATGAATAGAGAAGAAGGGAATTGCCTTGGTCATTCTTATATGACGTAAAAGAACTTATAATATAGCTTCGACCATTATTTCATTCTCTTATCAAAACATCAAAATCATATAGATCATTCATGTGTTCAAGCAACAAAAGTAAGCTTATTCATGCTTTAGTCAAAATCTCAACATAAGCATGTCATCCTTTTGCCTTTCCACATCAAACAATCTCATCATAAAGGCCATTTCTGTAATATCCGGAAATTTTTTTAAATTTCCGTTTAATACCGATCGAATCGGATTCCGATCCGCCAACCTTTTTCTTTTTAAATAAATAAAACAAATTGTAAATTCTATCATTTTATGTGACCTTAATACACATAAAATGATAAATTATTTAACCCGTATAATAATTCCGTTTTAATTAAAAACCGAAGAACGGTTCCGTGCGAGTAACGAATTATTCTTTCAGCAAAATAAGAAGAAGAAAAAAATGCTGAAAGACCTCATAAACTCTTCTAAAACTTCACAAAATTCCTTGTAAGCCGGGCCAGCTGTAGCCTACTGGTGAGCCTCCTCTATGCTCTCCTGATTGTACCATATCAGTGCTGAATAGATTAGAGTGTTGTTTTTCAATTCTTGAGCAAGTAAGCAGTTAATTTCAAAGGGAGTGTACAAGTTAGGAAATTTAGAAATGGATGTGCATACCGGCCACTTAGTTTCGAACCTAGTTGTGTAAGCACAAATTTAAATTCCCATAATAGCTGACAGTGAGATTTGAACCGAAGACCTCAAACTCTTGTGCCCTGAATTTTGTCTAGAGTCCATAAACTGTCAAGTTGGGGAATAAATTTCGATACCTTAGGATGAGGATCCACCGTTGAATTTTTAATATATTGTAGATAGAAATATGAAGTTTACTGTATTAAAATTTGGGAGAAAGTTAACGGTCGGATTAGAACTTATAAGGACTCAAAGTAGGAGAGTTGGGCTGTTTTTACAGCAGAAGAAAATTTGGCTAAGTATAGAAATTCTAGCTTTTATTCCAACTTTAGAGAATTATGTAGGAGTTATGGTTGAATATTTTTGAGAGATCTTTGCCCCTATGTTTAGTATGCATATCATAGAGGATCTAGAGATTTATTTTGGAATTTAATACTTTTACCTGAGCCTCTTATTTTAAGCCAAAGTTGGACCTTAACAACTTTTTATGAAAGTCAAGAATATGTTTAACTCTTCTAAAACTTAACAAAATTCCTTTCTAGAGTGAGAGTGTGTTTTTGAGTTCTAAAGAATAGTTTGGAACCTTGTTATAAAATTTTATAGAGGTCGGGACCAGGGGTAAAATGGTCATTTACTCGTATAAGGGTATTTTGGTAATTTCTTTATGATCGATTATATATCTTAGAAGTTGGAGACTTCTAAGAAATTGGGATGCATTATTGATCCACTTGCCTTGTATAACAGGCGATTGAGTTTCTACGGCTACGGGCCGAATCGAGATAACGAGATATCAGTTTTGACCCAGGTAAGTCCTCGCGACTTACTTAGCTCGTTTCTGGATCTTAGTTGAGTGATAATAGTTGTGTGTGTGCAGTGTGTGTTATAATAAAAATAACAACTTGTTAGGACGACCGTTGTTATTATGTGTTAAGGCCCAAGTGTATGTATAACGGGCCGTGACATCACTGCCCAGCTTTGCCAGGAGACTGGGAGGTTCTCTATACCCAGACCATATAGGTACACGGTGAGATGCATCGGATCCACTCCTGATGGGTACACGGGGGCGGAGGCGAGGTTTGGGAATCCCTCGTGTCACAAAATAAGTATCATTAGAGTGAATGACTTAAATGAAGATAATAAATGGATTTTTTGAAAGCATCATAAGTGTTTATTATTTTATGTGTGTGTGTTCTATTATTATTCTCCTAATGTTTAAATAACTAGCTAATGGTTGTTTTGTTGTGTTTTTAGATTTACCGCAGGTTAGAACAGCAGCTGAGTGATCCGGAAGTAGTTGTCAGCCGGGTCTCCGTACTCCTTAGAGTGGGGGTTGGGTTGTTGCTTTGTTGTTCTTTCCTTTTGTTAAGACAGTTAGTCTTTTCCCTTTGTTTAAGTTTTATAGGCTGTTAGACCTTGTTGCATTCATCCGTTAAAAACACATCTTTATGAATTTTGGTTTTATTATTTGTGTCTTGTTGCAAGATCCTAGTAATATTGTTGTCAAACTGAGGTCGGGACCCATTGTGAGGTCCTAACCAGTAATTTCTTGGGTTCCGAGAATCCGGGGTGTTACAACATGGTATCAGAGCTCTAGGTTGGCAACAATGGCACTTGAAATCTTCAGAAAGACCGAATAAGTACTTGAGCAGAACCCGGAAAGGGATCTGAGTTTTAAAAAGAACCTTTGGTTTTCAAATGCATGCATAGTCTAGTTGGGGATAGAAAAGTACGGACTAATGACACTATGATGAAGTCTCTTCATACACTTATATAGAGGTTAAAAAGGTTAATCAAAGTTGGGATTTAGGGAAGGATTAACTTTGGTCAAGGAATAAATCAATTAAAGATCAACAGGGAAATAAATCGACTGACCATAAAGAAAATTAGGCGATTTTCAAGAAGAACAAGGCGATTTTCCGGTTTGTCGTAAAGTTAAAATCTAAACTCTCAGGGTCCAATTGGTTAAATGAGTTCAGTCTATCATCATATAAGCCTCAATCATCAACTATCCTCCCCAGAATCACAAAGGTTTTAGCCAACCATTTTCAAAATCAAATCAAAATTGAGATCGAGTGAATAAATCATATAAACCCGAATCTTGAATAAAAACTCAATAATCTCCAAAACTGTAAACCAAATCTAAAACAAATCAAAGTATCTCTCAAATTACTCAGTAATGTGTTCAAAAACCACAAAGATCGCAATGGAAACAAGGAATCTCATAAATATGATCAAGATTGACTTTCTGGCAATATCCCTTCAATCTTCCTCCCAAGAACCTTCAATCTCTCACAAACGTGTAAAGATTTCCCGCTGCCGCCTCCTCGTTTTCGTTCCTAGGGTTCCAACCTATAGTTTCTTGCTAATGGGCCGCTTGGAAAAACACTTCTCTAGCCTAAAAGTGGTGGGCTTTGAGTCGTCTTTACCATTGGGCCGAAAACAAAGAAAATCGAGCTAGTCGATTTACACACAAAACCGTCCGATTTTTAAGGAGATAAATCGTCCGATTTATGTAGTAAATGGCACGATTTTCTTCGACAGAGAATGCTCGTCTCTTGGCTTGTTTCCTTCCTCCCTTTATGCTTATTTTACGCAACTCCTTTGCTCTTTGTGAACCCTCTAAGACTCCTTTAGCTTCCCTAATAACCTTAGATGCTCCTTGCTCCACTTTTGCTTCCAAATCCCCTCAATTTACCTGCAATTCAACTGAAACTCGTGTAGACCTCTATTTCCAAAATATAATTGAATAAAACATAAAGCATACACAAGTTCCCTCTAAATGCAAAGTAAATCGAGGTAAACCTCTACAATATGCATGATTATAATGGTATATAATTCGTGTCATCAAAATACCCCATACTTGCCCCTTGTTTGTCCCCAAACAAGACTCAATTTTAAAATACAAGATGCCATGGATTATATATGTATGAAAACTCAAAAACCTTTTATTTCATAGCGCTTCTTCTTATTGTATCACCCTGAAAGTGATGTTTCAAGGCATAGGAAGGCAAGGCATGTATCAATGATAACAATAACATGGACTAACTCTCTTTTCTTTCTCAAAAGCACAAATAAAAGACATGATAAAGATGTAGAGGCAATTAAAATCAAACAAGTTTAAGCCATGAAGTCTTGAATACATGCATAAAATTCTCAAGGTCTTCTAATCAAAGAAAGGTCTAAGAAACGTGTTAAAGGAGGGAATTCTTTTAGGCAATTGTGGTGCTAATCCGGGAAAGAGGAACAACGTAATACCTTTTAGAACTTTATTTCACCACAAATACTTTGCATGTAAAAGCTTTGCTTTCTTTATACTTTACTTTTTAAGAGTATGGACAACGGTGCACAATAAACGAAGCCTAGGAGATTGGCGTTTCTCAATTTCGAGATGTCTCAAACCCTTGATGCACATACCATATCCCGTTAGGATTTGTCGTTCAATCGGACTTTGGCAAGACACAAACACCCAGCTATGTGAATGGTGCCGAGTTACTCATCCTCATGTTCAACGTCCCCAAACTTATGAATTGCTACACTTTCACTTAACACTTTATTTTTTTTTTGTAAGCCCTCCCACATCAAACATGCCTTTTTCAATCACTTATCCTAATTCCCGGATGGTAAAAGGAGGTTCACATATTTCATTGAGGAGCTAGCATAAACAAGATATGAATAGAGAAGAAGTGAATTGCCTTGGTCATTCTTATATGACGCAAAAGAACTTATAATATAACTTCGACCATTATTTCATTCTCTTATCAAAACATCAAAATCATATAGATCATTCATGTGTTCAAGCAACAAAAGTAAGCTCATTCATGCAATTGTCAAAATCTCAACATAACCATGTCATCCTTTTGCCTTTCCACATCAAACAATCTCATCATCGAGGTCATTTATGTAATATCCGGAAATTTTTTTAAATTTCCGTTTAATACCGATCGAATCGGATTCCGATCCGCCAACCTTTTTTCTTTTTAAATAAATAAAACAAATTGTAAATTCTATCATTTTATGTGACCTTAATACACATAAAATGATAAATTATTTAACCCGTATAACAATTCCGTTTTAATTAAAAACCGAAGAACGGTTCCGTGCGAGTAACGAATTATTCTTTCAGCAAAATAAGAAGAAGAAAAAAATGTTGAAAGACCTCATAAACTCTTCTAAAACTTAACAAAATTCCTTGTAAGCCGGGCCAGTTGTAGCTTACTGGTGAGCCTCCTCTATGCTCTCCTGATTGTACCATATCAGTGCTGAATAGATTAGAGTGTTGTTTTTCAATTCTTGAGCAAGTAAGCAGTTAATTTCAAAAGGAGTGTACAAGTTAGGAAATTCAGAAATGGATGTGCATAGCTACCACTTTGTTTCGAACCTGAGTTGTGTGAGCACAAATTTAAATTCCCATAATAGCTGACAGTGAGATTTGAACCCAAGACCTCATAAACTCTTGTGCCCTAAATTTTGTCTAGAGTCCATAAACTGTCAAGTTGGGGAATAAATTTCGATACCTTAGGATGAGGATCCACCGTTGAATTTTTAATATATTGTAGATTGAAACATGAAGTTTACTGTATTAAAATTTCGGAGAAAGTTAACGGTCGGATTAGAACTTATAAGGACTCAAAGTAGGACAGTTGGGCTGTTTTTACAGCAGAAGAAAATTTGGCTAAGTATAGAAATTCTAGCTTTTATTCCAACTTTAGAGAATTATGTAGGAGTTATGGTTGAATATTTTTGAGAGATCTTTGCCCCTATGTTTAGTATGCATATCATAGAGGATCTAGAGATTTATTTTGGAATTTAATACTTTTACCCGAGCCTCTTATCTTAAGCCAAAGTTGGACCTTAACAACTTTTTATGAAAGTCAAGAATATGTTTAACTCTTCTAAAACTTAACAAAATTCCTTTCTAGATTGAGAGTGTGTTTTTGAGCTCTAAAGAATAGTTTGGAACCTTGTTATAAAATTTTATAGAGTTCGGGACCAAGGGTAAAATGGTCATTTACCCATATAAGGGTATTTTGGTAATTTCTTTATGATCGATTATATATCTTAGAAGTTGGAGACTTCTAAGAAAGTGGGATGCATTATTGATCCACTTGCCTTGTATAACAGGCGATTGAGTTTCTATGGCTACGGGCCGAATCGAGATAACGGGATTTGAGTTTTGACCCAGGTAAGTCCTCGCGACTTACTTAGCTGGTTTCTGGATCTTAGTTGAGTGATAATAGTTGTGTGTGTGCAGTGTGTGTTATAATAAAAATAACAACTTGTTAGGACGACCTTTGTTATGATGTGTTAAGGCCCAAGTGTATGTATAACGGGCCGTGACATCACTGCCCAACTCTGCCAGGAGATTGGGAGGTTCTCTATACCCAGACCATACAGGTACACGGTGAGATGTATCGGATCCACTCCTGATGGGTACACGGGGGCGGAAGCGAGGTTTGGGAATCCCTCGTGTCACAAAATAAGTATCATTAGAGTGAATGACTTAAATGACGATAATAAATGGATTTTTTGAAAGCATGATAAGTGTTTATTATTTTATGTGTGTGTGTTTTATTATTATTCTCCTAATGTTTAAATAACTAGCTAATATTTGTTTTGTTGTGTTTTTAGATTTACGTAGGTTAGAACAACAGCTGAGTGATCCGGAAGTAGTGGTCAGCCGGGTCTCCGTACTCCTTAGAGTGGGGGTTGGGTTGTTGCTTTGTTGTTCTTTCCTTTTGTTAAGACAGTTAGTCTTTTCCCTTTGTTTAAGTTTTATAGGCTGTTAGACCTTGTTGCATTCATCCGTTAAAAACACATCTTTATGAATTTTGGTTTTATTATTTGTGTCTTGTTGCAAGATCCTAGTAATATTGTTGTCAAACTGAGGTCGGGACCCATTGTGAGGTCCTAACCAGTAATATCCTGGGTTCCGAGAATCCGGGGAGTTACAACATGGTATCAGAGCTCTAGGTTGGCAACAATGGCACTTGAAATCTTCAGAACGACCGAATAAGTACTTGAGCAGAACCCGGAAAGGGATCTAAGTTTTAAAAAGAACCTTTGGTTTTCAAATGCATGCATAGTCTAGTTGGGGATAGAAAAGTACGGACTAATGACACTATGATGGATTTAGTGTAAACCAAACGTATAACTTAACCAGTAAGAAGGAAAGTTATGTATCAAAATTGCGGGTCGTGCTGAATTTTAAATAAAGTATTGAGATGAGGATGTCCTTAGGAAATCTATGCAAGAGTACAAAATAATTGAAGTTCGAACACAAAATGGGTAGTAATGATCGACAAACAGTTAGAGACTGATGTAGAGAAGAAAAAAAAATGTATAAGATGAGTCACTTAGTACAGGAGTTCACAAGACAAGCTTGAGAGACCAAAAGAAATAAAATGTCGAACCGGATATGAGGGTCTAAGGTGCATGGAAGGGATACCTATAATGGGGTGTAGAAGCAAAATGTAGACTCACAAGTGTAGAGAGGTTTTGACCTCCTCAAAGATATAGGAATTTGAAAGAAATTGCAATGCCGGTATCAAAGAGTTGAAGCCCTGTAGCGGAAGCAACGGAGTTTCATGAGGGAAATAGTGCCGGTAACACCAGCGAAGGAATGTATATATTTAACGCCCCGTTTATTAGAGCGTTTTTGATATTTTTTTTTCTTACCTGCGGTTAGTGATACATTTAATATATCTTAATGAAGTTTTACGAGTATATATATATATATATATATATATATATATGTGTGTGTGTGTGTGTATATATATTCACGGTATTTTATTATTAATTACATCTTATAATATAGTTGCGAGATCGTTTTAAATATGTCGTAAAGGATATTTGGTGAATTTATTATAAATTTGATCCACGTAAATTCCCGTATCTCTATTCGAAAAACGTTCCCGATCCGAAAATTCCGAACCGGTTAATTTTTGATCGAGTTTAATCCCAATTTAATTTTTTATTTTTCTTTCTTTTTTTCCCCCCTCTCTCCTTCCTGACTAATGAGCTTCTCGAAGTTTCCCGCCCAGGCTACATTTCTAGCTGGCCCTAGCCGACTCCTCGACGCCCCTGCTGCATCTCTCTTCCTCACTGAAGTCGAAACACTCCCCTATCTCCTAACTCACCACTCTCTCGCGTGCAACCCTCTGCACTTCCTTTGCTTTCACCAAATCAAACCACCGGAGAAGGAGCCTCCACCATCTTCTCTCAAGCTCCACCAGCAGCCGCTAGAGAAGGGAACCCTGTCGACCGCCTGAACCCCGCCGCCCTGGAGCAATCACCCCTGGAGAGCTGCCTTCGCCGCGCCTCTCCTCCCTTCTCCCACCTTCTGTAGCACCGGAGCACATCGCAGGAGGGCTCCTCCTTCGCCCTGCACCGGCATTCTTATTGTTTTAACCTTGGATTGTAATTACGGGCATTCTTATATTTTTATACACAATATATTATGTCTTTGTTGGATTAATCCGGTTATGGAAATCCCGGGTTTTTAAAGTTGACTTTTGAAAACGAGTTTTTCCTTAAAGTTATTTATATTATATATTCGGTTCAAGTTTAGCGTATGAGCTAAACTTGCTTAGTTTTGGTATTAGGTTTGGAAGCGTCCCAATAAAGGCCTAGCGAGTCCGAGTCGATATCCGTTGAACGACTTCCGTCTTTTGACGTCACGTGAGTACCCTTTGCCCCGAGCTTAGGATCTTACTCGATTTAGTTATGTTTGGTATTAGTATCATGCTAGGTTGGATATAACATAACTTAGAGTGAATACCAAGTAGTGGTTATGGACCTTAGGTGAGATTCGTTGATTGTGAAATGTTGTAAGACTTGAGGAGTTGATTTTTTTATCTTGTGAGGTTGTTTATGGTTTTAAGTTGTATGTTGATTAGGTGAGAATTTAGGGGTTAAGGTTGTAAGATTGTTGAGATTATGGTGACTAGGACGAGAGTATCCTAGCCTAGTATTGTTACCATTGTGATCGTGGGGACTAAGCATGTTATCCTAGTGGTGTTGTGAGTTATGATCTTGCGAGATCCAAGGGTTTAGAAGTCTTAGGACTTCTAGCTTCTGTTGAGTGTGATGTGAGCGTGTGAGATTCTAGGATGCGGTCCTACAATTGAGAGTCAAATGGTCTTGCGTAGATCATTTGTATAGAAGTCTAAGACTTCTATTGTGAGTGGGTTGTTGTTGATATAGTTATCTTCTTGTGAGCAGGTTATGGGCTTCCTCCCCTAAGGAAGCGAGAGTGTTGTGAGTTGAGTGTGGTGACGAGGTAAGTCTCCGGACTTACTTAGCTTGTATTCCTTGTATTAGCATTGATGTGTGTTTGGTGGTGTGTGTTTATTGTCTATTGTTTATAACAACTAAACCGGAATTAGGATTACCGAGCTTTATATTATTTTGGCCCAAGTGTATGATAACGGGCGGTGACAACTTGCCTGGCTCCCGCGAGAGCTAGGAGGTTCTCGGCGACTATCCCGTGCTGGTAGACGGTCGGATGCATCAGTACCATTCCATGCCGGTAAGTAGGGACCGAGGCGAGTTTCGGTGACTCTCGTGTCACAACCTAAGTTGAATTAGAACGGGATATGACTTAATAATAAAAAGATAAATAACCGGACTTGTGTGCTTTGGTGTTTATTGTGTGTTATGTTGATTTACTTGTGTTTGTGCCTTTCACCTTGATTCTAATGCTTCGAATATTAGCTAACGGTTTTATACCGATTGTTGTAGATTACCTTGCAGGTTAGGAATGCGGCCGAGAGATCCGGAAGAGTGGACAGCCGGGGTTCCGTACATTTTAGGATTGGATTTTGGTTGGAATCGTGTTTGAGTTTTGTTTTCATTACATATTGTATGCCGCGTGTATGGCATTTGGTCTTTCGGTTGTATCTCGGCTGAAGTCTTTGGTTTGTATAGTTTTGGGTTCATTGGATTGCATATAATGTATTTGGTTTTGGCCTTTATTTGTGCCTTGTTGCAAGATCCGGTGAAATTGTTGTCAAGCTAAGGGTCGGGACCCATTGTGAGGTCTCAACCCGTAGCATCCCGAGTCCCGCGGATTCGGGGTGTTACAAAAGTGGTATCACAGCCTTAGGTTGACAACAATGACACTCGCAATTTTCTAAAGGCCGAATGAGGAATAAATAGAACCCACACGGGTTCTGACTTTTCGTTTTCAAAATCACATGCATGAGTCGGGGTAGAATGTACGGACCACCACTCCTTTCGCGGATCTCGGCAGCGTAGTTTATTGAATTTTTAGTATATATATGTATATATAGGTATATATGTAGATATGTATCGCGGACCTAGGATGTTTTTGGACTATTGTTGTATGGTAATTATAGTTATGCATGATGAACTTGTTATGTATAGTAGTGGCATGGCCTTATATTGATATATGCTTATATATGTGGTATGATAGTATGTTATTAGCATTTGAACCTTATATTGTTGTAATGTATTTTCTGGATTTGGCATATTAGTAGTGATGTGAACATAAGACTTATATATATAGTTATATATACATACACATATGGTATGCTAGTATTATATTAGTATTAGTGGACCTTATAGTTAAAATGATAGGAAGCTATAATCGCCCTTGGATAAACGCCTTTTTGAGATTAGGATAGTATATATAGGATGAGTACACTCAATTATCGAGGTTGAGCATTTTGTGCTAACAAACACTGTTACGCTAAAAGGTGTGCACGCAATAAGCCTTAAATTTATACTCGTTATATTTATCCTAACTTCTAGCGCACCCGCAGTGTACGGGACGTTTGTAGTATGGATAGTATTCCGAGGTCGAACACAAAGACTAAGGTGAAATTGATTCGGTTTTGTGATTAAGTTTAGTGAAGGTCTAAGGTTAGAAAAGGAGGAAACAAAGAAATGAAAATCCCAATTGTTTTTGGTCGGTTTTTGGTGATCAATCAAAGATCACAATTCATGCAAAGTAAACAATCAAACTAAACTAAAAACCAGCACAAATGAAGAAACCAAACAAGATGATGATCAAGGAAAGAAAATACGGATTCTAGGGGTCGGAAGTTCCGGTTATGGCATAGAACTCAAGTTATCTATTCATTCTTTCGATTAACTATGATATGTTGGGATTAAGTGTATCTAATTTGGGATCAATTACCGGGTAGGTCTCATGGTCCAACTAGTCCACACCTAAGGTCTCATTACCGGGTAAGTCTCTAAGAACCTAAGGATAGGAATTCTACACAAACCGGATTGTTAATTAGGGATCTAACCTATCCTTACCGGGTAAGTCTTGGAAAGGGAATTCCTAAGCAACTATCCTAGCACATCTAATCCAATGGCGGCTTATTAGGCTCACCACTACCTAAGGTTTGCTATTTTAGATTCTAAGGGAAAGGATTACCGGGTAAGTCTCTCCTAACACTTAGTCACTACACTAGGTCACCCTAGGGTAGGTTAAACTCAACAAACACTTAGGGTTTCAACATTTTATAGGTCTAAGGCAAGATCCTTCGAATCAGGGAGAATCACGGTCTGTTCTACCTAAACCACGGCCGTGGTTCTCCAAGAACTACCCGTGATTTCCAACAGCAGCTACGTTCATAAGCAAAAGTCATCCAAAGGTAGTACTAAGTCCGTCCTATCATAGCTCTAGCCATAACCATCCTTTCCTTACCCTAGAACCACATCAATTTAGCCTACAACATTCATAATGGAAATCAAAACAAACAAACATAAAATCATAACATCCATTTCAAGGTAATGAAAGAAAAGAGAGGAACAAGTGAACTTAATTCAAAACTAAGCTGAAGATTAGAATAGAGCCACTTACAACCCTTCCAAAAGAAGGTTCAAAGGTTCATACAATCTCTAGAAAACGAAATCCGAAATACAAGAAAGCTATGGTGTGTGTTCTTCTCCTCCTCTTCAATGGAGCTCTTCTTCTTCTCTTTGACACTTTCCTTCCTAGAAAAACTTCTTATTTTCGAGAATATATTTGTTAGAGAGAAATGGATAATGGATGAGCTGCTCCCAAACTACCCAGCTGCCTCAACAACCCATGAAGGACCACTTTTATAACAAATCTTGCATGAGCTGGCCATGAGAGTCGTGGCACAGCTGTCACGAGAATCTGGCAAAATCCACGGTCATTTCCACGGCCGTGGTTCGTTAGAGAACCGTGATTTTATGCAGAAACTTCGCCTTGGATCATTAAGCTGTGGTTTGGTGCATGGCTTGTGTTGGCAAGGTTCCATGAGTCCTCCTCAGCCCTTGGCTTGTATCCTAATGAGTCCGAGGGTGTGTCATCTAGATGGACGATCCTCAAACGCACCGTTTAAGCTCCTAAACTTCCCGAAATACCTACAAAACGCGCACAAGTCCGTGTAGACGTCTATCTTGACAAAATACGTGAATTGGGTGCAAAACGTCTTGAACCAATGCTAGATCATGCATGAATGAGCGAGAATTCTATCTAAATGAACACCTAAAACTACGTTATAAATCGTGTTATGAAAATACCCCATACTTAAGGTTTGCTCGTCCCCGAGCAAATTCCCAACTATAGACTAAGAGATGACATGATTTATGTATGCAGAAAAATGGCAAAATCTTTTTGGGTTTTGTGCTTCTACTATTGGATCACCTTTATAGTCATGATCAATGGCAATTGGATAAGCAATTATGTATCAAACAATAAAGGCATGGAAAGACAATTGTACTTAACTTAAAAGCATGCATGAAATGTGAGGATGAAGAGGTCAAGAAGATCAAGAGTCTATCCAATCTAGATTACTAAGTCTTACAAACAAGCAAGTAGGTCATAAGGGCTTGTGACATAAAAGGCCAAGAAACGTTGCAATTGGGCGGGGAATTTTCTAGGTTATGTGATGCTAATCCGGGAATGGAACTAACTCCACATCCTTGTCCTCGATCAACTTCCCCCAAGTGTATATTTTTCCCTATCTTGCTTCCTTTTCTTTTTTTTTTAACTCATTTTTGAGACAATGGCATTGGTGTACAATAGCCGAAACCTCGGTGATTAGCCATCCTCGGGCTTTTTCTCTTTTTCGAGGTGCATCCACACCGGGCACACATACCAAAGCTCGTTAGGGCTATTGGCTCATTTGACTTTGGCAAGGCACCAACACCCGATTATGTGAAGTGTACCGAGTTACTTGTCATTTAAACCAACGCCCCCAAACCTATATTTTGGCTACACTTCCACAATAATTTCAGCATTTCATTCACGACATTCTTTTCATTACCTCTTCACCCCGCACTTGCTTTTCACACATTTCAACACACTAGCATGCTCCTATTCCCGGATGGGTTTAAAGGAGGTCGATTTTATATCAATTGAGGTGCTCAAGCAATCCTGATCAAGATGAGAAGTAGAGAAAGATGAAATGCCTCATTCATTCCTAGATGGTATGCAAGAACTATCATGTAATTTCGACTTTCAATACTCAATCCATTCTAGGCAATCATCATGATCACAAGTCATTCATAGAATTTAAGAGAAGTAGTTCAAGTCCACATATGCATTTATCAATTCAACACATAAGGCCATCCATAGCCAATCACAAGACAAGTTTCATCATTAGGATCATATCCAAGCCTAGAAAGCACAAAAATTTTTAAATTTTCTGATTTTTATGGAATTTTCGTTTTAAGTATGTACAATGCAAGACATGTAAAGATTTTAAACTATTCTAGATGTTCATTATGCAAAGGATCATGCAAACCCCACCCCATACTTAGAAACACACTGTCCCCAATGTGTAAGTGAAGTAGAGAGAGTGAAAGAAGGTTCTCACAATGTAAAAATGTTTGCTATGGTATTTGGGAATTCTCAAGTGAATTGATGTTGGATGATCCTTTCAACCATGGTAGAGAGCTCTAAGCATCCTTCAAAGCTTCGGAACCCGCGCTAGACACCGCTAGCCGTCCAAGTTTCGCGTCCGCTCCACCCATAATTGGTGAGGGTTTCATCATCATCATTTTCATTGCCAAGAAAGGCTTCCAATGCCACTAATGCTCTAGCATACATACGAAGTAGACAAGGCACACACAAAGCACACAAAAACAGAAAAATCTAAGCAAAAATGAAAAGGGAAAAATGTTACCAATGGGTTGCCTCCCACCAAGAGCTTCTTTAAGGTCATTAGCTTGACCAAACTCGGGAGCGTCTATTTGAGGTGAAGTGGGGCAATCATGTCTACCGGGGCTCCCGGAATATACTTCTTCAAGCGATGCCCATTCACTTTGAAATTTCCACAATGCTCCCCTCCTATTTCAATAGCTCCATGGGGAAAGATCTTCTTCACCACATATGGCCCGGTCCATCTTGATTTGAGCTTTCCGGGAAAGAGCCTTAGCCTTGAGTTGAAGAAAAGGACAAGATCTCCTTCACTCAACTCCTTTGGAATGATCCTCTTGTCATGCCACCTTTTGGTTCTCTCCTTGTAGATCCGGGCATTCTCATAAGCTTCCAACCGGAGCTCCTCAAGGGCATTGATATCAAGCAACCTCTTTTCTCCCGCTTCCTTGAGGTCAAAATTTAGCCATTTAATGGCCCAATAAGCTCTATGCTCCATTTCCACCGGAAGATGGCAAGACTTGCCATAGACCAACTTGTAGGGAGTGGTCCCAATTGGTGTTTTGAAGGCGGTTCTATATGCCCATAGTGCGTCATTGAGCTTCATAGCCCAATCCTTCCTTGTCCTAGACACCGTCTTCTCGAGGATGGCCTTGATCTCTCGGTTGGAGATCTCCACTTGACCACTAGTTTGGGGATGGTAAGGTGTTGCCACCTTATGAGTCACCCCATACTTGGCCAAAAGTTCTCCAAAATTCCTATTTGTGAAGTGCTTCCCTCCATCACTAATGATCACTCTTGGTGTGCCAAACCTAGGGAAGATTACTCGGTTGAAGAACCGCACCACCACTTTGGCATTGTTTGTGGGAGAAGCGATTGCCTCTACCCATCTTGACACATAGTCCACCGCCAATAGGATGTAGAGATTGCCACATGAAGAAGGGAATGGTCCCATGAAGTCTACACCCCACACATCAAAAATCTCAACTTCTTGGATGTTATTCAAGGGCATTTCATTCCTCCTTGAGATGTTCCCCGTTCTTTGGCAAGCATCGCATGCCGCTACAAAACCTTGCTCATCTCTAAACAAGTTAGGCCAATAAAAACCGGATTGCAATACCTTTGCACACGTTTTGTGTGAGCTAGCATGGCCTCCGCATGGTAAGGAGTGACAATGCCGGATCACACTCTCCACTTCATCCTCCGGTATGCATGTTCTAAGCACCCCATCCGGGCCTCTCTTGAATAGAAGTGGCTCACTCCAATAGTAATGCCTTACATCGTTGAAGAACTTCTTCCTTTGTGCATATGTAAATCCGGGAGGCACTTCCTCACACACTAAGTAGTTCACGATGTCGGCGTACCATGACTCACTTCCTCTAGCCACTTGGAACAAGCACTCCTCCACCATTTGCAATTGTTCATCCCGGAATGAATCATCTATCAGGATGTTGTCTTTCCTAAGCTCCAATGGTGGGAGTCTACTAAGGTGATCCGCCACGGAGTTCTCGGATCCCTTCTTATCTCGTATCTCCAAATCAAACTCTTGAAGAAGAAGGATCCACCGAATCAACCTTGGTTTGGCATCCTTCTTTGTAAGTAGATAACGGATCGCCGCATGATCCGTATAAACTATGACCTTCGCTCCAACAAGGTATGAGCGGAACTTCTCAAATGCATACACCACCACTAACAACTCCTTCTCGGTGGTAGCATAGTTGAGTTGGGCATCATCTAGTGTCTTGCTAGCATAGTAAATAGCATGAGTGCCCCTTCTTTCCTTTGCCCTAAAACAGACCCAACGGCCACATCGCTTGCATCGCACATGATCTCAAATGGTAGACTCCAATCCGGAGGTTGCATGATAGGTGCGGAGATCAAGGCGTTCTTCAACCTACAAAAAGCTTCAAGACAATCCTTGGAAAAGACAAAATCAACATCCTTCATTAGTAGGTTAGTGAGAGGCTTAGAAATTTTAGAAAAGTCTTGAATAAACCTCCGGTAAAAACCGGCATGCCCTAAGAAACTTCTTACCCCCTTCACCGAGGTAGGTGGTGGCAACTTCTCTATCGTTTCAATCTTAGCCCTATCAACCTCAATGCCACGGTTAGACACCAAGTGTCCTAACACAATCCCTTCACTTACCATGAAGTGGCATTTTTCCCAATGTAAGACAAGATTTGTCTCCTCACATCTTCGCAACACTAGTGACAAGTTAGCCAAGCAATCATCGAAAGAAGAACCATAAACAGAGAAATCATCCATGAACACTTCCATGATATTTTCTATGTATTCCGAAAAGATAGCCATCATACACCTTTGGAAGGTGGCGGGTGCATTACACAACCCAAATGGCATTCTCCTATATGCAAAGGTACCCTATGGACATGTAAAAGTCGTTTTCTCTTGGTCATCGGGGTGGATAGGGATTTGGAAGAATCCGCTATATCCATCTAAATAGAAAAAATGAGAGTGTTGAGCTAACCTTTCTAGCATTTGGTCAATGAAGGGGAGGGGGAAGTGATCTTTCCTAGAGGCCATGTTTAATTTCCTATAATCAATGCACATCCTCCACCCCGTAAGCGTCCTAGTCGGTATTAGTTCATTATTCTCATTAGTTACTACCGTCATCCCACCCTTTTTAGGCACTACATGAACGGGGCTAACCCACTTACTATCCAAGATAGGGTAGATAATTCCCGCATCTAGCAACTTAATGATTTCCTTTTTGACCACCTCTTTCATTATAGGATTCAATCTCCTTTGATGTTCAATAGATGGTTTGTGGTTATCTTCCATCATTATCTTATGCATGCACAAAGATGGCTTAATGCCAACCAAATCATCAATAGTATAACCAATGGCTTTCCTATGCAATCTTAATTCATGCAGCAATTTAGCAAGTTTATCATCACTCAAGCATGCATTAACAATCACAGGATATGTAGAATTATCACCAAGAAATGCATACTTTAAATGAGAGGGAAGGGGTTTAAGTTCAAGTGAGGGAGGACCTCTATCGGTTGAAGACGATCCAAACAAAGTTGGATGAGATGATTCCAAGGCAAATGAAGATCCTACAAGGCTCCTAGAAGCTTGATCATCATCAAGAGCTAATTCTGGGAAAACCACGGTTGGAAACACGGTTTGCTCATCTTCCACGGCCGTGGTTCTTACCAAGCTTGCTTCTCGGAGTTGTCCAGAAAGTTTGACGGCCGTGGTTTGTAAATCTCGACCGTGGAACTTGCAGCTGTTCACCACCTCTTCGTGGCTCTCAAATCCAACTCTTGGCACCTCTTCCAAGGCTTCCAAGGCCTTGATCTCTTCTTGTAGCCCTCCTCAACACCTTCTTCCATCATACTCAAGGTAAGAACCTTCTCCAAAGGATCCTTGATCAAGATCGAGCTCACAATTTCTCTAGATTCTTCTTGCTCGACTATGTTGAAGATATCTTCATCAAGGGTTGGCCCTTTCATCATTGTGGACAGCTTGAACTTGATGTTCTCTTCCCCGATATTGAAGGAGAGAGTCCCGTTCTTGCAATCCACTAAGCATCCGGAAGTGGCTAGGAAAGGTCTTCCTAAGATGATAGGAACCGGATAATCCGCCGGAATGTCCAACACTACAAAATCAATAGGCACGTAGAATCCTCCTAGCTGCACCGGAATGTCCTCTAGAATCCCAACCGGATGAGTGATAGAACGGTCCGCCATATAGAGGGTCATCTTGACCGGCTTTGGCTCTCCTAGCCCGACCTTGTTGCTAAGTGCAAGCGGTATGATGCTTACACTCGCCCCAAGATCACAAAGGGCCTCGTACTTCACATCTCCCACTCCTATTGGGACGCAAAAAGAGCCCGGATCCCTTAGCTTGGGAGGCATCTCTTCCTTCATGGTTTGGATCAATTCCGAGGATCTCTTGGTCATCCTTATCTCCCCATACTCCTCCAACTTCCTTTTGTTGGAGAGTATTTCTTTCAAAAACTTCCCATATGCCGGCATTCCTAAGATGGCATCCATGAACGGAATGTTAATATGTAACTTGCACATTAGTTCAAGGAACTTACCAAAGTGATTGTCCAAACGAGCTCTTGCTCTTGATTGTGGGAATGGTAGTGGTGGCTTGTATGGAGGCGGTGCCACATAGGTTGGTTCTACATCCTTGCTGATAACACGATTTATAACATAGTTTTAGGTGTACATTTAGATAGAATTCTCGCTCAATCATGCATGATCTAGCATTAGTCCAAGATGTTTTGCACTCAAAACATGTATTTTGTCGAGATAGACGTCTACACGGACTTGTGTGCGTTTTGTAGGTATTTCGGGAAGTTTAGAGCTAAAACGATGCGTTTAAGGATCGTTCATTTAGATGACACGTCCTCGGACTCATTAGGACACAAGCCAAGGGCTAAGGAGGACTCATGGAACCTTGCCAACACTAGCCATGCACCAAACCACAGCTAAATGATCCAAGGGGAAGTTTCTGCATAGAATCACGGTTCTCTGAAGAACCACGGCCGTGGAAATGACCGTGGATTTTTCCAGATTCTCGTGACAGTTGTGCCACGACTCTCATGGCCAGTTCATGAAAGATTTGTTATAAAAGTGGTCCTTCATGGGTTGTTTGAGGCAGCTGGGGTAGTTCGGGAGCAGCTCATCCATTATCCATTTCTCTCTAACAAATATATTCTAAAAAGAAGAAGATTTTTCTAGGAAGGAAAGTGTCAAAGAAAAGAAGAAGAGCTCCATTGAAGAGGAGGAGAAGAACACACACCATAGCTTTCTTGTATTTCGGATTTCGTTTTCTAGGGATTGTATGAACCTTTGAACCTTCTTTTGGAAGGGTTGTAAGTGGCTCTATTCTAATCTTCAGCTTTGTTTTGAATTAAGTTCACTTGTTCATCTCTCTTCTTTCATTATCTTGCAATGGATGTTTTGATTTTATGTTTGTTTGTTTCGATTTCATTTATGAATGTTGTAGGCTAAATTGATGTGGTTCTAGGGTGAGTAAAGGATGGCTATGGCTAGAACTATGATAGGACGGACTTAGATTTACCTTTAGATGACTTTTGCTTATGAACGTAGTTCGTGTTAGAAATCACGGGTAGTTCTTGAAGAACCACGGCCGTGGTTTCGGTAGAACAAACCTTGATTTTCCCTGGTTCGAAGGATCTTGCCTTAGATCTATAAAATGTTGAAACCCTAAGTGTTTGTTGAGTTTAACCTACCCTAGGGTGACCTAGTGTAGTGACTAAGTGTTAGGAGAGACTTACCCGGTAATCCTTGCCCTTAGAATCTAAAAATAGCAAACCTTAGGTAGTGGTGAGCCTAATAAGCCGCCATTGGATTAGATGTGCTAGGATAGTTGCTTAGGACTTCCCTTTTCCGAGACTTACCCGGTACGGATAGGTTAGATCCCTAATTAACAATCCGGTTTGGGTAGAATTCCTATCCTTAGGATCTTAGAGACTTACCCGGTAATGAGACCTTAGGAGTGGACTAGTTGGATCATGAGACCTACCCGGTAATTGATCCCAAATTAGATACACTTAATCCAAACATATCATAGTTAAATCCAAAGAACGAATAGATAACTTGAGTTCTATGCCATAACCGGAATTTCCGACCCCTAGAATCCATTTTTTTCTTTCATTGATCTTTATCTTGTTTGGTTTGTTCATTTGTGCGGATTTTTAGTTTAGTTTGATTGTTCACTTTGCATGAATTGTGATCCTTGATTGATCACCAAAAACCAACCAAAAACAATTGAGGTTTTCATTTCTTTGATTTCTCCTTTTCTAACCTTAGACCTTCACTAAACTAAATCACAAAAACCGAATCAATTTCACCTTAGTCTTTGTGTTCGACCTCGGAATACTATCCATACTACAAACGTACCGTACACTGCGGGTGCGCTAGAAGTTAGGATAAATATAACGAGTATAAATTTAAAGCTTATTGCGTGCACACTTTTTAGCGTAACAAGTTTTTGCCGCCGTTGTCGGGGACTAGGTCAAGATTGAGTCTATTTTGTGATTGTTTCTAGTGTAGATCTTTCTTGTTGCTTTTGATCTCTCTTTGGTTTGTGTATTTGCTTTTCAGGACATCTACTACTCTTTAGGTGTATGTGAAGATCTCGTGGAAAGGATTTAGCTCCATTAGATCCCGAACCGGAGAAAACCCTTCGATCTAGATCCAAGAACATCCGAAAAGAGAAAGAGATGGCCGGTAGAAATCTTCAAGCTGAGTTGGATGAAGCCTTAGAGCAAATAAGGCTAAGATATGAGCTCTTGGAGGAAGAAAGGAGACTTGCCAATGAGAGGCAAGAGGAAACTAGGAGGGAGATTGAAGAGATTAGGCAAGCCCTTGTTCAAGGAGAGCTTAATCGCCGACAACCTCCACCTCCTCCACCACAACCGCAGCCGGCGGCCAATGTTAGGGTTGTTCCCATTGCTATTGAGGAACCACAAACCCTAGGGAGACGTATCGATCCGGCACAAAGAGCACACCGACCGGGTGTGAATCTAGGAGATCCCGCAACCCACAACTATGAGCTCCGCCCTCAAGTTCTTCAAATGATCCGGCATAATCAATTTGGAGGGATGGAAGGAGAGTCTCCTCATCAACACTTGATGAACTATGAGATTTTGATGGAGACTCTTAGACCGCCAAGATTGGAAAGCAACAACCATAAGCTTAGGGCTTTTTCCTTCTCTCTTAAGGATAAAGCTTTGGCTTGGTATCAATCTATTCCACAAGGGCGACTTGGTACTTGGGAGGAGATGACAACCAAGTTCTTCCCACCTTCCAAGACCACCAAATTAAGAGGGAAAATCAATGCCTTCGTGATGAGGGATAGAGAAAGTTTGTTCAAGTCTTGGGAGAGATTTAAAGACCTTCTCCTAGATTGTCCACACCATGGCATACCGAAGATTGAGCTATTGGAGATCTATTTCAAGGGGCTTGATGAAGATAGCCAATTCAAGCTTCAATCTCTTTCCGGTGGGACATTTATGGAGAAACATGTAGATGATGCTTGGGAGTTTGTGGAGAAGCAAGCTCTAGTGATTGAGAAGTACTCTCATAGGAAGAGTGAAGGAAGAAAGGCGGGAGCATATGAGGTGAGCGAAGTCACCATGAGCAATTTCAAGCTTGACGCCATCAACAACGAGTTGAAATCCTTGAGAGAGTTGTGTACTACAACCTTGAAGAGCCAAGCAACTCCTCAAGTGCTTCCACAAGCTAACTTGTCTTCCAAGGAGGAGGATGTGAATTATATGGGAAGGGGCAACTTCAACAATTACCAAGGCCCAAGGAGTTTCAACAACAACCGGCAATTCAACAATTACCGGCCAAACCACAACCATCCCGGATTTTCTTACTCTAACCCAGATGGAGCCTTGAACCCTCCCGCCTCCACAAGCACAACTCCACCACAAAGAGTTTCACAAGAACCTCCACCCGGTTTTACTCAACCTTCAAAGGATAGGACCGAAGTCATGTTTGAACAATTGCTAGGAAGATTGAGTGGACTTGAGAGCACCGTGACTTCAATTTCTAAGGCTCAAAAGGTCTTGGAAGCACAAGTCTTTCGAAAGGCGGGTGAAGCACATAGAGATCCGGGGAAGCTTTCCGGAAGAACCGAAGACAACCCAAGAGGCCAAGTGTTGGCTATCACAACAAGGAGTGGGTTGAGTATGAAGGATCCTTTGCCCAAGGACCAAGCTAAGGGAAAGCAAGTAGTGATAGAAAAGGGAAGAAGGCAAGAAGATGGAGGCGAGAGCAAGGATGTAGAGCCAACCTATGTGGCACCGCCTCCATACAAGCCACCACTACCGTTCCCACAATCAAGAGCAAGAGCTCGTTTAGACAATCATTTTGGTAAGTTCCTTGAACTAATGTCCAAGTTACATATTAACATTCCGTTCATGGATGCCATTTTAGGAATGCCGGCATATGGGAAGTTTTTGAAAGAAGTACTCTCCAACAAAAGGAAGTTGGAAGATTATGGGGAGATAAGGATGACCAAGAGATCCTCGGAGTTGATCCAAACAATGAAGGAGGAAATGCCTCCCAAGCTAAGAGATCCGGGCTCTTTTTGCGTTCCAATTGGAGTAGGAGACGTGAAGTACGAGGCCCTTTGTGATCTTGGGGCGAGTGTAAGCATCATACCGCTTGCACTTAGCAACAAGGTCGGGCGAGGAGAGCCAAAGCCGGTCAAGATGACCTTCTATATGGCGGACCGTTCTATCACTCATCCGGTTGGGATTCTAGAGGACATTCCGGTGCAGCTAGGAGGATTCTACGTGCCTATTGATTTTGTAGTGTTGGACATTCCGGCGGATTATCCAATTCCTATCATCTTAGGAAGACCTTTCCTAGCCACTTCCGGGTGCTTAGTGGATTGCAAGAACGGGACTCTCTCCTTCAACATCGGGGAAGAGAACATCAAGTTCAAGCTGTCCACAATGATGAAAGGGCCAACCCTTGATGAAGATATCTTCAACATAGTCGAGCAAGAAGAATCTAGAGAAATTGTGAGCTCGATCTTGATCAAGGATCCTTTGGAGAAGGTTCTTACCTTGAGTATGATGGAAGAAGGTGTTGAGGAGGGCTACAAGAAGAGATCAAGGCCTTGGAAGCCTTGGAAGAGGTGCCAAGAGTTGGATTTGAGAGCCACGAAGAGGTGGTGAACAGCTGCAAGTTCCACGGTCGAGATTTACAAACCACGGCCGTCAAACTTTTTGGACAACTCGGAGAAGCAAGCTTGGCAAGAACCACTGCCGTGGAAGAAGAGCAACCCGTGTTTCCAACCGTGGTTTTCCCTGAATCAGCTGTTGATGATGATCAAGCTTCTAGGAGCCATGAGGAGTCTTCTCTTGCTTTGGATTCATCTCATCCAACCTTATTTGGATCGTCTTCAACCGATAGAGGTCCTCCCTCACTTGAACTTAAACCCCTTCCCTCTCATTTAAAGTATGCATTTCTTGGTGATAATTCTACATATCCTGTGATTGTTAATGCATGCTTGAGTGATGATGAACTTGCTAAATTGTGCTTGCATAAGATAATGATGGAAGATAACCACAAACCCTCTATTAAACATCAAAGGAGATTGAATCCTATAATGAAAGAGGTGGTCAAAAAGGAAATTAAGTTGCTAGATGCGGGAAGTATCTACCCTATCTCGGATAGTAAGTGGGTTAGCCCCGTTCATGTAGTGCCTAAGAAGGGTGGAATGACGGTAATAACTAATGAGAACAATGAACTAATACCGACTAGGACGGTTACGGGATGGAGGATGTGCATTGATTATAGGAAATTAAACATGGCCTCTAGGAAAGATCACTTCCCCCTCCCCTTCATTGACCAAATGCTAGAAAGGTTAGCTCAACACTCTCATTTCTGCTATCTAGATGGATATAGTGGATTCTTCCAAATCCCTATCCACCCCGATGACCAAGAGAAAACAACTTTTACATGTCCATGGGGTACTTTTGCATATAGGAGAATGCGATTTGGGTTGTGTAATGCACCCGCCACCTTCCAAAGGTGTATGATGGCTATCTTTTCGGAATACATAGAAAATATCATGGAAGTGTTCATGGATGATTTCTCTGTTTATGGTTCTTCTTTCGATGATTGCTTGGCTAATTTGTCATTAGTGTTGCAAAGATGTGAAAAGACAAATCTTGTCTTAAATTGGGAAAAATGCCACTTCATGGTAAGTGAAGGGATTGTGTTAGGACACTTGGTGTCTAACCGTGGCATTGACGTTGATAGGGCTAAGATTGAAACGATAGAGAAGTTGCCACCACCTACCTCGGTGAAAGGGGTAAGGAGTTTCTTATGGCATGCCGGTTTTTACCGGAGGTTTATTCAAGACTTCTCTAAAATTTCTAAGCCTCTCACTAACCTACTAATGAAAGATGTTGATTTTGTCTTTTCCAAGGATTGTCTTGAAGCTTTTTGTAGGTTGAAGAACGCCTTGATCTCCGCACCTATAATGCAACCTCCGGATTGGAGTCTACCATTTGAGATCATGTGCGATGCAAGCGATGTGGCCGTTGGGGCCGTTTTTGGGCAAAGGAAAGAAGGGCGCACTCATGCTATTTACTATGCTAACAAGACGCTAGATGATGCCCAACTCAACTATGCTACCACCGAGAAGGAGTTGTTGGCGGTGGTGTATGCATTCGAGAAGTTCCGCTCATACCTTGTTGGAGCGAAGGTCATAGTTTATACGGATCATGCGGCGATCCATTATCTACTTACAAAGAAGGATGCCAAACCAAGGTTGATTCGGTGGATCCTTCTTCTTCAAGAGTTTGATTTGGAGATACGAGATAAGAAGGGATCCAAGAATTCCGTGGCGGATCACCTTAGTAGACTCCCACCATTGGAGTTTGGGAAAGACAACATCCCGATAGATGATTCATTCCGGGATGAACAATTGCAAATGGTGGAAGAGTGCTTGTTCCAAGTGGCTAGAGGAAGTGAGCCATGGTACGCCGACATCGTGAACTACTTAGTGTGTGAGGAAGTGTCTCCCGGGTTAACATATGCACAAAGGAAGAAGTTCTTCAACGATGTAAGGCATTACTATTGGAGTGAGCCACTTCTATTCAAGAGAGGCCCGGATTGGGTGCTTAGAAGATGCATACCGGAGGATGAAGTGGAGAGTGTGATCCGGCATTGCCACTCCTTACCATGCGGAGGCCATGCTAGCTCACACAAAACGTGTGCAAAGGTATTGCAATCCGGTTTTTATTGGCCTAACTTGTTTAGAGATGTGCAAGGTTTTGTAGCGGCATGCGATGCTTGCCAAAGAACGGGGAACATCTCAAGGAGGAATGAAATGCCTTTGAATAACATCCAAGAAGTTGAGATTTTTGATGTGTGGGGTGTAGACTTCATGGGACCATTCCCTTCTTCATGTGGCAATCTCTACATCCTATTGGCGGTGGACTATGTGTCAAGATGGGTAGAGGCGATCGCTTCTCCTACGAATGACGCCAAGGTGGTAGTGCGATTCTTCAACCGGGTGATCTTCCCTAGGTTTGAAACACCAAGGGTAATCATTAGTGATGGAGGGAAGCACTTCACAAATAGGAACTTTGGGGCACTTTTGGCCAAGTATGGGGTGACTCATAAGGTGGCAACACCCTACCATCCCCAAACTAGTGGTCAAGTGGAGATCTCCAACCGAGAAATCAAGGCCATCCTCGAGAAGACGGTGTCTAGGACAAGGAAGGATTGGGCTATGAAGCTCAATGACGCACTATGGGCATATAGAACCGCCTTCAAGACACCAATTGGAACCACTCCCTACAAGTTGGTCTATGGCAAGTCTTGCCATCTTCCGGTGGAAATGGAGCATAGAGCTTATTGGGCCATTAAGTGGCTAAATTTTGACCTCAAGGAAGCGGGAGAAAAGAGGTTGCTTGATATCAATGCCTTTGAGGAGCTCCGGTTGGAAGCTTATGAGAATGCCCGGATCTACAAGGAGAGAACCAAAAGGTGGCATGACAAGAGGATCATTCCAAAGGAGTTGAGTGAAGGAGATCTTGTCCTTCTCTTCAACTCAAGGCTAAGGCTCTTTCCCGGAAAGCTCAAATCAAGATGGACCGGGCCATATGTGGTGAAGAAGATCTTTCCCCATGGAGCTATTGAAATAGGAGGAGAGCATTGTGGAAATTTCAAAGTGAATGGGCATCGCTTGAAGAAGTATATTCCGGGAGCCCCGGTAGACATGATTGCCCCGCTTCACCTCGAATAGACGCTCCCGAGTTTGGTCAAGCTAATGACCTTAATGAAGCGCTTGGTGGGAGGCAACCCATTGGTAACATTTTTTTCTCTTTTTATTTTTGCTTAGATTTTTCTGTTTTTGTGTGCTTTGTGTGTGTTTTGTCTACTTCGTGTGTGTGCTAGAGCATTAGTGGCATTGGAAGCCTTTCTTGGCAATGAAAATGATGATGATGAAACCCTCACCAATTATGGGTGGAGCGGACGCGGAACTTGGACGGCTAGCGGTGCCTAGCGCGGGTTCCGAAGCTTTGAAGGATGCTTAGAGCTCTCTACCATGGTTGAAAGGATCATCCAACATCAATTCACTTGAGAACTCCCAAATACCATAGCAAACAATTTTACATTGTGAGAACCTTCTTTCACTCTCTCTACTTCATTTACACATTGGGGACAATGTGTTTCTAAGTATGGGGTGGGGCTTGCATGATCCTTTGCATCATGAGCATCTAGGATAGATTAATATTTGCACATGTCTTGCATTGCACATACTTAAAACGGAAATCCCATAAAAATCAAAAAATTTAAAAATTTTTTTGTGCTTTCTAGGCTTCGATATGATCCTAATGATGAAACTTGTCTTGTGATTGGCTATGGATGGCCTTATGTGTTGAATTGATAAATGCATATGTGGACTTGAACTACTTCTCTTAAATTCTATGAATGACTTGTGATCATGATGATTGCCTAGAATGGATTGAGTATTGAAAGTCGAAATTACATGATAGTTCTTGCATACCATCTAGGAATGAATGAGGCATTCTATTTTTCTTTACTTCTCATCTTGATCATAATTGCTTGAGCACCTCAATTGATATAAAATCGACCTCCTTTAAACCCATCCGGGAATAGGAGCATGCTAGTGTGTTAAAATGTGTGAAAAGCAAATGCGGGGCGAAGATGTAATGAAAAGAATGTCGTGAATGAAATGCTGAAATTATTGTGGAAGTGTAACCAAAATATAGGTTTGGGGGCGTTGGTTTAAATGACAAGTAACTCGGTACACTTCACATAATCGGGTGTTGGTGCCTTGCCAAAGTCAAATGAGCCAATAGCCCTAACGAGCTTTGGTATGTGTGCCCGGTGTGGATGCACCTCGAAAAAGAGAAAAAGCCCGAGGATGGCTAATCACCTAGGTTTCGGCTATTGTACACCAATGCCATTGTCTCAAAAATGAGTTAAAGAAAAATAAAAGAAAGCAAGATAGGGAAAAATATACACTTGGGGGAAGTTGATCGAGGACAAGGATGTGGAGTTAGTTCCATTCCCGAATTAGCATCACATATCCAGGAGAATCCCCCGCCCAATTGCAACGTTTCTTGGCCTTTTATGTCACAAGTCCTTATGACCTACTTGCATGTTTGTAAGACTTAGTAATCTAGATTGGATAGACTCTTGATCTTCTTGACCTCTTCATCCTCACAACTCATGCATGCTTTTGAGTTAAGTACAATTGTCTTTCCATGCCCTTATTGTTTGATACATAATTGTTTATCCAATTGCCATTGATCATGACTATGAAGGTGATCCAATAGTAGAAGCACAAAACCCAAAAAGATTTTGTCATTTTTCTGCATACATAAATCATGTCATCTCTTAGTCTATAGTTGGGAATTTGCTCGGGGACGAGCAAACCTTAAGTATGGGGTATTTTGATAACACGATTTATAACGTAGTTTTAGGTGTACATTTAGATAGAATTCTCGCTCAATCATGCATGATCTAGCATTAGTCCAAGACGTTTTGCACTCAAAACATGTATTTTATCGAGATAGACGTCTACACGGACTTGTGTGCGTTTTGTAGGTATTTCGGGAAGTTTAGAGCTAAAACGATGCGTTTAAGGATCGTTCATTTAGATGACACGTCCTCGGACTCATTAGGACACAAGCCAAGGGATAAGGAGGACTCATGGAACCTTGCCAACACTAGCCATGCACCAAACCACATCTTAATGATCCAAGGCGAAGTTTCTGCATAGAATCACGGTTCTCTGAAGAACCACGGCCGTGGAAATGACCGTGGATTTTGCCAGATTCTCGTGACAGCTGTGCCACGACTCTCATGGCCAGTTCATGAAAGATTTGTTATAAAAGTGGTCCTTCATGGGTTGTTTGAGGCAGCTGGGGTAGTTTGGGAGCAGCTCATCCATTATCCATTTCTCTCTAACAAATATATTCTAAAAAGAAGAAGATTTTTCTAGGAAGGAAAGTGTAAAAGAAAAGAAGAAGAGCTCCATTGAAGAGGAGGAGAAGAACACACACCATAGCTTTCTTGTATTTCGGATTTCGTTTTCTAGGGATTGTATGAACCTTTGAACCTTCTTTTGGAAGGGTTGTAAGTGGCTCTATTCTAATCTTCAGCTTTGTTTTGAATTAAGTTCACTTGTTCATCTCTCTTCTTTCATTATCTTGCAATGGATGTTTTGATTTTATCTTTGTTTGTTTTGATTTCATTTATAAATGTTGTAGGCTAAATTGATGTGGTTCTAGGGTGAGGAAAGGATGGCTATGGCTAGAACTATGATAGGACGGACTTAGATTTACCTTTGGATGACTTTTCCTTATGAACGTAGTTCGTGTTAGAAATCACGGGTAGTTCTTGAAGAACCACGGCCGTGGTTTCGGTAGAACAAACCGTGATTTTCCCTGGTTCGAAGGATCTTGCCTTAGATCTATAAAATGTTGAAACCCTAAGTGTTTGTTGAGTTTAACCTACCCTAGGGTGACCTAGTGTAGTGACTAAGTGTTAGGAGAGACTTACCCGGTAATCCTTGCCCTTAGAATCTAAAAATAGCAAACCTTAGGTAGTGGTGAGCCTAATAAGCCGCCATTGGATTAGATGTGCTAGGATAGTTGCTTAGGACTTCCCTTTTCCGAGACTTACCCGGTACGGATAGGTTAGATCCCTAATTAACAATCCGGTTTGGGTAGAATTCCTATCCTTAGGATCTTAGAGACTTACCCGGTAATGAGACCTTAAGAGTGGACTAGTTGGATCATGAGACCTATCCGGTAATTGATCCCAAATTAGATACACTTAATCCAAACATATCATAGTTAAATCCAAAGAACGAATAGATAACTTGAGTTCTATGCCATAACCGGAATTTCCGACCCCTAGAATCAATTTTTTTCTTTCATTGATCATTATCTTGTTTGGTTTGTTCATTTGTGCGGATTTTTAGTTTAGTTTGATTGTTCACTTTGCATGAATTGTGATCCTTGATTGATCACCAAAAACCAACCAAAAACAATTGAGGTTTTCATTTCTTTGATTTCTCCTTTTCTAACCTTAGACCTTCACTAAACTAAATCACAAAAACCGAATCAATTTCACCTTAGTCTTTGTGTTCGACCTCGGAATACTATCCATACTACAAACGTCCCGTACACTGCGGGTGCGCTAGAAGTTAGGATAAATATAACGAGTATAAATTTAAGGCTTATTGCCATCAACAACGGGTGGATGGAAGGAGAGTCTCCTCATGAGCTCCGCCCTCAAGTTCTACAAATGATCCGGCACAATCAATTTGGAGGGATGGAAGGAGAGTCTCCTCATCAACACTTGATGAATTATGAGATCTTGATGGAGACTCTTAGGCCGCCAAGATTGGAGAGCAACAACCATAAGCTTAGGGCTTTTTCCTTCTCTCTTAAGGATAAAGCCTTGGCTTGGTATCAATCTATTCCACAAGGGCAAGTTGGTACTTGGGAGGAGATGACAACCGAGTTCTTGACCAAGTTCTTCCCACCTTCCAAGACCACCGAATTAAGAGGGAAGATCAATGCCTTCGTGATGAGGGATAGAGAAAGTTTGTTCAAGTCTTGGGAGAGACTAAGAAACGCGGGTGGATGCTAGCTAAGGCTATAATTAAGATACCAACCAATAGGAACGCGGGTGGAAATGTGTATAGATGATGGTTTAAGAAGATGAAAGAGGAAACAAAAAGCTTTGATCAAAAGACTTAAGATACCAACCAATAGGAACGCGGGTGGATACTAACTAAGGCTATAATATTTGGGAAAGTGCACTTGAAAGACATCAAGGAAGAGTGGTTAAGCTTATGAAGGTGAGTTATACAGCGTGCGAGGCCTAGAAGAGTATGGTTACCTTATGGAAGAGGAAGAAAGCATGGAACGGGGAAAGAACTAATGGAGTTTAATGTAAAGTACCCCGGGGAGGGTAGCCTTCACGAGTATGGTAACATGGAAGTGTGGTATGAGGGTAAATCATTGATCTTGGAAAGGGTCGTCAATGAGTTAATCGCTAACCACAGAGAATTCACAGATGCAGGTTGTATACTAGGGACTATAGGTGGGAGAAGTAATCCAGGAGGTGAGATCATGAAGAAGAGTAACAAGAACTTGGAACTTTCGTGATTGCTGAATGTCAGTAATAAGGTGTATTAACGGAAGCATAAATGTCTTAATCAAGTAGAATTTATCGATTCCAGCAAGTGATGATAATGTACCTCGTGGGGAAGGATTGTAACAATATGGTGTGACCTTCTTAGGTCATGGGTATGTCATATGGGGAAGGGTGAGACTTCTATGGTTATTGTGCGCAAAGGGAAATATATATGGGGATGTATGGTATGTTTGTTTTAAAATGATGATGCCATGTTTTCGCAAGCAAAAAACTATGTCAAAGTTTGTGACCCACATGGCGAAGCCATAGTGGCTATGACGTGAAACGAGGAATCAGGATTAGGGTCACACTGCAAGCTTAGAGTTATGATGTTAGTGCTAGGTGGAGTAATGAGTGGATCTTTCAGGGTTGTGGTTGTAAATTTTGCCTAAGGGCATACTAGTACGGTTATGAAGATTGTTCATGGAATACCAAGATATGCTAAAGGTGACCAACAAGAGAAAGAGAAAACTAAGGTTTTGGATGTTTGATGTCAATATGAGATGTACAAGAAGTACATGAAAGATTGAGGTCGGAGCCTCTACGGTCGTCTGACTCTACGCCTACTTGAAGAAAGGATGTCTATGGTGAAAGTTGATCAAGGATACGGAGAGCTCCTCCTGTAGTTTGGGATGTCGGAGAAAGCGGAGAAGATTATAGCGGTTTGTTATCAGGCATAATAAGTCTTGTGGTTACGGCCCTTGTGATGGAACATGTTTTCGAGATCAAGAGATGTTATATCGCCTTTCCTTTGATGTGAGAAGAGAGATTAAGTTTAATTATTGCTTAACCAAGGCTTCAAGAGTAGGAAGACTCGAGCAAGTTCCATGAGTTCTGGAGATGAAGGATCTTTGAAAGAGGACGGTGAACATAGTAGTTATAGAAGGAACAATACACGTGTCGATAGACGTCGCCCAACCGATTGGGGTGGACCACTTGTTAAGCGTTAGGACCGGGAGGTGTCGGTTATTACGATATGTGATGGGTAGAAAAAAATAAATAGAACCCGAGATAGAACAGATTCCAATGCATCGGAATGTGAATTTTACCACTAAGATTGATTTGGGCTCAACTCCCATTTCTAAGGCGCCATACAAAAGACATCAATAAATGATACCCGTAAAGATACTCAAATCGAGGAAGCAATTGAGGAAGCAATTGCAAGCTTTTGACGATAAAGGTTTGTCAAAACCAATACACTACATGGGGAACTCCGAATTTATCTTGAACTCTTGATTTAAAGTTCACGTTAGAATATATCTTGAACTCTTGATTTGAAGTTCATGTTAGGATATAACTTGAACTCTTGATTTGAAGTTGTTATGGAGAATACCATTTTGCGAAGAGAGAGACGGTTATGTCCGTTTGTACATCGTTTACCGTGAGCCGAACAGGATAACAATGAAGAACGTCTATCCCTCACCACGGATAGATGATCTCCTCGATCGGTTGCAAGGGTCGGTAGTCTCTTCTAAATTAAGTTAAGAACTTGATTGTCACCGTTTGAGAATTTGAGATTGAGATATTGCAAGTACGACATTTGGACTAATCAGAGTCACTACGAGTTGTAGTTATTCCATATGGGCTTACTGATGTCTGAATAAGATATTTCGGTCTACTCTCGAAGAAGAGAGAAGTTGTATGACAAGTTATCTCGGGATGACAACCCCAAAGGACGTGGAAGAAGTTACAAGTTTCCTTAGCTGTGCTGGTCATTACCGGATTTGTGGAGAGATTTTCCAAGTATCACCATCTATGGCTAACCTACTCTGGATGACAATGAAGTATTGGGTGAGACGAAAATGGATAATGGAGATGTTGAGAGTTAAGAGGAGATTCATTGGTGCAACTGTTTTGAATTTGCCTCGAGGTGTGATGGGTTTGAAGTGTACAAGTGATTCTCCAAGACAAGGTCTTGATTTAGTATTCAGGAACGAGATAAAAGTAATAGCATACGTGTCTTGTTAATAGAAATAGTATGGAGTAAAGTGATTCCTTCGTTACTTGGAACTTGCAATAAGCATTGTGGAAATGTAACGTCAAAGTTCGGTTTGACAAGAACCAAAGCCAACGGTGTAAATTGGAAGTTCGATCGTCTTTGTTAGAGACAGGCAAATAAGAAACATGATATAATGGATGTATTGAGAAAGATTCGAGGATGAAGTTGAGTTCCGATATATTGAATCTTTTTGAGATCTTAGCGTGAGTTGAGAAAGTGGTTTACCAGTTGGCATGGCTGCCAAAACAAGAGGGTGATCACCCGGTGTTTCATGTGTATCAGTCAAGGGAGTACATACAGGACTTGAGACGTGTGGTACGTCGTGATGATCTAGTAGAGACGAGGAGCCGATGAGGATACTTGGGAGACAGATGATAGTATCTTTGGTTAAGTTTTATGTTGAGCTAGTAGCATCGATAGAATCGACGGGGTAGACCTAGTTCTTCTCTTAGTTGAGCTATGTGCATGTGTGATATTATGTGCAGTTTGTGCCCGGTGCGAGAATGTGTGGTATGACCTGTTATATCTTGTGGGATAGTCTCAGTGGAATGTGTGTATAGACTGGACGCCTTCTTAGTTTGAGAGTTCATACCTCCTTAAGGACCGAGAAGTTCGACACATAGCAAGTTTCGGGACGAAACTTGTTTTAAGGGGGATCTGATTTAACGCCCCGTTTATTAGAGCATTTTTGATATTTTTTTTTCTTACCTGCGGTTAGTGATACATTTAATATATCTTAATGAAGTTTTACGAGTATATATATATGTGTGTGTGTGTGTGTGTGTATATATATTCACGGTATTTTATTATTAATTACATCTTATAATATAGTTGCGAGATCGTTTTAAATATGTCGTAAAGGATATTTGGTGAATTTATTATAAATTTGATCCACGTAAATTCCCGTATCTCTATTCGAAAAACGTTCCCGATCCGAAAATCCCGAACCGGTTAATTTTTGATCGAGTTTAATCATAATTTAATTTTTTATTTTTCTTTCTTTTTCTTTTCCCCCCTCTCTCCTTCTTGGATAATGAGCTTCTCGCAGTTTCCCGCCCAGGCTACATTTCTAGCTGGCCCTAGCCGACTCCTCGACTCCCCTACCCGTCTCCTCATCTCCAGCCGCTGCTGCAACGACTCCTCGACGCCCCTTTTGCATCTCTCTTCCTCACTGAAGTCGAAACACTCCCCTATCTCCTAACTCACCACTCTCTCGCGTGCAACCCTCTGCACTTCCTTTGCTTTCACCAAATCGAACCACCGGAGAAGGAGCCTCCACCATCTTCTCTCAAGCTCCACCAGCAGCCGCTAGAGAAGGGAACCCTGTCGACCGCCTGAACCCCGCCGCCCTGGAGCAATCACCCCTGGAGAGCTGCCTTCGCCGCGCCTCTCCTCCCTTCTCCCACCTTCTGTCGCACCGGAGCACATCGCAGGAGGGCTCCTCCTTCGCCCTGCACCGGCCTTGCCTCCGCTTTGATGGAGCAACAAGCAGTCCCACCGCCGCACCTTGCCAACCTCGCCGACTCAGCCCTAGCGCCGCCCCTTTTCCTCGGAGCCCTTGGCCGCCGCTAGTGCAGCCTCCCTGGCCCGCCTTCGCGCTGCTTCCCTCCTTTGTCATTCGCATTTCTCATGTAGAAGAAACCCTTCTTCTTTAATTAAAATCGGGCCCCACTTTTTATGGTTAATTGCAGAATGTACCCACTCTTTTTGTAATTGCATTTGTGACCTACTCTCATGGGAATTTAGCAATTATACCCTTGCTGGAATTATTTACAAATTTTGGCCCAAGGTTTTAATTATGGAATGTATTCCAAGTTTATGGAACTTCATGAGTTGCCCGGAAAATGTTTTAGTGATTTTCAACCAAAGTTTTATAACGGAATTTATTCTTATATATAGTTTATATTTGTTATATGTTTTGACCCAGGTGTATATAAAAATCGTATCTTTTCTCCCGGACAATGTTCTTATTGTTTTAACCTTGGATTGTAATTACGGGCATTCTTATATTTTTATACACAATATATTATGTCTTTGTTGGATTAATTCGGTTATGGAAATCCCGGGTTTTTAAAGTTGACTTTTGAAAACGAGTTTTTCCTTAAAGTTATTTATATTATATATTCGGTTCAAGTTTAGCGTATGAGCTAAACTTGCTTAGTTTTGGTATTAGGTTTGGAAGCGTCCCAATAAAGGCCTAGCGAGTCCGAGTCGATATCCGTTGAACGACTTCCGTCTTTTGACGTCACGTGAGTACCCTTTGCCCCGAGCTTATGATCTTACTCGATTTAGTTATGTTTGGTATTAGTATCATGCTAGGTTGGATATAACATAACTTAGAGTGAATACCAAGTAGTGGTTATGGACCTTAGGTGAGATTCGTTGATTGTGAAATGTTGTAAGACTTGAGGAGTTGATTTTTTTATCTTGTGAGGTTGTTTATGGTTTTAAGTTGTATGTTGATTAGGTGAGAATTTAGGGGTTAAGGTTGTAAGATTGTTGAGATTATGGTGACTAGGACGAGAGTATCCTAGCCTAGTATTGTTACCATTGTGATAGTGGGGACTAAGCATGTTATCCTAGTGGTGTTGTGAGTTATGATCTTGCGAGATCCAAGGGTTTAGAAGTCTTAGGACTTCTAGCTTCTGTTGAGTGTGATGTGAGCGTGTGAGATTCTAGGATGCGGTCCTACAATTGAGAGTCAAATGGTCTTGCGTAGATCATTTGTATAGAAGTCTAAGACTTCTATTGTGAGTGGGTTGTTGTTGATATAGTTATCTTCTTGTGAGCAGGTTATAGGCTTCCTCCCCTAAGGAAGTGAGAGTGTTGTGAGTTGAGTGTGGTGACGAGGTAAGTCTCCGGACTTACTTAGATTGTATTCCTTGTATTAGCATTGATGTGTGTTTGGTGGTGTGTGTTTATTGTCTATTGTTTATAACAACTAAACCGGAATTAGGATTACCGACCTTTATATTATTTTGGCCCAAGTGTATGATAACGGGCGGTGACAACTTGCCTGGCTCCCGCGAGAGCTAGGAGGTTCTCGGCGACTATCCCGTGCTGGTAGACGGTCGGATGCATCAGTACCATTCCATGCTGGTAAGTAGGTACCGAGGCGAGTTTTGGTGACTCTCGTGTCACAACCTAAGTTGTTAGAATATTAGCTAACGGGTTTATACCGATTATTGTAGATTGCCTTGCAGGTTATGAATGCGGCCAAGAGATCCGGAAGAGTGGACAGCCGGGGTTCCGTACATTTTAGGATTGGGTTTTGGATGGAATCGTGTTTGAGTTTTGTTTTCATTACATATTGTATGCCGCGTGTATGGCATTTGGTCTTTCGGTTGTATCTTGGCTGAAGTCTTTGGTTTGTATAGTTTTGGGTTCATTGCATTGCATATAATGTATTTGATTTTGGCCTTTATTTGTGCCTTGTTGCAAGATCCGGTGAAATTGTTGTCAAGCTAAGGGTCGGGACCCATTGTGAGGTCTCAACCCGTAGCATCCCGAGTCCCGCGGATTCGGGGTGTTACAATATATGAGAACGGCCTTGGTGGACTCGAAAGTTCAAGGTAACCTCAATTATCACGGGACCCAAGTCATGAACACCGACGGTCCATTCAAGGGGAACTACAAGGGGATGTTAACTAAAGTCATCAGAACTACCAAGACACTCACCAGCTATCGTTGAAGACTTGGAATGACTATTTATGTCAAGATGAATGATCCAGTTAGGCTCGAGAAGTAGAGAGCCTAAGGAAACAGAAGTGTGGAAGTTAAAACGAATTAGCAAAGCATGAAAGAATTAAGCGAGCAGATGATGCTCACCAAGAATTTAACGCCAGTATAGGTATGAGAAGAGTAAGTCCGGGATATTGAGATAAGTCAATTATAGACTGACCATCGTCCACTAAGGATGTGTAAATGTTGGTTGGCACTGACAAGTAGGTACCATTAAGAAGAGACATTAGTGACTGCGGATTTAAGATGTGACTTTACCGATGCCTTGGAGGATGGCCCAAGTAGGCAACGACAACCTTCTAGGATAATCTGAGGATATGGAGAGAAAGCGGGTTAGAGGTTGCTTACTGGCTGGTTAAGAACAGACTACGGTTGAGTGAGAGAGTAAGGGTCTGTTTGAAGAGGATCCTGCTAGTATTAGAAGGGAAGTATAGGCGGGAGTGGGTAAATCATGTTGACCCTCACAAAGACGCCATTGTGCCTAATGGGTCCCATTAATTAAGGAACGATCCGATTAGGTCACATTGAGGAAACCGGGCCAAGCGGTTTGTATTACAAAGAGCATTAGGCACTTAGTGAAGTGCCGACAGAAGTTTAAGATCATTATTTCAGAATCGATAGTGGAAACTTTAGGACAAGTGGGCCAATGGACATAAAAGTTTGGTAGAGTCATCAAAAGAGCTGGAAGTAAGTTTAGAAAACCAAACCGTTAAGAGAGTACCTACCGGATCCGAGACACGACATTAACTATGAAGATCAGAAAAATTTAGTCGGTTCATGCTTTTAAAGAGTTCTAGTGGTTTGGACGAAGAGTTGATGAGGACACTTGGGAGATAGAGGAGAGTATTAGACGTAATTATCCCGAGTTTTATGCGGGGTTAGCTACTACTTTTGTACCGACGAGTTAGTACTCGGATGTTGTGTGGTTTGACTTTTCATGTTTTTTTTTACTTTGGATTGAGTAAATGTGTTTTCTTTGATGTGTGCCTAATTCGGATGATTGGATAGTTACATGTTAGAAAAACGAGACTTAATGGAACCAAGTTATACAAAGAAATTAAAGTCGTGTGATTAGATACATTATTCTAAGTTTCGGGACGAAATTTATTTTAAGAGGGCACTGATGTAATATCCGTAAATTTTTTTTAATTTCCGTTTAATACCGATCGAATCGGATTCCGATCCGCCAACCTTTTTTCTTTTAAAATAAATAAAACAAATTGTAAATTCTATCATTTTATGTGACCTTAATACACATAAAATGATAAATTATGTAACCCGTATAATAGTTCCGTTTTAATTAAAAACCGAAGAACGGTTCCGTGTGAGCCTCCTCTATGCTCTCCTGATTGTACCATATCAGTGCTGAATAGATTAGAGTGTTGTTTTTCAATTCTTGAACAAGTAAGCAGTTAATTTCAAATGGAGTGTACAAGTTAGGAAATTCAGAAATGGATGTGCATAGCTGCCACTTAGTTTCGAACCCGAGTTGTGTGAGCACAAATTTAAATTTCCATAATAGCTGACAGTGAGATTTGAACCCAAGACCTCATAAACTCTTGTGCCCAGAATTTTGTCTAGAGTCCATTAACTGTCAAGTTGGGGAATAAATTTCGATACTTTAGGATGAGGATCCACCGTTAAATTTTTAATATATTGTAGATAGAAATATGAAGTTTACTGTATTAAAATTTGGGAGAAAGTTAACGGTCGGATTAGAACTTATAAGGACTCAAAGTAGGACAGTTGGGCTGTTTTTATAGCAGAAGAAAATTTGGCTAAGTATAGAAATTATAGCTTTTATTTCAACTTTAGAGAATTATGTAGGAGTTATGGTTGAATATTTTTGAGAGATCTTTGCCCCTATGTTTAGTATGCATATCATAGAGGATCTAGAGATTTATTTTGGAATTTAATACTTTTACCCGAGCCTCTTATCTTAAGCCAAAATTGGACCTTAACAACTTTTTATGAACGTCAAGAATATGTTTAACTCTTCTAAAACTTAACAAACTTCCTTTCTAGAGTGAGAGTGTGATTTTGAGTTCTAAAGAATAGTTTGGAACCTTGTTATAGAATTTTATAAAGTTCGCGACTAGGGGTAAAATGGTCATTTACCCGTATAAGGGTATTTTGGTAATTTCTTTATGATCGATTATATATCTTAGAAGTTGGAGACTTCTAAGAAAGTGGGATGCATTATTGATCCACTTGCCTTGTATAACAAGCGATTGAGTTTCTATGGCTACGGGCCGAATCGAGATAACGAGATTTGAGTTTTAACCCAGGTAAGTCCTCGCGACTTACTTAGCTGGTTTCTGGATCTTAGTTGAGTGATAATAGTTGTGTGTGTGGAGTGTGTGTTATAATAAAAATAACAACTTGTTAGGACGACCGTTGTTATTATGTGTTAATGCCCAAGTGTATGTATAACGGGCCGTGACATCACTGCCCAGCTCTGCCAGGAGACTGGGAGGTTCTCTATACCCAAACCATACAGGTACACGGTGAGATGCATCGGATCCACTCCTGATGGGTACACGGGGGCGGAGGCGAGGTTTGAGAATCCCTCGTGTCACAAAATAAGTATCATTAGAGTGAATGACTTAAATGAAGATAATAAATGGATTTTTTGAAAGCATGATAAGTGTTTATTATTTTATGTGTGTGTGTTCTATTATTATTCTCCTAATGTTTAGATAACTAGCTAATGGTTGTTTTGTTGTGTTTTTAGATTTACCGCAGGTTAGAACAACAGCTGAATGATCCGGAAGTAGTGGTCAGCCGGGTCTCCGTACTCCTTAGAGTGGGGGTTGGGTTGTTGCTTTGTTGTTCTTTCCTTTTGTTAAGACAGTTAGTCTTTTCCCTTTGTTTAAGTTTTATAGGCTGTTAGACCTTATTGCATTCATCCGTTAAAAACACATCTTTATGAATTTTGGTTTTATTATTTGTGTCTTGTTGCAAGATCCTAGTAATATTATTGTCAAATTGAGTTCGGGACCCATTGTGAGGTCCTAACCAGTAATATCCCAGGTTCCGAGAATTCGTGGTGTTACAACATGGTATCAGAGCTCTAGGTTGGCAACAATGGCACTTGAAATCTTCAGAAAGACCGAATAAGTACTTGAGCAGAACCCGAAAAGGGATTTGAGTTTTAAAAAGAACCTTTGGTTTTCAAATGCATGCATAGTCTAGTTGGGGATAGAAAAGTACAGACTAATGACACTATGATGGATTTAGTGTAAACCAAACGTATAACTTAACCAGTAAGAAGGAAAGTTATGTATCAAAATCGCGGGTCGTGCTGAATTTTAAATAAAGTCTTGAGATGAGGATGTCCTTAGGAAATCTATGCAAGAGTACAAAATAACTGAAGTTCCAACACAGAATGGGTAGTAATGATCGACAAACAGTTAGAGACCGATGCAGAGAAGAAGAAAAAATGTATAAGATGAGTCACTTAGTAGATGAGTTCACAAGACAAGCTTGAGAGACCAAAAGAAATAAAATGTTGATCCGGATATGAGGGTCTAAGGTGCATGGAAGGGATACCTACAATGGGGTGTGTAGAAGCAAAATGAAGACTCACAAGTGTAGAGAGGTTTTGACCTCCTCAAAGATATAGGAATTTGAAAGAAATCGCAATGCCGGTATCAAAGAGTTGAAGCCCTGTAGCGGAAGCAACGGAGTTTCATGAGGGCAATAGTGCCGGTAACACCAGCAAAGGAATGTATATATGAGAACGGCCTTGGTGGACTCGAAAGTTCAAGGTAACCTCAATTATCACGGGACCCAAGTCATCAACACCAACGGTCCATTCAAGGGGAACTGCAAGGGGATGTTAACTAAAGTCATCAGAACTACCAAGACACTCACCAGCTATCGTTGAAGACTTGGAATGACTATTTATGTCAAGATGAATGATCTAGTTAGGCTCGAGAAGTAGAGAGCCTAAGGAAACAGAAGTGTGGAAGGTAAAACGAATTAGCGAAGCATGAAAGGATTAAGCGAGCAAATGATGCTCACCAAGAATTTAACGCCAGTATAGGTATGAGAAGAGTAAGTCCGGGATATTGAGATAAGTCAATTATAGACTGACCGACGTCAACTAAGGATGTGTAAATGTTGGTTGGCACTGACAAGTAGGTACCGTTAAGAAGAGACATTAGTGACTGCGGATTTAAGAGGTGACTTTACCGATGCCTTGGAGGATGGCCCAAGTAGGCAACGACAACCTTCTAGGATAATCTGAGGATATGGAGAGAAAGCGGGTTAGAGGTTACTTACTGGCTTGTTAAGAACAGACTACGGTTGAGTGAGAGAGTAAGGGTCTGTTTGAAGAGGATCTTGCTAGTATTAGAAGGGAAGTATAGGCGGGAGTGGGTAAATCATGTTGACCCTCAGAAAGACGCCATTGTGCCTAATGGGTCCCATTAATTAAAGAACGATCCGATTAGGTCACATTGAGGAAACCGGGCCAAGCGGTTTGTATAACAAAGATCATTAGGCATTTAGTAAAGTGCCGACAAAAGTTTAAGATCATTATTTCAGAATCGATAGTGGAAACTTTCGGACAAGTGGGCCAGTGGACATAAAAGCTTGGTAGAGTCATCAAAAGAGCTGGAAGTAAGTTTAGAAAACCAAACCGTTAAGAGAGTACCTACCGGATCCGAGACACGTCATTAGCTATGAAGATCAGAAAAATTTAGTCGGTTCATGCTTTTAAAGAGTTCTAGTGGTTTGGACGAGGAGTTGATGAGGACACTTGAGAGATAGAGGAGAGTATTAGACGTTATTATCCCGAGTTTTATGTAACGCCCCAAATTTTAGGAGCGTTTGCGAGATCTTTTTTTTCGGCTTTTATCGATATTTTATTAACTTAAATAATTTTATATAATTTTTAAAAGTATTTTAAGGCGTAAAATATATTTCTCGAGTATATTATTATTTTGGATAGTTCGTGTACATCCGTATTATTATTTCCGAAAAGGTCGGAAAGTTTTTCGATTCGAAAATTCCGTTTCGGGTATTCTTATAAAATTTAAGTTATTTACTTTTTCTTTTAATTTTTGTTTCCTGTGCCACTTGCCACCAGTAGCACCGTAGAAGAGACCAACTCTTCTCCTTCTTTGGCAACTTTCCAGCTCCCCTCCCCTGATTGTTGCTATGCCACCCAGCTATGCACGTAGCCTGCACATCGACCCTTCGTTTCCAGACTTAGCCGACCCCTCACGCCATCCTCTGTCTTCTCCCTTAGCACACCCTGCAAGTCCAGTCTCCACCTATCTCACCCTTTTCATATCTCTACACCTATCTCACCTCTCTGTTTTCCCCTTCCCCCGATCTCACTCTATCAATACACCACAACCATCAAGTAACAACAAACAGCAACTCCCGGAGCTCTCTACTACAACTCCTTGCAGCACCGCCACTACCCCTCTTTTTCATCCTTTCGTTTTCACTGCAGCCACCGGACTGGAGCAACCATGCTGGAACACCAGCACAACCACCACCGGCCTTCTGCCGCCGTCTCCAGGCCGAGAAGAGCGCCGCCCGATCTGGAGAACTCGGGCAGCCTTTCCTCTTCTCCCCCCTGCTGTCTGTGCTCTCTGTCGCGAGGTGGGAAGGTCGTTGCCTTCGAATCCCACCGGAGGGCCACCCTTGTCACCGCCAGGAAGGAAGCCTCCATTGCCTCGCCGCCATCGAAGCCACCGGACGGACACCGTTGCCTTCCCCTTTTCTCCTGTGTTACCTGCGCAACTCTGCCCCAGTGAGCCCTGCCGGACTGAGTGCGCCACCGCCTCCGCTCCGGACCGTCAGGAATGCCGCCGGAGAGGAGGAGCCCTGCCTTCGCCCCGCCTGCCGGAGCCTCTACCGCCTCTCTCCTTGCTGGCTGTCGCTTGCTTCCCCTTTCCCGTTCCTTTTGTTATCCAGGTTGTTTATCGTTGGGGGAGAGGCATTTTAGGGTTTTATTTCAGCCCCCTTATTTATGGTATATTACAGATTAGAACCCATCTTTTTATTTACATATTTGACCCAACTTTTTGGAATTGAACTTTATGCCCCTGCTGGAATTATTTACAGATTTTGGTCCAAGGTTTTATTTACGGAAGATGGCCCAAATTCCTAGAGTTGTATATTGTGTCCGGGAAATGTATTTACGGTTTTTTAACTTGGGATTTACTTCGAGTTAAATTCTTATTTTTATTTATATATATATTGTGACCTTGTTGGATTGATTTCGGTTTACGGGTCAAGTTTTTAATCAAGACATTTATGACCAAGTATCTTGTATTGTACTTTTACCCCGGAAGGGAATTACGGGATTTTAAAGTTGACATTTGAAAAACGAGTTTTACCTTTGGGTTATTCATTATATATATTTAAAATCAAATTTAGCATATAAGCTAAATTTCCTTAGCTTTTGTTTTAGGTCCGGAAGCGCCGGTATAGACCAACGAATCCTTTCTCCACATCCGTAGATCGTCCTCCGCCATCGACCTTGTGTGAGTACCTCTTCCTCGATTTAGTTATGTTTAGTATTAGTATCATGCTAGGTTGGATCTAACATAACTTAGAGTGAATGCCAAGTAGTGGCCTTGAACCTTACGTGAGTTTTGAGGATCTATGATCGTTATAAGGCTTGAGGTGTGAATGTTGTCTTGTGAGAATTGTAGGGCGTTGAGTGTTTGGGTTGATCTTGTGAGCTTATGAGGATTGAGATTATGATTGTATGATCTTGTTGAGATTGTGGAGATTAGGACGAGAGTATCCTAATATGTGTTGTGATGGTTATGACCTTGTGAGATTGTGAGGATTAGGAGTCGTTATCCTATCATGGTTATGGTTTATGATCTTGCGAGATCATTGGGACTAGAAGTCTTAGGACTTCTAATATGTGAGAGAGATGTTGATTGTGTGCCTTGTTTTGACCAGGCTTTGAGTGTCTTCCTCCGGAAAGTTGAGAGCGGGATATAGCGGGATTATCTTTGGGACGAGGTAAGTCTCCGGACTTACTTAGCTCGTATTCCTTGTATTAGCATTGATGTGTGTTTGGTGGTGTGTGTTTATTTTTTATAACAACTAAAACCGGAATTAGGATTACCGACCTTTATATTATTTTGGCCCAAGTGTATGATAACGGGCGGTGACAACTTGTCTAGCTCCCGCGAGAGCTAGGAGGTTCTTGGCGACTATCCCGTGCTGGTAGACGGTCAGATGCATCAGTACCATTCCATGCCGGTAAGTAGGGACCGAGGCGAGTTTCGGTGACTCTCGTGTCACAACCTAAGTTGAATTAGAACAGGATACGACCTAATAATAACAAAGATAATAAACCGGATTGGTGTGCTTTTATGTATGTTGTATGCTTGTGATGAGATTACTTGTGTATGTGCCTTTCCCATTGACTCTAATGCCTCGAATATTAGCTAACGATTTTATACCGCTTGTTGTAGATTGTCTTGTAGGTTAGGAATGCGGCCGAGAGATCCGGAAGAGTGGGCAGGCGGGGTCCGTACATTTTAGGATTGGGTCTTGGGGTGGAGTCGAGTTTGAGTCTTGTATTCATTGTATCTTGTATGGCGTTTAGTCTTTGAGGTTGTAATTTCGGCTGAGGTCCTTTCGGGTTTTCTTTTCATTGCATAAAACTGCATTTCAGTTTTTGGCTTTAGTTGTGCCTTGTTGCAAGATCCGGTGAAATTGTTGTCAAGCTAAGGGTCAGGACCCATTGTGAGGTCCTAACCCGTAGCGTCCCGAGTCCCGCGGATTCGGGGTGTTACAACTTATGCGGGTTAGCTACTACTTTTGTACTGACGAGTTAGTACTCTGATGTTGTGGGGTTAGCCTCCCGAGTTTGTACTGGCGAGTTAACTAAAGTCATCAGAACTACCAAGACACTCACCAGCTATCGTTGAAGACTTGGAATGACTATTTATGTCAAGATGAATGATCCAGTTAGGCTCGAGAAGTAGAGAGCCTAAGGAAACAGAAGTGTGGAAGGTAAAACGAATTAGCGAAGCATGAAAGGATTAAGCGAGCAGATGATGCTCACCAAGAATTTAACGCCAGTATAGGTATGAGAAGAGTAAGTCCGGGATATTGAGATAAATCAATTATAGACTGACCGACGTCAACTAAGGATGTGTAAATGTTGGTTGGCACTGACAAGTAGGTACCGTTAAGAAGAGACATTAGTGACTGCGGATTTAAGAGGTAACTTTACCGATGCCTTGGAGGATGGCCCAAGTAGGCAACGACAACCTTCTAGGATAATCTGAGGATATGGAGAGAAAGCGGGTTAGAGGTTGCTTACTGGCTGGTTAAGAACAGACTACGGTTGAGTGAGAGAGTAAGGGTCTGTTTGAAGAGGATCTTGCTAGTATTAGAAAGGAAGTATAGGCGGGAGTGGGTAAATCATGTTGACCCTCAGAAAGACACCATTGTGCCTAATGGGTCCCATTAATTAAGGAACGATCCAATTAGGTCACATTAAGGAAACCGGGCCAAGCGGTTTGTATTACAAAGAGCATTAGGCACTTAGTAAAGTGCCGACAGAAGTTTAAGATCATTATTTCATAATCGATAGTGGAAACTTTCGGACAAGTGGGCCAGTGGACATAAAAGTTTGGTAGAGTCATCAAAAGAGTTGGAAGTAAGTTTAGAAAACCAAACCGTCAAGAGAGTACCTACCGGATCCGAGAGACGTCATTAGCTATGAAGATCAGAAAAATTTAGTCGGTTCATGCTTTTCAAGAGTTCTAGTGGCTTGGACGAGGAGTTGATGAGGACACTTGGGTGATAGAGGAGAGTATTAGACGTAATTATCCCGAGTTTTATGCAGGGTTAGCTACTACTTTTGTACCGACGAGTTAGTACTCGGATGTTGTGTGTTTTGACTTTTCATGTTTTTTTTTACTTTGGTTTGAGTAAATGTGTTTTCTTTGATGTGTGCCTAATTCGGATGATTGGATAGTTACATGTTAGAAAAACGAGACTTAGTGGAACCAAGTTATACAAAGAAAGTCGTGTGATTAGATACATTATTCTAAGTTTCGGGACGAAACTTATTTTAAGAGGGCACTGATGTAATATCCGTAAATTTTTTTTAATTTCCGTTTAATACCGATCGAATCGGATTCCGATCCGCCAACCTTTTTTCTTTTTAAATAAATAAAACAAATTGTAAACTCTATCATTTTATGTGACCTTAATACACATAAAATGATAAATTATGTAACCCGTATAATAATTCCGTTTTAATTAAAAACTGAAGAACGGTTCCGTGCGAGCCTCCTCTATGCTCTCCTAATTGTACCATGTCAGTGCTGAATAGATTAGAGTGTTGTTTTTCAATTCTTGAGCAAGTAAGCAGTTAATTTCAAAGGGAGTGTACAAGTTAGGAAATTCAGAAATGGATGTTCATAACTGCCACTTAGTTTCGAACCTGAGTTGTGTGAGCACAAATTTAAATTCCCATAATAGCTAACACCAAGATTTGAACCCAAGACCTCATAAACTCTTGTGCCCAGAATTTTGTCTAGAGTCCATAAACTGTCAAGTTGGGGAATAAATTTCGATACCTTAGGATGAGGATCCACCGTTGAATTTTTAATATATTGTAGATAGAAATATGAAGTTTACTGTATTAAAATTTGGGAGAAAGTTAACGGTCGGATTAGAACTTATAAGGACTCAAAGTAGGATAGTTGGGCTGTTTTTACAGCAGAAGAAAATTTGGCTAAGTATAGAAATTCTAGCTTTTATTCCAACTTTAGAGAGTTATGTAGGAGTTATGGTTGAATATTTTTGAGATATCTTTGCCCCTATGTTTAGTATGCATATCATAGAGGATCTAGAGATTTATTTTGGAATTTAATACTTTTACCCGAGCCTCTTATCTTAAGCCAAAGTTGGACCTTAACAACTTTTTATGAAAATCAAGAATATGTTTAACTCTTCTAAAACTTAACAAACTTCCTTTCTAGAGTGAGAGTGTGTTTTTGAGTTCTAAAGAATAGTTTGGAACCTTGTTATAGAATTTTATAGAGTTCGGGACTAGGGGTAACATGGTCATTTACCCGTATAAGGGTATTTTGGTAATTTCTTTATGATCGATTATATATCTTAGAAGTTGGAGACTTCTAAGAAAGTGGGATGCATTATTGATCGACTTGCCTTGTATAACAAGCGATTGAGTTTCTGTGGCTACGGGCCGAATCGAGATAACGGGATTTGAGTTTTGACCCAGGTAAGTCCTCGCGACTTACTTAGCTGGTTTCTGGATATTAGTTGAGTGATAATAGTTGTGTGTGTGCAGTGTGTGTTATAATAAAAATAACAACTTGTTAGGACGACCGTTGTTATTATGTGTTAAGGCCCAAGTGTATGTATAACGGGCCGTGACATCAATGCCCAGCTCTGCCAGGAGACTGGGAGGTTCTCTATACCCAGACCATACAGGTACACGGTGAGATGCATCGGATCCACTCCTGATGGGTACACGGGGGGCGGTAGCGAGGTTTGGGAATCCCTCGTGTCACAAAATAAGTATCATTAGAGTGAATGACTTAAATGAAGATAATAAATGGATTGTTTGAAAGCATGATAAGTGTTTATTATTTTATGTGTGTGTGTTCTATTATTATTCTCCTAATGTTTAGATAACTAGCTAATGGTTGTTTTGTTGTGTTTTTAGATTTACCGCAGGTTAGAACAGCAGCTGAGTGATCCGGAATCAGCCGGGTCTCCGTACTCCTTAGAGTGGGGGTTGAGTTGTTGTTTTGTTGTTCTTTCCTTTTGTTAAGACAGTTAGTCTTTTCCCTTTGTTTAAGTTTTATAGGCTGTTAGACCTTGTTGCATTCATCCGTTAAAAACATCTTTATGAATTTCGGTTTTATTATTTGTGTCTTGTTGCAAGATCCTAGTAATATTGTTGTCAAACTGAGGTCGGGACCCATTGTGAGATCCTAACCAGTAATATCCCGGGTTCCAAGAATCCGGGGTGTTACAATTTCCATCATAAGAAGCACAAAAATTTTTGAAAACTCATAATATTTGAAAGAAAGCATGTAAATGCGAATGTCATAGTGGAAAGCAAGTAGTGCAAGATTTATTAAAAGCCAAATCATCAATAGGAATACAAAGTGCATAGAGTGCTAAAATGAAGTAAAAGAGATTGTAATTACCCCCAACCTTCACATTGTCCCCAATGTGAAAGATCAAGCATAAGATTGAGAAAAATACTTACAATCTAAAAGGAGTGGAATCTCAAACCTCGGTCGGTGGTGGTTGTAACACCCCAAATCCGCGGGACTCGGGATGCTACGGGTTGGGACCTCACAATGGGTCCCTACCCTTAGCCTGACAACAATTTCACCGGATCTTACAACAAGACACAAATAAAGGCAAAACCGAAATACATTTTTATGCAAATGATATGATCCCAAAAGAAGAAAAAGACAAACTTCAGCCGAGTTCTCAACTCCAAAGACTCGAACATCAAATACATAACAAAATACAAGAAACAATACCCAAACACGACTCCAACCAAACCCCTCCTAAAATGTACGGAACCCCGGCTGTCCACTCTTCCGGATCTCTCGACCGCATTCCTAACCTGCAAGGCAATCTACAACAATCGATATAAAACCGTTAGCTCATATTCGAAGCATTAGAATTAATGGGAAAGGCACATACACAAGTAATCTCATCACAAGCATACAACATACATAAAAGCACATCAATCCGGTTTATTATCTTTATTATTTTTAAGTCGTATCCCGTTCTAATTCAACTTAGGTTGTGACACGAGAGTCACCGAAACTCGCCTCGGTCCCTACTTACCGGCATGGAATGGTACTGATGCATCTAACCGTCTACCAGCACGGGATAGTCGCCGGGAACCTCCTAGCACTCGCGGGAGCCAGGCAAGTTGTCACCGCCCGTTATCATACACTTGGGCCAAAATAATATAAAGGTCGATAAACACACACCACCCAACACACATCAATGCTAATACAAGGAATACGAGCTAAGTAAGTCCGGAGACTTACCTCGTCCCAAAGATAATCCCGCTATATCCTGCTCTCAACTTCCCGCAGGAAGACACTCAACGCTTGTAAAAAGGCACACGATCAACATCTCTCTCACATGCTAGAAGTCCTTAGACTTCTAGTCCCAATGATCTCGCAAGATCATAAACCATAACCATGATAGGATAACAACTCTTAATCCTTACGATCTCACACGGTCATAACCATTACTACACATGCTAGGATACTCTCGTCCTAGTCACCACAATCTTAACAATTATACAACCTCAACCCCTAAATTCTCACCAGCTCAACATACAATTTAAAGCCATAAACAGCCTCACAAGATAATATCCACTCCTCAAGCCTTACAACATTTCACAATCCACAAAACTCACCTAAGGTCCATAACCACTACTTGGTATTCACTCTAAGTTATGCTAGATCCAACCTAGCATGATACTAATACTAAACATAACTAAATCGAGGTAAGATCATAAGCTCGGGGGAGAGGGTACTCACATGACGTCAAAGGACGGAAGACGATCTAAGGATGTCGAGAATGGATTCGTTGGTCCTTTATCGGGGAGCTTCCGAGCCTAAAACCAAAGCTAAACAAATTTAGCTTATATGCTAAATTTGAACGGAACATATAACTTATGTAAAATCTAAGGTAAAACTCGTTTTCAAAACCAAGGTTAAGACCGCTTAAATACTTTCCGGGACACTTTATACAATTTTAAAAACTTGGTTATAATCCGCCAATAAACCTTCGGGCCATAAATCCGAGATAAATCCATCAAGGGAATATTTGATAATATACATAATTATGAAATAAACTCGTATTGAAACTCCAAGGTTAAAACCCGTAAAAACATTTTATGGGCAAATTATACAATTTCCGCATATGGGTCATATTCCATAAATAAATATGTAGGGATATATATTCAGATTTATAAAACTTGGGGTCAAATCTTCAAATTAAAAATATGGGCCACACTTGCAATAAAACCAAAATTAAGGGGGCTGATTTGTAATAACCCTAAAGGGTTTCATCTCCTTCTCAGAAGCGGGAAGGCCACGCCGCAAAAGCAGAGGCTGGGGAAGTGAAGGAGCACGGCGGCAAGGGCAGAGGAGAGGCTACACTGGCGGCGGCCATGGCTCCGGCAAGGCTCCAGTATCGGCGAGGCAAGGTGGCGGAGCTGCGGGGCAAAACATGGCTCGACAGAGGAGCAGACAAAGGGGCGAGGCGAAGGAGGGTTGCACGGGCAAGGGTAGAGGGTCCGGCGGCTTCCCAGGCGGAGGAGAGGAGGAGGAGGCCGGCTGGCGTCCGGCGACTGTCACAAGGTCCGGCCACCATGGTTAAGCAGCAGAGAAGGAAGAAAAGAAACAAACAGGAGAAGGGAAAGGGGGAGATGAATCTCACCAGGCCGGCGTCTCCGGCGGCTGAAGCGCGGCGCTCCAGTGGGATTAGGCGGCAGCGGTTCGCCTCCCCAAATGCGATAGGGAGAAGGTACGAGGAAGAGATTGAGACTGCGTGGGATCTCAGTGAGATGAAGGAGATATTACAGAGAGGGAGATTGCAGAGAGATGGAAGGGTAAAGTGTGAGGGAAGGTGAGAGGGGTTGGCTGATAGGGTCATCATCAGGCGGAGGGTGAAGGGTCGGCCGGCAGGCTAGACTGGTAGCCTGCAGACGGCGTGAAGCCGCAACAGAAGGGAACGAGGAGGTGCTGTCTTCTCCAATGACGGAAGGCTTCCACACACACGCGACAGAAAAGGGCCAGTAGAGAGAAGGAACCAAAAATGAAAAAAAAAATAAAAAATAAAAAATAAAAATAAAAAGAAAAGAAAGGAAAAGAGAAGAAAAAGAATAATAATAATAAAAAAAAGGAATAGGATAATTAACTCGGTTAGACATTCGGAACGAGATTTCCTGAATCGATAAATCCCGACTTTCCGACAAAAGTTAAATTAATAAAATACGGGAATACATACATGTATCCCGAAAATAATATAATACCCGGAAAGTTATTTTTAAATCAATAAAAATATACTTTAAATAAGAACTCGAGCTATAACCAAACGATGGAAGGGAGAAAGTAAAGTTGGAACGCACCCGAATAAACGGGGCGTTACATCAGGTCCTCCTAAAAAAAAAGTTTCGTCCCGAAACTTGCTAAACACGGAACTCTCAAACAAACGTGTCTCGATATTCTCTCGGAACCCTACAACGTGGTAACTATGGCCCTTCTAATTCAAGGTCTACTCACCTAGACTCGCAGGATATACACCTAGGAAACACACATAACACATCACGTCACAAGTCACATAAGAATAACCAAAAATAGATCTCGGGACTAACCCGACGGTCCTATAGGTGTCGCTAATCTTGCGTAAAACTCGGGATAGTTCATACGTATACTATCCTCCGTCTCCCAAGTGCCCTCATCGGCTCCTCGCCTCGACCACTACACTCTCAACATCGGTATCTCCTTCGACCAGAGTCGTCTCGTACTACGCTTCAAAACCGCAATCGGAAGCTCCGCGAATGTAGGGTCCGGCCCGACCACCTGGTCCTCGTGGCTAACGACATGCCTCGGGTCAAGTATGTACTCTCTCGATTGATACACGTGAAACACAAGGTTAACACCCTCTACTCTCGGCGGCCACACCCACCGGTAACTCACTTTCCCAACTCGCTCTAAGATCTCAAAAGGTCCGATATATCAGAAACTCAACTTCCTCTTCAGGTCTTCCTCAATACATCACTTCCATTATGTCACTCTTTGCTTGTCTCTAACAAAGAAGATCGAACTTCCAATACACACTATTGGCTTCGGTTCTTGTCAGACCAAACTTGATGCTACGTTTCCTCAATTCTTGCTGCGAGTTCTAAGTAATGAAGGAAGTACTTACTTCCCACCGCTTCTACTAACGAGACACGTATGCTATTACTCTTACACCGTTCTCTAATACTCAATCAAGACCTTGTCTTGGAGAATCGCTTGTACAATTCAAACTTATCCTTCTTCGAGGCAATTCCGTAATAATTGCATCGATGAATCCCTTCCTAGCACTCATCAACTCCGTTGACCATTCCTTCTCGCTCCAACTTCGTTGCCGTCCGGAGTCGGTTTCATGGATGGTGTAACTTGGAGAATCTCTCCACAAATCCGGGAATGACCAACACATCCAAGGAAACTTGTAACTTCTTCCACGTCCTTCGGGGGTTGCCATCCCGAGACAACTTGTCATACAACTTCTCTCTTCTTCGAGAGTAGACCAAAATATCTTATTCGGGACATTGGTAAGCCCATGGGGAATCTCTATAACTCGTAGTGACCATGGTTCGTCTAGAATGCCGTATTTGTAATATCCCTATCTTGAATTCTTAATTGATGACAATCAGACCTTAAATCAATTTTAGAAGAGACTATCGACCCTTGCAACCGGTCGGGTAGATCATCTATCCGTGGTGAGGGATACTTGTTCTTCATTTTGATCTTGTTCGGTTCATTGTAATCGATGTACAAACGGAGATTACCGCCTCTATTTTCGCAAACTGGTGTTCTCCATAGAAACTTCAAACCAAGAGTCTAAGATATACTCCAATATGAACTTCAAATCAAGAGTTCAAATAACATTCGGAGTTCTCTATAACATTTCACTAATTCTAATGAACTCTTATCAACAAGTTCTTACAATTGTTCCTTCACTTGCTTCTCCAACTAATGACTCTTTATAAGTGTCATTCCATACGGCGCCTTAGATATCGGAATTGAGTCAAGCTTGACCTTAATGGGAAAATCCACATTCTGACGGGTTAGAACTTGTGATATCTCGGTTTTCGTCTTTCCTTCATTCATCCCATAAATAAGACCTGCACAACCTTGTCTTAAAACTTGACAGGTGGTCATGATACTACGGGTCTACCCCGATCTGTTGAGGTGACATCCTTTAAACACGTATTTTGTTCTATCTTTAGCTAAAATGTGTACCGTCCTCTTTCAGATATCCTTCATCTCTCAAACTCGAGAGACTTACTCGAGTCTTCTGACTCTTGTAGTCTTATTTAAGTATTCCTTTATCTTAATCTCATTCTCCCTCTTTGATGACATGATTGTAAAAATCTTCTACGGTTTCTCACTTATTGCCACCATAAGGATCCAAACTACACGACTTAACCTTGCTTGAAAACAATTGACCTTATCATCTTTACTTCTATGGCAACCTATCACGTGGGAACGGTTCTTCGCATTATATATAAGCTTGCACTATTCCTTCGAGTAGGTGTAGTTACTAATTCATTTTCTTATGTAACGTAAATCCGACCGTAGAGGTTCTAACCTCAATCTTTCGTATACTTCTCGTACACCTCATGTCGACATCAAACTTCAAAACTTCGGTCTTCTCTTACTGTCGTTGGTCACCTTAAACATCTCTGGGTATTCCATGAACAATTTTCACAACTGTACCGGTATGTCCCGTGGAAAGTGCTAGAAGAAACTCCCCATCAAAAACACTACAATATCAAACTCATTACATCTCCAGGTACTAACATCTTAACTCTAAGCTTACAGTGTTGCCCTAATCTAGGTCCTCCTTTTCACGCCATAGCCACCATGGCTCTTCCGTGTGAGTCTGAAACATCT
>BSUD01000005.1:129357787-129560293 GCA_033239045.1 Fagopyrum esculentum | reverse complement strand
TTTTTTTTTTTTTTTTTTGGCTCGCGAAAGCATATCATTCATTCTATTAGAACGAACATATTGTGCATCCTCTTATACTCCCGTCTACGCACCATAAACAATGAAAACCTCACCTTCCTCTTGATCTACTAGTTCCCCTTACCATGATCAAACCTTAAAACTTCTAATCCGGGTCGTTCTCCCATATGCCGTTCTCATGACCTAAGAACGTCGCAAAGGGTCATCTTCATCCTCCCCCTAGGAGGTCTGTAACATCTTCTTGTTCGAACTCCTTCGACGTTATTTGATTAAGACAAATGCACTTCCATTGATGTACTTCTTACGATTGAAATTGATCCACTGCGAGTACTCTAAGATCTTGTTGTCGATCCTCTATTTTCCCATAGTCTTGTTTACTCATCCCCTCTACACTTATCAATAGACAACTCGCACCTTGCGTTCTCAGTTGTCACTGGTCAACTTATAGTTGATCTTCTCTCAGGTCAACGTCTTACCATTCTACTACACTTTCCATGTCACCACTCTTATGAAGGCTACCCTCCTCGGGGTACTTTACCTTAAACTCCTTTAGTTCTTTCTTCATTCTATGCTTGCTCTTCTTAATAAGGTAATTATATCTTCTTTGCCTTGTTGTTTCATATAACTCCCTCTCATAGGCTTAACCATTCTTCCTTGATGTCATTCAAGTGCATCTTAAGTCTTTCGATTAAAGCTCCTTGTTTCCTCTTTCATCTTCTTAAACCATCATCTATATGCACTTCTTTTTTCTTGATGTTGCTTTGTCTTCTCACCATAGCGAAAAAAACGGTTGACTCTCTTAAAGACATTCTACTAGGTGAACCTTCACGACATGATTCTTCTAGTAGCCTCATATATCCGAAGAAAGTCACCCACTTGGGATCTCGTAAAATAGATGCTTCACCTTTTGATACCTCCGTAAGCTTAACTTACGGGTCTCTTAAATCTTATGTGATTGGTTCAACCACACCTCTCATCTCGACTCTCATTCCTAGGATTGTATAAGGAAAGCTTCACTTCTCGTAATGGAACACCGCCTTTAACCTTGTTAGAATGCACCCATCTCCTCCTCGATTTGCATCTCTAGTTGTCCAAGCGTCTTCTTGAAGAACTTAAGTTCGTTTTCACTATTGGTCTCATTGTCGTACAATCCCGGTTTCTTTATAACCACTTATATACCTTAACGTTGCTCCCTTTACTTGTATTGCTCCATCTCGATCTCTCTTTAGTCGTCTCGAGTTCTTCTTTCTACTTGTTTGTCCTTTGTTTATGTCATGTCGAGTCCTCCTCTTTGACCTTCTCTTAAAGGAGTACGAGAACTCCAAGGTTTTCGCCCGAACGTAGCGCTCAACTCGATACTTGAGCATACTCATCCTCGTATGTATATTATCCTATGTCAAACAACGTCGTCCAAGGGCGATGATATCATACAATCATCTTTTCTATTAGGTCTCATATCTCCATATGCTACTACTATATATAATAAGAATACATATACATAACTATATAAGTCCTAAGTCCATGTTACTACTAATATCACGCATTCGGCATTCCATTACAACAATACAATTTCCAAAACATATAATCGTTCGCATATACAACTATACACATAAATCATGTCAATCATGCAACTACAATCCACATACAATAATAGTCAAAAAAAACATCCTAAGTCCACGATACATATCTACATATATGCATATATATATACTAAAAATCCAATAAACTATGTTGTCGAGATCCGCGGAAGGAGTGGTGGTCCGTACATTCTACCCCGACTCATGCATGTGATTTTGAAAACAAAAACTCAGAACCCGCGGGGTTCTGTTTTATTCCTTATTCGGCCTTTAGAAGATTGCTAGTGCCATTGTTGTCAACCTAGGGCTCTGATACCACTTTTGTAACACCCCAAATCCGCGGGACTCGGGATGCTACGGGTTGGGACCTCACAATGGGTCCCGACCCTTAGCCTGACAACAATTTCACCGGATCTTACAACAAGACACAAATAAAGGCAAAACCGAAATACATTTTTATGCAAATGATATGATCCCAAAACAAGAAAAAGACAAACTTCAGCCAAGTTCTCAACTCCAAAGACTCGAACATCAAATACATAACAAAATACAAGAAACAATACCCAAACACGACTCCAACCAAACCCCTCCTAAAATGTACGGAACCCCGGTTGTCCACTCTTCCGGATCTCTCGACCGCATTCCTAACCTGCAAGGCAATCTACAACAATCGATATAAAACCGTTAGCTCATATTCGAAGCATTAGAATTAATGGGAAAGGCACATACACAAGTAATCTCATCACAAGCATACAACATACATAAAAGCACATCAATCCGGTTTATTATCTTTATTATTTTTAAGTCGTATCCCGTTCTAATTCAACTTAGTTTGTGACACGAGAGTCACCGAAACTCGCCTCGGTCCCTACTTACCGGCATGGAATGGTACTGATGCATCTGACCGTCTACCAGCACGGGATAGTCGCCGGGAACCTCCTAGCTCTCGCGGGAGCCAGGCAAGTTGTCACCGCCCGTTATCATACACTTGGACCAAAATAATATAAAGGTCGGTAAACCTAATTCCGGTTTAGTCGTTATAAACAATAAACAATAAACACACACCACCCAACACACATCAATGCTAATACAAGGAATACGAGCTAAGTAAGTCCGGAGACTTACCTCGTCCCAAAGATAATCCCGCTATATCCCGCTCCAGCTTCCCGCAGGAAGACACTCAACGCCTGTAAAAAGGCACACGATCAACATCTCTCTCACATGCTAGAAGTCCTTAGACTTCTAGTCCCAATGATCTCGCAAGATCATAAACCATAACCATGATAGGATAACAACTCTTAATCCTTACGATCTCACACGGTCATAACCATTACTACGCATGCTAGGATACTCTCGTCCTAGTCACCACAATCTCAACAATTATACAACCTCAACCCCTAAATTCTCACCAGCTCAACATACAATTTAAAGCCATAAACAGCCTCACAAGATAATATCCACTCCTCAAGCCTTACAACATTTCACAATCCACAAAACTCACCTAAGGTCCATAACCACTACTTGGTATTCACTCTAAGTTATGCTAGATCCAACCTAGCATGATACTAATACTAAACATAACTAAATCGAGGTAAGATCATAAGCTCGGGGGAGAGGGTACTCACATGACGTCAAAGGACGGAAGACGATCTAAGGATGTCGAGAATGGATTCGTTGGTCCTTTATCGGGGAGCTTCCGAGCCTAAAACCAAAGCTAAACAAATTTAGCTTATATGCTAAATTTGAACGGAACATATAACTTATGTAAAATCTAAGGTAAAACTCGTTTTCAAAACCAAGGTTAAGACCGCTTAAATACTTTCCGGGACACTTTATACAATTTTAAAAACTTGGTTATAATCCGCCAATAAACCTTCGGGCCATAAATCCGAGATAAATCCATCAAGGGAATATTTGATAATATACATAATTATGAAATAAACTCGTATTGAAACTCCAAGGTTAAAACCCGTAAAAACATTTTATGGGCAAATTATACAATTTCCGCATATGGGTCATATTCCATAAATAAATATGTAGGGATATATATTCAGATTTATAAAACTTGGGGTCAAATCTTCAAATTAAAAATATGGGCCACACTTGCAATAAAACCAAAATTAAGGGGGCTGATTTGTAATAACCCTAAAGGGTTTCATCTCCTTCTCAGAAGCGGGAAGGCCACGCCGCAAAATCAGAGGCTGGGGAAGTGAAGGAGCACGGCGGCAAGGGCAGAGGAGAGGCTACACTGGCGGCGGCCATGGCTCCGGCAAGGCTCCAGTATCGGCGAGGCAAGGTGGCGGAGCTGCGGGGCAAAACATGGCTCGACAGAGGAGCAGACAAAGGGGCGAGGCGAAGGAGGGTTGCACGGGCAAGGGTAGAGGGTCCGGCGGCTTCCCAGGCGGAGGAGAGGAGGAGGAGGCCGGCTGGCGTCCGGCGACTGTCACAAGGTCCGGCCACCATGGTTAAGCAGCAGAGAAGGAAGAAAAGAAACAAACAGGAGAAGGGAAAGGGGGAGATGAATCTCACCAGGCCGGCGTCTCCGGCGGCTGAAGCGCGGCGCTCCAGTGGGATTAGGCGGCAGCGGTTCGCCTCCCCAAATGCGATAGGGAGAAGGTACGAGGAAGAGATTGAGACTGCGTGGGATCTCAGTGAGATGAAGGAGATATTACAGAGAGGGAGATTGCAGAGAGATGGAAGGGTAAAGTGTGAGGGAAGGTGAGAGGGGTTGGCTGATAGGGTCATCATCAGGCGGAGGGTGAAGGGTCGGCCGGCAGGCTAGACTGGTAGCCTGCAGATGGCGTGAAGCCGCAACAGAAGGGAACGAGGAGGTGCTGTCTTCTCCAATGACGGAAGGCTTCCACACACACGCGACAGAAAAGGGCCACTAGAGAGAAGGAACCAAAAATGAAAAAAAAATAAAAAATAAAAAATAAAAATAAAAAGAAAAGAAAGGAAAAGAGAAGAAAAAGAATAATAATAATAAAAAAAAGGAATAGGATAATTAACTCGGTTAGACATTCGGAACGAGATTTCCTGAATCGATAAATCCCGACTTTCCGACAAAAATTAAATTAATAAAATACGGGAATACATACATGTATCCCGAAAATAATATAATACCCGGAAAGTTATTTTTAAATCAATAAAAATATACTTTAAATAAGAACTCGAGCTATAACCAAACGATGGAAGGGAGAAAGTAAAGTTGGAACGCACCGGAATAAACGGGGCGTTACAGTGGTGGAGGTGGAGGATATGGATACATCGGTGCGATGGGATCATAGAAGTGGCCGAATTGATGATAGTACATGTCTCGTATCTGGCCATTATAGGAGGAGTGTCTAGCATCCGTTTGGTGGCAGTCCGCTGTGAACTGAGTGTTCAAAGCGTTGTAGTCGGTACAGAGACCCTGGTAATCCACCCGAAGGTCATGGCTGTCGGTGCGGAGACCCTGGAAGCTAGAAACCATGTCTCTAAGGTGTCGGGGAAGCCTACGTCCGCGTCCTCCACCGTGGCTAGGAGCGTGTGCGAAAGAGTGACGGGGTGGCTGCATCTCATCCTTCGTCTCCTCGGCATCTCGACTAGTCCGGCTAGGTCCTGCACCATTGTGATCGGTGTCCATAGCATCCGTGGCGTGGACACTTTAAGCGTCACTCTCGAACTCGAGCATGGTCCCCTAATCTGCTCCATCCTCCTGCTCCTTCTCATCCTCCGTGTCACCTGCATCATCATCATAATAACGAGAAGTGGGAGCTGCCTCCTCAAGCATGAGTACAAACGTCTCCTTCCAATTCCTCTTGTTCCGAATGGTGTATTCGGACTTCCACACTATCTCGGACGACTTCTTTGATATATCCTTTGCCCATGGCATGGGAAGATGAAGAGTTCCTCTCCCTCGAGGAATCAAGACCTGTCTCGCAACCAATCTTTGTGATCCTAAGGGCTGGGCACTCTCAGCTAGAGTGCAACCCGAGAAATCTAGCTCCAATGCCCTTGCCACATGAGTGACAAGGCCTCCAGCACAAATGTCACCCTTTGACTTGTTGGCTATCTTTCCTAGATAGTCAGCAAGCATAGAGGTGATGTCGGGAATGGTGCTACATGTCATGCAATACAAGATAAAGAGCTCGTCAGCCTTGAGCTTCTATGGGGTCTCCGTCCGTGCAAACAAGCTCTCACTAAGGATCCTATGTACCACCTTTGTAACACCCCGAATCCGCGGTATATCGGAATGCTACGGGCGAGACCTCACAATGGTTCCCGACCCTTAGCCTGACAACAATTTCACTAGACCTTTCCAACAAGGCACAAATAAAGGCCAAAACATAAAACAACTTTAATGCAATGCCATGATTCCCGAAAACCACAAGAATGAAAAGACATCAGCCGTTTATACAACAACGTCAAGAATACACAACATAATACACAATGATGATACATGGACTCAAAAACCCAAATCTCGACCTAAGATGTACGGAACCCCGGCTGACCACTCCTCCGGATCACTCGGCAACACCTAACCTGCACGTCAACTACAACAAGCGGTATAAAACCGTAGCTCACATTCTAGGCATTATAAAGATAGAAAAGGCACAAACACACATGGAAGCATACATAACACACAACATGCACCTAACCATACACATCCGGTTGTTATCTTCTCTTTTTAGGTTATTCATTTCTAATCCATTCGTTCAAAGTGTGACACGAGAGTCTTATAACTCTCGCCTCTATCCCCCTGTAACCAACAAGAGTGTGGCGGCGCCCAACCCGTATACCCTGAGGGAGTGATGAAGAAGCCCGCCCGTATACCGTGTATGGCATGGTCGCAGAGATCCCCCCAGTCTCCATCGGGAAACTGAGTGGTGATGTCACCGCCCGATAATAACATACAATGGGCCAAATATATATAACCAAGTTGCCCTAATCCAGGTTTCATGATATAAACAAAGATAAAGCACACACCACCATCACATATCCAAATAATGCGTAAAAGCGAGCTAAGTAAGTCCGTAGACTTACCTCGTCTAAAGGCTATCGTAAAAACCATCGATCTCAACTTCCCATAGGAAAAAAACCTCAGGCCTGATCATAACGAGCCATACATTAATAACGATCTCAACAACTCAACTCAAGGACTTCCAAATCTAACAACCGAACACGAGTCATAGCAACCTATAAGCTAGGAAACGCTCCTAGACCCTAAGAGGTCATAAACTTGATAAAACTGGGGAAGAGTACCACAACAGCCCACACCCTATATAAGGTTGAACACTACCCAAAGCTGGAGTAAGGCCACATGGTTAAAGAGACCATAGGTTCAACACACATACAAAAACGATCAACATTGATCCAACGAGTTCTAAGGAACACCTAGGTTCACGACCACTAGGTGGCATTCTTAATCTATCCTAGATCCATCCTAGGCATGATACTAACATGATATAACCTCAAAGATAAGGAAGGAACGAAGAGAAAAGGAGAGGAGAGCTTACTGTTGAAGGAAACGCAGCCGCAGAAACAAGCTGGCGCGACTGCGTGCTGAAGGTCACGGCCCCGCGGCGCCAGAGGCCGCCCCCGCAGCGCCTGGAAATCCTGATGCCACTCCTGCGGCCCTGCTCACCGCCCCTACGGCTGGCTAAGATCCGCCCCCGCGGCGCCTGATGCCGCCCCCGCGGCGCCTGATGCCGCCCCCGCGGCAGAACTCCAGAAACAACGATTTTTTCGATCTTTGACTGTGGACTTGAGCTTCTATGGCTTCCTTCTTTGCTTGGGCCTTCTCCAAACACTAACCACTGATCTTAGACACCTCTCTATGACCTAATCGAGCTAAGAACAAGCACATGCAAGGATTCAACAAGGTCTCTCTTCACAAGCTTCCTCCATAGCCATGGAAGAGAAGAGAAGAAAGGGAAAGGAAATCAACAAGAAAGAAGAAGAGGGAAGGAAGAAAACTTACCCAAAACAGAACCAAGCTCCTCACTATAGTAGATCCCTAGCCAAGAGCTTCCAAGGAGAAGGAAGAGGAAAGAGCTCAAGAGGGAGAGTGAAGGAGAGATTAGAGTGGAAGAGAAGAGTAAAGAGAGAGAGAGAGAAGAGTGAAAAGAGAGCACAAAAGGGGTGGGGAGACCCAAGGGTCAGCTGCCCCATATTTCCCCTCACTCCAAAAGTCAATGGTCGGAAAGTGAAAAGGGGAATGACGGAAGGTCAAGACGAGATTAGGAATAAAATCCCGTCACTCAGAATCCCATGCCTGCGGGAAAACCGAGCCGCTAACGCGGAAAGGTCGATTAACCTCTCAACACCCGGAATGAAAATACGGATGTTACAACCTTAAAAGAAAGGTTATACATGCTAGTCTCCTTTGAATTTCCGGGCATCCACTTATCACCTCCATACTCTCCCACTGAAATGGTTTCCCAAAAGGCACTAGCGCTCACTCCTCTCGCAAATGTGCCTGCATCAAAGTTGGGAAAACCAAACAAATCCCCAAAGTCATCAATAGTCATAGCATGGTTGTGGTTCATGATGTGGAAGGAGACCGTCCTCTCTCTAGGATCATGCTCAAATGTGCTAAGAAACTCTAGGGTGATCACGGTGTATGCATCCTCCCTAATCAAAGCAAACTGGCTCAGCCCCACTCAATCCAACATCATATCCACATCCACTCGAACAAACCAAGAGTCCAAGTCATCAAACACAATGTATCGAGGAGGGGTGAAGGGACGATCTAAGAGACGTTCATATCTCTTCTTATGTTTAGATAGGGGAGGGGGAAGTTTTGGTATGGTTTGACAGGGTGGTGGAGCTGGGGGAGGGGCTTTGGAAGAAGATCCTGATAGCATGAATTTTAGTCTATATTTTGGAACTTGTTTAGACGTTTTATCTTCATTAATCTACATGTTTGGATGTATATTATGTGATTATATTGTCGTTTCATCAACCTTTGCGAGAATCGAGGTCTACACCAAGTTTCGTTGTAAATGTAGGTGAAATGGCACGTTTTGGACTAAAATGGAGCTAAAGGAGCTAAGGAGTCAAAGGAGCTACATTCAGGAGCTTAAGGAAAGACCCAGGAAGCATGAAAATGGATGTAAGATTTACTTTGGACCAAATTTGAAAGATTTCACATTCAGTTGTGATTCACCTCGGTCAGCTACAGTACAACCTCGACCGAGGTGATTTTGAGGATTGCCCCGACCGAGGCAAACACCCTGGATGCGGCGAGATATATTTTATTTGGTTGAGATCTTTTAATTATGGAAAGAAGATCTTATATTTTTGGGCTAGATTTTTGGAAGGAAGAAGATATATTCAGCTGATTTAATTTGATATATGTCTGGGAAAATATCTTTCTAAGATATTTTATCTTTGGAGATGCAATTTTCCTATAAAAAGGGTTGGATTTTCCACAAGTTCGACCATGCTTAGACAGGCTTAGAAAGCTGAAAGCATCCAACAATTGGAGGATTTTTTCCAGGAGTGTTTGAAGGAAGGAAGATTGAAGATCAATCTAGGAAGGATTGATAACTTGTCATAGCTTTTTAAGGGAATTTGTAAGACTTTCTTAGATTCCCTTTTGTTTGATCGTGTTGTTGGATTTGTTAATCCAAGGAACGCTTATTTGTGTGATATTTGATTCAGTTATTCAAGCCTTGTTCTTAAGGTCTTCTTGTTCAAATATTCACTTTCTTTCCATTAATTTGATTATTGCTTTCATGATGATGAGTGGATAATTTCTTTGTGTGATTCTAGGGTGATTGGCTGAAAGTTGTGGGAAAGACGATGATAGAATGATCTTAATCACAGTAGGACCCTGAAAGCTGGAGTCTTTAACCTTAACCCTAGAACATCTCGCTCAGCCGATGAACACCCCGGCCGAGGTGGAACTCGTCTGACCGAGGTGACCTTTGATCCAAAACTGAGAGTTAAGTGTTAGAGTTTGCCAAATCCTATTCTTATTACACCTTTCCTGCTTCAATGAAAGCCTAGGATGAGACTTACCCGGTAATTCCTTTGTTTGTTTACCCAAGATCATAAGAGTAGGTAATAAAGGTTTATCCTTTATTGGGGTTTGAGTGTGCCTTCATCCCATCTTTGTGAGTTAGCATGAGACTTACCCGGTAAAGGTTGATTCTATTCCCTTAGGTGGTGTGTTGGTTTGAGGTTATAGTTCTTTTCCTTAATTCCTTGAGACTTACCAGGTATTAGGAGTTACGGTTTGGGATTGTGAGTAGTGAGACTTACCCGGTGATCTATTCCACTTTCGAAACACCTTCCGTTTGCAAAAATCTCAGCTTTGTCCGCTTATCTTTAGATCTTGAGTTGGAACCATAACTAGATGCTTTAATCCCTATAATTGCATTTTCTTTTAATTGACTCATTTATCATCTTTGATTGCTTAATCGCTTTGTGGTTAGTATTTACATAGACTACTTATTCCTGCTTTGTTTCACTAAGTCCATGTGATCGACCCCTGAAATTTCTTGCTTTTACTACGATTGACCCGTACACTGCGGGTTCGCATCTTTGTTTAAGCTTATTTCCTCGGTTATAAATTTAAAGCTTGCACACACCGTTTGGAGCGAACAAGTTTTTGGCGCCGTTGCCGAGGATTTGGTCTAGACCAAGCCGCTTGCGGTAGTCTTTCGGGGCACTTGCCCCTATTGCTACTAACCACTCTACTTGAGTGACGTTCGCAGGTTCTTTTTCTTAGGTTTATGTGAAGAACCCGCACTGGAAAGGAAATCGTTCCTTACGATCCCGAACCAGAAAAGACATACAAGAGACGCTTAAAGGAAGCAAAGATGGCCAACCGCAACGATCGCGATCTTGAGGCCGAAGTGAAGGAGGCATTGGAACAACTACGTCTCAGTAAAGAAGAACTGCGACTAGAAAGGGAAGAAACTTCCGCAAGGACGGAGGCGATCGAAGCAGATATGACAGCTTTAAGGGACCAATATCTACCTCGACCGAATCCAGATCCTCGACCGAGGCAAGACCCAGATCCAGCTCCTCGACCGAGGCAGGACCCAGTTCCAGCTGCCCCGGTCGAGATACTTCCACCTCGGATGCCGGTCCGAAACGCTCTTATTGCAGGTATTCCACATACCCTAGGGCAGCGGATGGACCCTAACCAGCTACTAAGGTGTCCAGGAGTCAACCTCGGCGATCCAGCGGAGCATGATTATGAACTTCGACCGCAAGTTCTTTCCATGATTCGCCAATGCCAATTTGGAGGACTAGAGAGGGAATCTCCACATCAACATCTGCAAAACTATGAGATCTTGATGGAGACCTTGAGACCTTCAAGGCTGGAAAACAATAATTACAAGATAAGGCCTTTCTACTTCTCTTTGAAAGATAGGGCGCTTACTTGGTATCAGTCTCTTCCCCCCGAAAAAATCAGCACTTGGGAAGAGATGACGACGGAGTTCCTAACTAAATTCTTTCCCCCCTCAAAGACCGCTGAAATGAGAGGAAAAATCAATACATTCATCATGAAGGACAAGGAGAGTTTGTCCAAGTCATGAGAGAGATTTAAAGACATCCTTTTGGATTGCCCACATCATGGGATTCCATAGATAGAGTTGTTGGAGATATACTTCAAAGGGTTGGACGGAGCTACCCAATTCAACCTTCAACTACTATCCGGCAGCACATTCATGGATATGCCGATTGACGAAGCTTGGGAGTTCATAGAAAAACAAGCTTTGCACATGGAGAAATATTCCCATCAAGGAGATGAAGGTGGAGTTAAAAGAGTCAACTTCCAAGAAGCTCCATCAAACAATAATCAACTCACCTCGTTGAAAAACGATGTGAAGCAATTGATAGAATTTTTGGTTGCTCAAACCAAAAAGGAAGAGGGAGGATATCAAGGGTCAAGGAACAACAATCAAGGTTCCCGAAACAACAACTACAACAATAGAGGCTCCAACATCAACAATTGGAGATCAAATAATCAAAAATCGGGTAACCCTTACTCTAACTCAAATTCAAACGATTCTTCTAATCCTTTCCTCTCTTCTTCCTATTCTTCTACTCCATTAAAGAGCCAACAACAAGGATCAAGTTCATCCCAACCAGAAAAGAAAGATGCAGTGTTGGAGGCTATCTTGATGAAACTAAACGCAATGGAGACATCTATGACTTCATTTTCAAAGGCACAAAAAGGCCTTAGAACAACAACTCTTTAACAAGGTGAATGAAGCGCCAAGAGATCCAGGGAAGCTCCCAGCAAGGACAGAGAGCAATCCCAAGGGACAAATCATGGCAATATCGACGAGAGTGGATTGAAAACTGCAGATCCAGTGCCTCGGTCGATGCCAGTACAGACGAAGAACACCTCGGTCTAGGTACAGTCGATGAACACTTCGGCCGAGGTACCAACCGAGGTGGAGCCTCAAAAAGCGGAGGAGAAATATGAAGTTTATGTTCCACCTCCTGCTTATAAACCACCACTTCCATTCCCCCAGTCAAGAGCCAGAGCACATCTAGACAAACACTTTGGTAAGTTCCTTGACTTGATGAATAAACTACAAATTAACATTCCTTTCCTTGATCCGATTCTAGGGATGCCCGCCTATGGGAAGTTCTTGAAAGAGATCCTATTAAGGAAAAGAAAACTAGAAGATATTGGTGAAGTAAGGATGACATCTAAATCCTCGGAACTTATTCAAATTATGAAGGAGAAGATGCCACTCAAATTAAGGGATCCCGGCTCGTTTTGCATTCCCATACAAGTTGGGGATGTGACTTGCGAAGCCTTGTGTGATCTAGGATCCAGCGTGAGCATCATCCCGCTAGAGCTATGCGTAAATATCGGCCTTGGAGAGCTCAAGCCGGTGAAGATAAGGCTATACATGGCGGATTGCTCCATTACCCATCCCGTGGGTATTTTGGAAGACGTTCCGGTTAAGTTAGGTAACTTCTACTTACCTATAGACTTTTTAGTACTTGACATTCCCGCAGATTATCCCGTTCCTATCATTCTCGGGAGACCATTTCTAGCAACTTCGGGTTGCAACGTGGATTGTAAGAACGCCAAGTTGAAGTTCAACATTGGCGGAGATGAAGTGGAGTTTGCATTGTTTGCTGCAATGAAAGGAGAGCAGCTGGAAGATGATATCTTCAACATCTATGATGAAGAAGAATCAAGAGAATTGGTGAGCTCTATCCTTATCAACGATCCACTTGAAAAAGTTATTAGCTTTGGCTTAATAGAGGAAGGTATAGATCCTTCTTGTGATGCAGATATACGGAGCCTAAAAGCACTGGAAAAAGATCTAGGAGCTAAATTTGAAAAATTAACTCAGGAGAAGAAGATCTCCAGTTTCGGTCCTAGTTGCAGCACCTCGACCAAGGCACTTTCTGGACCAAGCGAGGTGTTCTTAGCTGAACGACATCTCGGTTACCCACTTTGCACCTCGACCGAGGTCGCAAGCGAGATGATGTCAACTGAGACTTTTAAAAGACCAATTCCTCGATCTGAATCTACTCTACTGGAAGGAGGAAGCAAGGATCCCCTCAGAAAGCACCCCCAGTTGTGGAGCTTAAAAAACTCCCAAATCACTTGAGGTACGCTTTTCTTGGATCGGATTCTAGTTATCCTGTCATTGTTAGTGCTTCCCTCTCCAAAACTGAATTATCTAAGCTAATGCATGTCCTGAGAAAGCATCAAAAGGCTTTGGGTTATACTATTGATGATCTCATCGGTATTAAGCCTTCTTTCTGCATGCATAGAATTCTAATGGAAGACGATCATAAGACTTCACGGGAACCTCAAAGACGGTTAAATCCGATCATGAAAGAGGTTGTGAAGAATGAAATTCTTAAGTTGTTGGATGCAGGTATCATATTTCCTATCTCGGATAGCAAATGGGTAATCCCAATACATGTTGTTCCGAAGAAAGGAGGGATGACCGTTGTGACAAATAAGAACAACGAGTTGATCCCAACTAGGACCGTCACGGGCTGGAGGGTATACATCGACTATAGGAAGCTGAACGCAACCACTTGGAAGGACCATTTTCCGCTTCCCTTTATCGACCAAATGCTCGAATGGTTAGCCCAACATTCACATTTCTGCTATCTAGACGGTTACAGTGGTTTATTCCAGATCCCTATCCATCCGGATGATCAAGAGAAGACCACTTTCACTTGTCCATGGGGGACATTCGCTTATAGGAGGGTGCCATTTGGATTATGTAATGCACCCGCTACCTTCCAACGATGCATGATGGCTATCTTTTCTGAGTACATAGAGGAGATCATGGAGGTATTTATGGATGATTTTTCAGTATATGGTTCCTCTTTTGATGATTGCCTATCTAACCTTTCTCTAGTTCTTCAAAGATGTGAAGACACTAACCTCGTTTTGAATTGGGAAAAGTGTCACTTTATGGTTAATGAAGGCATTGTGCTAGGACACCTCATTTCCAATCTAGGTATTGAGGTCGATCGAGCTAAGATCGAGACTATAGAGAAAAATCCTCCCCCTTGTTCTGTTAAGGATGTGCGGAGTTTTCTCGGACATGCTGGTTTTTACAGGAGGTTCATCAAGGATTTTCTCGAAGATCTCTAAACCACTAACTAAACTCTTGAATAAAGATGTTGTTTTTGAGTTTTTGCAGGAGTGTCTTGACGCATTTTACAAGATTAAGGAAGCGTTGATCTCCGCTCCCATTACTCAACCTCCGGATTGGACCTTGCCCTTTGAAATCATGTGCGACGCAAGTGATGTGGCGGTAGGAGCGGTGCTTGGACAAAAGAAGGATGGCCGGACCACCGCCATTTACTATGCTAGCAAGACGCTAGACGAAGCCCAGTGTAACTACGCCACCACCGAAAAGGAACTATTTGCGGGAATCGAGGTCTACACCAAGTTTCATTGTAATCGTAGGTAAAATCGCACGTTTTGCATTAAAATGGAGCTAAAGGAGCCAAGGAGTCATTGGAGCTACATTCAGGAGCTTAAGGAAGAATCCAGGAAGCATGGACTTGGATTAGAGATTCACTTTGAACTAGATTTGAGAGATTTCACATTCAGTTTAGAGCCACCTCGGTCAGCTACGTACCATCTCGACCTAGGTGACCCAGAGGAGCGTCCCGACCGAGGCGAAAACCTTGGACGCGGCGAGATATATTTTATTCTTGGCTGAGATCTTTTATTTTTGGAAGGAAGGATCTTATATTTTTAGGATGGATTTCTAGAAGGAAGATCATATATTTTGAGGATTTATTTATGAGAGATAGATATATTTTATTAGAAAAATATCTTTTTAAGATATCTTATCTTTGGCGGGTAGTTTTCCTATATAAAGGGTTGGATTTTCCATAAATCACAACCGGCGCATCACCGGAAAATAAATGCTTAGAGCATCCAGCAGTTAGGAAGGATTTTTTGATGATTGAAGGAAGGAAGTTGATAGCTTTTATAGGTTTTGTGAAGGGTTTTGTAAGATTCTCTTAGATTCCCTTCTTGTTGATTGTCTTATTGGATTTTGATCCAAGGAAAGCTTGTTTGTTTGATAATTGATTCAGTTATTGAAGCCTTTTTCTTAAGGTTTTTGTGTTCAATTATTCACCTTCTTCCCTTATATTTAATTATTGCTTTTATGATGATGATTGGCTAATTTCTTTGTGTGATTCTAGGGTGATTGACTGAAGGTTGTGGGAAAAACACTGATACAATAATCTTAAATTCCAGTAGGACCCTGAAAGCTCGAGTCTTTATCCTTAACCCTAGAGTATCTCGTTCAATCGATGAACATCTCGGCCGGGGTGGAATTCTTCTGACCGAGGTGACTTTCCTGATCCGAAACTGAGAGTTAAGTGTTTGAGTTTGCCAAATCCTATTCTTATTACACCTTTCCTGGTTCAATGCAAGCTTAGGATGAGACTTACCCAGTAATTCCTTTGTTTGTTTACCCAAGATTATAAGAGTAGGTAATAAAGGTTTATCCTTTATTGGGGTTTGAGTGTGCTGTCATTCCATCTTTGTGAGTTAGCCTGAGACTTACCCGGTAAACGTTGATTCTATTCCCTTAGGTGGTGTGTTGGTTTGAGGTTTTTCCTTAATTCCTTGAGACTTACCCGGTAATAGGAGTTACGGTTTGGGAATGTGAGTAGTGAGACTTACCCGGTAATCTATTCCACTTTAGTAACACCTTCCCTTTGCAAAATCTCAGCTTTGTCCACTTATCTTTAGATCTTCAGTTCGAACCACAACTAGATGCTTTAATCCCTAGAATTGCATATTTCCTTAATTGACTTGTTATCATCTTTGATTGCTTTAATCGCTTTTGTGGTTAGTAATTAAATAGACAACCTACACTTACTTTGTTTCACCAAGTCCCTAAGATCGACACCCCGGAATTTCTTGCTTTTTACTACGATTGACCCGTACACTGCGGGTTCGCATCCTTGTTTTAAGCTTACGTCTTGGATTTAAATTTAAAGCTTGCACACACCGTTTGGAGCGAACAAGTTTTTCGCGCCGTTGCCGGGGACTTGGTCTAGACCGAGCCGGTTGCGATTGGCTTTCGGGGCGTTTGCCCCGGTTTCTACTAACCACTCTACTTGAGTGATTTTCGCAGGCTCTTTTTCTTAGGTTTATGCAAAGAACCCGCGCTGGGCAGGAAATCGTTCCTTACGATCCCAAACCCGAAAAAGACATACAAAAGACGCTTGAAAGAAGCGAAGATGGCCAACCAAGATGATCGCGATCTTGAGGCCGAATTGAAGGAGGCGTTGGAACAACTACGCCTCAGTAAAGAAGAACTACGACTGGAAAGGGAAGAAACTCGCACAAGGACTGAAGTGATCGAAGCAGATATGGCGGCTTTACGAGACCAGTATCTACCTCGACCGAACCCAGATCCTCGACCGAGGCAAGACCCTGTTCCAGATCCTCGACCGAGGCAGAATCCAGTACATGTTGCCCCGGCCGAGATACTTCCACCTCGGATGCCAGTCCGAGATGCTCTTTTTGCAGATATTCCACAGACCCTAGGGCAGAGGATGGACCCCAATCAGCAACTAAGGCGTCCAGGAGTCAACCTAGGAGCTCCAGCGGAGCATGATTATGAACTTCGACCGCAAGTTCTTTCCATGATTCGCCAATGCCAGTTTGGAGGGCTAGAGAGGTAATCTCCGCATCAACATCTACAAAACTATGAGATCTTGATGGAGACCTTGAGACATTCAAGGCTGGAAAACAACAATTAAAAGCTAAGGCCTTTCTACTTCTCTTTGAAAGATAGAGCGCTTACTTGGTATCAATCTCTTCCTCCAGGAAAAATCAATACTTGGGAGAAGATGACGACGGAATTCTTGACTAAGTTCTTTCCCCCCTCTAAAACCGCTAAAATGAGAGGGAAGATTAATGCATTCATAATGAAGGACAAGGAGAGTTTGTCCAAGTCATGGGAGAGATTTAAATACATTCTTTTGGATTGCCCACATCATGGGATTCCAAAGATAGAGTTGTTGGAGATATACTTCAAAGGGTTGGATGGAAACACCCAGTTCAACCTTCAACTACTATCTGACGGCACGTTCATGGACATGCTGATTGACGAAGCTTGGGAGTTCATAGAGAAGCAAGCTTTGCACATGGAGAAGTACTCCCACCAAGGAGCTGAAGGTGGAGTTAAAAGAGTCAACTTTCAAGAAGCTCCACCTAACAATGATCAACTCACTTCTTTGAAGAATGATGTGAAACAATTGAAGGAACTTTTAGTTGCTCAAATCAAGAAGGAAGATCAAGGATCGAGAAACAACAATGGGTACCGGAACAACAACAACGGTTCCCGGAACAACTACAACAACAATAGAGGATCCAACAACAATAATTGGAGGGCAAACAACCAAAATTCGGGTAACCCTTACCCTAACTCCATTTCGAATGACTCCTCTAATCCTTTCCTCTCTTCTTCTTCTTCTTCTTCTAATCCATTGAAGAGCCAGGAGCAAGGATCAAGTTCGTCCTAGCCGGAAAAGAAAGATGCGGTGCTGGAGGCCATCTTGATAAAGCTTAACTCTATGGAGACATCGATGACTTCATTTTTGAAGGCACAAAAAGCCTTAGAACAACAATTCTTTAACAAGGCGAATGATGCGCCAAGAGATCCAGGGAAGCTTCCAGCAAGGATGGAAAGCAACCCCAAGGGACAGATCATGGCAATAACGACGAGAAGTGGATTGAAGACTACAAATCCAGTGCCTCGGTCGATGCCAGTTCAGACGAAGATCACCTCGGTCTAGATCTAGTCGAAGAACACTTCGGACGAGATGCCAACCGAGGTGGAGCCACAGAAAGCGCAGGAGAAATTTGAAGTTTATGTTCGACATTCTGCATATAAACCACAACTTCCATTCCCCCGGTCAAGGGCCAGAGCACATCTAGACAAGCACTTTGGTAAGTTCCTTGACTTGATGAATAAACTACACATTAATATCCCTTTCCTTGATGTTATTCTAGGGATGCCCGCCTATGGGAAGTTCTTGAAAGAAATTCTATCAAGAAAGAGGAAGTTGGAAGACTTTGGTGAAGTAATGATGACATCTAAATCCTCGGAGCTCATTAAAATCATGAAGGATAAGATGCCACCCAATTTGAGAGATCCCGACTAGTTTTGCATTCCCATTCAAGTTGGGGATGTCACTTGTGAAGCCTTGTGTGATCTAGGAGCCAACGTGAGCATCTTCCCGCTGGAGCTATGTGTTAAGATCGGATTGGAGAGCCCAAGCCGGTAAAGATACGGTTATACATGGCGGACCGCTCCATTACCCATCCCGTGGGCATTTTGGAAGACGTTCCAGTTAAGTTAGGTAATTTCTATTTACCTATAGACTTTCTTGGACTTGACATTCCCGTAGATTATCCCGTTCCTATCATTCTCGGGAGGCCATTTCTAGCAACTTCAGGTTGCAATGTGGATTGTAAGAACGCCAAGTTAAAATTCAACATTGGCGGAGATGAAGTGGAGTTTGCATTGCTTGCGGCAATGAAGGGAGAGCAGCTAGGAGATGATATCTTCAACATCTATGATGAAGAAGAATGAAGAGAATTGGTGAGCTCTATCCTTATTAAAGATCCACTTGAAAAGGTTATTAGTTTTAGCTTAAGGGAGGAAGGTATAGATGTTTCTTGTGATGTAGATATACGGAGCTTAAAGGCGATGGAAGAAGATCCAGGAGCTAAAACTGAAGAGCTAATCCAGGAGAAGAAGATCTCTAGTTTCGGTCCTAGTTGCAGTACCTCGGCTGAGGCACTCTCTGGACCAAGCGAGGTTTTCTTGACTGAAGAACATCTCGGTCACACTCTTTGGACCTCGACCGAGGGCGAAAGCGAGATGATGTAAATTGAGAATAACAAACTTCTTACTCCCTTTTCTGACATTCATCCTCAGTTGGTGGAACACCGTCTCCACCAAATTTCTGATAATAAAGGACCTTGGTATGCTGATATTGTTAATTATCTTGTTTGCCAAGAAATACCACCCGGATTGACGTACACTCAAAGGAAGAAATTCTTCAAAGATGTGCGCCATTACTACTGCGATGAAGCGCTGCTATTCAAGAGAGGTCCGGATGGGATGCTTCGAAGATGCATTCCGGAAGATGAAGTTAATAGTGTCATACGACATTGTCACTCACTTACTTGTGGAGGGCATGCTAGCGCCAACAAGACATGCGCTAAGGCATTACGTTCCGGTTTCTTTTGGCCTACATTATTTAAGGATGTGCAAACGTTTGTTGTCTCTTGTGATGCATGCCAAAGAACAAGGAACTTATCTAGAAGGAATGAGATGCCACTCAATAACATATAGGAGGTTGAGATCTGTGATGTATGAGGAGTAGATTTCATGGGACCTTTCCCATCATTCGGAGGAAACCTCTACATTCTCCTAGCTGTCGACTACGTCTCTAGATGGGTTCAAGCTATTGCCTCTCCCACTAATGATGCCATGGTGGTTGTAAAGTTCATTAACAAGACTATCTTTCCACGTTTTGGGACTCCACGCATCATTATCAGCGATGGAGGGACGCATTTCATCAACCGGAAGTTTAAGGCACTCTTATCGAAGTATGGGGTAACCCACAAGGTAGCAACCCCTTATCACCCTCAAACTAGTGGACAGGTCGAGATCTCAAATATAGAAATTAAAGCAATCTTGGAAAAGACCGTGTCTAGGACGAGGAAGGATTGGTCCATGAAGTTGGACGACGCTCTTTGGGCTTACAGGACCGCATTCAAGACTCACATTGGTACCACCCCCTATAATTTGGTATATGGGAAGTCTTGTCATTTGCCCGTTGAGTTAGAATACAAGGCATATTGGGCGATCAAATGGTTGAACTTCAACATCAAGGAAGCCGGTGAGAAGCGACTATTGGATATCAATGAGCTAGAGGAGCTGCGTTTGAATGCTTATGAGAATGCCAAGATCAATAAAGAAAGGACGAAGAAATGGCATGACAGGCGTATCATCCCTAAGTAGCTCAAAGAAGGAGACTTAGTTCTACTCTTCAACTCCCGCCTCCGCCTCTTTCCAAGTAAGTTAAAATCTAGATGGACCGGACCTTATGTTGTGAATCATATTTTCCCGTATGGTGCAGTTGAGATTTGGGGAGAAACAAGTGGAAGCTTCAAGGTCAATGGTCATAGACTTAATAAATACAAACCGGAAGTTCCGGTTGAGGAGGTTGCACCACTATACCTCGTTTAAGGATGCCGTACGGTCCAGCTAGCGACCTTAAATCAAGCGCTTCTTGGGAGGCAACCCAAGGTATTGCTTTCTTTTCCCTTTTTCTAGTCTAGCTTTAGATAGTTTGCTTTTGCTTTGCTTTGTTTTGTTTTGGTGTCCTAGACAGACAACAGGTGACATCTAAGGAAAGAATACAACCCAGGAGCAACACTGGATGGACAAAAGTTCAAGAATTTGAGAAGACGGAGTTTGACTGAGACACATCTCGGTTGCTGTCACAGCACCTCGACCGAGATGATTCTTGAGCAACCGAGGCGACTAGGGTTACTGAAGATCCACCTCGGTCCGTATCACTTCGGTCCAGTCGAGACCATCTCGATCGAGGTTACAGCAGTTCTAGAAAAGGGTATAAAAGGGGGCTGAGATTTCTCTCTCCTCCCTCTACCTCCCTCTCGACCGAAACACAATCTTCACCTCGCTTCTTTGTATTTTTCCCGTTTTCGACGATTCTTGCTTCCAAACTGCAAGGAAAGGATAGAGGATCGATTTGCAAGCATCAATCTGCAGCAAAAACGCTCCGAATCAACCAAATCTGGGGTAAAATCGAAAAAACCCTAACTCCCTCTTCTTCCACTTATTTCATTTGATTTGGGCTTTGGTTGCCCCTGCATTTTGCTGAAAAAGGATTAAGTACCCCATAGGAACAATTGGTAGTGATATTGGGGGAAAATAACTGGATTTTTGAGAGAATCGATCGCACAACACTTCGCCTCGGTCTAGTCGGCCTGTGCCTAGGACGAGGTGTTCCTAAGAGTTGTCAGAGAGACCGAGGTGGTCTGACAGTGTGTGACAAAGATGAGTTCTGACTGGCAGCTTGTTTTGAGAGACAGATCCTCTCCTTCTCCTTCTTCTTCTTCACGCCACTCTATACCGGTGATCCATGAGCATCACTAGGTAGACTATGACCGCATAGCGGCACGTCCAGTGGTTGTACCACGATTTCTAGAGATTTCTGCATTTGACTGCCTCCATGTGGATGAGGATCTGAGGCGGATGATATCCGCGGTGGGGCTGGAGCAGTTCACTGAGATTAGAGCTCCAGCCTATCTTGAGCCGACCTTGGAGTTTGTTAGCTCTGTCACCTACTTGCCCACCGAGCGCGCCATCAAGTATCGGTTGATGAACTGGAACTATTTAGTTCCCATGGACCCCTGGAGGGACATCTTTGGCTTCCCGGCCCCCACTTTTGCTGATTTTCCTTCTCGAGCTGTAGCACGAGAGTTTTGGGGACAGATAGCTCACGTAGTTAAGCACGCTGATAGGTGGAGACCTGGAGATTCCAAGGAGCGGATTATCTTCCACTTGGCTTTTAGACTTGCTCACAAGATCTTCAGCGAGACTCTTCTGGCGCGTACTGAGACGCCCTAGAAGATTAGATAGGGTGAGCTGCTGAGTCTGTATTGCATGGTGACCGGAGGAGTTCCGGACTTTGGAGTTATGCTAGCAGAGGATTTGCACAAGATCAAGGCCAAGGAGAAGGTAGACATTTGCTGCGGAGGTATAGTGACTCACATAGCGAGTTACATGGATCTTGACTTGAGTGCGTGTACTATGGTGGCGGATGCCAAGCCGCTCGGGCTTCAGCAGATGATCACTCGGAGGATATTGGTTCCTCGCGGACTTACTACGCCATATGTGGCGATGCCTTGGGAGCAGACTACACCTCAGGGTATTAGGTGGTCACCTCAGTTCTCTATTTATGACCCGCACTACTGGCAGACCGCATGGATTCCGCTTATGGAGGATGCTAGAGACGCAACAGCTCCGAGACAGGATGAGGAGGATGATGAGGCTGAGCAAGAGGAGGCTGATGAGGATGAGGATGGCGGTGCTGTCATGGATGCGGACACAGATACAACTAGGACTAGTGTGCCGGTCATCGATCTGGACGACGACGAGACAGAGGAGGAGCCAGCTGCAGCACCGGCACGTCCCGCTAGGTGTAGACTACGCAGGCAAAGGGATCTAGTTGCTCACCGTCGGATCGATGATCTGACGGATCAGATGATAGATTCCTACGGTGCCTTGTCCCTGGATATTAGAGAGATGTAGGAGAGACTACACTACCAGCACACGATGGCTGAGATTAAGTTTCAGCATATCATGGATTATCCTTTCGACCCATCTCAGTACCCGTACGTGCCACCACCACCACCACCGGATCGGGATTAGATGCTCGAGAGCTTGCAGGACTTTCTTTATTTATTTATTATGCAGCTCAGCTTTATCCGGTGAGTACTTTGTTTTCTTAGGCCTATTTGACCCATTGGGACAATGTGTCCCAAGTATGGGGTATTTGGATGTATATATATGACTTATGTGGATGTCTGACTTGACTCGATGGATATTTATGTTTTATTTTGCTTATCTGTGCTTATCTGAGATTACATGCATGCATACAGGTTATTTGATTGAGAAAAACGTCAAAAACTGGTTTGCAAATTTTTTTTATGACCTCGACCGATGTGACTCTGACTAATCGAGGTGTAGTACCTCGGTTGACTTAGAATATCTCGACCGATGTGGCTTAACTAGAAAAGTTTTCGAAACGATTTTTGTGCTTCTTATCTGGATATGACCTCAGTGATGATTCTGCTTGCTGACTGGTTTTGAAATCTTTATATGTTTGAAAGGTTTTATAATATGTTTAAGTTGCTAAATGCTTTGTTTGAAATTTGTGGCATGTTTAATACTTTGTTTTTATCCAAATTATGTTGAATTTGAAGGTTGACACCACATGATGAGTTCTCTCACTTTCTTCCTGGGATGATTAAGGCAATTCATTCTCTTCTCTTCTTCTTCTTGATCATGCTTAGCCCCTCATATACATATTTGCCTCCCTTTACCTATCCGGAAATTTGGAAGCAAGCAAGTTCAAAGCAAGTGAAAGAAAGGTTGAGATGTTGGCTGATAGTTAGAAAGAAACAAATAGGTTTGGGGAAGTCAATCATGATGATGAGTAACTCGGCACCATTCACATATCCGGGTGTTTGTGTCTTGCCAAAGTCAGATTGAGCGATATTCCTAACGGGTCATGGTATGTGCATAAAGGGTTTGAGGCATCTCGAGAAATTGATGATTGCTTATCTCCCAGGCTTCGGTTATTGTGCACCTCTGTCCATGCATCCCAAAAAGTAAAGTAAAAAGAAAATAAGCAAAGCTTATTGGTGGAAGATGTTAAAGTTCAAAAGGAAGTGAAGTAAAAGATCCTTTTTCCGGATTCTGGCACCACATTCCCTATATACATCCCACCCTCACACGTTTCTTTGACCCTTCTTTTGAAAAGACCTTGAGACCTCAAGCTTGTTGATTGACTTAGTTGTTTAAACTGGATTATACATGATTAATTTCGATAATTATGATTTATTATGCATTCTATGATTTTATGCAAAGATGAACGACTTTCTTATATTTATAAAATGTTTTGATCATATTTTGATTTTAAATTCCATGAAGCATTCTCTTAGAGTGATCTATGAATGTAGCACACCATTAAAATGTTTTGAAATACTTTTCATTGATCTTTATGACTTATAATCCATTATATCTTGTATTTTAGATTTGGAACTTGCTTGGAGACAAGCAAGGGCTAAGTATGGGGTATTTTGATAGCATGAATTATAGTCTATATTTTGGGACTTGTTTAGACGTTTTATCTTCAATAATCTGCATGTTTGGATGTACAATATGTGATTATATTGTCGTTTCATCTACTTTTGCGGGAATCGAGGTCTACACAAAGTTTCGTTGTAATCGTAGGTAAAATGGCACATTTTGCATTAAAATAGAGCTAAAGGAGCCAAGGAGTCATTGAAGCTACATTTAGAGCCACCTCGGTCAGCTACGTACCATCTCGACCAAGGTGACCCAGAGGAGCGTCCCGACCGAGGCGAACACCTTGGATGCGGCGAGATCTATTTTATTCTTGGCTGAGATCTTTTATTTACGGAAGGAAGGATCTTATATTTTTAGGCTGGATTTCTGGAAGAAAGATCATATATTTTGAGGATTTATTTATGAGAGATAGATATATTTTATTAGGAAAATATCTTTTTAAGATATCTTATCTTTGGAGGGTAGTTTTCCTATATAAAGGGTTGGATTTTCCATAAATCACAACCGGCGCATCACCGGAAAATAAATGCTTAGAGCATCCAACAGTTAGGAAGGATTTTTGGAAGATTGAAGGAAGGAAGTTGATAGCTTTTATAGGTTTTGTGAAGGGTGTTGTAAGATTTTCTTAGATTCCCTTCTTGTTGATTGTCTTATTGGATTTTGATCCAAGGAACGCTTGTTTGTTTGATAATTGATTCAGTTATTGAAGCCTTTTTCTTAACGTTTTTGTGTTCAATTATTCACCTTCTTCCCTTATATTTGATTATTGCTTTTATGATGATGATTGACTAATTTCTTTGTGTGATTCTAGGGTGATTGGCTGAAGGTTGTGGGAAGAACAATGATAGAATAATCTTAAATTCCAGTAGGACCTTGAAAGCTCGAGTCTTTATCCTTAACCCTAGAATATCTTGTTCAGTCGATGAACATCTCGGTCGGGGTGGAATTCTTCTGACCGAGGTGACTTTCCTGATCCGAAACTGAGAGTTAAGTGTTAGAGTTTGCCAAATCATATTCTTATTACACCTTTCCTGGTTCAATCCAAGATTAGGATGAGACTTATCCGGTAATTCCTTTGTTTGTTTACCCAAGATCATAAGAGTATGTAATAAAGGTTTATCCTTTATTGGGGTTTGAGTGTGCTTTCATTCCATCTTTGTGAGTTAGCCTGAGACTTACCTAGTAAAGGTTGATTCTATTCCCTTAGGTGGTGTGTTGGTTTGAGGTTATAGTTCTTTTCCTTAATTCCTTGAGACTTACCCGGTAATAGGAGTTACGGTTTGGGATTGTGAGTAGTGAGACTTACCCGGTAATCTATTCCACTTTAGTAACACCTTCCCTTTGCAAAATCTCAACTTTGTCCGCTTATCTTTAGATCTTGAGTTGGAACCACAACTAGATGCTTTAATCCCTAGAATTGCATGTCCTAGGAAGCTTCTGATTCCTTTCACCGAGGATGGAGGAGGTAATTTCTCAATAGTTTCTATCTTAGCTCTATCAACTTCTATTCCTCTATTTGATATTAAGTGACCTAACACAATTCCTTCGGTGACCATGAAATGACACTTTTCCCAGTTTAAAACTAAGTTAGTATCTTCACATCTCTTAAGAACTAATGAAAGGTTAGAGAGACAGTTATCAAAGGAAGAACCATATACCAAAAAGTCGTCCATGAATACTTCCATGATGTTCTCTATATATTCTAAAAAGATTGCCATCATACACCTTTGAAAGGTGGTTGGAGCGTTGCACAAGCCGAATGGCATCCTTCTATAAGCAAACGTACCCGAAGGGCACGTGAAGGTCGTCTTCTCTTGGTCATCCGGGTGAATGGGAATTTGAAAGAAACCGCTATATCCATCTAGATAACAAAAGTAAGAGTGTTGGGCTAACCTTTCCAACATCTGATAAATTAAAGGAAGGGGAAGTCATCCTTCCTGGTTGCCAAATTCAGCTTACGGTAGTCGATGCACATTCTCCATCCCGTAACTGTTCTTGTGGGGATAAGCTTGTTGTTTTTGTTGGAAACAACGGTAATGCCTCCTTTCTTTGGTACTACTTGCACTGGACTCACCCACTTGTTGTCGGAAATAGGGAAGATGATACCTGCATCGAGTAGTTTAAGGATTTCTTTCTTCACGACCTCTTTCATGATCGAATTTAACCGTCTTTGAGGTTGACGTGAAGGCTTGTAATCCTCTTCCATTAGGATTTTATGCATACATAGAGAAGGTTTAATGCCTATCAAATCATCAATGGTATAACCTAATGCTCTCCTATGTTGTCTTAGAACATTCATAAGCGTCTCTAATTCATCATCGTTCAGTTTCACACTAACTATAACAGGATATGTAGAGTTAGGCCCAAGAAATGCATACCTTAAGTGTGTAGGAAGGGGCTTCAATTCCAATGAAGGAGGTGCTTTGATTGATGAGTCATAACCTTCTAAGGTCATGGGAGAAGCCTCTGAAGATGGGGAAGGTGCACTATTAGAGTTGAGAACAACTGCAGTCAAGTTCGTAGAAACCGGAGAATTCATTGCTAAATCGACCCCCTGTAAAGAAAATCGTCCGATTTTTATGTCGATTTTTCTTCCTGTTGTCAAAATTTGACTTGTCTCTTCAGAAATCGAGTGATTTATTTCGTGTAGGTCGACTTTTTTCACAGTTTCCGGGGTTAATTCTAACTCTTCAAATCCTACTCCTGGTTCTTCCTTTACATCTTCTAATGCTTTTATCTCTTCATCACAATCATGCTCTACTCCTTCCTTCATGATGCTCATACTAAGAAACTTTTAAAGTCGATCTTTCATTATGATCGATCTCACCACTTCTCTAGACTCTTCTTCATCAAAGATATTAAAAACATCTTCTCTTAAGGCTGGCTCTTTGATTAAAGAGGAAAGTACGAACTCCACTTTCTCTTCACCTATGTTGAAGGATAGCTATCCATTCTTGCAATCTACCATCCATCCGGAGGTTGCAAGGAATGGTCCCCCAAGAATGATGGGAACCGGATAATCTGCAGGGATGTCAAGAACGACAAAATCTATAGGAATGTAAAACTTATTGAGTTATACTGGAATGTCTTCTATTATCCCAACTGTCCTGGTCATGGAACGGTTGGCTATGTAAAGCGTCATCTTCACCGGTCTAGGCTCTCCTAAACCAACCGCCTTGCACAAAGCAAGTGGTATGATGCTCACACTTGCTCCAAGGTCGTAAAGTGCATCATAAGTAATCTCTCCTAAGGTGATGGGTATGCAGAATGATCCGGGATCACGCAACTTAGGTGGCATATTCTCTGTGATAGTCTTGATATGTTCGGATGACTCCGTGCTCATCTTGACTTCCCCAATATCTTCTAATTTCCTCTTGTTGGAGAGGATTTCCTTGAGGAATTTCCCATAAGCTAGCATACCTAAAATTGCATCCATAAAAGGTATATTAATATGCAGCTTACTCATAAGTTCAATAAACTTACCAAAGTGTTTATCTAGCCGCGCCCGCGTTCTAGATTGAGGAAAAGGTAGAGGTGGTTTGTAGGCGGGAGGAGGAACATAGACATCTTCATTCTCCTTTCATTTCCCTTCTTCGGTGGTGGTGGTTTGAACTACTTTAGTTTGAGGATCGGTGGTTGTTACACCGCTCCTAGTAGTGATTGCCATAAGCCTTCCCTTTGGGTTATCTTCCGTCTTCCCGGGAAGCTTCCCTTGATCTCTTGGTACTTCTCCGGCTTTGCTAAATACTTGGTTTTCTAAAGCCTTGTGAGCTTTATCATCCGAACTTATATAACTCTCCAATCTTTGTAGCTTTCCTTAGATTGTTGATAGCATGAATTATTGTCTATATTTTGGGGCCTGTTTAGATGTTTTATCTTCAATAATCTGCATGTTTAAATGTATATTATGTGATTAGATTGTCGTTTCATCTACCTTTGCGGGAATCGAGGTCTACACCAAGTTTCGATGTAATCGTAGGTAAAATGACACGTTTTGCATCAAAAAGGAGCAAAAGGAGCTAAGGAGTCATTGGAGCTACATTCAGGAGCTTAAGGAAGAATACAGGAATCATGGATTTGGATTATAGATTTACATTGGACAATATTTGAGAGATTTCACATTCAGTTGTGATTCACCTCGGTTGACTACAAAGTCACCTCGACCGAGGTGATCTAGAGGAGCCGACTCGACTGAGGCGAACACCTTGGACGCGGCAAGGATATTTTATTCTTGGCTGAGATCTTTTATTTTTGGAAGGAGGATCTTATCGTTTTAGCCTGGATTTCTGGAAGGAAGAAGATAATTTAGCCCATATATTTTACCTATTTTTATGGGAAGAGATATTTCTAAGATGTCTTATCTTTGGAGAGTAATTTTCCTATAAAAATGGTTGGATTTTCCACAAATCCAACATCCGCTATCACCCGGGATCGTGCTTAGACAGCCCGAGATGTCGCATACCGTGCTATACCACCGGATCCTGCTTACACCGGAACAGCCGCCTTCCCCATAGTTGGAAGAATTGAAGAACCTTTTTGAAGGTTGAAGGAAGATTGAAGGAAGAAAGTTTATAGCTTTTATAGCTTTGTGAAGGGTTTTGTAAGATTCTCTTAGATTCCCTTCATTGTTGTTAGTCTTGTTGGATTTTGATCCAAGGAACGCTTGTTGATTGATAATTGATTCAGTTATTGAAGTCTTTCTCTTAAGGTTTTCTTGTTCAATTATTCTCTTTCTTCCCTTATATTTGATTATTGTTTTCATGATGATGAGTGGCTAATTTCCTTGTGTGATTTTAGGGTGATTGGCTGAAGGTTGTGGGAAAAACAATGATAGAATAGTCTTAATCACAATAGGACCCTGAAAGTTCGAGTCTTTATCCTTAACCCTAAGCATCTCGCTCAGTCGATGAACATCTCGGCCGGGGTGGAATTCTTCTGACCGAGGTGACTTATCTGATCCAAAACTGAGAGTTAAGTGTTAGAGTTTGCCAAATCCTATTCTTATTATACCTTTCCTGGTTCAATGCAAGCCTAGGATGAGACTTACCCGGTGATTCCTTTGTTTGTTTACTTTAGATCATAAGTATAGGTAATAAAGGTCTATCCTTTATTGGGGTTTGAGTGTGCTTTCATCCCATCTTTGTGAGTTAGCCTGAGACTTACCCGGTAAAGGTTGATTCTATTCCCTGAGTTGGAGTGTTAGTTTGAGGTTATAGTTCTTTTCCTTAGTTCCTTGAGACTTACCCGGTAATAGGAGTTACGGTTTGGGATTAGTGGGTAGTGAGACTTACCCGGTGATCTATTCCAATTTAATAACACCTTCCCTATGCAAAATCTCAGCTTTGTCTGCTTATCTTGAGATCTTGAGTTGGAACCACAACTAGATACTTTAATCCCTAGAATTGCATATTTCCTTTATTGACTTTTTATCACCTTGGATTGTTTTAATCGCTTTTGTGGTTAGTAGTGGCATTGACAAACCTATACCTGCTTTGTTTCACTGTGTCCCTGTGATCGACCCCTGGAACTTCTTGCTTTTTACTACGATTGACCCGTACACTGCGGGTTCGCATCCTTTTTTTAAGCTTACATCCAGGGTTATAAATTTAAGGCTTGCACACACCGTTTGGAGCGAACAATTTTTTGGCGCCGTTGCCGGGGACTTGGTCTAGACCGAGCCGGTTGCGGTTTGCTTTCGGGGCTATTGCCCTTGTTGCTATTAACTACTCTTTCTATGAGTTTTGTAGTTTTCAGGATTTCTGATGACTACATTTGATCTAGCCTGGATAGCAAGACAAAATGCTAGGGCGGACCATTATGAATACTTGGAGGAGAAATACTCCTTATATTGGTTCAACAATGAAAGGGAAAGAGAAGAGGCCATTAAGCATGAACTTGCAATATGGGATAAACTGAATGTCCCTAAAAAGATTTATGAGCAACCCCTTGAAGATTCTCTTGAATCAAGATGGAAGAGGTTGATGAAGAATGTGGAGGAGCTCAAGGAAAGAACCCTATTCTATGCTAAGCCGGAAGAGGAGCATAAGGAAGTGCTGCAAGTTTCAAGCGTCCCTCCAATCAAGCCAGAAGTTTCTCCTGAAGCTTTTGAGGGAGAAGAAGATGTGGAAGATTTCAATCTAACTCTTGAGACCTCGGCCGAGGTGAAAGAGAGATCGGCCGAGGTGAAAGAAAAATCTGTAGAACTGGAAGAGAAAGACGCAGAGAACTTTGGCCAAACTACTGAGACTGTGGTCAAGGTGGAAGAAAGATCGGCTGAGTTGGGAGGAATTTCATGTGTGGATTATCAACCTAACATGAAACTTGTCCCAAGCTTGGGAGAATTTTACAAGGTACATTCTCCTACTTCATTTGAAATCCCTATTAAAATTTCTGATTTTTTCAGGAATGCACCGGAGAGTTGGAGGTCTCTTCCGAAAGAACCTCATAAGATCAAGATGAAACCTCCCTTGAAATTGTTAGAAGAATATGCTCCTCGGATTATAAGGAGTGGAGTTGGCAAGCACTACACCGTTAAGGCGATGAAGTGTCTCTTGTTCAAGTATGGGGTCCCTCGCATGCTAAGGACCTTATACCATCCCCAAACTAAAGATGGGGAATCTGCTAGGATTCTCGAGAAGTTGTTTTCTCGATCCAGGAAAGGATGGGACGCAAGGCTAGATTATGTCCCATTGAAGTGCAGGAAAGCTAGAAGGATTCCGGTGAGAATCAAACTGTACAAGCTTGTACGTGGGAGATCTTACCATTTGCCGGTGAAATTAGGAACCAGAACGTTTTTTGGAAGAATTTTATGATGGATGTGATGAGCACTCCACGGTGTTTGAGGTACATTGAGTAATTCTATGGAGAACGGTCCAGCTAGCGACCTTAAATCAAGTGCTTCTTGGGAGGCAAACCAAGGTATTGCTTTCTTTTCCCTTTTTCTAGTCTAGCTTAGATAGTTTGCTTTTGCTTTGCTTTGTTTTGTTTTTGGCGTCCTAGATAGACAACAGGTGACATCTAAGGAAGGAATACAACCTAGGAACATAACTAGAAGGACAGGAGTACGAGAATTTGAGAAGACGGAGTTTGACTGAGATACATCTCGGTTGTTGTCACAGCACCTCAACCGAGATGAAACTTGAGCAACCGAGGCGACTAGGGTCTCTGAAGATCCACCTCGGTCCGTACCACCTCGGTCCAGTCGAGATCATCTCGACCGAGGTGACAGCGATTCCAGAAAAGGGTATAAAAGGGGGCTGAGATTTCTCTCTCCTCCCTTTACCCTCTTCTCGACCGCGGCGCATTTTCCACCTCGCCTCTTCGTTCTACGCTCGTTTTCGACGATTCTCGCTTCCAAACTTCAAGGAAAAGGTAGAGGATCACATTGCAAGCACCAATCTGCAGAAAGAACGAATCGAATCGACCGAATCGGGGTAAAAATAGAAAAAACCCTAACCCTCCTCTTTTCCACTGGGACAATGTGTCCCAAGTATGGGGTATTTGATGTATTATTTGATTATGGATGATTGTATGCTACTATGACGGATATTTATGATCTTATTATGCTCTATTTGCTTATCTGAGATTACATGCATGCATACAAGTTATTTGATTTAGAAAAACGTCAAAAACTGGAAAGAAAAAAAAATTTTTTACCTCGACCGAAGTGATTCTGGCCAAACAAAGTTCTTTACCTCGGTTGACTTAGAACATCTCGACCGAGGTGGTTTAACTGAAAGTTTTTGAAACGATTTTTGTCCTTCTTATCTGGATATGACCTCAGTGAAGATTTTGTTTGCTGAGTGGTTTTGAAATCTTTATATATTTGAAAGGTTTTATGATATGTTTAAGTTGTTAAATGCTTTGTTTGAAATTTTTGGCATGTTTAATACTTTATCTTTATCAAAATTATGTTGAATTTTAAGGTTGACACCACATTATGAGTTCTCTCACTTTCTTCCTGGAAAGACCAAGGCAATTCATTCATTTCTCTTCTTCTTCTTGATCATGCTTAGCCCCTCATATACATATTTGCCTCCCTTTACCAATCCGGGAATTTGGAAGCAAGAAAGTGAAAAGCAGGTGAAAGAAAAGTTAAGAAGTTGGCTGGAAGTGAAAGTGTTAGAAAGTAATAAATAGGTTTGGGGAAGTCAATCATGATGATGAGTAACCCGGCACCATTCACATAGCCGGGTGTTTGTGTCTTGCCAAAGTCGGATTGAGCGATATTCCTAACGGGTCATGGTATGTGCATCAAGGGTTTGATGCATCTCAATAAATTGATGATTGCTGATTTCCTAGGCTTCGATTATTGTGCACCTCTGGCCATGCATCCCAAAAAGTAAAGTAAAAAAAAGGAAAAGTGTGAAATAAGCAAAGCTTATTGGTGGATGATGTTGAAAGTCAAGTGAAAGTGAAGTGATATCCTTTTCCAGGATTCTAGCACCACATTACCTTCTATACATCCCTACCCTACACGTTTCTTGACCTTTCTTTTGGGAAGCCCTTGAGACCTCGAGCTTGTTGATTGACTTAGTGGTTTAAACTGGATTATACATGGTTAATTTCCATAATTATGATTTATTATGCATTCTATGATTTTATGCAAAGATGAACAACTTTCTTATATTTATAAAATGTTTTAAGAATATTTTGATTTTAAATTCCATGAAGTATTCTCTTAGAGTGATCCATGATTGTAGCACACCATTAAAATGTTTTGAAGGACTTTTTCATTCATCTTCATGACTAATAATCCACTCTATCTTGTATTTTATATTCGGAACTTGCTTGGGGACAAGCAAGGGCTAAGTATGGGGTATTTTGATAGCATGAATTATTGTCTATATTTTGGGGCCTGTTTAGACGTTTTATCTTCAAAAATCTGCATGTTTAATTGTATATTATGTGATTATATTGTCGTTTCATCTACGGAAACGAGGTCTACACCAAGTTTCGATGTAATCGTAGGTAAAATGGCACGTTTTGCATCAAAATGGAGCAAAAGGAGTTAAGGAGTCATTGGAGCTACATTCAGGAGCTTAAGGAAGAATCCATGAATCATGGATTTGGATTATAGATTCACTTTGGACCAGATTTGAGAGATTTCACATTCAATTGTGATTCACCTCGGTTGACTACAGAGTCACCTCGACCGAGGTGATCCAGAGGAGCCGACTCGACCGAGGCGAACACCTTGGACGCGGCAAGGATATTTTATTCTTGGTTGAGATCTTTTATTTTTGGAAGGAGGATCTTATCTTTTTAGGCTGGATTTCTGGAAGGAAGAAGATAATTTAGCCCATATATTTTACCTATTTTTATGGGAAGAGATCTTTCTAAGATATCTTATCTTTGGAGAGTAATTTTCCTATAAAAAGGGTTGGATTTTCCACAAATCCAACATCCGCTATCACTCGTGATCGTGCTTAGACAGCCCGAGATCCTGCATACCGTGCTATACCACCGGATCCTGCTTACACCGGAACAACCGCCTTCCCCATAGTTGGAAGAATTTAAGAACCTTTTTGAAGGTTGAAGGAAGATTGAAGGAAGAAAGTTTATAGCTTTTATAGCTTTGTGAAGGGTTTTGTAAGATTCTCTTAGATTCCCTTCATTGTTGTTAGTCTTGTTGGATTTTGATCCAAGGAACGCTTGTTGATTGATAATTGATTCAGTTATTGAAGTCTTTCTCTTAAGGTTTTCTTGTTCAATTATTCTCTTTCTTCCCTTATATTTGATTATTGCTTTCGTGATGATGAGTGGCTAATTTCCTTGTGTGATTTTAGGGTGATTGGCTGAAGGTTGTGGGAAAAACAATGATAGAGTAGTCTTAATCACAGTAGGACCCTGAAAGTTCGAGTCTTTATCCTTAACCCTAAGCATCTCGCTCAGTCGATGAACATCTCGGCCGGGGTGGAATTCTTCTGACCGAGGTGACTTATCTGATCCGAAACTGAGAGTTAAGTGTTAGAGTTTGCCAAATCCTATTCTTATTATACCTTTCCTGGTTCAATGCAAGCCTAGGATGAGACTTACCCGGTGATTCCTTTGTTTGTTTACCTAGGATCATAAGTATAAGTAATAAAGGTCTATCCTTTATTGGGGTTTGAGTGTGCTTTCATCCCATCTTTGTGAGTTAGCCTGAGACTTACCCGGTAAAGGTTGATTCTATTCCCTGAGTTGGAGTGTTAGTTTGAGGTTATAGTTCTTTCCCTTAATTCCTTGAGACTTACCCGGTAATAGGAGTTACGGTTTGGGATTAGTGAGTAGTGAGACTTACCCGGTGATCTATTCCAATTTAGTAACACCTTCCCTATGCAAAATCTCAGCTTTGTCCGCTTATCTTGAGATCTTGAGTTGGAACCAGAACTAGATGCTTTAATCCCTAGAATTGCATATTTCCTTTATTGACTTTTTATCATCTTTGATTGTTTTAATCGCTTTTGTGGTTAGTAGTGGCATTGACAAACCTATACTTGCTTTGTTTCACTGAGTCCCTGTGATCGACCCTTGGAATTTCTTGCTTTGTACAACGATTGACCCGTACACTGCGGGTTCGCATCCTTTTTTTAAGCTTACATCTAGGGTTATAAATTTAAAGCTTGCACACACCGTTTGGAGCGAACAATTGTCTCCAACATGGGATCGGGCTTGTTTGATCCATTTGATGATTGTTCTTGGCTTTTCAAAGGAGTAGAAGAATATGGAGGTGTTAAAGCTTTTTCTGCATGAGAATAGGGATTACCTGGATTTTGTTGATTTGATCTCTAATTGTTGTTGTTGGAGTTCCTATTGTTGTTATTCCACTTGTTGTTCCGGTTGTTGTTCCGGTAATCATTCCTTTGATTGTTATCCCTTCCCATATAGTTAGCTTATTGCTCCTTAGCCTTTTGAAGGCTAGTTTTGATAACTTCCTTCAACTCTTTGATTTCATTGTTGAGGGAGAATATTTGTGTTTGAGAAGCGTGGTTCAACTTAGCTCCCGAGTCTCCTTGATTCCGGCTATTTGGATCCACCTTTCGATGGGAATACTTCTCAATTACCTGGGCTTGTTTCTCAATAAAGTCCCAAGTATCATCTTCTCTCATGTCCATGAATGTACCACAAGAGAGAGAATGGAGATTGAATTGTGTTTCCACATCCAACCCCTTGTAGTAGATCTCCAACAATGCCAGCTTTGAAATGCCGTGGTGTGGGCAATCCAATAAGAGATCCTGAAACCTTTCCCAAGAGTGAAACAAACTTTCGTTAGGATTCATAGAAAAAGCATTTATCTTACCTCTCAATTCCGCCGTTTTTGATGGTGGGAAGAACTTGGTGAGGAATTATGAAGATAGATCCTCCCATGTGGCCAGCTTTGCAGCTGGAAGTGTTTGGTACCAAGCTAGAGCTTTATCCTTCAAAGAGAAGAAGAACGGTTTGATCTTGTAATTACTTGTAGTAGCCTTCTTCGGCTTCATGGTCTCCATGAGAATCTCGAAACTCTACAAGTGTTGATGTGGAGATTCAGCACTTGTTCCGCCAAATTGATTTTGGCGAACCATGGTGATTACTTGCGGACTAAAACTGAATCCTTGGATATCTTCAGCTTCAAAGTTCACGCCTAGGCGGCGTGGTTGTTGAGCTGGATTCATCCTTTGACCAAGCGTTCGCGGCTCTTCATCTACACAAGCGGCTCTCGCACCCCTAGTTGGAATACGAGGATTGGCGGCTGGTCTTGGATTATCCTGGACTGGATTGATCGTTGGATCAATGTCCTCTAGTGGTGGCATAGAATCATCACTCTCATCATTGGATGATTCAGTTCTAACCGATCTAGCCGGTATGCTTTTCTTCTTCTTCTTGGAGCTACTCATCTCCAATCTCATTTCCAATATCATGTTCTTGAGCTCATCAATTTGAGATTGATGACGCTCCGATTCTTCCCAACGGGTCTTCTCACTCCACTCAAGTTGAGCTTGAGAATCATCCAACTCCGCTTGGAGATCCCTATCTTTAGTTTCACCCATCTTTCTTTCTTTGAGCTTTCTTCTCAAAGTCTTCTCAAGTTCTTGATCAAGAGGTAGGAGGTCTTTGTTGGGTCTAGACCTGCGCATATACCTAAGATAACCTGCAAATATCACTCAAAAGAGATATCAAATCACAAGAGCAAGAGCTCTCAAGCTAGACAACCGAAAACCGAATTTGGTCTAGACCAAATCCCCGGCAACGGCGCCAAAAACTTGTTCGCTCGAAAAGTGTGTGCGTCAAAGTCTTAAATTTATATCTAGAACTTAAAGCAAAGTGAAACCGTAATGTATGGATCACCTATAGTAAGGAAAGAAATCTCAGAGTCGAACTTAGGAATTTGGTGAGAATAAAATCGATTTCAGTTATCTAACAAAGCGCAAAAGCTTTTGTGATTAATAGAGAGACAAATGATTCCAAGGATTCAAGTATCCGACTGCGGCTTTCGATTCAAGACACTTCTAAAGATCAAAGGATAGAGTTTATATGGCCAAGGTTATGTGTTTCAAAGGTAGGTATCGTACGGTGAAATTCCAAAACCTATTTATCCAATCCAAAGGCTCTCTCTATAAGGGTTGTTGAGGCTATAATATAGAAAGATCTAAAGACAAGAATTACACTCAAACTAACTACCCAAAACCCCAGGATGTGACTCTCCAAGGTAAATATAGAAAGCACACTTAAAACCTTAAATAAAGGATGTTGAGTCTCTCTATTACCCAAATCTTGTAATCTTAATCTATTAAATGTAGAATCATTGATGAAGTCTCTTCATACACTTAAATAGAGGTTAAAAAGGTTAATCAAAGTTGGGATTTAGGCAATGATTAACTTTGGTCAAGGAATAAATCAATTAAAGATCAAAAGGGAAATAAATCGACTGACCATAAAGAAAATGGGACGATTTTCATGAAGAATAGGGCGATTTTCCTGTTTGTCGCAAAGTTAAAATCTAAACTCTCAGGGTCCAATTGGTTAAATGAGTTCAGTCTATCATCATCTAAGCTTCACTCATCAACTATCCTCCCCAGAATCACAAAGGTTTTAGCCAACCATTTTCAAAATCAAATCAAAATTGAGATTGAGTGAATAAATCATATAAACCCAAATCTTGAATAAAAACTCAATAATCTCAAAAACTGTAAACCAAATTCAAAACAAATCAAAGTATCTCTCAAATTACTCAGTAATGTGTTCAAACCCCACAAAGATCGCAATGGAAACAAGGAATCTCACAAATATGATCAAGATTGACTTTCCGGCAATATCCCTTTAATTTTCCTCCCAAGAACCTTCAATATCTCACAAACGTGTAAAGATTTCCCGCTGCCGCCTCCTCGTTTTCGTTCCTAGGGTTCCAACCTATAGTTTCTTGCTAATGGGCCGCTTGACAAAACACTTCTCTAGCCTAAAAGTGGTGGGCTTTGAGTCGTCTTTACCATTGGGCCGAAAACAAAGAAAATCGAGCTACTTGATTTACATACAAAACTGTCCGATTTTTAAGGAGATAAATCGTCCGATTTATGTAGTAAATGGCACGATTTTCTTCAACAGAGAATGCTCGTCTCTTGGCTTGTTTCCTTCCTCCCTTTATGCTTCTTTTATGCAACTCCTTTGCTCTTTGTGAATCCTCTAAGACTCCTTTAGCTTCCCTAATGACCTTAGATGCTCCTTGCTCCACTTTTGCTTCCAAATCCACTCAATTTACCTACAATTCAACTGAAACTCGTGTAGACCTCTATTTCCGAAATATAATTGAATAAAACATAAAACATACACAAGTTCCCTCTAAATGCAAAGTAAATTGAGGTAAACCTCTACAATATGCATGATTATAATAGTATATAATTCATGTCATCAGTTTGGCTCGAGATTTCAAGGTCCACAAAGGTAAAGGCTCATTCTTTCATCGTCTTTCCCACTATCTTCAGCCAATCACCCTAGAATCGAACAAGAACTTAGCCAATAATCATCATGATAATAATAATCAAATATATAAGAAAAGAAGCAATATCCAAACAAGAAAACCTTAACAAAAAGGTCTCAATAATCACTCAATCAAACAATCAAACCAATCAAACAACCAGCAAACTGTGCTCCTCAATCACTAACCAAAAGACAACAATCAAACAATCTAAGAAAACCTTACAACTTCCTTCAAAAGCCTTCAACTTTAACTTCAAAGCCAACTTCCTTCAACTTCCTTCCTTCCTTGGAATATCTTCAATCTTCCAAACTAATCAGCCAACCAGACATACTTCCATCTAGAAAATATCTTCCAATATATAGGAGAATCACTTTGCAAAAATAGAAGATCTCATGGGCCATGGGCCGTCCGTCTCGATCCAGCCCAGCGAAATCACCTCGGTCGAGGTGGTACTATAGCCATCCGAGGTGATCCTCAACTTACATGTAAATCTCTCAAAACTAGTCCAAAATCAAACTTGTGTCCAACTTCCATGATTCATATGCCTTTCTTGTAGCTCCTCAATATTCCATAATGTAGCTTCAATGACTCCTTAGATCCCTTGGCTCCAAATTGCTCCAAAAGGTATTATTTTTCCTACAATTACAACAAAACTAGGTGTAGACCTCGATTCTTGCAAATGTAAACAAAACAACATAATGATCAAGAATATACATCCATGCGTGCAGATTTGTGAAGATAAAACGTCCAAACCAATCCTAAAATATAGACTATATTACATGCTATCAGTTTCCCAAGATTCAGCCGTGGTTTCCTCTATTGTGCACGTTTACTTTTACCTTTGGCCAAAGTTAAAGATTGCTTAAATCCTATCCTTGTTTAACCATTCTAACCCATATCCTTGCTTGGATACAAACGATTACGAGTTCTAGGTAATAGAGGATTTAAAACCCTCTATTAAGGTTGAGAGTGTCAAAGCCTTTACCTTTGTGCTTGCTTTTGACTTCCTTGGGTTTTGTGTTTTGTATTGAGAGTGTAATCCCATCCTTAGATCTTCTATAACATCGAGACTCAACATATGTTGTTTAGAGAACCTTTGGGTGAGACAAGTGGATGTTGGAACTTATCCGTACGATATCCCACCTTAGAACATATACCTTTGCTATCCAACTCTGCCCTTTACACATCTTTAGACATCTTGAATCAAACACCATAATCGGACACTAGGATCTCTAAAATCCCCATTCCCCAATCATTCTTACATCTTATTCATTGCCTTCGATCATTGCTTTTCTTGCTTTACAAGTTAGATTGCTTTCCTGGTTTGTTCTCACTAATTCCCTGAGATCGACTCCGGAATATTAGCCTTTACTACGATAGATTTATACGCTGCGGGTTCACTTATCATTAGGCATATTTCTGGATATAAATTTAAAGCTTTATACGCACACACCTTTTGGAACACATATCCTCCCATGTGCTTACTCTTCCGGATGGAAGAGATTGGTACCAAGCTAGCGCCCTATCCTTCAAAGAGAAATAGAAAGGTCGCAATTTATAATTATTGTTCTCCACACCTGTATGTTTCAAATTCTCCATGAGAATTTCATAGTTTTGTAAATGTTAATGCGGAGATTCCCTCTCCAATCCTCCAAACTGACTTTGGCAGATCATACTAGGGGTCGAAACCCATAGTCATGCTCATCTGGATCGACTATCACGCCCGGAAGGCGCATTTGTTGAGCGGGATCCATCCTTTGACCCAATGTTTGTGGTATTCCCCAAGTGGATTAACTCTCTCAAACCTTGGCGGGTTAGGTGCAGGAGACGGCACAAGAAGAGGTGCCGGTGGGTTAAATACAACTCTAGCATCTTGCTCTTTCTTCATTAATCCGTCGAACGGATTGTCGCATCTCAGCCATGTCAGCTAGAAGTTGTTACTATCTAGCAATTCCTTCAGCTCTCTCTCTCTTACAAGAGCTTCATCTCGTTTTCTTACTTGATCAAGAGCCTCATTTAATTCAGCTTGAATATCTCTTTCTCCTTCATTATTGGCAACAACCATTTAAGCTTCTTTCAACCTTCTCTTGTATGTATTTTCTAGTTCAGTATCATAAGGAACGATTTCTTTACCAGCTCTTGTTCTTCGCATAAAATGAAGGTAAGGTTCTGCAAGAACACTAAGGTAGAATGATCACTAGCAAAGCAAGAAGCTTCCAACTTAGACAACTGTACACTGGATTTGGTCTTGACCAAATCCCCAGCAACGGCGCCAAAAACCTGATCACTCTAAAAGGTGTGTGCGTAAAAAGATTTACATTTATATCCTGAAATATGCCTAACGATAAGCGAACCCACGGTATTCGAATCTATCGTAGTAAGGGCTAATATTCCAGAGTCGATCTCAAGGATTCAGTGAGAACAAATTCAGTAAAGTAATCCAACTTAGAAAGCATGCAATAGCAAAGATCAATAACGATGATAAAGATATAAGAATAATTGGGGAACGCGGATTCTAGAGGTCAAAGTATCTAATTGTGGTTGTCGATTCAAGATGTCTATGAATGTAAAGGATAGAGATGGGATTGTAAAGGTATATGTTCTAAGGTAGGATATTGTACGGTAAAGTTCCAATACCCAATTGTCTCAACCCAAAGGTTCTACTTAACGGATGTTGAGTCTCGATAAGATAGAGGATCTAAGGGAAGGATTATACTCTCAAACCAACACCAAAACCCAAGGAAATCAAATGAAAGCACAAAGGTAAAGGCTTGGCACACTCAACCTTAATAGAGGGGTTTGAATCCTCTATTAACTAGATCTTGTAATCATTTGTAACCAAACAAGGAAATCACCGGGTAAGTCTCTTGCCAAGTAAGAATATGGGTTAGAAAGGTTCAAAAAGGATAGGGTTAAGGCAATCTTTAACTTTGGTTAAAGGACAAGCAAAACGTGCACGATAGAGAAAACCACGGGAGGATCTTGGTGAATCTCGGCCGAGATTCTCAAGAACAACCCGTGGAATCTCTTCTACAGCAGTTAAAACACAACTCTCGCTGTCCAATATGTTTATAAGGATCAATCTATTATTATCTAAACCACAACCATCAACCTATCACCCTAGAATCGCAGGTGGTTTAGCCAATAATCATCATATGAATATCACCAATCACAAAAGAGGTTGAGAAGGGATGAAACCAAGAAAACTCAATAATCTCCAAATAATCAATCTCCAAACAAATAAATCCACAAATAATCTCTGTTCTTATGTTCAAATAATTGAAATCAAAATCCATAAAATCTCACAAAAGTATCTCTAATCTCCAAGTACGGGTTGTCAATCCGTTCCAAGATGCGAATCCAAAAGCTCTTCAATGCCGTCTTCCATATTCCGAATCGTGTAGCAAGATTAACTCAGAGTATAATGCCGTCCTCAAACCTATAAAGCGGGATCATAACATGTATTATAGTCTATGTTTTGGGACCGGTTTAGACGTTTTACCTTTATAAATCTGCATGTATTAATGTACATTTTGCGGTTATGTTGTTGTTTTATCCACCTTTGCAAGAATAGAGGTCTACACCTAGTTTCTTTGTAAATGTAGGTAAAATAGCACGTTTTAGACTAAAAAGGAGCTAAGGGAGCTAAGGAGACACTAGAGCTACATTCAGGGATACTCAGGAAGGTTGAGGAAGCATTGAAATGGATTAAAGACTTGATTTTGGACCAGATTAGAGATGATTTACTCTCAACTAAGACTCACCTCCGTCAGCTACAGTACCACCTCGACCGAGGTGATCTTGAGGAGCGCCCCGACCGAGGCGGACACCCTATCGCCGGCGAGATCATATTTTTGGATGAGATCTTTTATTTTTGGAAGAAAGATATCTTATAACTTTGGGCTGGATTTCTGGAAGGAAGATAAGAAATTCAACTTATTTATTTGGATATATTTTATAGAAAATTATCTTTTAAGATATTTTATCTTTGGAAGATAATTCTCCTATATAAAGGGTTGGATTTTCCACAAGTCAGCCATCGCGGATTTACCGGATCACATGCTTTGAGCATCAGCCATTGAGAGATTTTCTGAAGGTTTTGAAGGAAGGATCACATGCTTTGAGCATCAGCCATTGTAATATCTCCTTAGGATACTTTTGGTTTTTTATCCTTGTTGATTTGTGACTTTAGAAACACTAATTTGTCACTTGTTTGATTCAGTTATTGAAGCCTTTTCATTAAAGTCTTCTTGTTCGATTATTGATTCCTTTCTTCTTTAATTTATTATTGTTATCATGATGATTGTTGGCTAAGTTTCTTGTGCGATTCTAGGGTGATTGGCAGAAAGTTATGAGAAAGACGATAATAGAATGATCTTAATCCCAGCCGGACCCTGAAAGCTTGAGCCTTTATCTTAACCGACGAACATCTCGCTCGGTCGATGAACATATCGGCTGGGGTGGAATTCGCCTGAACGAGGTGAACGTTTTCCTGATCCAAATATGAGTTAAGATCCAGTTTGCCAAACCCTATCCTTGTTATACCTTTCCTGGTTCAACACAAGCCTAGGATGAGACTTTCCCTGTGATTCCTTTGCTTGTTTACCCAAGATCATGAGCGATAGGTAATAAAGGTTTATCTTTTATTGGGGTTTGAGTGTGCCTTCATCCCATCCTTGAGAGTTAGCCTAAGACTTACCCGGTAAAGATTGATTATGTCCACTTGGTTGGTATGTTGGTTTGAAGTTATAATTCTTTTCCTTAGTTCCTTGCGACTTACCCGGTAATAGGAATTACGGTTTGGGATAGTGAGTAGCGAGACTTACCCGGTGATCTATTCCCACCTTAGAAACACCTTCCCTTGCAAAATATCAGCTTTGTCCGCTTATCTTTAGAAATTTTGAGTTAGAACCATAACCGGATGCTTTAATCTCTAGAATCCGCATTTTCCCTTATTTGACTTATATCATCTTTGATTGTTTTGATTGCTTTTGGTTAATTGCATTATTTGGCAACCGATTCTGTGTTTGTTTTCGCCTTAAGTCACTGTGATCGACCCCTGAAATTCTTGCTTTTATTACAGTTGACCCGTACACTGGGAGTTCACAACATTGTTCAAGCATACTTCTTGGGTTATAAATTTAGAGGTTGCACACACCTTTTGGAGCGAACAAGTTTTTGGCGCCGTTGCCGGGGACTTGGTTTAAATCAAGCCGGTTTCGGTTGTCTTTCAGAGCCATTGCCCTTGTTGCTATTAATCTCTTTACTTGAGTGTTTTTGCAGATTTGTGTTCTTAGGTCCACACAAAGTTCTCGTTCCATTGCCGGAACAGAGTTTCGCCAACGAACAAGTTTTCCTTTGAGTTTTGTAGTTTTCAGGATATCCAATGACTACATTTGATCCAGCCTGGATAGCAAGACAAAGTGCTAGGGAGGACCATTATTAATACTTGGAAGAGAAATACTCCTTCTAGTGCTAGGGCAAACCTAACCTCTGTTGAAAATCACGGAATGTTCATACCCTTCCACGGTTGTGGTTCTATATGATCCACCCGTGATTTTGTCTGTTGTGCTTGTATTGATGAATCTAAATGTTAGGATGTTAGATTGTTGAAATCCTAGTATTTGTTAAGCAAAATCTATCCTAGGGTGACATAATGCTAGCAAACTAAGTGAGGGAAGAGACCTACCCGGTAATTCTTGATCTTAGATACTAAAGATGATGAACTCTAGGTAGTAGTGAGCCTCACAAGCAGCTATTGGACTGAGTGTGCTAGGATTTATGTTTAGGACTTACCTTCCCGAGACTTACCCGGTAAGGAGGGGTTTGACCCCTAGATAGCAATCCGGTTTGTGTAGAATTCCCAAATCTTAGGCTCCTAGAGACCTACCCGGTAATAGGACCTTAGGTGAAGGGTAGTGGACCATGAGACCTACCCGGTGATTGATCCCACTTTAGAAACACCCTCTCCCAACACACCATAGTTTATCCAAGGTTGATTGGAAGCTTGAGTCCAATGCCAAAACCGGAAGTCCTAACCCCTAGAATCCGCTTTTCTCTCTTTTATTACATATCTTGAGTTTGTGTTGCTTGTTTGTTTTGCTAAGCTTGAGTTGTTAGTTTGATTTATAACATTGCATGATTTGTGATCTTTTCTTGATCACCACAAAAACCAAACCCAATTGTGCCAGCTTTTCAAGAACCACGGCCAGGGGGCAAGAACCACACCCGTGGTTTCAACCGTGGAATTTTCTGGAATGTCCAATTGTGCCAACTTTTCAAGAATCACGCCCGTGGTTGTGCCAGAGGTCGTGATTTTGCCCGTGGTTTCTCCAAAAAGTCCCTTAGTTGTTGATCAAGCTTCAAGGCGTCTTGGAGAGTCCTCCATGGCTTTGGAATCATCTCAACCTACATTGTATGGATCATCTCCAATCGATAAAGGTCCTCCTAAACTTTATCTAAAGCCTCTTCCTTCTCATTTAAAGTATGCATTCCTTGGTTCAAATTCTACTTATCCCGTGATTGTGAATGCATCCTTGAATGATGATGAGCTTGATAGATTGTTGCATGAATTGAAATTGCATAGGAAAGCTATTGGATACACCATTGATGACTTGGTTGGCATTAAACCATCTTTGTGCAGTCATAAAATCTTGATGGAAGACAACCATAAACCTTCAATTGAACCTCAAAGAAGATTGAACCCTATTATGAAAGAGGTAGTCAAGAAAGAGATCCTAAAATTGCTAGATGCGGGAATCATTTTTCCAATTTCGGATAGTAAATGGGTTAGTCCCGTACATGTTGTTCCTAAGAAGGGTGGTATGACTGTAGTAACAATGAGAACAATGAACTAATCCCAGCTAGGACGGTTACGGGGTGGAGAATGTGTATTGACTATAGAAACTTAATGTGGCCTCTAGGAAAGATCACTTCCCTCTTCCCTTTATTGACCAAATGCTAGAAAGGTTAGCTCAACATTCACATTTTTGTTATCTTGGTGGCTATAGTGGGTTTTTCCAAATTCCCATTCACCCGGATAACCAAGAGAAAACAACATTTACATGTCCTTGAGGAACATTTGCATATAGGAGAATGCCATTTGGGTTGTGTAATGCACCCGCCACCTTTCAAAGGTGTATGATGGCTATTTTTTCTGAATATATTGAGAATATTATGGAAGTGTTTATGGATGATTTCTCGGTGTATGGATCTTCATTTGATAATTGCTTGGCTAACTTGTCTTTGGTGTTGAAGAGATGTGAGGAAACTAACCTCGTATTGAATTGGGAGATATGCCACTTCATGGTAAGTGAAGGCATAGTATTGGGACACTTGGTTTCCTACCGAGGCATTGAGGTTGATAGCGCAAAGATAGAAACAATAGAGAAGTTTCCACCACCTACCTCGGTAAAAGGGGTAAGGAGTTTCTTAGGGCATGCCGATTTTTACCGGAGGTTTATAAAGGATTTCTCTAAACTTTCTAAGCCTCTCACTAACCTACTAATGAAAGATGTTGAGTTTGTTTTCTCCTAGGATTGTCTTGAAGCATTTTGTAGGTTGAAGGATGCAATGGTGTTCGCCCCCATCATGCAACCTCCGGATTGGAGCTTACCGTTTGAAATAATGTGTGATGCAAGTGATGTGGCTGTTGGGGCTGTTTTAGGACAAAAGAAAGATGGGCTTACACATGTCATCTACTACGCTAGCAAGATGCTAGATAATGCCCAAATCAACTATGCCACCACCGAGAAGGAGTTGCTAGCAGTAGTGTATGCCTTTGAGAAGTTCTGGTCATATCTTGTTGGAGCAAAGGTCATTGTGTACACGGATCATGCTGCGATCCGTTATCTCCTCACGAAGAAGGATGCCAAACCTCACTTGATTCGGTGGATCCTTCTCCTCCAAGAATTTGACTTGGAAATTCGGGATAAGAAAAGTTCCGAAAATTCGGTGGCGGACCATCTTAGTAGGCTACCACCATTGGAGATTGAAAGAGATGATATCCCGATTGATGACTCATTCCGGGATGAGCAATTGCAATTGATGGAGGAGTGCTAACTCCAAGTGTCTAGAGGGGGTGAGCCATGGTATGCGGATATAGTGAACTACCTTGTGTGTGTAGAGGTGCGACCTGGTCTATCATATGCCCAAAGGAAAAAGTTTTTCAAGAATGTGAGGCATTACTATTGGAGCGACCCTCTCTTGTTCAAGAGAGGACCGGATCGAGTCTTTAGGAGGTGCATTCCGGAGGATGAGGTGGAGAGTATAATCTGTCATTGCCACTCCTTGCCGTGTGGAGGCCAGGCTAGCTCACACAAAACGTGTGCAAAGGTATTGCAATCCGGCTTTTATTGGCCTAGCTTATTTAAGGATGTGCAGAATTTTGTATTGGCTTGTGATGCTTGCCAAAGGATGGAAAACATCTCAAGAAGGAATGAGATGCCCTTGAACAATATCCAAGAGGTTGAGATCTTTGATGTTTGGGGTGTGGACTTCATGGGGCCATTCCCTTCTTCATGTGGCAACCTCTACATTCTCTTGGCGGTAGATTATGTGTCGAGATGGGTAGAAGCAATTACTTCTCCCACAAATGATGCCAAAATAGTGGTGCAGTTCTTCAACCGAGTTATCTTCCCTAGGTTTGGAACACCAAGAGTGATCATAAGTGATGGAGGGAAGCATTTCACCAATAGGAACTTTGGGTAACTTTTGGCTAAGTATGGAGTGACTCATAAGGTGGCGACACCTTACTATCCCCAAACTAGTGGCCAAGTGGAGATCTCCAACCGGGAGATAAAAGGGATACTTGATCTAGGACAAGAAAAGATTGGGCTATGAAGCTTGATGATGCTTTGTGGGCATATAGAACCGCTTTTAAGACACCAATTAGCAACACTCCCTACAAGCTAGTTTATGGCAAGTCTTGCCACCTTCCGGTGGAGATGGAGCATAGGGCGTATTGGGCCATAAGGTGGCTGAATTTTGACCTCAAGGAAGCCGGTGAGAAGAGGTTACTAGACATGAATGCTCTTGAGGAGATCTGGTTGGATGCTTATGAAAATGCCGGATTTACAACGAAAAGACCAAGTGTTGGCATGACAAACATCTCATCCCAAAAGAGTTGAGTGAAGGTGACTTAGTCCTTCTCTTCAACTCAAGGATGCGGCTCTTCCCCGGAAAGCTCAAGTCAAGATGGACGGGTCCTTATGTGGTGAGGAAGGTCTTCCCCCCATGGAGTGATTGAAATAGGAGGGGAGCATTGTGGAGATTTTAAGGTGAATGGGCACCGGTTGAAGAAATATATCTGTTCGCTCCAAACGGTGTGTGCAAGCTTTAAATTTATAACCCTAGACTTAAGCTTAAAACAAGGATGCGAACCCGCAGTGTACGGGTCAATCGTAGTAAAAGCAAGAAAATTCCAGGGGTCGATCACAGGGACTTAGTGAAACAAAGTCCAATACGGTATGCTAGTGTTGATGCTAACCACAAGAGCAAGTAATACAATCAAAGATGAATAAGATGTCAAATAAAGCAAACATGCAATTCTAGGGATTAAAGCATCTAGTTGTGGTTCCAACTCAAGATCTATAGATAAGCGGACAAAGCTGAGGTTTTTGCATGGGGAAGGTGTTTCTAAAGTGGAGTAGATCACCGGGTAAGTCTCACTACACACTAATCCCAAACCGTAACTCCTATTACCGGGTAAGTCTCAAGGAATTAAGATAAAGAACTATAACCTCAAACTAACACACCATCTAAGGGAATAGAATCAACCTTTACCGGGTAAGTCTCAGGCTAACTCACAAAGATGGGATGGAAGCACACTCAAACCCCAATAAAGGACAAGCCTTTATTACCTACACTTATGATCGTTGGTACACAAACTAAGGAATTACCGGGTAAGTCTCATCCTAAGCTTGCTTTGAACCAGAAAGGTATAATAAGAATAGGATTTGGCAAACTCTAACACATTAACTCTCAGTTAAGGATCGGATAAGCCACCTCGGTCAGCCAGTTTCCACCCCGGCCGAGATGTTCATCGACTGAACGAGATGCTTAGGGTTAGGGTTAAAGACTCGAACTTTCAGGGTCCTACTGTGATTAAGATCATTCTATCATTGTTTTTCCCACAACCTTCAGCCAATCACCCTAGAATCACACAAGGAAATTAGCCACTCATCATCATAATGAAAGTATTAAATATATGGGAAGAAGGTGAATATTTGAATAAAGAAGAATTTAATGAAAACACTTCAATAACTGAATCAAATATCACACAAAAATCGTTCCTTGGATAATAATCCAATCAAGACAAGACAACAAGGAAAGGAATTGAAGATAATCTTACAAAACCCTCCAAAAAGCTATAAAGCTATAGTCTTCAAATCTTCCTTCAACCTTCAAAAAGGTTCTTCGAATCTCCCAAATTGGAGTAGGATGCGGCTGCTGCGCTGATAGCTGATTGTATGCGGTGTATGCAGCCTCTAAGCATGATCGGATTTGTGGAAAATCCAATCCTTTTTATAGGAAAAATAAACCTCCAAAGATAATAAATCTTAAGAAGATATATTCCCATAAAAATAGGTAAAATATATGATTCTGCATATCTCCTTCCTTCTAGAAGCTCAGCCCAAAAATATAAGATCACTTTCCAATTTTAAAAGATCTCAGCCAAGAATAAAATATTCTCGCCGCGTCCTAGGTGTTCGCCTCGGTCGAGTCGGCGTCTCTGGATCGCCTCGGTCGAGATGAATCTCTGGGCAACCGAGGTGATCATAACTGAGTGTAGAATCTCTCAAAACTGGTCCAAAGTAAATCTTTAATCCATGGTTGTGCTTCCTGAATGTAGCTCCAAATGACTCTTGACTCCTTTTGCTCCTTTTTGATGCAATACGTACCATATTACCTGCAATTACAACGAAACTAGGTGTAGACCTCGATTCTCGCAAAGGTAGATGAAATGGTAGTAAAATCACATAATGTACATACAAACATGCAGATTATGAAAGATAAAACGTCCAAACAAACCCCAAAATATAGACTATAATTCATGCTATCAAAATACCCCATACTTAGCCCTTGCTTGTCCCTAAGCAAGTTCCTCATATAGAAATCAAGATAGAATGGATTATAAGTCAAGAAAATCAATGAAAAGTCTTTCAAAAACTATTTTTATGGTGTGCAACTATCATAGATCACTCTAAGAGAGTACTTCCTGGAAATTAAAAACTCAATATGATCAAAACATTTTATAAATATAGGAAAGTTGTTCATCTTTGCATAAAATCATAGAATGCATAATAAATCATAATTATCAAAATTAATCATGTATAATCCGATTTAAACCGCTAAGTCAATCAACAAGCTCAAGGTCTCAAGGGCTTCCCAAAAGAAAAGGTCAAGAAACGTGTAGGGTAGGGATGTATGTAAGGTAATGTGGTGCTAGAATCCGGGAAAAGGATGAACTTCACTTTCACTTTTGACTTGCAACATCTTCCACCAATAAGCTTTGCTTATTTCACACTTTTTTTCTTTTACTTTACTTTTTGGGATGCATGGACAGAGGTGCACAATAACCGAAGCCTAGGAAATCCGCAATCATCAATTTCTCGAGATGCGTCAAACCCTTGATGCACATACCATGACCCGTTAGGAATATCGCTCAATCCGACTTTGGCAAGACACAAACACCCGGCTATGTGAATGGTGCCGAGTTACTCATCTTCATGATTGACTTCCCCAAACCTATTATTGCTTTCTAACACTTTCACTTTCAGCCACTTCTCAACTTTTGACTTGCTTTCACCACTTCGCTTGCTTCCAAATTCCCGGATAGGTAAAGGGAGGCAATATGTATATGAGGGGCTAAGCATGATCAAGAAGAAGAAGAAGAAGAAGAATGAATTGCCTTGGTCTTTCCAAGAAGAACGTGAGAGAACTTATGCTGCGGTGTCAACCTTCAAATTCAACATAATTTGGATAAAAATAAAGTATTAAACATGCCAATAATTTCAAACAAAGCATTTAGCAACTTAAACATATCATAAAACATTTCAAACATATAAAGAATTTAAAACCAGTCAGTAAACAAAATCTTCACTGAGATCATATCCAGATAAGTAACACAAAAATCGTTTTCGAAAACTCTCTGTTACGCCCACCTCGGTCGAGGTGTTCTTGGTTCAACCGAGGTGAAACACCTCGTTTTGCCAGAACTGTCCCGGTCGAGGTCAAAAATTTTTTTAAAAAATCATTTTTTTTTTTTCGGTTTCGACGACGTTTTTCTCAATCAAATAACCTGTAAGTATGCATGCAATCTCAGATAAACATATAAGTGCAAAAGTGAAGCATAAATATAAATATCCGATAAAATGTCATACATCAAAAGTATCGAATAATGCATCATAAGTCAAATAAGTCAGATAATACATCAACTACCCCATACTTGAGACACACTGTCCCAGTGGGTCAGAATAAGTCTAAGGACAGGATACTCACCGAACATAGCTAAACTGCATGAAGAAGTAAGAAACAGCTCCCAGATAAGACCATCTCGGTTGGCGAAGCACATATCGGTCGAGGTGTTCTGACAGTACCCGAGATGTATCTCAGTAAAGCTCGTTTCCTCAACTTCTCGAAACTTCGTTCTTCTAGTGTAGCTCCTGAACTGTGATCCTTCCTTTTGGAATACCTGGTTGTTGTCTAGAGGAAAACAAAAACAAAAACTATCTAAACTAGACTAGAAAACGGGAAAGAAAGCAATACCTTGGGTTGCCTCCCAAGAAGCGCTTGATTTAAGGTCGCTAGCTGGACCATTCTCCATAGAATTACTCAATGCACTTCGAATATCGTGGAGTGCTCATCACATCCATCATAAGAATCTTCCAAAAAGGTTCCGGTTACTAATTTCACCGGCAAATGGTAAGATCTCCCACGTACAAGCTTGTACGGTTTGATTCTCACCGGAATCCTTCTAGACTTCCTGCACTTCAATGGGACATAATCTAGCCTTGCGTCCCATCCTTTCCTTGATCGAGAAAATAGTTTCTCGAGAATCATAGCAGCTTCCCCATCTATAGCTTGGGGATGGTACAGGGTCCTGAGCATACGAGGGACCCCATACTTGAACAAATAACACTTCGTTGCCTTAGCGGTGTAGTGTTTGCAAACTCCACTCCTTATAATCCAAGGAGCTTCTTCTTCCAACAATTTCAAGGAAGACTTCATCTTGATTTTAGGAGGTTCTTTCGGAAGAGACCTCCAACTCTCCGGTGCCTTCCTGAAAAATTCAGAAATATTAATAGGGAATTCAAATGAAGTAGGAGAACGTACCTTGCAAAGTTCTCCAAAGCTTGAGGCAAGTTTCGTGTTGGGTCGATGATCCACACACGAAATCTCTCTTAGTTCAGCTGGTCTTTCTTCCACCTTGACCATAATCTCAGTAATTTGGCTAAAGTCTTCTGCATCTGCCTCTTCCGGTTCTGCAGATTCTTCCATCATCTCGACCGAGGTCTCTTCTACCTCGACCGAGGTCTCAACAGTCAGATCGAGATCTTCCACATCTTCTCCCTCAGAAGCTTCAGGAGAAACTTCTGGTTTGACTGGAGGTATGCTCGAAACGTGCAACACTTCCTTATGCTCCTCTTCCGGTTTAGCATAGGATAGGGTGCTTTCCTTGAGCTCCGTCACCTTCTTCATTAACTTCTCCAACCTAGATTCGAGAGAATCTTCAAGAGGTTGCTCATAAGTCTTTTTAGGGACATTCTTCTCATCCCATATCGCAAGTTCATGCTGAATGGCCTCTTCTCTTTCCCATTCATTGTTGAACCAATAGAAGGAGTACTTCTCCTCCAAGTATTCATAATGATCTGCCCTAGCACTTTGTCTTGCTATCCAGGCTGGATCAAACATAGCCATAAGAAATCCTGAAAACTACAAAACTCATAGAAAGAGTAGTTAGTAGCAACAGGGGCAAGCGCCCCGAAAGCAAACCGTACCGGCTCGGTCTAGACCAAGTCCCCGGCAACGGCGCCAAAAACTTGTTCGCTCCAAACGGTGTGTGCAAGCTTTAAATTTATAACCCTAGACTTAAGCTTAAAACAAGGATGCGAACCCGCAGTGTACGGGTCAATCGTAGTAAAAGCAAGAAAATTCCAGGGGTCGATCACAGGGACTTAGTGAAACAAAGTCCAATACGGTATGCTAGTGTTGATGCTAACCACAAGAGCAAGTAATACAATCAAAGATGAATAAGATGTCAAATAAAGCAAACATGCAATTCTAGGGATTAAAGCATCTAGTTGTGGTTCCAACTCAAGATCTATAGATAAGCGGACAAAGCTGAGATATTTGCATGGGGAAGGTGTTTCTAAAGTGGAGTAGATCACCGGGTAAGTCTCACTACACACTAATCCCAAACCGTAACTCCTATTACCGGGTAAGTCTCAAGGAATTAAGATAAAGAACTATAACCTCAAACTAACACACCATCTAAGGGAATAGAATCAACCTTTACCGGGTAAGTCTCAGGCTAACTCACAAAGATGGGATGGAAGCACACTCAAACCCCAATAAAGGACAAGCCTTTATTACCTACACTTATGATCGTTGGTATACAAACTAAGGAATTACCGGGTAAGTCTCATCCTAAGCTTGCTTTGAACCAGAAAGGTATAATAAGAATAGGATTTGGCAAACTCTAACACATTAACTCTCAGTTAAGGATCGGATAAGCCACCTCGGTCAGCCAGTTTCCACCCCGGCCGAGATGTTCATCGACTGAACGAGATGCTTAGGGTTAAGGTTAAAGACTCGAACTTTCAGGATCCTACTGTGATTAAGATCATTCTATCATTGTTTTTCCCACAACCTTCAGCCAATCACCCTAGAATCACACAAGGAAATTAGCCACTCATCATCATAATGAAAGTATTAAATATATGGGAAGAAGGTGAATATTTGAACAAAGAAGAATTTAATGAAAACACTTCAATAACTGAATCAAATATCACACAAAAATCGTTCCTTGGATAATGATCCAACAAGACAAGACAATCAAGGAAAGGAATTGAAGACAATCTTACAAAACCCTCCAAAAAGCTATAAAGCTATAGTCTTCAATCTTCCTTCAACCTTCAAAAAAGGTTCTTCGAATCTCCCAAATTGGAGTAGGATGCGGCTGCTGCGCTGATAGCGTGATGTTCTAACTGTAAGCGGATGTTTGCAGCCTCTAAGCATGATCGGATTTGTGGAAAATCCAACCCTTTTTATAGGAAAAATAACCCTCAAAGATAATAAATCTTAAGAAGATATATTCCCATAAATATAGGTAAAATATATGATTCTGCATATCTCCTTCCTTCTAGAAGCTCAGCCCAAAAATATAAGATCACTTTCCAATTTTAAAAGATCTCAGCCAAGAATAAAATATTCTCGCCGCGTCCTAGGTGTTCGCCTCGGTCGAGTCGGCGTCTCTGGATCGCCTCGGTCGAGATGAATCTCTGGGCAACCGAGGTGATCATAACTGAGTGTAGAATCTCTCAAAACTGGTCCAAAGTAAATTTTTAGTCCATGGTTGTGCTTCCTGAATGTAGCTCCAAATGACTCTTGACTCCTTTTGCTCCTTTTTGATGCAAAACGTACCATATTACCTGCAATTACAACGAAACTAGGTGTAGACCTCGATTCTCGCAAAGGTAGATGAAATGGTAGTAAAATCACATAATGTACATACAAACATGCAGATTATGAAAGATAAAACGTCCAAACAAACCCCAAAATATAGACTATAATTCATGCTATCAAAATACCCCATACTTAGCCCTTGCTTGTCCCTAAGCAAGTTCCTCATATAGAAATCAAGATAGAATGGATTATAAGTCAAGAAAATCAATGAAAAGTCTTTCAAAAATATTTTTATGGTGTGCAATCATCATAGATCACTCTAAGAGAGTACTTCCTGGAAATTAAAAACTCAATATGATCAAAACATTTTATAAATATAGGAAAGTTGTTCATCTTTGCATAAAATCATAGAATGCATAATAAATCATAATTATCAAAATTAATCATGTATAATCCGATTTAAACCGCTAAGTCAATCAACAAGCTCAAGGTCTCAAGGGCTTCCCAAAAGAAAAGGTCAAGAAACGTGTAGGGTAGGGATGAATGTAAGGTAATGTGGTGCTAGAATCCGGGAAAAGGATGAACTTCACTTTCACTTTGACTTGCAACATCTTCCACCAATAAGCTTTGCTTATTTCACACTTTTTTTTTTTCTTTTTACTTTACTTTTTTGGGATGCATGGACAGAGGTGCACAATAACCGAAGCCTAGGAAATCCGCAATCATCAATTTCTCGAGATGCGTCAAACCCTTGATGCACATACCATGACCCGTTAGGAATATCGCTCAATCCGACTTTGGCAAGACACAAACACCCGGCTATGTGAATGGTGCCGAGTTACTCATCTTCATGATTGACTTCCCCAAACCTATTATTGCTTTCTAACACTTTCACTTTCAGCCACTTCTCAACTTTTGACTTGCTTTCACCACTTCGCTTGCTTCCAAATTCCCGGATAGGTAAAGGGAGGCAATATGTATATGAGGGGCTAAGCATGATCAAGAAGAAGAAGAAGAAGAATGAATTGCCTTGGTCTTTCCAAGAAGAACGTGAGAGAACTTATGCTGCGGTGTCAACCTTCAAATTCAACATAATTTGGATAAAAATAAAGTATTAAACATGCCAATAATTTCAAACAAAGCATTTAGCAACTTAAACATATCATAAAACATTTCAAACATATAAAGAATTTAAAACCAGTCAGTAAACAAAATCTTCACTGAGATCATATCCAGATAAGTAACACAAAAATCGTTTTCGAAAACTCTCTGTTACGCCCACCTCGGTCGAGGTGTTCTTGGTTCAACCGAGGTGAAACACCTCGTTTTGCCAGAACTGTCCCGGTCGAGGTCAAAAATTTTTTTAAAAAATCATTTTTTTTTTTTCGGTTTCGACGACGTTTTTCTCAATCAAATAACCTGTAAGTATGCATGCAATCTCAGATAAACATATAAGTGCAAAAGTGAAGCATAAATATAAATATCCGATAAAATGTCATACATCAAAAGTATCGAATAATGCATCATAAGTCAAATAAGTCAGATAATACATCAACTACCCCATACTTGAGACACACTGTCCCAGTGGGTGTAAATAAAGTCTGAAAGAAAGGAGGACTCACCGGATAAAGAGCCGAACTGCATAAAAATAAAATAAATAAAATCCTGCAGCTCCTCAGAAGTCCTGATCCGGTGGTGGTGGTGGCATGTACGGGTACAAAGTAGGGTCATAGGGATAGCCCATGACATGCTGGAACTGTAGCTGAGCCATCATGTGCTGATGATGCTGTCGCTCCTGCATCTCCCGGATATCCAAAGAAAGTGCAGCATAAGTGTCGATAACCTGATCTGTCAGGTCATCAATCCGGCGGTGTGCTGCTCTGTCCCTAACCCTCTGCCTCCTGCGCCTAGCGGGCCTAACTGGAGAAGTCTCAGCCGGCGCTGGCTCAGTGTCCTCCTCGTCCTCATCAAGATCAATAATGGGAGGCGCGCTCGTCCCAGCAGTGTCTGTCCCTGTGTCCATCGGGACGCCGCCTCCTCTCTCATCAACCGTCTCGTCGTCATCCTCCTCATCAGCCTCCTCAGCCTCCTCAGCAGCTGCAGCAGCAGCAGCTGCTCCCTCTCTGTAGTCCTCCATCAGCGGGGCCCATGCTGTCTGCCAAAAATGTGGGTCGAAGACCGAAAACTGTGCAGACCATCTGATGCCCTGAGGCGCTGTCCGCTCCCAAGGCATAGCAACGTAGGGTGTAGTCAACCCACGAGGAACAAGAATCCGCCTCGTGATCATCTCCTGCAGACCCAGCGGCTTCGGAGCCGCAACCATGGTACACCTACTCAAATCCATATCCTGATACCTAGCGATATGGGTCACTATACCTCCGCAGCAAATATCACCCTTCCCTTTGGCCTTGATCCTGTGCAGATCCTCTGCCAGCATCAAGCCAAAGTCAGGGTATCCTCCCGTGACCATGCAGTATAGGGAGAAAAGCTCCCCCTGTCGGACCTTCTGGGGCGTCTCAGTACGCGCCAGAAGCATCTCACTGAAAACCCTGTGCACTAGTCTGAAGGATAAATGGTAAATAAGCTTCGCCCTGGAATCACCAGGGCGCCACCTGTCTGCATGACTCGTAATGTGGGCAATCTGACCCCAGAACTCTCTAGCTACAGCTCGGGTCGGGAAATCTACAGCGGTGGGGGTAGGGAAGCCAAAAATATCTCTCCAGTGGGCAAGAGGTACTATGTAGTTCCGGTTCATCAACCGGTACTTCACAGCCCCCTCTGTGGGGAGGTAAGTGAAGGAACTGACGAACTCGAGGGTAGGCTCGAGGTAAGCTGGGGCTCGGATCTCAGAAAACTGATCCAGCCCGACTGTGGCGATCATCCTGCTAAGCTCTCCATCTACATGGAGACAGTCAAAGGCAGAAACGTCCAGAAATCTAGGAGCGATAACTGGACGACTAGAAATGCGGTCATAATCTACCCGGTGTCTCTCATGGATCACCGGGATAGAAGGTCGGGATGAGGAAGAAGAAGGGGAAGGAGAGGATCTATCTCTCAAAGCTAATCGGCGATCTGAACTCATTTTCACTAATCAATCTGTCAGACCACCTCGGTCGACTGACAAGTTCCAGAAATCACCTCGGTCGAGATGCAGGCCGACTAGACCGAGGCGTAGCAGTTCGAATTCCAATTCTCAGATTTCCAGTTCTTTTCCCCCTAAAATCACTACAATTGCTTCCTAAGGGGTACTTATTGGTTTCCTCAGCAGAATCAAGGGCAACCAAAGCCCAATAAACAGCAAACGAGGAGTTAGGGTTTTCGAACTTCGTTTACCTCGTTTCGGTCGAGAAAGCTCAAATTTCTTGCAGATCTGTGGTTGCAATCGACTCCTCTTCCCTTTAATTGCAGTTTCGGAACAGAAATCGTCGGAAAAGAGCGAGAAACGAGGGAGAACGAGGTGCTCTGTCGCCGCGGTCGAAATGGGTGAAAAATAAAAAGTGAAAAGTAATTTTCGCTTTTTATACCGTCGCGAGATCTGCTGTCACCTCGGTCGAGATGGTCTCGACTGGACCGAGGTGGTACGGACCGAGGCGGTTCTGCAGAAACCCTAGTCGCCTCGGTTGCTTCAAGAATCAACTCGGTCGAGGTGTTCTGACAGTGACCGAGGTGCCTCTTTCTTCCCAGAATCTCGAACTTCTCCCTTTCCTGGAGTGCTCCTTCCTGTTGTCTGTCCAAAAACCCAAAAACAAAGCAAAGCAAAGCAAAAACAAAAACTATCTAAACTAGACTAGAGAACGGGAAAGAAAGCAATACCTTGGGTTGCCTCCCAAGAAGCGCTTGATTTAAGGTCGCTAGCTGGACCATGATGCGTCTCAAACGAGGTGGGAGGTTCCCTCACCCCATACTTCACCTCCATCGTGGGGTGAAGTAAGTAGATCCATCAAACGTTCCAAGACATGCAAGTGCTCGTCGGGGAATGAATCGTCTATGGGTGGGCTATCCGTCTCGCGGGAGGATTCCGGTAGCCGGCTGAGGTGATCCGCAACTGAATTCTCGGATCCCTTCTTATCGCGGATCTCAAGGTCAAACTCTTGAAGCAAGAGAATCCATCGAATAAGACGCGGCTTGGCATCTTTCTTAGCCATCAAGTAGCGTATGGCTGCGTGGTCGGTGTAGACAATGACTTTCGCCCCTACTAGGTAGGAACGAAACTTCTCGAAAGCATATACAACCGCCAATAACTCCTTTTCTGTGGTAGCGTAGTGGCGTTGTGCTTCATCTAGCGTCTTGCTAGCATAGTAAATGGCGGTGGTCCGTCCATCCTTCTTTTGCCCAAGCACCGCTCCTACGGCTACATCGCTAGCGTCGCACATGACCTCAAAGGGCAAGGTCCAATCAGGAGGTTGGATAATGGGAGCGGAGATCAACGCTTCCTTAATCCTGTAAAAAGCATCAAGACACTCCTGCGAAAACTCAAAAACAACATCTTTATTCAAGAGGTTAGTTAGAGGTTTAGAAATCTTGGAGAAGTCCTTGATGAATCTCCTATAGAAACCTGCATGCCCGAGAAAACTCCTCACACCCTTAACAGAACAAGGAGGAGGGAGTTTCTCAATAGTCTCGATCTTAGCTCGATCGACCTCAATACCTCGATTAGAAACGAGGTGTCCTAGTACAATGCCTTCATTAACCATAAAATGACACTTCTCCCAATTCAAAACAAGGTTAGTGTCTTCACATCTTTTAAGCACTAGAGAGAGGTTAGATAGGCAATCATCAAAAGAGGAACCATATACAGAAAAATCATCCATAAATACCTCCATGATCTCCTCTATGTACTCGGAGAAGATAGCCATCATGCATCGCTGGAAGGTAGCTGGTGCATTGCACAATCCGAATGGCATCCTCCGATAGGCAAACGTCCCCCAAGGACATGTGAAAGTGGTCTTCTCCTGATCATCCGGATGGATAGGAATCTGGAAGAATCCACTATAGCCGTCCAAGTAGCAAAAGTGTGAATGCTGGGCTAACCGTTCGAGCATTTGATCAATGAAGGGAAGCGGAAAATGATCCTTCCTAGTAGCCGTGTTCAGCTTCCTATAGTCGATGCAAACTCTCCAGCCCGTAACGGTCCTCGTTGGGATCAACTCGTTGTTCTTATTCGTCACAACGGTCATCCCTCCTTTCTTCGGAACGACATGCACCGGGCTAACCCACTTGCTGTCCGAGATAGGATAAATAATACCTGCATCCAACAACTTAAGAACTTCTGTTCGCTCCAAACGGTGTGTGCAAGCTTTAAATTTATAACCCTAGACTTAAGCTTAAAACAAGGATGCGAACCCGCAGTGTACGGGTCAATCGTAGTAAAAGCAAGAAAATTCCAGGGGTCGATCACAGGGACTTAGTGAAACAAAGTCCAATACGGTATGCTAGTGTTGATGCTAACCACAAGAGCAAGTATACAATCAAAGATGAATAAGATGTCAAATAAAGCAAACATGCAATTCTAGGGATTAAAGCATCTAGTTGTGGTTCCAACTCAAGATCTATAGATAAGCGGACAAAGCTGAGATATTTGCATGGGGAAGGTGTTTCTAAAGTGGAGTAGATCACCGGGTAAGTCTCACTACACACTAATCCCAACCGTAACTCCTATTACCGGGTAAGTCTCAAGGAATTAAGATAAAGAACTATTGCCTCAAACTAACACACCATCTAAGGGAATAGAATCAACCTTTACCGGGTAAGTCTCAGGCTAACTCACAAAGATGGGATGGAAGCACACTCACATCCCAATAAAGGACAAGCCTTTATTACCTACACTTATGATCGTTGGTACACAAACTAAGGAATTACCGGGTAAGTCTCATCCTAAGCTTGCTTTGAACCAGAAAGGTATAATAAGAATAGGATTTGGCAAACTCTAACACATTAACTCTCAGTTAAGGATCGGATAAGCCACCTCGGTCAGCCAGTTTCCACCCCGGCCGAGATGTTCATCGACTGAACGAGATGCTTAGGGTTAGGGTTAAAGACTCGAACTTTCAGGGTCCTACTGTGATTAAGATCATTCTATCATTGTTTTTCCCACAACCTTCAGCCAATCACCCTAGAATCACACAAGGAAATTAGCCACTCATCATCATAATGAAAGTATTGAATATATGGGAAGGAGGTGAATATTTGAACAAAGAAGGATTTAATGTAAACACTTCAATAACTGAATCAAATATCACACAAAATCGTTCCTTGGATAATAATCCAACAAGACAAGACAACAAGGAAAGGAATTGAAGACAATCTTACAAAACCCTCCAAAAAGCTATAAAAGCTATGGTCTTCAACTCTTCCTTCAACCTTCAAAAAGGTTCTTCAACTACCTCCCAACTTGGAGTAGATGCGGCTGCTGTGTATGTAGGGTATTGATCGATGTATGCAGCCTATAAGCGGGGTGTAAGCACTATCGAATTTGTGGAAAATCCAACCCTTTTTATAGGAAAAATAACCCTCCAAAGATAAGAAATCTTAAGAAGATATTATCCCATAAATATAGGTAAAATATATGATTTTGCATATCTCCTTCCTTCCAGAAGCTCAGCCCAAAAATATAAGATCACTTTCCAATCTTAAAAGATCTCAGCCAAGAATAAAATATTCTCGCCGCGTCCTAGGTGTTCGCCTCGGTCGAGTCGGCGTCTCTGGATCGCCTCGGTCGAGATGAATCTCTGGTCAACCGAGGTGACTCATAACTGAGTGTAGAATCTCTCAAAACTGGTCTAAAGTAAATCTTTAATCCATGGCTATGCTTCCTGAAGGATTCCTTTTTGCTCCTCAATGTAGCTCCAAATAACTCTTGACTCCTTTTGCTCCTTTTTGATGCAAAACGTACCATATTACCTGCAATTACAACGAAACTAGGTGTAGACCTCGATTCTTGCAAAGGTAGATGAAATGGTAGTAAAATCACATAATGTACATACAAACATGCAGATTATGAAAGATAAAACGTCCAAACAAACCCCAAAATATAGACTATAATTCATGCTATCAAAATACCCCATACTTAGCCCTTGCTTGTCCCTAAGCAAGTTCCTCATATAGAAATCAAGATAGAATGGATTATAAGTCAAGAAAATCAATGAAAAAGTCTTTCAAAAACATTTTATGGTGTGCAACTATCATAGATCACTCTAAGAGAGTACTTCCTGGAAATTAAAAACTCAATATGATCAAAACATTTTATAAATATAGGAAAGTTGTTCATCTTTGCATAAAATCATAGAATGCATAATAAATCATAATTATCAAAATTAATCATGTATAATCCGATTTAAACCGCTAAGTCAATCAACAAGCTCAAGGTCTCAAGGGCTTCCCAAAAGAAAAGGTCAAGAAACGTGTAGGGTAGGGATGTATGTAAGGTAATGTGGTGCTAGAATCCGGGAAAAGGATGAACTTCACTTTCACTTTTGACTTGCAACATCTTCCACCAATAAGCTTTGCTTATTTCACACTTTTTTTCTTTTACTTTACTTTTTGGGATGCATGGACAGAGGTGCACAATAACCGAAGCCTAGGAAATCCGCAATCATCAATTTCTCGAGATGCGTCAAACCCTTGATGCACATACCATGACCCGTTAGGAATATCGCTCAATCCGACTTTGGCAAGACACAAACACCCGGCTATGTGAATGGTGCCGAGTTACTCATCTTCATGATTGACTTCCCCAAACCTATTATTGCTTTCTAACACTTTCACTTTCAGCCACTTCTCAACTTTAGACTTGCTTTCACCACTTCGCTTGCTTCCAAATTCCCGGATAGGTAAAGGGAGGCAATATGTATATGAGGGGCTAAGCATGATCAAGAAGAAGAAGAAGAAGAAGAATGAATTGCCTTGGTCTTTCCAAGAAGAACGTGAGAGAACTTATGCTGCGGTGTCAACCTTCAAATTCAACATAATTTGGATAAAAACAAAATATTAAACATGCCAATAATTTCAAACAAAGCATTTAGCAACTTAATCATATCATAAAACATTTCAAACATATAAAGAATTTAAAACCAGTCAGTAAACAAGATCTTCACTGAGATCATATCCAGATAAGTAACGCAAAAATCGTTTTCGAAAACTCTCGAAACTTCGTTCTTCTAGTGTAGCTCCTGAACTGTGATCCTTCCTTTTGGAATACCTGGTTGTTGTCTAGAGGAAAACAAAAACAAAAACTATCTAAACTAGACTAGAAAACGGGAAAGAAAGCAATACCTTGGGTTGCCTCCCAAGAAGCGCTTGATTTAAGGTCGCTAGCTGGACCATACGGCATGTGATTGCTTAATGCACTTCGAACGTCGTGGAGTGCTCATCACATCCATCATAAGAATCTTCCAAAAAGGTTCCGGTTACTAATTTCACCGGCAAATGGTAAGATCTCCCACGTACAAGCTTGTACGGTTTGATTCTCACCGGAATCCTTCTAGACTTCCTGCACTTCAATGGGACATAATCTAGCCTTGCGTCCCATCCTTTCCTTGATCGAGAAAATAGTTTCTCGAGAATCATAGCAGCTTCCCCATCTATAGCTTGGGGATGGTACAGGGTCCTGAGCATGCGAGGGACCCCATACTTGAACAAGAGATACTTCATCGACTTAGCGGTGTAGTGTTTGCAAACTCCACTCCTTATAATCCAAGGAGCTTCTTCTTCCAACAATTTCAAGGAAGACTTCATCTTGATTTTAGGAGGTTCTTTCGGAAGAGACCTCCAACTCTCCGGTGCCTTCCTGAAAAATTCAGAAATATTAATAGGGAATTCAAATGAAGTAGGAGAACGTACCTTGCAAAGTTCTCCAAAGCTTGAGGCAAGTTTCGTGTTGGGTTGATAATCCACCCACGAAATCTCTCTCAGTTCTGCTGGTCTTTCTTCCACCTTGACCATAATCTCAGTAATTTGGCTAAAGTCTTCTGCATCTGCCTCTTCCGGTTCTGCAGATTCTTCCATCATCTCGACCGAGGTCTCTTCTACCTCGACCGAGGTCTCAACAGTCAGATCGAGATCTTCCACATCTTCTCCCTCAGAAGCTTCAGGAGAAACTTCTGGTTTGACTGGAGGTATGCTCGAAACGTGCAACACTTCCTTATGCTCCTCTTCCGGTTTAGCATAGGATAGGGTGCTTTCCTTGAGCTCCGTCACCTTCTTCATTAACTTCTCCAACCTAGATTCGAGAGAATCTTCAAGAGGTTGCTCATAAGTCTTTTTAGGGACATTCTTCTCATCCCATATCGCAAGTTCATGCTGAATGGCCTCTTCTCTTTCCCATTCATTGTTGAACCAATAGAAGGAGTACTTCTCCTCCAAGTATTCATAATGATCTGCCCTAGCACTTTGTCTTGCTATCCAGGCTGGATCAAACATAGCCATAAGAAATCCTGAAAACTACAAAACTCATAGAAAGAGTAGTTAGTAGCAACAGGGGCAAGCGCCCCGAAAGCAAACCGTACCGGCTCGGTCTAGACCAAGTCCCCGGCAACGGCGCCAAAAAACTTGTTCGCTCCAAACGGTGTGTGCAAGCTTTAAATTTATAACCCTAGACTTAAGCTTAAAACAAGGATGCGAACCCGCAGTGTACGGGTCAATCGTAGTAAAAGCAAGAAAATTCCAGGGGTCGATCACAGGGACTTAGTGAAACAAAGTCCAATACGGTATGCTAGTGTTGATGCTAACCACAAGAGCAAGTAATACAATCAAAGATGAATAAGATGTCAAATAAAGCAAACATGCAATTCTAGGGATTAAAGCATCTAGTTGTGGTTCCAACTCAAGATCTATAGATAAGCGGACAAAGCTGAGGTTTTTGCATGGGGAAGGTGTTTCTAAAGTGGAGTAGATCACCGGGTAAGTCTCACTACACACTAATCCCAAACCGTAACTCCTATTACCGGGTAAGTCTCAAGGAATTAAGATAAAGAACTATAACCTCAAACTAACACACCATCTAAGGGAATAGAATCAACCTTTACCGGGTAAGTCTCAGGCTAACTCACAAAGATGGGATGGAAGCACACTCAAACCCCAATAAAGGACAAGCCTTTATTACCTACACTTATGATCGTTGGTACACAAACTAAGGAATTACCGGGTAAGTCTCATCCTAAGCTTGCTTTGAACCAGAAAGGTATAATAAGAATATGATTTGGCAAACTCTAACACATTAACTCTCAGTTAAGGATCGGATAAGCCACCTCGGTCAGCCAGTTTCCACCCCGGCCGAGATGTTCATCGACTGAACGAGATGCTTAGGGTTAGGGTTAAAGACTCGAACTTTCAGGGTCCTACTGTGATTAAGATCATTCTATCATTGTTTTTCCCACAACCTTCAGCCAATCACCCTAGAATCACACAAGGAAATTAGCCACTCATCATCATAATGAAAGTATTAAATATATGGGAAGAAGGTGAATATTTGAATAAAGAAGAATTTAATGAAAACACTTCAATAACTGAATCAAATATCACACAAAAATCGTTCCTTGGATAATAATCCAATCAAGACAAGACAACAAGGAAAGGAATTGAAGATAATCTTACAAAACCCTCCAAAAAGCTATAAAGCTATAGTCTTCAAATCTTCCTTCAACCTTCAAAAAGGTTCTTCGAATCTCCCAAATTGGAGTAGGATGCGGCTGCTGCGCTGATAGCTGATTGTATGCGGTGTATGCAGCCTCTAAGCGTCTAAGCATGATCGGATTTGTGGAAAATCCAATCCTTTTTATAGGAAAAATAAACCTCCAAAGATAATAAATCTTAAGAAGATATATTCCCATAAAAATAGGTAAAATATATGATTCTGCATATCTCCTTCCTTCTAGAAGCTCAGCCCAAAAATATAAGATCACTTTCCAATTTTAAAAGATCTCAGCCAAGAATAAAATATTCTCGCCGCGTCCTAGGTGTTCGCCTCGGTCGAGTCGGCGTCTCTGGATCGCCTCGGTCGAGATGAATCTCTGGGCAACCGAGGTGATCATAACTGAGTGTAGAATCTCTCAAAACTGGTCCAAAGTAAATCTTTAATCCATGGTTGTGCTTCCTGAATGTAGCTCCAAATGACTCTTGACTCCTTTTGCTCCTTTTTGATGCAATACGTACCATATTACCTGCAATTACAACGAAAATAGGTGTAGACCTCGATTCTCGCAAAGGTAGATGAAATGGTAGTAAAATCACATAATGTACATACAAACATGCAGATTATGAAAGATAAAACGTCCAAACAAACCCCAAAATATAGACTATAATTCATGCTATCAATATCCCGGAAGTTCCGGTGGATATGATTGCCCCACTTTACCTTGAGTGAAACACCCCCGAATTTGGTCAAGCTAATGACCTTAAAGAAGCACTTAATGGGAGGCAACCCATTGTACATATCTTTCCCTTTTCGTTTTTAGTTTTTGTTTTCACTTTTTGCTTTTGTCTTTGTTTTGCTGTGTTTGTGTGTCTTGTGTTTGTGTGGTAGAGTCTAGGTAGCATGGAAGCCTTGCAAGGCATGAGGATGATGATGATGATCCCGCATCAAACGTGGGTGGAGCGGACGTGGGACTTGGACGGCTAACGGTGCTTAGCGCGGGTCCCGACGCCATAATGAACATCAAGATCTCTCTACCATTTTTTATAGATCATCCGCCATCACTCCAATTGAGTGAACTAAAATACCAAAGCAAACCGTTTTTACATTGTGAGGACCCTCTTTCACTCTTCTTTACTTGATTAGCACATTAGGGACAATGTGGTTTTAAGTATGGGGTGGGGTTTCCATGATCATTTGCATGATTTCATCTAGGATAGTTTCATATTGTCACATGTTTCATTAACTTTTGCATTGTACATAAATATTTCGAAAAATCAAAAAAAAATCAGAAAATTTTAAAAAAAGTTTAGTGCTTCTAAGTTTGGATATGACCCTTATGATGATATTGTTTTGTGAATTGGCTATGGATGGCCTTATGTGTTGAATGGATCTATGCATATGCGGACTTGAAATACTTCTCTTGAATCCCATATATGAATTGTGATTATGATGTTTGCCTTGATTGGATTGAGGATTGATAGTCAAAATTACATGTTAGTTCTTACACATCATCTAGGAATGATTGAGGCAATTCATCTTTCTCTACTTCTCATCTTGATCATGTTGTTTGAGCACCTCATTAGATATAAAAATTTGACCTCTTTTGACCCATCCGGAAACAGGAGCATGCTAGTGTGATGAGTGTGTGAAAAGCAAGTGTGGGGTGAAGTTGTTGATGAATAAATGTTGTGAATGAAGTGTTGAATTTGTTGTGAAAAGTGTAGAAAAAAAATATAGGTTTGGGGACTTTGGTTTTGATGAGGAGTAACTCGGCACCATTCACATAATCGGGTGTTTGTGTCTTGCCATAGTAAGATAAACTGATAGTCCTAACGAGCCTTGGTATGTGTGCCCGGTGTAAAGCACCTCGAAAAATAAAAAAGCCCGAGGCCCGCTAATCACCAAGGTTTTGTCTTTTGTACACCAATGTCATTGTCTCAAAAATAAGTGAAAGAAAAAGAAAATGAAAAAGAAAAGAAAAGAAAAGAAAGAAAAGATGGAGAAAAATATACACTTGTGGGAAGTTGAATGTTCGCTCCAAACGGTGTGTGCAAGCTTTAAATTTATAACCTAGACTTAAGCTTAAAACAAGGATGCGAACCCGCAGTGTACGGGTCAATCTTAGTAAAAGCAAGAAAATTCCAAGGGTCGATCACAGGGACTCGGTGAAACAAAGTCAACACGGTATGCTACGTTAATTCTAACCACAAGAGCGATTAACACAATCAAAGATGAATAAGAAGTCAATAAAGCAAACATGCAATTCTAGGGATTAAAGCATCTAGTTGTGGTTCCAACTCAAGATCTATAGATAAGCGGACAAAGCTGAGATTTTTGCTTGGGGAAGGTGTTACTAAAGTGGAGTAGATCACCGGGTAAGTCTCACTACACACTAATCCTAAACCGTAACTCCTATTACCGGGTAAGTCTCAAGGAATCAAGATAAAGAATTATAACCTCAAACTAACATATCATCTAAGGGAATATAATCAACCTTTACCGGGTAAGTCTCAGGCTAACTCACAAAGATGGGATGGAAGCACACTCAAACCCCAATAAAGGATAAACCTTTATTACCTACACTTATGATCGTTGGTAAACAAACTAAGGAATTACCGGGTAAGTCTCATCCTAAGCTTGCTTTGAACCAGAAAGGTGTAATAAGAATAGGATTTGGCAAACTCTAACACTTAACTCTCAGTTTATGGTCGGATAAGTCACCTCGGTCAGAAGAATTCCACCCCGGCCGAGATGTTCATCAACCGAACGAGATGCTTAGGGTTAAGGTTAAAGACTCGAACTTTCAGGATCCTACTGGATTCTAAGATTATTCTATCATTGTTTTTCCCACAACCTTCTGTCAATCACCCTAGAATCACACAAGGAAATTAGCCACTCATCATCATAATGAAAGTATTAAATATATGGGAAGAAGGTGAATATTTGAACAAAGAAGAATTTAATGAAAAGACTTCAATAACTGAACCAAATATCACAACAAAGCGTTCCTTGGATAATAATCCAAAAAGACAAGACAACAATTGAGGGAATTGAAGACAATCTTACAAAACCCTTCAAAAAGCTATAAAAGCTATGGTCTTCAATCTTCCTTCAACCTTCAAAAAGGTTCTTCGAAAACTCCCAAATTGGAGTATACTGCGGCTGCTGCGTGTGTAAACCCTGATCGACGGTATAGCGTGATGTCGGAATTGTGGAAATCCAACCCTTTTTATAGGAAAAATAAACCTCCAAAGATAATCAATCTTAAGAAGATATTATCCCATAAATATAGGTAAAATATATATTCTGCATATCTCCTTCCTTCCAGAAGCCAAGCCCAAAAATATAAGATCACTTTCCAAATTTAAAAGATCTCTTCCAAGAATAAAATATTCTCGCCGCGTCCTAGGTTTTCACCTCGGTCGAGTCGGCGTCCCTGGATCACCTCGGTCGAGGTGAACCTCTGGTCAACCGAGGTGAGTCTCAACTGGATGTGAAATCTCTCGAATCTGCTCCAAAGTGAATCTTCAATCCATGGCTATGCTTCTGGATGTAGCTCCAAATGACTCATGACTCCTTTTGCTCCTTTTTGATGCAAAACGTACCATATTGCCTGCAATTACAACGAAACTAGGTGTAGACCTCGATTCTCACAAAGGTAGATGAAATGGTAGTAAAATCACATAATGTACATACAAACATGCAGATTATGAAAGATAAAACGTCCAAACAAACCCCAAAATATAGACTATAATTCATGCTATCATTGAACAAAAATGAAACTGTGGAGTTAGATCCTTTCCCGGATTAGTATCACATGACTTAGAAAATTCCAACCTTATCACAATGATTCTTGGCCTCTTCTTTCCTAAGTCCTTGTGACCTATTTACTTATGTGTAAGACTTAGTGATCTAGATTGGATATACATGTTCGCCACTTAGCGTGCGTGCAATCAAGCTTTAAATTTATAAAACTAGAATAAAAGCAAGCGAACCCGCAGTGTACGGATCGGCGTAAATTAGCAAGTTTTCCAGGGTATCGAACACAGGGATTTGGGGGGTTAAATCCAGTTGTAGAGTTGTCAAGCAAGTAAAAGGGTAAAGCTTTGCAAATATATTGGGAAAACGGCAACCCTAAAGATCCAGGTATCTAATTGTGGCAATCGATTCAAGATATACTAATGATACAAGGACAGAGTTAAGATATGCAAAGGTATACTAATGTAAGGTAATCGTACGGTAAAGTTCCGAAAACCTTATATGACTCACCTACAAGATACTCTCTATAAAGGTTTTTGAGGTTTCAATATAGAAAGGTTCTAAAGGTAAGAATTAATATCAAATACACAAACTTGTAATCCAAGGATCAAGGCTAACTAAACCGATTAAGGTTGTGACACTCACAATCGAGGTAGAGGTTGTTGAGGCTTCACTACCACCTAGAAAAGGCAAGCCAAGACTAAGTTAAAGCAAATCTTTAACTTTGGATTAAAGTAAAAGCAAGGTTCGTAAACTGAAGTAAATCACGGGTAGTTCTTGAGAATCACGGCCGTGGAAACCTAAGAACAGGCCGTGATTTTGGGTGTCGACGATATTTCTCTAACTCTCAAGGTCCAATCAAATTACGATCGATATATCATTATCTAAGCCACAACTATCAACCCTTCACCTTAGAATTGCTAAAAGGTTTTAGCCAATAATCATCATTATGATATCAATAATCAAATATGAAAGGGAGAAAAGGTAAAACCTTGAAATCTCAATAATAAACCCAAACAAATGTCAATCAAACACAATAATCGCAAACCGCGTTCAATGGATGTAGAATCAAAGGAACACAAAAACCTCACAAGATTTCTGGGGACAATGAAGATCGGGATGTCAATCCGCCTTCAAATGTAAACCCTAAGATCTTCCAACTCCAAAAATAGGAAAGTGCGTCCTTCCCCAAATCTTCCTTGTACCCAATAAAACCTTCAAGCATCCCTCTCTTTGGGGATCCAAATCCTGGGGCTGTCACCGTTCTCCGGAGAAATTGACTCTCCCTAAATCTTCCTTTGGAGAAATTAACTCCCTCTAGTCTCCCTTTGGAGAAATTGGCTCTCTTTGGAGGGTTTTTGACTCCCCTTCAATGTTGAAGACTCTCGAATATATGTAGGGATCTATCTAGGGTTTAAAGATAAAACCCTAAAATTTGGGCTGAAAATAAGTCGAATCCGCTGGTATCAGAAGATACTCTGGGCTGCGTCAGCAGGTATCAGAGAATACTTTGGCGCGTCAGCACGTATCAGAAGATACTTTGGCGCGTCAGATGGTATCAGAGAATACTTTGGGCCGCGTCCGACAGTATCAGTGAATACTTTGGGCCGCGTCCGACGGTATCAGAAAATACTTTGGCGCGTTCTAAATTCCTTTTATGCTCCTTTTTGTCCCGCTTCAAGGCTTAATCCTTAAATGTGCCATTTTTGCTCCATAATTCGTCAAATTACCTACAAATGCAATAAAACTCTATGTAGACCTCTATTCTTGCAAAGTAGGTGAATATAACCATAAATGGCATGAATGTATGTCTATGCATGCAAAATAAAGGGAAAATCTATATAAATACATGCCTAAAAATAGGTCATAATTCATGTCATCAATACCCATGATCATCTTGACTTCTTCATTTTCACCTTTCATGCATGCTTTTGAGTTAAGTATAATTGTCTTTTCATGCCTTCATTCATTTGATACATGATTGTTTGTCCATTGCCATGAAACATGACTATGAAGGTGATCCGATTTTAGAAGCACAATTCCAAAAAAATATTTTTCTGTTTTTTTGCATTCATAAATGATGTCATCTCGTAGCCTTTAGTTGGATCTTGCTCGGGGACGAGCAAGTACTAAGTATGGGGTATTTTGATGACGTGATTTATGACGTTAGTTTAGGCATTCATTTAGATAGTTTTTCCCGTTATTCATGCATGGTTTGGCTTTAGTTCATGACGTTTACGCTTAATTCATGCATATTGTCGAGATAGATATCTACACGGGCTTTTGTCGGTTTTGTAGGTATTTTGGGGAGATTTTGGAGCTTAATCGACGCATTCGAGGATCATTCCTCGTGATGGCACACTTCCGGGCCCGTTAAGGAGCAAGCTAGGAGGAAAGGAGAACACATAGGACATTGTTGGTGCATGCCTTGCACCAACTCATAGCTTAATGATCCAAACGGAGTTGTTTATGCAAAGCCACGGCCCAAATCCATAACCACGCCCGTAATTTTGGCCGTGGTTTTCTCTGGACAACTGTGACAACTGTCCCACGATCTCCATGCCCAACCCTTGCACTTGGTAGATAATATATGTGGTCCTACAGGCTGTTGCTAGGGGGATTCTCTTCCACACTCTCTCACAACACATTACTTGATTGGTGGATAGACTTGGAGAAGAAGAAAAACACTCTCATTTTGGGGAGAAAGAAGAAAATCATTTATCCTAGAGTTTTTGGAGCTTTTGAGTGATTTTTGAGTGACATGTTTGAGGACATTTGCAAGGATTGTAAAGAACGTTATGGAGGTTGTAAGTCTTGCTTAAACTTTTATTAAGTTGAGATTTCTTGTTTTTACTTGTTTCTTTTCACATTTATTTCATTTTCTTGCTATGGAAGCCATGTATGTTTGCTTGTTGAGTTTAAATCTTAAAATGTATGTTGTTGGCTAAATAGTTGTGATTCTAGGGTAAGGGAATGATGGTTATGGCTTGGACAATGATAGAATAGACTTGAATTTACCTTTGGATAAATTGCTTGCTCGAACCTAACCTCTGTTGAAAATCACGGTCTGTTCATACCCTTCCACGGCCGTGGTTCTATATGATTCACCCATGATTTTGTCCGTTGTGCTTGTATTGATGATTCTGAATGTTAGGATGTTTGATTATTGAAATCCAAGTATTTGTTAAGCAAAATCTAGCCTAGGGTGACATAATTCTACCAAACTAAGTGAGGGAAGAGACCTACCCGGTAATTCTTGATCTTAGATACTAAAGATGATGAACTCTAGGTAGTAGTGAGCCTCACAAGCCGCTATTGGACTGAGTGTGCTAGGATTTATGTTTAGGACTTGCCTTCCCGAGACTTACCCGGTAAGGAGAGGTTTGACCCCTAGATAGCAATCCGGTTTGTGTAGAATTCCCAAATCTTAGGCTCCTAGAGACCTACCCGGTAATAGGACCTTAGGTGAAGGATAGTGGACCATAAGACCTACCCAGTGATTGATCCCACTTTAGAAACACCCTCTCCCAACACACCATAGCTTATCCAAGGTTGATTGGAAGCTTGAGTGCAATGCCATAACTGGAAGTCCTAACCCCTAGAATCCGCTTTTCTCTCTTTTATCACATTTCTTGAGTTTGTGTTGCTTGTTTGTTTTTCTAAGCTTGAGTTGTTAGTTTGATTTATATTTTTGCATGATTTGTGATCTTTGCTTGATCACCACAAAAACCAAACCCAAAAATATCATGATTTTCATTTCTTTATTTCCTTCTCTTTTCTTAGACTATATTTACACTATCAATGATCACTTGTTTGATTTGATTTCACCTTAGTCTTCGTGTTCGACCTCGGAATACTATCCTTTCTACAAAACGACCTATACAATGTGAGTTTTAAGTATGGGGTGGAGGTATTTGTAATACCATTTCATGTTTTATGTCTTGCATTAGTTGAAAATTTTGAAAAATTTCAAAATTTTTTGTGCTTCTAGAATGGATATGATCTCTATGATGAACATTGTTTTGTGGGATAGCTATGATGATTTTGATATGCTTGAATTGATTTATGACATATGTGGGATTTAAATACTTTGTTAGAATTTCATGCATGTTTGATAATTCGCTTTCATTCTAAATCATGTTGAGTGTTGAAGGTTGAAACCGCATTTAAGTTCTTACACTTCTTATTGAAATGATTAAGGCACCTCGATTTTTCTTGCTTCTTTCCTTGTTCATTTATCCCCTCAATGAAAGTATTTGCCTCCTTTACCTATCCGGGAATTAGGAAGAGTTAAATTTTGGCATGTTTGATGTGGGAGGGCCATGAGAGAAATTTGTGCATTTAAAGTATAGAAAAATAGGTTTGGGGAAGTCAATCATGATGATGAGTAACTCGGCACCATTCACATATCCGGGTGTTTGTGTCTTGCCAAAGTCGGATTGAACAATATTCCTAACGGATTATGATATGTGCATCAAGGGTTTGAGGCATCTCGAAATTGAGAAACGTCAATATCCTAGGCTTCGGTTTTTGTGCATCGCTGTCCATATTTTCCAAAAAGTAAAGTCGAAAAATTTTGTGTTAAAATAAGGAGCAAAGCTCTCAAAAAGGTGTTGGTTCAAATTGCAAAAAGAAAAGAGTTTGTGTCGTTCCTTTTTCCCGGATTTATACACCACATTCCCTTATAAGTTTCCCACTTATTCACGTTTCTCGACCTTTGCTTGAAAGTCCTTAAGATCTTTGGATTGTTGTTTGGCTTTGTGGTCTAAATTGGATTCCTCATGATTGATTTTGATTTATTGCAAGTTATGATGCGTGTTTTGTTTTTCTTACAAAGTATGATTATCCTTTCCATGCTATATTTCCTTTTAACCATATGATGATTTTCATTAGCTATGAAGCAATTCATTGAGGGTGATCTATGAATAGAAGCACAACCGAAATATTGTGGTTTTCCTTTATTTTTGCATATTCATAATCCATATCATCTTGTATTTTAAGTTTGAACCTTGCTTGGGGACAAGCAAGAGACAAGTATGGGGTAATTTTGATGACATAAATTATGACCTATTTTTAGGCATGTATTTATATATATTTTCCCTTAAATTTGCATGCATAGACATACATTCATGGCATTTATGGTTATATTTACCTACTTTTCAAGAATAGAGGTCTACACAGAGTTTTATTGCATTTGTAGGTAATTTGGCGAATTATGGATAAAAAATGGAACATTTAAGGATTAAGCCTTGAAGCGGGACAAAAAGGAGCATAAAAAGAAGTTAGGACGCGCCCAAAGTATTCTCTGATACCATCAGGCATGCCAAAGTATTCTCTGATACCGTCTGACGCGCCAAAGTATCTTTTGATACAGACGCGCCAAAGTATTTTCTGATACCGTCAGGCTGTAACGCCCTGTTTATTTGGGTGCGTTTTTTTATATTTTATTAGCTTAAATAGTTTTATTAAAAATATTTTACGACGTAAATTATTCTTTCCGAATATAAATATATATTTTTGGATACGTTCTTTCATATCCGTACTATTAATTGCGGAAAAAGTCGGGAAATTTTCAGATTCGGAAATTCCGTCCGAGTGCCTTTTGATCGAGTTTAATCTATTATTATTTTCCTTTTTATTATATTATTTATATCTAACCCTAAATACCCCTATCTTCCCTCACATGAAGTGAGCCGGCCGCCTACCTACAATCTTCTCCCTCTTCCCTTGAAACTGTCTTCACTCGGAGAATGAAACCGGCCGCCGCCTTGTCACCCTAAAGCAGTAGTGAACCGGCGACTGGTGCCTTCCTTCTTCCTCCTTCTCACCGCCGTTCCTCTCTACCCTTACCTCCTCCCTCTCTTTGAAATCCCTCACTACAGTGTCATTCGCCTGCGATGGAAGTCGCCTGGACGACTCAACAACCGGCCCTCAACCTCCGTAACTCTCCTTCTCTGCTCTCGGTGTCGATCTGCGAACCTGAGCCTTGTTCACCTCCATCCCGACCTCGTGCTACCATTCTTCGTTGGAGATCGAAGCCGCCGTCATCGAGTCACCGGAGAAGAGGAGCCGCAACTGCCTCCAACAGGTCCATTGTCGAGCCAAACCGCCTGCACGAGTTTTCGCTGGAGAAGATGTCGCAATGCCGCCCTCGCCTCGCCGCCCTTGCAGTGCCGCCCTCGTTGTGCGGCCCTCACCGCACCACTGCCGCTGAAGGAGGACGTTGTCGCCGTTAGCCGGCTTGCCACCCTCGCCACCACCGCAAGTGTTGCCGGACTGAAATGAATAGAGTTGCGGATTGAGTTGCCACCAGCCTGAAACCCTAGATCTGGTCAAACTGTGTTGACCAAATTCTGGGTAATTACAAAATTGGCCCCATATTTCTCATTTATGCTTAAGGGCCCATATTTTTGGAATTTGCAATATGCCCTTGATTGGTTAATTTATGAAATTGACCCACACCTTTTGTTTTTGTGAAAAATGCCTAGAATTAGATAATTACGTAGAATAGCCCAAGTTTTTCTTTTCTTATAGAAAGCAACCCATATAAACAAATGAAAGTTGACTTGATATTCACTTAAGGCATATAATATCTTTGTTGACATGGAAATAGGTGGAAAATAACTAAGGATGGATTTTAAGGTTGGAGGAAGCATAACCTAAGTTGGTGGATCTTATGAGTAACAAGTTGGATTCTTCATTCCGATATTTCATAAGGAGTTATATCATATGTGTTGGAATTATTTATATCTTAGAAGTTAAATAGTGAATCCCATAAATTTTAGATAAGCATGTTCATGATTATTCTAAGGATTGAGGGGTATTTATATCTTTTGAGTAATAAGGCTTTAAGTTGTATGGTTTGATCTTGTGAGGATCCTGAGGGTTGAGGTTTGGGGTTGTATGACCTTGTAGGAACATGGAGACTAGGAACGGATTATCCTAACATGAGTGTTGTACGATCTTGTAAAGGTCATATGGGCTAGAAGTCTAAGGAATTCTAGCATGAGAGTAGATTCTGATTGTGTGCCTCGTTTGGTCAGGCTGAGAGTATCTTCCTACGGGAAGCGGAGTGCGGTCTTCGTTTCGGGTTGAGCTTTTGAGACAGGTAAGTCTCCGGACTTACTTAGCTCGTATTCCTTGTATTAGCATTGATGTGTGTTTGGTGGTGTGTGTTTATTCCTTATCGTTTTAACAACTAAACCGGTAATAGGACCACCGACCTTATATTATTTTGGCCCAAGTGTATGATAACGGGCGGTGACATCATCTGCCTAGCTCTTGCGAGAGTCGAGGAGGTTCTTGGCGACTAGCACGTGCTGGTTAGACGGTCGGAGGCATCCGCACTGTTCCACGCCGGTAAGTAGGGACCGAGGCGGGACCACGGTGGTCTCGTGTCACAAACCTAAATTGAATTAGAACGGGATACGACTTAATAGTAACAAAGATAATAAACCGGATTGATGTGTTTTTATGTATGTTGTATGCTTGTGATGAGATTACTTTTGTTTGTGCCTTTCCCATTGATTCTAATGCCTAGAATATTAGCTAACGGTTTCATACCGATTGTTGTAGATTGCCTTGCAGGTTAGGAATGCGGCCGAGAGATCCAGAAGAGTGGGCAGCCGGGGTTCCGTACATTTTAGGATTGGGTTTTGGGGTGGAGTCGAGTTTGAGTATTGTATGTATTGTATATTGTATGGCGTTTAGTCTTTGGGGTTGTATTTTCGGCTGAAGTCCTTTGTTGTATTCTTTCGGGTTTCTCTTTTCATTGCATAAAAATGTATATCAGTTTTGGCCTTTATTTGTGCCTTGTTGCAAGATCCGGTGAAATTGTTGTCAAGCTAAGGGTCGGGACCCATTGTGAGGTCCCAACCCGTAGCGCCCCGAGTCCCGCGGATTTGGGGTGTTACAAAAGTGGTATCAGAGCCCTAGGTTGACAACAATGACACTCGCAATTTTCTAAAGGCCAAATAAGGAATAAACAGAACCCCACGGGTTCTGAGTTTTCGTTTTCAAATCACATGCATGAGTCGGGGTAGAATGTACGGATCACCACTCCTTCCGCAGATCTCGGCAGCTTAGTTTATTGGATTTTTTTTATATGTATATATATGTATATATAGTTATGGATATGAGGTTTTTAGTTATGCATGATGGAATTGATGTGTATCTTTGTGGATTGTAAGTTGCTTGATGAACTTGATATATACGTATAGTTATATATGTGGACTATAGTTCGTTTTAGACCTTGTTATGTATAGTAGTGACATGACCTTATATAGATATATGCTTATATACGTGGTATGATAGAACCTTATTAGCTTTTGAACCTTGTATTTTGGTAATGTATTTTCTAGATTTGGCATATTAGTAGTGATATGGACATATAAAAGTTTATATAGGACTCCTATATATAGTAGTATATAACATGGGACCTTATAGTTAGGACGACGGAAATATATCATTACCTTTAAGACGACGTTGTTGGCTTGAGATAGCATTCATATGTGGAAGAGTACGCTCAAGTATCGAGTTGAGCGTTTTGTGCAGACAAACACCATGGCGTTTCTCGGATTCCAATAAAAGGATGTCAAGGAGGAGGTTTAGAGATGACATAAACGAAGGACGAACAAGTGGAAGAAAGGCTCGAGATAACTTAAAAGGACTCGAGACAGGGACCATACAAGAAGTGGAGTAACTTGAAGGTGTGTAAGTAGTTACCAAGAGTCACGATTAGAAAGATAACAAGATCAATAGAGATAACAACCTTAAGTTCTTTAAGAAGACGCGTGGACAAATAAAGATGCAAATCAAGGAAGAGATGGGTGCATTCTAACAAGGCTAAATACGGTGTTCCATTACGAGAAGTGAAGTTTTCCTTAGACGCTCCTAAGCTTTGGAGGCATGATGAGAAGAGTGATCGGACCATTTGCAAAAGATTCAAGATACCATAAGTTAAGCTTACAAGGTACCAATAAGTGAATTGTCAACATTAAGAGAGCTATGAGAAGAATGGCAGGGTGGGGATTCACGTGGAGTTGAAAGGTTTTCGTTATGATGATAAGGCTAAGAAAGGCCAAGAAGGAAGAAGTGTGAGTAGACATGATCCCGAGAAGATGAGTGCCGCAACAAGGAGCTTGAGCTATGAAAATACTTAAGACAACATCAAGAGAAACGTGAGCGGCTACTCAGTAACGTTGGAGATTTTGAGGAGACACACTTACAAGATAGCATGAGGTGCGGTTAAGCCTATGAAATAAGTTATACGGCGTGAGAGGTCGAGAAGTGTAGGGTTAACTTATGGAAGAGGAAGAAAGCATGGAACGGCAAAGAGCTAATAGAGTTGAGGTGATGTACCCCAAGAAGGGTAGCTTTCATGAGAGTGGTAACATGAGGAGTGTAGTGGATTAATAAGTCATTGACTTCGGAGAAGGTCAAATACAAGTTAAGCGGTGACAATTAAGAACGCAGAGGTGCGAGTTGTCTATTGGTGAGTGTAGAGGGGATGAGTAAACAATATTATGACCGTTTAGAGGATCGACAACAAGAGCTTAAAGTATTCGCGGTGGATCAATGTCTATGGTAATAAGAACGTCAACGGAAGGGCATTTTCCTTAAATCAAATAATGTTGAATGAATTCAAGCCACTCTAGCGGACCTCTTAGAGAGGGACTTGGATGACCTTATGCTTCCTTTGTAGGTCAGGGAATTGGCATATGGGAGAGCGACACGGAATAGAGGCTTTAAAGTTTGACCACGGTAAAGGGAAAGTAGTGATTCAAGAAGAAGGTAAGGTTCAGGGAGGTGGTACGTAAACGGGAGTATATAGAGGATGCATGGTATAAAACGGATGATATGTTACCGCGGAAAAGAGATAAGTCAAGTTTCTAGACTCACACGGAAGAGACATGGTGGCAAGGGCGTGAAAGAGAGGACCTAGATAAGGGCAACGTTGCGAGCTTAGAGTTTATGACGTTAGCACTTGAGAAGTAATGAGTTGGATATTTCAGTGGTGTTGGATGGGGAATTTGGTCTAGCGTTTTCCACAGGGCATACTAGTACGGTTGTGGAGTTGATTTTGCGATACCGAGAGATGCATAAGGTGACCAACCAGAGTAAGAGAAGACCGTAAGCCTTGGAGTTTGATGTCGACATGAGATGTACGAGAAGTATATGAAAGATTGAGGTTAGAATCTCTGCGGTCGGATTGACGTTACATAAGGAAATGAAGTAATTCTACACCTACTCGAAGGAATGATGCAAGCTTAGGTGGAATACGAAGAACTCCCCCAACTTGTTGGGGTGACCGGGAGAGCGAAGAAGATAAGATCGATTTGTATAAGACGTGGTTATGCCCTACAATTAAGACACTTCTAGCAACACATAAGTATGGGTTCTTAAAATGTTTTTACGACCAGGCTTTCAAGGTGAAAAAGGATGGAATAGTACGGATTCAAGAAAAGAAAGACCCTTGAAAGAGAACAAACACGGTCATGGTAGAAGATGGAATAGTACACGAGTCTTAAAGACGCCACCTCAATAAATCGAGGTAGATCAATTGTGTCATGACCACTTGTAAAGTGATAAGACAAGATTGTGTCGGTTATTACGATATGTGACGGGTAGAAAAAAAATAATAAAAAAATAAAATAAAACCTGAGATATCACGGATTCCAATACGTTAGAATGTAGAATTTTCCACTAAGGTCGAGCTTGATTTAATTCCGATGTCTATGGCGCCGTATGGAATAACACTTGTTCAGAGACATGAGTTGTGGAAGCATGTGAAGGAGGAATTGAAAGAACTTAGTTATAAGATTTCATTAGAATTAGTGAAATGTCATAGAGAACACCAGACATTATCTTGAACACTTAATTTGAAGTTCATATTGGAATATATCTTAAACTCTTGATTTGAAGTTGTTGTGATGGACACCAGTTTGCGAAAAGTAAGACGGTTATCTCCGTTTGTACATCGATTACCGTGAGCTGAACAAGATAACAATGAAGACAAAGTATCCCTCACCACGGATAGATGATCTACTCGACCGGTTGAAAGGGTCGGTAGTCTCTTCTGAGAATGACTTAAGGTTTGATTGTCACAAACTGAGAACTTGAGATTCGGATATTGCAAATACGACATTCTGGACGAACCATGGTCACTATGAGTTGTAATGATTCCATATGAGCTTACTAATGCCCCGGATAAGATATTTCGGTCTACTCTCGAAGAAGAGAGAAGTGGTATGAAAAGTTATCTCATGATGACAACCCCGAAGGACGTGGAAGAAGTTACAAGTTGTCTTAGATGTGTTGGTCATTACCAGATTTGTGGAGAGATTCTCCAAAGTAACACCATCTATGGCTAACCCTACCTACCCCGGATGACCATGAAGTATTGAATGAGACGAAAAAAATTGACAATGGATTTGTTGAGACTTAAGAGGAGATTTATTGGTGAACTGTTGAAATCGTCTCAAGGAATGATGGGTTTGAAGAGGACAAGTGATTCCCCAAGTGAAGTCTTGATTGAGTATTGAGGAACGAGGTAAAGGTAATAGCATACATGTCTCGTTAGTAGTAACAATGTGAAGTGAGTACTTCCTTCATTACTTGGAACTTGCAACAAGAATTGAGGAAATGTAAACATCGAAGTTTGGTTTGACAAGAACCAAGGCCAACGGTGTATATTGGAAGTTAACTCTTCCTTGTTACGAGACTATCAAAGAAGAAACATAATGGATATGCTACATTGAGAGAGACCCGAGAAGGAAGTTGAGTTCCGATATATCGACCTTTTTGAGATCTTAGCGTGAGTTAGTAAAAGTGGCTTACGAGTTGGCATTGCCGCCGAGAGTAGAGGGTGTTCACTGGTGTTTTAGGTGTATCAATCGAGATAGTACATCCATGACTCGAGACATGCTGTCAATCATGAGGACTTAGTGGCAGACAAGGAACCGATGAGGCTATCTAGAAGACGGAGAGTGGTATCTTTAGTTAGTTTTACGCGGATCTAGTAGCATTAATAGAATCGACAATTTGGACCTAGTTCTTTCCTTAGTTGAGTTGTGTGATGTTATATGTGGTTTTGTGCTCTGTGCGGGAGTGTGTTTTATATCCGGTTATATATATATTACGATGGTGGTTGAAGTAGTTGGTGTATATAGATTGGAATGTCTAAGCCTTCCTAGTTGTGAGTTTATACCTCGGCCTTAGGGACCGAGAAGTTCGTCGCATAGCAAGTTTCGGGACGAAACTTGTTTTTAGGGGGATCTGATGTAACGCCCTGTTTATTTGGGTGCGTTTTTTTATATTTTATTAGCTTAAATAGTTTTATTAAAAATATTTTACGACGTAAATTATTCTTTCCGAATATAAATATATATTTTTGGATACGTTCTTTCATATCCGTACTATTAATTGCGGAAAAAGTCGGGAAATTTTCAGATTCGGAAATTCCGTCCGAGTGCCTTTTGATCGAGTTTAATCTATTATTATTTTCCTTTTTATTATATTATTTATATCTAACCCTAAATACCCCTATCTTCCCTCACATGAAGTGAGCTGGCCGCCTACCTACAATCTTCTCCCTCTTCCCTTGAAACTGTCTTCACTCGGAGAATGAAACCGGCCGCCGCCTTGTCACCCTAAAGCAGCAGTGAACCGGCGACTGGTGCCTTCCTTCTTCCTCCTTCTCACCGCCGTTCCTCTCTACCCTTACCTCCTCCCTCTCTTTGAAATCCCTCACTACAGTGTCATTCGCCTGCGATGGAAGTCGCCTGGACGACTCAACAACCGGCCCTCAACCTCCGTAACTCTCCTTCTCTGCTCTCGGTGTCGATCTGCGAACCTGAGCCTTGTTCACCTCCATCCCGACCTCGTGCTACCATTCTTCGTTGGAGATCGAAGCCGCCGTCATCGAGTCACCGGAGAAGAGGAGCCGCAACTGCCTCCAACAGGTCCATTGTCGAGCCAAACCGCCTGCACGAGTTTTCGCTGGAGAAGATGTCGCAATGCCGCCCTCGCCTCGCCGCCCTTGCAGTGCCGCCCTCGTTGTGCGGCCCTCACCGCACCACTGCCGCTGAAGGAGGACGTTGTCGCCGTTAGCCGGCTTGCCACCCTCGCCACCACCGCAAGTGTTGCCGGACTGAAATGAATAGAGCTGCGGATTGAGTTGCCACCAGCCTGAAACCCTAGATCTGGTCAAACTATGTTGACCAAATTCTGGGTAATTACAAAATTGGCCCCATATTTCTCATTTATGCTTAAGGGCCCATATTTTTGGAATTTGCAATATGCCCTTGATTGGTTAATTTATGAAATTGACCCACACCTTTTGTTTTTGTGAAAAATGCCTAGAATTAGATAATTACGTAGAATAGCCCAAGTTTTTCTTTTCTTATAGAAAGCAACCCATATAAACAAATGAAAGTTGACTTGATATTCACTTAAGGCATATAATATCTTTGTTGACATGGAAATAGGTGGAAAATAACTAAGGATGGATTTTAAGGTTGGAGGAAGCATAACCTAAGTTGGTGGATCTTATGAGTAACAAGTTGGATTCTTCATTCCGATATTTCATAAGGAGTTATATCATATGTGTTGGAATTATTTATATCTTAGAAGTTAAATAGTGAATCCCATAAATTTTAGATAAGCATGTTGATGATTATTCTAAGGATTGAGGGGTATTTATATCTTTTGAGTAATAAGGCTTTAAGTTGTATGGTTTGATCTTGTGAGGATCCTGAGGGTTGAGGTTTGGGGTTGTATGACCTTGTAGGAACATGGAGACTAGGAACGGATTATCCTAGCATGAGTGTTGTACGACCTTGTAAAGGTCATATGGGCTAGAAGTCTAAGGACTTCTAGCATGAGAGTAGATTCTGATTGTGTGCCTCGTTTGGTAAGGCTGAGAGTATCTTCCTACGGGAAGCGGAGTGCGGTCTTCGTTTCGGGTTGAGCTTTTGAGACAGGTAAGTCTCCGGACTTACTTAGCTCGTATTCCTTGTATTAGCATTGATGTGTGTTTGGTGGTGTGTGTTTATTCCTTGTCGTTTTAACAACTAAACTGGTAATAGGACCACCGACCTTATATTATTTTGGCCCAAGTGTATGATAACGGGCGGTGACATCATCTGCCTAGCTCTTGCGAGAGTCTAGGAGGTTCTTGGCGACTAGCCCGTGCTGGTTAGACGGTCGGAGGCATCCGCACTGTTCCACGCCGGTAAGTAGGGACCGAGGCGGGACCACGGTGGTCTCGTGTCACAAACCTAAATTGAATTAGAACGGGATACGACTTAATAATAACAAAGATAATAAACCGGATTGATGTGTTTTTATGTATGTTGTATGCTTGTGATGAGATTACTTGTGTTTGTGCCTTTCCCATTGATTCTAATGCCTAGAATATTAGCTAACGGTTTTATACCGATTGTTGTAGATTGCCTTGCAGGTTAGGAATGCGGCCGAGAGATCCGGAAGAGTGGGCAGCCGGGGTTCCGTACATTTTAGGATTGGGTTTTGGGGTGGAGTCGAGTTTGAGTATTGTATGTATTGTATATTGTATGGCGTTTAGTCTTTGGGGTTGTATTTTCGGCTGAAGTCCTTTGTTGTATTCTTTCGGGTTTCTCTTTTCATTGCATAAAAATGTATATCAGTTTTGGCCTTTATTTGTGCCTTGTTGCAAGATCCGGTGAAATTGTTGTCAAGCTAAGGGTCGGGACCCATTGTGAGGTCCCAACCCGTAGCGCCCCGAGTCCCGCGGATTTGGGGTGTTACACAGGCGCGCCAAAGTATTTTCTGATACCTTCGGACGCGGCCCGGAGTATCTTCTGATACCAGCAGATTCGACTTCTTTTCAGCCCAAATATTTAGGATTTTATCTTTAAACACTAGGTTCATCCCTACATATATCGGAGAGCCTTCAACATTAAAGGGGAGTCAAAACCTCCAAAAGGGAGGCAAATTCTCCAAAGGGAGATTAGAGAGAGGCAAAATTTTCCAAAGGGAGATTAGAGGGAGCCAGAATTTCCAAGAGGGAGACTTGAAGACTTGGACGCTGGGGATGCCCTACGGAAGGAAGATATTTTGAAGGAAGGTTTGGTAAAGACGCACTTTCCTTTTTGCGGAGTTGGAAGATTTTAGGGTTTCATTTGAAGGCGGATTGACATCCTGTTCTTCTTTGTTCCTTGAGATTTGTAAGAGATTCTTATTCTATCCTACATCAATAGAACGCAAGTTACATTTGAGTTTTATTGACATTGGTTTTGTGTTTGTTATTGAGATTTAAAGGTTTTACCTTTTCTCCCTTTCATATTTGATATTTGATTTTACAATGATGATTATTGGCTAAAACCCTTTAGCAATTCTAAGGTGAAGGGTTGATAGTTGTGGCTTAGATGATGATAGATCGATCGTAAACAGATTGGACCCTGAGAGTGCGAGAAATATCGTCGACAACCTAAATCACAGCCTGTTCTAGGACTTCCACGGCCGTGGAACTCAAGATCTAACCGTGATTTACCCCAGTTTACGAACTTTGCTTTTACTTTAATCCAAAGTTATAGATTGGCTTTAACCTAGACTTGGCTTGCCTTTTCTAGGTAGTAGTGAGACTCAACATCCTCTATTTCGGTTTCGAGTGTCACAACCTTAACCGTTTGAGCCTATCTTGATCCTTGGGTTACAAGTTTGGGTATTTGAGATCAATTCTTACCTTTAGATCCTTTCTATAATGAAGCCTCAACAACCTTTATAAAAAGTGTCTTTGGGTTAGACATATAGGGTTTTGGAACTTCATCGTACATTAGCTTACCTTAGTATACCTTTGCAATTCTCAACTCTGTCCTTATATATATATAGTATATCTTGAATCGATTGCCACAATTTGATACTTGGATCTTTAGGGTTGTTGTTTTTCCCAATATTTGCAAAGCTTCTACACTTTACTTGCTCGAATACCTGAAACTGATTTTGTTTCACCAATCCATGTGATCGATACTCTGGAATACTTGCTAATCTACGTCGATCCGTACACTGCGGGTTCGCTTGCTTTTATTCTAGTTTTATAAATTTAAGACTAGATTGCACGCACACTTACGGGCGAACAGGAAACGAAGCTTTACTGAGATGCATCTCGGATGCTGTCAGAACACCTCGACCGAGATGTGCTTCGCCAACCGAGTTGGTCTTATCTGGGAGTTGTTTCTTATTTCTTTATGCAGTTTAGCTATGTTCGGTGAGTATCTTGTCCTTAGACTTATTTTGACCCATTGGGACAATGTGTCCCAAGTATGGGGTATTTGGATGTGTTTATATGACTTATGTGTGGATGACTTGTATGGCTTTCGGATATTATTTCTTATTTGGCTTTATGTGTTTATCTGTCATTACATGCATACATACAGGTTTTGTTTGAGAAAAACATCAAAAACTGGTTTAAGAAAAAAAAAATTTATGACCTCGACCGGGACGTTTATGGCCAAATGAGGATGAACACCTCGGATGACCTATAACACCTCGACCGAGGTAGGTTTTCTGACTGAGAGTTTTCGAAACAAATTTTTGTGCTTCTTCTCTGGATATGAACTCAGTGAAGATAAAGTTTGTAGATTGACTTTGAAATCTCTATATGCTCGAAAGGTTTTATGATATGTTTAAGTTGCTAAGTGCTTTGTTTTAAAATGCTAGCATGTTTGATTCTTTGTTTTTATCAAAATTTTGTTGAATTTGAAGGTTGATACCACATTACGAGTTCTCTCACTTTCTTCCTGGAAAGACCAAGGCAATTCATTCTCTTCTCCTCTTCTTCTTGATCATGCTTATCCCCTCATATACATTTTTTCCTCCCTTTACCTCTCCGAGAATTTGGAAGCAAACGATAAAAAGCAAGTAAAGTTAAGAAGTTGGCTGGAAGTGAAAGTGTTAGAAAGAAATATTAGGTTTGGGTAAGTCAATCATGACGATGAGTAACTCGGCACCATTCACATAGCCGGGTGTTTGTGTCTTGCTAAAGTCGGATTGAGCGATATACCTAACGGGTCATGGTATGTGCATCAAGGGTTTGATGCATCTCAAGAAATTGATGATTGTTGATCTCCTAGACTTCGGTTATTATGCACCTCTGTCCATGCATCCCAAAAAGTAAAGTAAAAAAGTGAAATAAGCAAAGCTTATTGGTGGAAGATGTTCAAATGCAAGGAAAGTGAAGTAAGATCCTATTCCCGGATTCTAGCACCACATTACCTTCTATACATCCCACCTTGACACATTGCTTGACCTCTTTTGGAAATCTCTTGAGACCTCGAGCTTGTTGATTGACTTGGTGGTTTAAACTGTATTATACATGATTGATTTCGATAAACATGAATTATTATGCATTCTATGATTTTAAGCAAAGATGAACAACTTTCTTATATTCATGAAATGTTTTGACCATATCTTGATTTTATTTGTCATGAAGCATTCTCCTGGGGTGATCTATGAGTGGAGCACACCATCAAAAAGTTTTTGAAGGATTTTTCATTGATCTTTTTGACTTATAATCCATCCTATCCTCTATCTAATATTCGGAACTTGCTTGGGGACAAGCAAGGGACAAGTATGGGGTATTTTGATAGCATGTATTATAGTCTATGTTTTGGGACCGGTTTAGACGTTTTATCTTCATAAATCTACATGTATAGATGTACATTTTGCGGTTATGTTGTTGTTTTATCAACCTTTGCGGGAATCGAGGTCTACACCTAGTTTCTTTGTAAATGTAGGAAAAATAGCACGTTTTGGACTAAAATGGAGCTAAGAGAGCTAAGGAGACATTGGAGCTACATTCAGGGATACTAAAGAAGGCTCAGGAAGCATTGAAATGGATTAGAGACTTGATTTTGGACCTAATTAGAGATGACTTACTCTCAGCTAAGACTCACCTTGGTCAGCTATAGTACCACCTCGACCGAGGTGATCTTGAGGAGCGCCCCAACCGAGGCGGACACCCTGTCGCCGGCGAGATCATATTTTTGGCTGAGATCTTTTATTTTTGGAAGAAAGATATCTTATATTTTTGGGCTGGATTTCTGGAAGGAATATAAGATATTCAGCTGATTTATTTGGATATATTTGATAGGAAATTATCTTTTAAGATTTGTTATATCTTTGGAAGATAATTCTCCTATATAAAGGGTTGGTTTTTCCACAATTCAGCCATCACGGATTTTCCGGATCACATGCTTTGAGCATCAGCCATTGAGAGATTTTCTGAAGGTTTTGAAGGAAGGATTGAAGTTTAAGGAAGGAAGTAATCCTTGTTGGAAGACAGCTTTGAAGGAGTCTTGTAAGATCTCCATAGGATACTTTTGGTTTGTTATCCTTGTTGATTTGTGACTTTTGGAAACACTGATTTGTCACTTGTTTGATTCATTTATCGAATCCTTTTTATTAAAGTGTTCTTGTTCGATTATTGATTCCTTTCTTCTTAAATTGATTATTGTTATCATGATGATTGTTGGCAAAGTTTTTTGTGCGATTCTAGGGTGATTGGCTGAAAGTTATGGGAGAGACGATGATAGAATGATCTTAATCCCAGCTGGACCCTGAAAGCTTGAGCCTTTATCTTAACCGATGAACACCTCGCTCAGTCGATGAACATCTCGTCCGAGGTGGAATTCGACCGAACGAGGTGAACGTTTTCCTGATCCAAATCTTAATTAAGATCCAATTTGCCAAACCCTATCCTTGTTATACCTTTCCTGGTTCAACGCAAGCCTAGGATGAGACTTACCCGGTGATTCCTTTGCTCGTTTACCCAAGATCATGAGCGATAGGTAATAAAGGTTTATCCGTTATTGGGGTTTGAGTGTGCCTTCATCCCATCCTTGAGAGTTAGCCTGAGACTTACCCGGTAAAGGTTGATTCTATCCACTTGGTTGGTATGTTGGTTTGAAGTTATAATTCTTTTCCTTAGTTCCTTGCAACTTACCCGGTAATAGGAATTACAGTTTGGGATAGTGAGTAGCGAGACTTACCCGGTGACCTATTCCCACCTTAGAAACACCTTCCCTTGCAAAATCTCAGCTTTGTCCGCTTATCTTTAGAAATCTTGTGTTAGAACCATAACTAGATGCTTTAATCTCTAGAATCCGCATTTCCCCTTATTTGACTTATATTATCTTTGATTGTTTTGATTGCTTTTGGTTAATTGCATTATTTGACAACCGATTTTGTGTTTGGTTTCTCCTTAAGTTGTAACGACCAGTTTTTTTTCGTTACGCTTTGATAGAGTTAGAGAAGTTTAGGAAACAAATAAAAATTTAGTGAGACTAGATGTAACACCCCAAATCCGCGGGACTCGGGATGCTACGGGTTGGGACCTCACAATGGGTCCCGACCCTTAGCTTGACAACAATTTCACCGGATCTTACAGCAAGGCACAAATAAAGGCCAAAACCAAATACATTTTATGCAATGCAAATAAACCCAAAACCATGCAAACCAAAGACTTCAGCCGAGATACACCCGAAAGACCAAATGCCATACACACGGCATACAATATATAGTGAATACAAACTCAAACACGACTCCAACTAAAACACAATCCTAAAATGTACGGACCCCGGCTGCCCACACTTCCAGATCTCTCGGCCGCGTTCCTAACCTGCAAGGCATTCTACAACAATCGGTATAAAACCGTTAGCTAATATTCGAAGCATTAGAATCAATGGGAAAGGCACATACACAAGTAATCTCATCACAATCATACAACATACATAAAAGCACAGCAATCCGGTTTATTATCTTTATTATTATTAAGTCGTATCCCGTTCTAATTCAACTTAGGTTGTGACACGAGAGTCACCGAAACTCGCCTCGGTCCCTATTTACCGGCATGGAATTGTACTGATGCATCTGACCGTCTACCAGCACGGGATAGTCGCCGAGAACCTCCTAGCTCTCGCGGGAGCCAAGCAAGTTGTCACCGCCCGTTATCATACACTTGGGCCAAAATAATATAAAGGTCGGTAATCCTAATTCCGGTTTAGTTGTTATAAACAATAAACACACACCACCAAACACACATCAATGCTAATACAAGGAATAGGAGCTAAGTAAGTCCGGAGAATTACCTCGTCCCAAACGCTAACTCTCAAGACGCTCTTGCTTCCTTTGGGAAGAAGCATACAACCTGCTCACAACAAGAAATCTATATAAACAACTCGCTCGACTTAAGAAGTCTTAGACTTCTACATAAATGATCTACGCGAGATCATTTGACTCTCATTCTAGGACTGCATTCTAGAATCTCTCATGCTCACATCCCACTCAACACAAGCTAGAAGTCCTTAGACTTCTAGACCCTATGATCTCGCAGGATCATAACCCATTGTACATACTAGGATAAACATACCTAGTCCAAACATACGCAACGGTAACAACACCATGTTAGGATACGCATATCCTAGCCCTAAACTCAGTAACCATATAATCCAATTCTCAAATCTCACATGCCTCACAGGATAACATCAACATCTCAAGTCATAAAACATTTCACAATCCTCAAACACTGACCTAAGGTTCATAACCACTACTTGGTATTCACTCTAAGTTATGCTGGATGGATACAACTCGCTCGACTTAAGAAGTCTTAGACTTCTACGTAAATGATCTACGCGAGATCATTTGACTCTCATTCTAGGACTGCATTCTAGAATCTCTCATGCTCACATCCCACTCAACACAAGCTAGAAGTCCTTAGACTTCTAGACCCTATGATCTCGCAGGATCATAACCCATTGTACATACTAGGATAAACATACCTAGTCCAAACATACGCAACGGTAACAACACCATGTTAGGATACGCATATCCTAGCCCTAAACTCAGTAACCATATAATCCAATTCTCAAATCTCACATGCCTCACAGGATAACATCAACATCTCAAGTCATAAAACATTTCACAATCCTCAAACACTGACCTAAGGTTCATAACCACTACTTGGTATTCACTCTAAGTTATGCTAGATCCATCCTAGCATGATACTACTACTACTACTACTAAACATAACTAGATCGAGAAAGATACTCACACGAGGTTGAAGACGGAAGACGATCTACGAATGTCGAATGCGGAATCATTAGGCCATTATCGGGGTCGTTTTCGAACCTAACACCAAAACTAAACAAGTTTAGCTCATACGCTAAACTTGAAAGGAACATATAATATAAAAAGATCTAAGGAAACCCTATTTTCAAAAGTCGGTGTTAAAACTCGTTAGACCCTTCCGGGCGAAAATATGAAATTAACCAACTTGGTCGTAAACCCAAAATTACAACTTAAACCATAAACCGAATATAAAATCCGTAATCATATTTTTCGGGCAATCTAAACAACATCATAAACCCAATGGTAAGACTCGTTCTCGAAGCCAAGGATAAACAAAACTGTTCAACCATTTTCCGGGCTAAATATACAATCTTGTAAATGTGGGTTATAAACCGCAAATAAATATTTGGGTCATATGATGTAAATAAAATCTACAGTAGGGTATAATTGCTACATTTCAAACTTGGGTACAAATCTGCAATAATAAGAGATGGGCCAAATTTGTAATTAATCTGCAAGGGCATATTTGCAAAAACCCAAACTATGGGCCATAAATTGTAAAAGCAAGTTGTGGGCGCATTTTTTAAATACTCTTAAAAGAGGGGTCCAATTTATAAAACCCTAAAAAGGGCTTCTTCTTACTGATAACGAGGGCACGCTGGAGCAAGAGGCGGCACTTGTTCAATAAGGGAGTGGCGGCTGCAAGGGCAAGCGGAGGAAGGAGCAAGGCGCAGAACCGGCTGACGGCAAGGCAAGGGCGAAGGCTGGCTTGGCTCCGATTGGGCAGGGCGCTAGTGGTGAGACTTCGACCGGCGACGGCACTAGCGCGGCATGTCTCCCTGGCGGCAGATGCAACAGAAGAAGGATAAAAAGGGGAGAGAAACAAAGCCGGCTTTTGGGACGCTTCGGCTGATACAAGGGCAGGGCTACAGGGCGCTCCTCCGGCTTCGAGTTGGCAACATGGCACTCCGACAGCGGCCAAGCGAGTCAAGACAGGCTCCAGTCGGCGTCGGGCGAGGGCAGGGAGGTGAGCTGCAGCGGCGGAGGTAGAGAAGGGAGTTCCAGTGGCAAGCATAGGGGATCCGGCATGGAGGCGGCTGCAAAGCTCCGATAAGGCTCGAGCAGATAGGGAACGCGAGGGCCTCTCCGGTGGTTACAAAGGTTCTCCGGTGGAGGCAGGGGAGCACCGGCATGGCTAGAGGGGGAGCCAACGACGTGAAGGTGACGGAAGATGGATAGGGAAGCAGAGGAAGAAGGGGCGGCGTGAGTTCAATCCGCTGGTGGCTCCGGTAGCTCGAGGCGGCTGCTCCTCCTCCTGGCGGTCCAGACGACAAGCTTCCGGTGACAAATGCATCAAGGGAAGGGAGGTCGACGGTGGCAGTGGTTGGCTTCCATCTCCGGCGAGGACGATGAGTCGAGAGAGAGAGTGGGTTTGAGAGTTTGAGTGAGCCAGGGTAAAGTGTGAAAGAGAGATAGGTGATGCAAATGAATGAAAGAGTGAGGGGTCCGGTTTGTGGCTAACGAAGGGTCACTGCAGGAGGGGCTGCAGGCAATCATCACATATGGGGAAGAGGTGAGCAGCTCACCAACCGAAGAAGAAAAAGAAAAGGAAAGAATAAACTCTATTGAAACCCGATCCGAACAGAAGTTCCGGGTCGGAAACTTTCCGAACTTTTCCGTTAATTAATATACGGAAAAAAAAATAAATATGAAAATATAAAATATATAAATTTATAAACATATACCTTGCGATGCTAAAACCATTCTCATAAATTTATTATTCGATATTATATATGAATATAAGTCCGGATAATAAAATACAACGATGTATATATATATATATATATATATATATATATATATATATATATATATATATACACATATATATAGTTGTAGAATTTAATTTTCGACGTCAACATACTCGTAAAACTATTTAAGCTATTTTAAAATATCGATAAAATCCGAGAAAAATATCATACGCAAACGCGCCAAAAATTTGGGGCGTTACACTAGACATACCAGTTTAATTATGGAAGTCGTTTAATTAAGTACCTTGTCCTAAGTTTCGGGACGAAACTTGTTTTAAGGGGGTACTGATGTAATATCCGGAATTTTTATTCCATCTAATTCCGCTGTTGACGGTTTCCCATTCTATCTAGTATCTCTTCCTTCACAATCATTATTTTATGTAGAAGCTAATTCACATAAAATGATAAAATTATATCAAACTCTAATCCTTAGAAATATCCATTATTTTATGTAGAATTTAATTCACATAAAATGATAAAATTATATCAAACTCTAATCCTTATAATTATCTATTATTTTATGTAGAATTGAATTCACATGAAATGATAGATTTATATCAAACCCTAGGTATTTTAATTCATTCTTATCGATGACAAGCTGTGACGAGATCATGACAAGCTGTGACGAGACCATGACTAAGCTGAGACGAGGCCATGACAAAGCCCGATAAATCTGTGACAAACTCATTCATGGGCCTGACAAGGCCATGACGAGTTTTGACAGATTTTTGACAAGCAATTCAGCCCATCTTTCTTGCTTGTTTTAGCCCACTGTTCCTACCTTAAGCAGCCCAGTTCGCTTACCCACAACAACCCAGCAGTGTGATTTCGAGCCAGGCCAGTAGTAACCTAGAAGAGGCTGGTTACGAGCCCATTAACAGCTCCTTCAGGCGGACCACACAGCTCCTTCTCAGCCCAGCTTCTGCGTAGCCCACACCAGCCCCAACATCCTTTGCACTCCAGCCCAGTATGCACAGCTCCTCTCCAGCCCAGTATGCACAGCTCTTCTCACAGCCCAGAAGTACAAACGCATGATGCAGCCACTCTTCTGCCCTGGTGAATGCTGAATGTAACGGCTGAAATCAATGCCCTCTCTTGATGGCCTTCACTCACGTAACAGCTAAGGGAGTAGGAGAAACCGCTTACCATTTAACGTCTGAAGAATCCTCCCTCTTGCCTTCTTCACTGCTGCGTACAGAAGATCGACCCAAAATGCTTCCGGACCAAGTTGCCAGCTACAAACCGGAGACTCGCAACCACCACTCCAGGGACGAACAGCCTTCAACTTTCTGCACACAGACTCTTGAGTAAGTTGACTACTGAATCTCTCTCGCTCTCTCTTTTCCCTATACGTTCATAACTTTCCGCTCTCTCCCTCCCTCCATCTGCGTTTATACTAATCACCGGAACTCACATACTCCTTCTTCTCTATGCCGAATGGATACTTAACTCGACTGCACCACGTGATCCACACCTCGCTGTCCCTAAGCCACTGCTGTTGGGCCAAAGCATCCCAGCCTTCATTGCTTATGCTCCTGTCACGAACTGAGATTTATTGTGTTTTGTATATATATGTGCTGAGTGTTGGGGAAAACAGCAAGTGATGCTGTTTTGTGAGATGGTTTTGAATAAGATTTTGATCTCCGTTGGGCTTGAATTTTGGATATGGTATAGTTGACATATTGTTGTAGAACATATTAAAATCTGAGAGGCATCCAGCGAGTGGTTTGGGATTTATGATTTTTCCAAGATTGAGTCGTAAGCAGTTTTTCTGTTGTGCAGAAATTCGGTTTTGTGAGATAGTTTAAATAGGATTTTGATCTCCTTTGCGGCTAAATTTTGGATATATTATAGATAAGATTTTATGGTAGAACATATCAAAAATTGGGATAAATCCAGCGAGTAGTTTAGGAGTTATGATTTTTCAAAGTTAAGACAATGTGCTACTTGTTAAGTGTTGTACCCAACTTTAAAAATTTTTGTTGAAGCGATGCGTTAACAGTTTTAATAAATTCTTTCTCCTACGAGTAGATAGGATATCATAGATGACCTAGGGAATTATTTCGGAATTTTCATAAGATTATTCGAATTTTATATCTGAAGCTGTAGTTGGACTTTAGTGACTTTTCGGGAAATAGAAAATGAGTAGTTTCTCTAGTTGTTACTTAAAATCATCCTAGATAGTAGAATATGGTTAGTTAGCCTCAAATTTTAATTTAAGTACATATTCCGAGTTTTTGGAAATTCCAGGACCAAGGGTAAAATAGTCATTTTACCATAAATTGGTACTGTATTAAATTCTGTTCTAATAGGACCTACTACCTTAGAAGTCTTAGACTTGTAATTACCAAGAAAGTGTGCTGACACACTTGCCTCCATTGACAGGCAACCGAGTTATACAGTTACAGATTGAGTTGTGATTAAGAGAGTCGAGATCTGATTTAGGTAAGTCCACGGACTTACTTAGCTTGTTTCTTGTATGAGTGTAATGTGTATGAGTGGTGTTTGTTAGTTATGATAAACAACGAAACCGGATTAGGCCGACTTTATTATTTACGTAATTGACCCAAGTGTATGATAACGGTTCGTGACATCATCTGCCTAGCTCTTGCAAGAGTCTAGGAGGTTCCCTGCGACCAGCCCAGTCCGGTAGACGGTCAAATGCATTAGTACCATTCCGCGTTGGTAAACGGGGACATGGGCGAGGTTTGGGAATCCTTCGTGTCACAAAATAAGTATCATTAGTAATAACCTATCACCTAATTAAAGATAATAAAAGGATTGAGTGTTGCATGCTGATTGTGTATATTGTGTGTTTGTGCTTTTACCTTTATACTTATGCATAGAATGTTAGCTAACGGTTTTATACCGCTTTTAGATGCCTTGCCGGTTAAGATAGTTGTAGAGAGATCCGGAGGGAATGGTCAGCCGGGTCCACGTACTCATTTAGTTGGGGACGGGAATGTCTTATGTTCGATCTTCATATATGTCGTTTTGGTACCTTTGCTTTGTAAGGCTGATGCATATTCTTCATGTATATATTGTTTAAAGTTTTCAAATGTTTTAAATACTTTTGTGCCTTGTTGTAAGATCCAAGTTAAATTGTTGTCAAACTAAGGTTGGGACCCATTGTGAGGTCCTAACCAGTAGCTCCCCGAGTTCTCAGAATTTGGGGTGTTACAATATGGTATCAGAGCTCTGGGTTGGCAACAATGGCACTTGAAATCTTCTGAAAGACCAAATGTATAAAATAACTAGAACCCGAAAGGGGTCTAAAATTTTCAAAACGGATTTATGTTTTCACACGCGCACATAGTCGGGTTGTTGGGTTAGTAGTACGTTGGACCACCATCGCTCTCCGTGGATCTTTACAACTTGAATCGATATGAGTTAGCATATGGATTTATTATGATGAGTATTAATGTATGTTATATATATGTGTATGTGTAATATGTTAGTATCCTAAAGGATATATTATATCCTTTAGTTGTGATATCTTGAAGCGATTATCGCCTCATGATGAATCGGTAGCAGACTTGAAGAGTTTTCAACACGAGACAAAGGACTCGGACCTTGTATCAAATATTATACTCGGATGAGCGTCCTAGTAACCCTTGTTAACCATCCAAAGAACTAATAAGCGAAGAAGTAAAGACGTGGAGTTAATTTTGACCATAAGTACAATCAAATGAGGAAGAATTCCCGAGTTAACTCAGATAGAAGGAATAGAAGGTCGTACAAGGAACTCAGGCATACGAGGCCGAAAGACAGAACTAGAAGAACCATGCAAGAGACTAAAAGTGTGGATTAGAGATAACAATAGTGGAACAGGACAAGTAGAATTGAGTACAACCAAGATTACGGAATCAAGGACATTATAATCGAGGCGGATGCCCCATAGACTATTAAGGGCATGAGAAACCAGAAGAGACAAAGTGTCAATCCGGGTGTGAGAATCTAAGGTGCACGGAATGAGGACCTACAATTGAGTGTAAAAGTGAAAAGGCAGACCCCACAAGCGTGGGGAGGTTTTGACCTCCTCAGAGATATAAGAAGTTTGAAAGAAACCGCGACGCCAATATCCAAAGAATGGAAGCCTGTAGCAGGGTCAACGGAGGTTCAGGAAGGCGATATTACCACCAACACCAGTGAAGAAATCTGTATGGGAGAACGACCTTGCTAGACTCGAGAGTCCAGGGTAACCCGAATTATCACGGGACCTAAGCCACCAACACAGATGGTCCATGCAAAAGGTATGCAAGTGGATGATCATTTCGGCCATAATAATTTCAAAGACGGTTGCAAGCTATCGTGGAAACTTGAAAAGACTATTTATGCCAGATGAATGACACAATCGGACTAGAGAAATGGAGTTAGCTATAAGAAGCCGAAGGGTGGAAGGTAGAACGAACTAAAGAAGTATAAAAGGATTATTGTGAGCAACTGTTTACCTACTAGCTAAGGAAATTTTGACAGATCACAATTAACATGGACTGGAGACTTACAACTTAATGTAAGAGCGAAAGATAGACTTCACAAGCCGGGAGACGTTTTGTCTTCTTTCAAGATAAGAATTCTAAGAAGAATCACAACGCCAGTATCGAAAGGATCGAAGCCCGGTAACATAGTCAATAGAGATTTGGAAGGAAATATTACAAACAACGCCGATTAAGGAACCTGTGCATGTGAGAATTGTGTGGTGGACTAAAGAGTCCAAGGTAACCCCATTTATAACAGAACATAGGTCATCAACATAGACGGTCCCTGTAAAGGGACTACAATTGGGAGGTAGTTAAATGTCATCGGAACTACAAGACGCTTACCTTCTATCGTGGAGTGTTAGGAACAACTTTTAACGTCAGTCGAATGGCACAGTGAGACTTGAGAAAGAAAGTTGTCCTAAAGGAAGAAGAAGAGTGAAAGATAAGACGAACTAAAGAAGGATAAAAGTATTAATCTAGTAGGTGATGTGCACCAAAAGTTTAATACCATTAGAGATATGAGATTGAGATAAGTCAATTATAGACTGACCGATGTCAACCAAGAACGTGCAAGTATTGTTGGATATTGACGAGTTATGTGCCGTTAAGAAGAGATATTTGTGACTGTGGATCTATGGAGTAGCTTTACCGACGCATTAGAGGATTCCCTCAAGTAGGCAACTACAACCTTCTTGGATGAATTAAAGGTATAAAGAGAAACGTTTTAAGGGTTACCTCTTGGCCAGTTAAGATCAAACTCCGGTCAATTCAGAGAGTTTGGATCCGTGGTAGAAGAATTAAGAAAGTAAGCGGAAGAAGTTGTTTTTCAATCGTTGTTTTATTTTCTTAAGGCAAGTAAAGAAGGTACTTGGCACTTCATCCGTTTACAACTCATGGTGTAATTGGGAGAAAGAGTTTTGAGGTCAATCATTTTGTACTTACAGAAAAGGTCCTTAGGATTAATAAGTGACAACAAGAGAAGCAGAGTAGCGCAGCGGAAGTGTGGTGGGTCCTAACCCACAAACAAGAAGCTCAAGGGTACTTATGGATGTCGTGTTGAGTTTAAGATGGTGATAGTTGGTGAAATGTATTCTAGTTGGAAGGAGGCTGGTACCCTAGTATGGATCCGAGTGAAGAGTGATGGCTTTGTTACATGTTGCCAGACAAGTAGTTTTGGAATTTTATACCTAACGAAGTACATTAGAGTGAGTTTCTTGATGAATTGAGAAAAGAATTAACGATGTAATAAAAGTATTGTGCATGGTCTGCACTAGAAAGCTCAAAGTGAGTAATTACCATTCTGAGTCAAAGATACATAAGAAAGAGAAACGACAGGAGTATACTTGCAACCTAGTAACCGTGCTGAAAGAAAGCATGATCTCGGAGGAGATTTTATGTGTAATATTATATCGGAACAGAGCATAGTTGCGTTTTGAGTAAGAGGGATATTATCGGTCTGATAACCATGGTGGAGAAAAGAGTGCACTGTTGATGGTATGTTAACAATTATTGAGTAGTCAGAACCTTTTCAGAAGGCTGGAAGCAAGTGGTCAGAACAGAGGGAAGAAAGTTGAATAGATCATTTTTCCGTAGGGTCATCCAAGGATCTAGAAGTGATTTGTGTAAGGAAAACCATTGGAAGTTTTAAAGCGGTTTAAAAGTGACTGATGGATTAGTTTTCCTCACCCTATTGGAGAGGGTAGCTTCAGTTTTCCACGGAGACTAAGTTTGGGAACTGAGTTTGTGAATTTCAGTGGGGAGATACCTACCAGACACATGTTAGGTTATCATATTAGAGGATCAAACAGTTGAGCCGGATGATACCGGTGAGATATCCGGTAACCACTGTAGAACGTGGTAACATACGCTTGTGATCTAAGTACCTGAAAAGATTTAAGATTTAGTGGTTTTATGAAAATCCGATAAGGCTACCTTAGATTGGAGATAGTAAGAGACGTAACTTTTCAAAGACCCATGTAGCGATAGTTGTAACCTCGGGAGTGACGAGTTAGGGCTTGACCTTGTATTTGTGATATTGTTTGACTGCTTGTTTATTTCATGATTGAGTGTTAGTCAGTGATGTGTTCTTTTGGTAAACTTGATGTGCGGGATACTTAGATGTGGAAACGACGAGACTTTTGCATAGGGATCAAACACACACAGTTGGTGCCTTAAAGGCCGATCAGGATTGTCTTACCCTAAGTTTCGGGACGAAACTTATTTTGAGGGGGATCTGATGTAACGACCAGTTTTTTTTCGTTACGCTTTGATAGGGTTAGAGAAGTTTAGGAAACAAATAAAAATTTAGTGAGACTAGACATACCAGTTTAATTATGGATGTCGTTTAATTAAGTACCTTGTCCTAAGTTTTGGGACGAAACTTGTTTTAAGGGGGTACTGATGTAATATCCGGAATTTTTATTCCATCTAATTCCACCGTTGACGGTTTCCCATTCTATCTAGTATCTCTTCCTTCACAAATTTCATTATTTTATATAGAAGCTAATTCACATAAAATGATAAAATTATATCAAACTCTAATCCTTAGAAATATCCATTATTTTATGTAGAATTTAATTCACATAAAATGATAAAATTATATCAAACTCTAATCCTTATAATTATCTATTATTTTATGTAGAATTTAATTCACATGAAATGATAGATTTATATCAAACCCTAGTTATTATAATTCATTCTTATCGATGACAAGCTGTGACGAGATTATGACAAGCTGTGATGAGACCATGACAGAGCTGAGACGAGGCCATGACAAAGCCCGACAAATCTGTGACAAACTCATTCATGGGCCAGACAAGGCCATGACGAGTTTTGACAGATTTTTGACAAGCAATTCAGCCCATCTTTCTTGCTTGTTTCAGCCCACTGTTCCTACCTTAAGCAGCCAAGTTCGCTTACCCACAACAACCCAACAGTGTGACTGTTCGCTCCAAACGGTGTGTGCAAGCTTTAAATTTATAACCCTAGACATAAGCTTAAAACAAGGATGCGAACCCGCAGTGTACGGGTCAATCGTAGTAAAAAGCAACGAATTCCAGGGGTCGATCACAGGGACTTAGTGAAACAAAGTCCAATTACGGTATGCTTAAGCAATCACTAACCACAAAGCAATTAAAACAATCAAAGATGATATAGAAGTCAATAAAGGAAACATGCAATTCTAGGGATTAAAGCATCTAGTTGTGGTTCCAACTAAAGATCTATAGATAAGCGGACAAAGCTGAGGTTTTTGCATAGGGAAGGTGTTACTAAAGTGAAATAGATCACCGGGTAAGTCTCACTACTCACTAATCCAAAACCGTAACTCCTATTACCGGGTAAGTCTCAAGGTGTAACGCCCCAATTTTAGGCGAGTTTGTGTTTTTATCTTTCTGGCAATTACCAATTTTTTTTAAATATCTTAAAGATGTTTTACGAGTGTTTTAAGTCGTGAATTCAATTATATTAGTATATATTTTACTTGGTATTTAATTATTAATGGAATCTTGTAAAATTAGTTACGAAATCGACTTCTATGTCGCACGGGATATTTTATGAATTTATATATGGCTATATATTCCGTATTTTTTTTATTTTACGGAAAAAGTTTGAGAAACTTCCCAATCCGAAAGTTCAATTCCGATTAGTTTTAATCGAGTTATTTCATCTCGTTTCCTATTTTTGTTTTATATTATTTTTCTTCTTTCCCTTTTTCATTTTCTTTCTTTTGCTTTATCTTCTTCTCCCTGCGGGTGAGATGACCTGCGCTATCCGGCCCTTCCCTCTGCACTCCAACAGCAAACGACCCCTCACTTCTGACTCCTCGTTGCTCCCGGTACTGCCCACTCTAGCCTGCAGGTCCTGCAGTCTACACCCTTGTCTCTCCCTCTCCCGCAAGCAATCAACACTCCACACAGCAGCAACCATCCACTCTCATTTCTATCCTCAACACAACACTCAGCTTCATCTCCCAACTCCCTCATTCTCCTTTCACAGGTGAATTTCCCCTCTCTCGGACCCTTGTTGCCTCGCCTGCCACCAGGAGATCGGCCTTCGCCCTGTCAGAGCCACCTAAGGCCGACGGCCCTTGCTCTATTGTGCTTCACCGGAACCCTGCTGCCCGCAAGAGCTCACCCTTCCCCCTCCTCTTAGTCATTCGATAAAACGAAGCTGTGACGCCCCTGGAACCACTGCCGAATCTCGACGGAGAAGCCACTGCCCCTCTTGCCCTAGCGCGCTGGAGCCGCAACCGCCGGGAACAGCCTCGCCTAGGTTACAGTTTCCGCCGCCTCTCCTTCCTTCTCCCATCTTCTGTCGAGCCGGAACCCACTGTCAATTGCCGGAGGAGAAACGCAAGCCCACTGCAGCCCCGCCTCCTCTGCCGCCTGGATCCCTCGCCACCTGCCGGAGCCGCACCTGGATTTCCGTCCTCACCGCCGCACTGCTCCCCTTTTCTGTTCCAGGCTGTGAATCGATTGAGAAGAACCCTTCTGGGGTTATTTCAAAATTAGCCCCCTTTTTGGTATATTTACAGATTTGTACCCATACTTCATATTTGCAGTTTTTACCCATGTTAAGTTTGTTGAAATTATGCCCCTGTTGAGATAATTTTCAAAAAATGCACAAGTAATTATTTATTGAATATAGCCCATAGTTTTGTAACGATATATTTTGCCCGGAAAACGGTTGAACGATTTTGTTTATCCTCGGTGTTGAAAACGAGTTTTCCTTGATTTATGAGGTTGTATAAGTTGCCCGGAATATATATATATTTTCGGATTTTAAAATTGGGTTTACGGTTCAAGTCATGATTCCGGTTTATAACCAAGTTTCTAAAATTGTATAAATTGGCCGGAGAGTGTTTTTAAGATTTTGGACTCGGATTTGTATTACGAGGGTTATTCTTATAGTTCATGTATACTATGTAGTATGGACAAATTTAGCGTTATGTTAAATTTGTATAGTTTTGGTGTTAGGTTCAGAAGCGTCCCGATAAAGACCTAACAAGTCCAAGTCGACATCCGTTGATTGATTTCCGTCTTTTGACGTCATGTGAGTATTCTTTCCCCTCGATCTAGTTATGTTAAGTTTTAGTATCATGCTAGGATGGATCTAGCATAACTTAGAGTTAATACCAAGTAGTGGTTATGAACCTTAAGTGAGTTTTGAGGATTTATGATTGTGCTAAGACTTGAGGTGTTTGGTAATCTTGTGATGTTGTTATAAGGCTTTAAGTTATATGGTTGATCTTGTGAGCGTTTTGAGGCTCGAGGTTGGGGTTGTATGATCTTGTGAGATTTTAGAGTTTAGGTTTGGCTTATCCTAGCATGTGTTGTGATGGTTATGACCTTGGGAGATCGTGAGGACTAAGAGTTGTTATCCTAGAATGGTTACGGATTATGATCTTGCGAGATCAGTGGGACTAGAAGTCTAAGGACTTCTAGCATGTGAGAGAGATGTTGATCGTGTGCCTTTTTACAGGCGTTGAGTGTCTTCCTGCGGGAAGCTGAGAGCGGGATATAGCGGGATTATCTTTGGGACGAGGTAAGTCTTCGGACTTACTTAGCTCGTATTCTTTGTATTAGCATTATTGTGTGTTGGGTGGTGTGTATTTATTATTTTACTATTTATAACAACTAAACCGGAAATTGGATTACCGACCTTTATATTATTTGGCCCAAGTGTATGATAACGGGCGGTGACATCACTGCCTGGCTCCCCGTGAGAGCTAGGGGGATCTCGGCGACTGGCCCGTGCTGGTTAGACGGTCGGAGGCATCCGACCGTTCCATTGCCGGAAGAAGGGACCGAGGCGAGTTTCGGAGGATTCTCGTGTCACAAAAGAAGTTGAACTAGAAGGGGATATGACTTAATAAATAAAGATAATAAACCGGATTTGTGTGCTTTGAGTATGTTGTGTGACTATGTTGAATTAATTGTGTTTGTGCCTTTCCCTTTAATTCTAATGCTTCGAATGTGAGCTAACGGTTTTATACCGAATGTTGTAGTTTGCCTTGCAGGTTAGGAATGCGGTCGAGAGATCCGGAAGAGTGGGCAGCCGGGGTTCCGTACATTTTAGGAGGGGTTTTGGTTAGAGTCGTGTTGTGTTTTGTTCTTCGGTTATTGTGTTTTGTATGCCACGTGTATGGCGTTTAGTCTTTGTTTTGTATCTCGGCTGAAGTCTTTTGGTTGTTCGGTTTCGGGTTTCATTGCATTGCATAAAAATGTATTTCATTTTGGCCTTTATTTGTGCCTTGTTGCAAGATCCGGTAAAATTGTTGTCAAGCTAAGGGTCGGGACCCACTCTGAGGTCCCAACCCGTAGCATCCCGAATCCCGCGGATTCGGGGTGTTACACAAGGAATTAAGATAAAGAACTATAATCTCAAACTAACACACCATCTAAGGGAATAGAATCAACCTTTACCGGGTAAGTCTCAAGCTAACTCACAAAGATGGGATGAAAGCACACTCAAACCCCAATAAAGGATAATCCTTTATTACCTACACTTATGATCTTAGGTAAACAAACTAAGGAATTACCGGGTAAGTCTCATCCTAGGCTTGCATTGAACCAGGAAAGGTGTAATAAGAATAGGATTTGGCAAACTCTAACACTTAACTCTCAGTTTAGGATCAGATAAGTCACCTCGATCAGAAGAATTCCACCCCGGCCGAGGTGTTCATCGACTGAGTTAGATGCTTAGGGTTAAGGTTAAGGACTCGAACTTTCAGGGTCCTACTCGAATCTAAGATTATTCTATCATTGTTTTTCCCACAACCTTCAGCCAATCACCCTAGAATCACACAAAGAGATTAGCCACTCATCATCATGAAAGTATTAATCAAATATATGGGAAGAAGGTGAATATTTGAACAAGAAGAATTTAATGGAAAGACTTCAATAACTTAATCAAATATCACAACAAAAGCGTTCCTTGGATAGAAATCCAACAAGACAAGACAACAAGGAAGAGAATCTAAGGTAATCTTACAAGAAAACCTCCAAAAGCTATAAAAGCTACAATCTTCCTTCTTCAACCTTCAAAAAGGTCCTTCAAATCTCCCAACTGGAGTATGGTTGCTGTGGGTATAATCACGATCTTGTGCTGATAGCGGATGTCGGATTTGTGGGAAATCCGACCCTTTTTATAGGAAAATTACTCTCCAAAGATAAGATATCTTAGAAAGATCTCTTCCCATAAAAATAGGTAAAATATATGATCTAGTATATCTTCTTCCTTCTAGGAGCCAAGCCCAAAAATATAAGATCTCTTTCCAAAGATAAAAGATCTCAGCCAAGAATAAAATATTCTCGCCGCGTCCCAGGTTTTCGCCTTGGTCGAGTCGACTTCTCTGGATCACCTCGGTCGAGGTGAATCTGTGGTCAACCGAGGTGAATCACAACTGAATGTGAAATCTCTCAAATTTGGTCCAAAGTGAATCTCTAATCCATGGCTATGCTTCCTGGTGTAACACCCCGAATCCGCGGGACTCGGGGCGCTACGGGTTGGGACCTCACAATGGGTCCCGACCCTTAGCTTGACAACAATTTCACCGGATCTTTCAACAAGACACAAATAATGGCCAAAACGAAATACATTTTTATGCAATGCAATGAAACCCGAAACCATATAAACAAAAGACTACAGCCGAGTCAACAACTCAAACGACCAAACGTCGAAAACATACAATACATTATTATATCTACAAGACTCCACCCACAAACCCATCCTACAATGTGCGGACCCCGGCTGCCCACTCTTCCGGATCTCTCGGCCGCGTCCCTAACCTGTAAGGTAACTACAACAATATCGGTATAAAACCGTTAGCTAGCATTCAAGGCATTAGAATCATGGTATTGGCACACACACACATAAGGCATCATAAACACACAACATGTTCCAAAACACACAATCCGGTTTATTATCTTTTTATTATTAGGTCATATCCCGTTCTAATTCAACTTCTTTTGTGACACGAGAATCTTAAAGATCTCGCCCTTGTCCCCTTTCACCATACGGGTTTGTACTTGATGCGGATCAGCATCACCCGATGGGCTGGTCGCAAGGCACCTCCCAGTCATCCCCATTTTGGACTAGACAAGCGGTCACCGCCCGTTATGATACACTTGGGCCAAATATAAACATATAAAGTCGGTGGTCCTATTACCGGTTTAGATGTTATAACATAAGCAATAAACACACACATAAACAATAAACACACACCACCAAATACGCATCGAAACTAATACGAAGAATACAAGCTAAGTAAGTCCGGAGACTTACCTCGTCCCAAAGATAATCCCGCTAACCACCGCTCTCAACTTCCCGTAGGAAGGCACTCAACGCCTGGTCAAGACAAGGCACACAATCAACATCTCTCTCACATGCTAGGAGTCCTTAGACTTCTAGTCCCAATGATCTCGCAAGATCATAAACCAAACCATGCTAGGATACTCTCGTTTAGTCCACAACCTCAACAATCATACAAACTCAACCCCTAAATTCTCACAAGCTCAACATACAACTTAAAGTCATAAACAACCTCACAAGATAATATCAACTCCTCAAGCCTTACAACATTTTACAATCCTCAAACACTCACCTAGGTCCATAGCCACTACTTGGTATTCACTCTAAGTTATGCTATAACCAACCTAGCATGATACTACTATTACTACTAAACATAACTAGATCGAGGGGAAAGAATACTCACACGACGTCAAAAGACGGAAGTCGTTTTAACGGATGTCGACTTGGACTCGTTAGGCCTTTATTGGGACGCTTCCGAACCTAACATCAAAACTATACAAATTTAGCTTATACGCTAAATTTGAACGGAATAATTAACATATATAAATCTAAGGAAAACCCCACTTTTAAAACCCAAGTTAAAACCGTAAATATATATTCCGGACAAATTGTATAACATCATAACCCAAGGTTAAACTCATTTTTAAAGTCAACGTTAAAATCCCGTAATTAAATCTTTCAGCCATAACCCGCAATAAATTCAAAAAGGGCATAATATATATGGTATATATAAATATAAGAATATCCCCGCAATTAACATCCAATGTTAAAACCCGCTAACACATTTTCCGGGGCAATTTATACACTTATATAAACATGGGGCATAATCTGCAAATACATTTCTGGAACCAAAACTGTAAATAATTCTGCAGGGTTATATTTTCAAATTTCTCAAAACTTGGGTCAAATATGTAAATGAAAAATACTGGATACAAATTGTAATAATACCAAATTTGAGGGGGCTGATATAATAAGAATAATAGGGTTTCCCCCTTCTTTTCATTTCTGTAAACCGCAGATCTACAATAGAGCAGAGGAGGCGCAAGGCTTTGGATGCGCAGGGTCAGGGAAAAAGGAAGGCAGGGGCGGCGGAAGAGGCAAAGGCAGGGCAAGGCGGAGCTCCCTTTCCCGGCGTCATTCCTGGCGTTTCTCCAATTGCAGAGTTCGAGAGAGAAGACAAGTGGGGGTGGCAGCCTTCGATCAGCCGTCAGCTCGAGGAGAGAGAGAGATGTTGCAGTGACTCCAGCGACCTGTTGCAATTGTTCGAGACAGGGGCTCGAGGGTGGCTTTGTGCCGTGGAGAGGTTTCGTTTGAGGTGCAAGAACAGAGGAAGAAAGAAATGGAAGACTGGGGAAGATGGAGGCAAACAGGGGAAGGAGGTGAGGCGGTGTCACCGTGCAGGGTGCCCTGCTGGTGGTGGTTGCCGCAGAAGATGAAGAGAGGAGACCAACGGCTTGCTGTTGCAAGGAGAGGTGGTCACAACTTAGGTAGGTCAAAGAGCGGTCCGGGGGAGATGGAGAGCAGATCATGAGAGGTATAGAAGATGAGAGTGTGAGGTGTAGTGATGGCTGGGGAGCTGAGGGGTCGGCTAGTCTGATGCAGGGCCAGGCCTAGAAGCAGCTTGGGCGGCAAGGACAGCCAAGGGCCAAGAGAGGCAAAACGCCCATATCATCTGGCGCATAAGGAAAAGAAGGCAAAAACAAGGGAGAGGGAAAAGAAAAGGAAAAATAAATAAATAAAATGAAATAATATAAACTTCCAATAAACTCGATCTAAACTACCGGAACGGGATTTTTGGTTCGGAAAAACCTTTCGGAAATTTCCGTAAAATAAAAGTAATACGGTATCCAAAATATAAATATACTCGGAATAAATACTTCACGTTGTAAAATAATTTTAATTAATAAAAATATTAATGTTAGTATATTATTGATAAAAGTCGGAAAAATAAATATCGAAAACGCTCCAAACTTTTGGGCGTTACACCTGGATGGTTCCTTATGTTCCTGAATGTAGCTCCAATGACTCCATAGCTCCTTTTGCTCCTTTTTGATGCAAAACGTGCCATTTTACCTACGATTACAACAAAACTAGGTGTAGATCTCGATTCTCGCAAAGGTAGATGAAATGGTAATATAATCGCATAATATACATACAAACATGCAGATTATGAAAGATAAAACGTCCAAACAAACCCCAAAATATAGACTATAATTCATGCTATCAAAATACCCCATACTTAGCCCTTGCTTGTCCCCAAGCAAGTTCCGCATATAAAAGACAATATAGAATGGATTATAAGTCAATAAGATCAATGAAAAGTCTTTCAAAAACATTTTGATGGTGTGCTACAATCATAGATCACTCTAAGAGAATACTTCGTGGAATTTAAAATCCAAATATGATCAAAACATTTTATAAATATAGGAAAGTTGTTTATCTTTGCATAAAATCATAGAATGCATAATAAATTATAATTATCGAAATTAATCATGCATAATCCAGTTTAAACCACTAAGTCAATCAACAAGCTCGAGGTCTCAAGGTCTTCCCAAAAGAAAGGTCAAGAAACGTGTAGGGTAGGGATGTATGTAAGGTAATGTGGTGCTAGAATCCGGGAAAAGGATATACTTCACTTTCACTTTGACTTTCAACATCTTCCACCAATAAGCTTTTCTTATTTCACACTTTTTCTTTTTACTTTACTTTTTGGGATGCATGGACAGAGGTGCACAATAACTGAAGCCTAAGAAATCAGCAATCATCAATTTCTTGAGATGCATCAAACCCTTGATGCACTTACCATGACCCGTTAGGAATACCGCTCAATCCGACTTTGGCAAGACACAAACACCCGGCTATGTGAATGGTGCCGTGTTACTCATCATCATGATTGACTTCCCCAAACCTATTTCTTTCTTTCTAACACTTTCACTTCCAGCCCACTTCTCAACTTTTACTTGCTTTCACCACTTTGCTTGCTTCCAAATTCCCGGATAGATAAAGGGAGGCAAAATGTATATGAGGGGCTAAGCATGATCAAGAAGAAGAAGAGAGAAGAATGAATTGCCTTGGTCTTTCCAGGAAGAAAGTGAGAGAACTCATAATGTGGTGTCAACCTTCAAATTCAACATAATTTGGATAAAAACAAAGTATTAAACATGCCAATAATTTCAAACAAAGCATTTAGCAACTTAAACATATTATAAAACCTTTCAAACACATAAAGAATTTCAAAACCAGTCAGTAAGCAAGATCTTCACTGAGATCATATCCATATAAGAAACAAAAAAATCGTTTTCGAAAACTCTCAGTTAACCCACCTCGGTCGAGGTGTTCTTAGGTCAACCGAGGTGAAACGCCTCGTTCGGCCAGAACTGCCCCGGTCGAGGTCCAAAAATTTTTTTAACACAGTTTTCTTTCAATTTCGACGTTTTTCTCAATCAAATAACCTGTAAGTATGCATGTAGTCTCAGATAAACACATAGAAGCAAAAGTGAAGCATAAATATAGATATCCGGTCAAATAGAGTCATACATCAAATAAATGTCAAGTAATACACAAATACCCCATACTTGGGACACACTGTCCCAATGGGTCAAAATAAGTCTAAGAGAATAAAAATACTCACCGGATAATAAGCTAAACTGCATAAAAATAAGAAAGAAAATCCTGCAGCTCCTCAATAGTCCTGATCCGGTGGTGGTGGTGGTGGTGGTGGTGGCACATATGGATACTGGGATGGGTCAAATGGATAACCCATGGTCTGCTGAAACTGGATCTCCATCATCCTGCACTGATAGTGTTGTCCCTCTAGCATCTGATGAGTCCAACTGTCGATCTGTCGGTGCTGGGTAGAAAATCTCTCATGCATGTCCACAGTAAGGGCAACATAAGAGTCGATCATCTCATCCGTCAGATCATCGATCCGACGGTGAGCCTCTGGATCTCTATGTCGGCGAGCTCTACGCCTAGAAGGTCTCAATGGTGATGCAGCAGGTGCAGGCTCAGCCTCAGTGTCATCGTCCAGATCTATGACCGGTGCACTGGGTCCAGCAGTATCCGTCCCTGTATCCATCGGGACTCCATCATCCTTGTCATCAGCAGTCTCCTCATCATCTACCTCCTCCTCAGCTGGGGCAGCTGCTGCCTCTCTATAATCCTCCATCAGTGGAGCCCAAGCGGTCCCTTTTATACCCTTTCTGGAACTGCTATCACCTCGGTCGAGATGGTCTCGACTGGACCGAGGTGGTACGGACCGAGGTGGTTCTTCAGAAACCCTAGTCGCCTCGGTTGCTCAAGAATCATCTCGGTTGAGGTGCTCTGATAGCAACCGAGATGCCTCAGTCAAAACTTCGTCTTCTCAAATTCTCGATCTTCTGTCCTTCCAGTTATGCTCCTTCCTTAGATGTCTCCTGTTATCTGTCTAGAACGCCAAAAACAAAACAAAGCAAAGCAAAAGCAAAAACTATCTAAGCTAGACTAGAAAAAAGGAAAAGAAAGCAATACCTTAGGTTGCCTCCCAAGAAGCGCTTGGTTTAAGGTCGCTAGCTGGACCATGATGCGTCTCAAACGAGGTGGGAGGTGTCCTCACCCCATACTTCACCTCCATCGTGGGGTGAAGTGAGTAAGTCTATCAAGCGCTCCAACAAGTGTAAATGCTCATCGGGGAATGAATCGTCTATGGGTGGGTCGTCCTTCTCGCGTGAAGATGCAGATAGCCGGCTGAGGTGATCCGCAACGGAATTTTCGGATCCCTTCTTATCACGGATCTCTAGATCAAACTCTTGAAGCAAGAGAATCCATCGAATAAGGCGTGGCTTGGCATCTTTCTTAGCCAACAAGTAACGAATGGCTGCATGGTCGGTGTAGACAATGACTTTCGCCCCAACTAAATAGGAACGAAACTTCTCGAGAGCATATACAACCGCCAATAATTCTTTCTCGGTGGTAGCGTAGTTGCGTTGTGCTACATCTAGCGTCTTGCTAGCATAGTAAATGGCGGTGGTCCGACCATCCTTCTTCTGTCCAAGCACCGCTCCTACGGCTACATCACTAGCATCGCACATGATCTCAAAGGGCAAGGTCCAATCCGGAGGTTGGATAATGGGAGCGGAGATCAACGCTTCCTTAATCCTGTAAAAAGCATCAAGACACTCCTGCAAAAACTCAAAAACAACATCTTTATTCAAGAGGTTAGTTAGAGGTTTAGAAATCTTAGAGAAGTCTTTGATGAATCTCCTGTAGAAACCTGCATGCCCGAGAAAACTCCTCACTCCTTTAACAGAACAAGGGGGAGGGAGTTTCTCAATAGTCTCGATCTTAGCGCGATCGACCTCAATGCCTCGATTAGAAACGAGGTGTCCTAGCACAATGCCTTCGTTAACCATAAAATGACACTTCTCCCAATTCAAAACGAGATTAGTGTCTTCACATCTTTTAAGCACTAGAGAAAGGTTAGATAGGCAATCATCAAAAGAGGAACCATATACAGAAAAATCATCCATAAATACCTCCATGATCTCCTCTATGTACTCGGAAAAGATAGCAATCATGCATCGCTAGAAGGTAGCGGGTGCGTTGCACAATCCAAATGGCATCCTCCTATAAGCAAATGTCCTCCATGGACAAGTGAAAGTGGTCTTCTCTTGATCATCCGGATGGATAGGAATCTGGAAGAATCCACTATTACCGTCTAAGTAGCAAAAGTGTGAATGTTGGGTCAACCGCTCGAGCATTTGATCAATGAAGGGAAGTGGAAAATGGTCCTTTCGTGTGGCCGTGTTCAGCTTCCTTTAATCGATGCAAACCCTCCAGCCCGTAACGGTCCTCGTTGGGATCAACTCGTTGTTCTTATTTGTCACAACGGTCATCCCTCCTTTCTTCGGAACTACATGCACCGGGCTAACCCACTTGCTGTCCGAGATAGGATATATGATACATGCATCCAACAACTTAAGAATTTCCTTCTTCACAACCTCTTTCATGATCGGATTTAACCGTCTTTGAGGTTCCCGTGAAGTCTTATGATCATCCTCCATTAAAATTCTATGCATGTAGAAAGAGGGCTTGATGCCAATAAAATCATCTATAGTATAACCCAAAGCCTTTTGATGCTTTCTCAAGACATGCATTAGTTTAGATAATTCAGTTTCGGAAAGGGAAGCACTAACAATAACGGGATAAGTGGAATCCGGTCCAAGAAAGACATACCTCAAGTGATTTGGGAGTTGTTTAAGCTCCACAACTGGGGGTGCTTTTTGGGGGGGTTCTTGCTTCCTCCTTCCAGTGGAGTAGATCCACAAACTAGACTTTCGAAAGTCTCAGTTGAAATCGTCTCGTCATCGACCTCGGTCGAGGCGCAGAGGTGTTGACCGAGATGTTCTTCAGTCGCCTCGCTCAGTCCAGGAAGTGCCTCGGTCGAGGTACTGCAACTGAAACCGAAACTGGAGATCTTTGTCTCCTGGATTAGCTTCTCGGTTTTAGCTCCTGGATCCTCTTCCAGTGCTTTTAAGCTCCGTATATCTGCATCACAAGAAGCATCTATACCTTCCTCCATTAAACTGAAGCTAATAACTCTTTCGAGTGGATCGTTAGTAAGGATAGAGCTCACCAATTCTCTTGATTCTTCTTCATCGTAGATGTTGAAGATATCATCGCTCAGCTGCTCCCCTTTCATGGCTGCAAGTAATGCGAACTCCACCTCATCGCCGCCAATGTTGAACTTCAACTTGGCGTTCTTGCAATCCACGTTGCAACCCGAAGTTGCTAGAAATGGTCTCCCGAGAATGATAGGAACAGGATAATCTGCAGGAATGTCAAGCACAACAAAATCTATAGGTAAATAGAAGTTACCTAACTTGACCGGACCGTCCTCCAAGATTCCCACGGGATGGGTGATGGAGCGATCCGCCATATATAATCGAATCTTGACCGGCTTGGGCTCTCCAAGTCCGATCTTCACACATAGCTCCAGCGGGATGATGCTCACGCTGGCTCCTAGATCACAAAGGGCTTCACAAGTGACATTCCCAACTTGAATGGGAATGCAAAATGAGCCGGGATCTCTCAATTTAGGTGGCATCTTCTCCTTCATGATTTGAATGAGCTCCGAGGATTTAGATGTCATCCTAACTTCACCAAAATCTTCCAGTTTCCTCTTCCTTGATAGAATCTCCTTCAAGAACTTCCCATAGGCGGGCATGCCTAGAATAGCATCAAGGAAAGGAATGTTAATGTGCAGTTTATTCATCAAGTCAAGGAACTTACCAAAGTGCTTGTCTAGATGTGCTCTGGCCCTTGACTGGGAGAATGGAAGTGGTGGTTTGTATGCAGGAGGTGGAACATAAACTTCCGTTTTCCCCTCCACTTTCTGTGGCTCCACCTCGGTTGGCATCTCGGTCAAAGTGTTCTTCGACTGCATCTGGACCGAGGTGGTCTTCATCGGTACTGGCAGCGACCGAGGCACTGGATCTGCAGTTTTCAGTCCACTCCTCGTAGTTATGGCCATGATCTTGCCCTTGGGGTTGCTTTCCGTCCTTGCTGGAAGCTTCCCTGGATCTCTTGGCGCTTCATTCGCCCTACTTGCAAGTTGTTGTTCAAAGGCTTTTTGGGCGTTCGAAAATGAAGTCATAGAAGTCTTCATAGCATTAAGCTTGATCAAGATAGCCTCCAGAACTGCGTCTTTCTTTTCCGGCTGGGACGAACTTGATCCTTGCCCCTGACTTTTTAATGGAGTAGAGGAAGAAGAAAAGGAAGAGAGGAAAGGTTTAGAGGAATCGTTAGAGTTGGAGTTTGAATGATTGTTACCAGAATTTTGGTTGTTCGCCCTCCAATTGTTGCTATTGGACCCTCTATTGATGTTGTTGTAATTGTTGTTCCGGGAACCGTTGATGTTGTTACGGTATCCATTGTTGTTGTTCCTTTGTCCTTGCTCTTCTTTCTTGGTTTGAGCAACCAAGAGTTCCTTCACTTGCTTCACGTCGTTCTTCAAAGACGTGAGTTGATTGTTGTTGGGCTGAGTTTCTTGGAAGTTAACTCTTTTAACTCCACCTTCAGCTCCTTGATGGGTGTACTTCTCCATATGCAAAGCTTGCTTTTTGATAAAGTCCCAAGCTTTGTCAATCGCCATGTCCATAAAGGTACCGGCGGAGAGTAGTTGGAGGTTGAACTGGGTGCTTCCGTCCAGTCCCTTGAAGTATATCTCCAATAATTCTAACTTTGGAATCCCATGGTGTGGGCAATCCAAAAGAATGTCCTTGAACCGCTCCCATGACTTGGACAAGCTCTCCTTGTCCTTCATAATGAAAGCGTTGATCTTCCCTCTCATTTCAGTGGTCTTTGAGGGGGGAAAGAATTTGGTCAAGAATTCCGTAGTCATCTCCTCCCATGTGCTAATTTTTCCTGGAGGAAGAGATTGATACCAAGTAAGAGCTCTATCTTTTAAAGAAAAGTAAAAAGGTCTTAGCTTGTAGTTGTTATTCTCAATTCTTGAGGGTCTCAAGGTCTCCATCAAGATCTCATAGTTTTGGAGATGTTGATGTGGTGATTCCTTCTCTAGCCCTCCGAACTAGCATTGGCTAATCATGGATAGAACTTGCGGTCAAAGTTCATAGTCATGGTCCGCTGGAACTCCTAGGTTAACTCCTGGACACCTCAATTGTTGATTAGGGTTCATCCTTTGACCTAGGGTTTGTGGGATTCCTGCAAGAAGAGCGCCTCGGACTGGCATCCGGTACTGGAACCTGCCTCAGTCGAGGGTCAGCAAATGGGACCTGCATCGGTCCAGCATCGGGAATTGGATCTTCCCTCGGTTGAAGTTGATATTGGTCTCTCAAAGCTGCCATATCCGCTTCGATTACTTCAGTCCTGGTGCGAGTTTCTTCTTTCTCTTGTCTTAGCTCTTCGCTGCTGAGGCGTAGCAGCTCTAGCGCCTCTTTCAACTCGGCCTCAAGATCGCGGTTGTCTTGGTGGGCCATCTTCGCTTCTCTTAAGCGTCGTTTGTATGTCTTTTCTGGTTTGGGATCGTAAGGAACGATTTCCTTCCCAGTGCGGGTTCTTCGCATATACCTTAGAAAGAACCTGTAAAAGTCACTCAAGTAGAGTGGTTAGTAGACACGGGGGCAAGTGCCCCAAGAGCAAACCGTAACCGGCTCGGTCTAGACCAAATCCCCGGCAACGGCGCCAAAAACTTTTTCGCTCCAAACGGTGTGTGCAAGCTTTAAATTTATAACCCTAGACATAAGCTTAAAACAAGGATGCGAACCCGCAGTGTACGGGTCAATCGTAGTAAAAAGCAACGAATTCCAGGGGTCGATCACAGGGACTTAGTGAAACAAAGTCCAATTACGGTATGCTTAAGCAATCACTAACCACAAAGCAATTAAAACAATCAAAGATGATATAGAAGTCAATAAAGAAAACATGCAATTCTAGGGATTAAACCATCTAGTTGTGGTTCCAACTCAAGATCTATAGATAAGCGGACAAAGATGAGGTTTTTGCATAGGGAAGGTGTTACTAAAGTGGAATAGATCACTGGGTAAGTCTCACTACTCACTAATCCAAAACCGTAACTCCTATTACCGGGTAAGTCTCAAGGAATTAAGATAAAGAACTATAATCTCAAACTAACACACCATCTAAGGGAATAGAATCAACCTTTACCGGGTAAGTCTTAGGCTAACTCACAAAGATGAGATGAAAGCACTCTCAAACCCCAATAAAGGATAATCCTTTATTACCTACACTTATGATCTTAGGTAAACAAACTAAGGAATGACCGGGTAAGTCTCATCCTAGGCTTGCATTGAACCAGGAAAGGTGTAATAAGAATAGGATTTGGCAAACTCTAACACTTAACTCTCAGTTTAGGATCAGATAAGTCACCTCGGTCAGAAGAATTCCACCCCGGCCGAGGTGTTCATCGACTGAGCAAGATGCTTAGGGTTAAGGTTAAAGACTCGAACTTTCAGGGTCCTACTCGAATCTAAGATTATTCTATCATTGTTTTTCCCACAACCTTCAGCCAATCACCCTAGAATCACACAAAGAGATTAGCCACTCATCATCATGAAAGTATTAATCAAATATATGGGAAGAAGGTGAATATTTGAACAAGATGAATTTAATGGAAAGACTTCAATAACTTAATCAAATATCACAACAAAAGCGTTCCTTGGATAGAAATCCAACAAGACAAGACAACAAGGAAGAGAATCTAAGGTAATCTTACAAGAAAACCTCCAAAAGCTATAAAAGCTACAATCTTACTTCTTCAACCTTCAAAAAGGTTCTTCAAATCTCCCAACTGGAGTATGGCTGCTATGGGTATAAACACGATCTTGCGCTGATAGCGGATGTCGGATTTGTGGGAAATCCGACCCTTTTTATAGGAAAATTACTCTCCAAAGATAAGATATCTTAGAAAGATCTCTTCCCATAAAAATAGGTAAAATATATGATCTTGTATATCTTCTTCCTTCTAGGAGCCAAGCCCAAAAATATAAGATCTCTTTCCAAAGATAAAAGATCTCAGCCAAGAATAAAATATTCTCGCCGCGTCCCAGGTGTTCGCCTCGGTCGAGTCGACTTCTCTGGATCACCTCGGTCGAGGTGAATCTGTGGTCAACCGAGGTGAATCACAGCTGAATGTGAAATCTCTCAAATCTGGTCCAAAGTGAATCTCTAATCCATGGCTATGCTTCCTGGATGGTTCCTTATGTTCCTGAATGTAGCTCCAATGACTCCATAGCTCCTTTTGCTCCTTTTTGATGCAAAACTTGCCATTTTACCTACGATTACAACAAAACTAGGTGTAGACCTCGATTCTCGCAAAGGTAGATGAAATGGTAATATAATCGCATAATATACATACAAACATGCAGATTATGAAAGATAAAACGTCCAAACAAACCCCAAAATATAGACTATAATTCATGCTATCAGTGACTTCGAGCCAAGCCAGTAGTAACCCAGAAGAGGCCGGTTACGAGCCCATTAACAGCTCCTTCAGGCGGACCACACAGCTCCTTCTCAGCCCAGCTTCTGCATAGCCCACAGCAGCCCCAACATCCTTTGCACTCCAGCCCAGTATGCACAGCTCCTCTCCAGCCCAGTATGCACAGCTCTTCTCGCAGCCCAGAAGTACAAATGCATGATGCAGCCACTCTTCTGCCCTGGTGAATGCTGAATGTAACGGCTGAAATCAATGCCCTCCCTTGATGGCCTTCACTCACGTAACAGCTAAGGGGGTAGGAGAAACCGCTTACCATTTAACGTCTGAAGAATCCTCCCTCTTGCCTTCTTCACTACTGCGTACAGAAGATCGACCCAAACTACTTCCGGACCAAGTTGCCAGCTACAAACCGGAGACTCGCAGCCACCACTCCAGGGACGAACAGCATTAAACTTTCTACACACAGACTCCTGAGTAAATTGACTGCTGGATCTCTCTCGCTCTCTCTTTTCCCTATACGTTCATACCTTTCCGCTCTCTCCCTCCCTCCATCTGCGTTTATACTAATCTCCGGAACTCACATACAACTTCTTCTCTATGCCGAATGGATACTTAACTCGACTGCACCACGTGATCCACACCCCGCTGTCCCTAAGCCACTGCTGTTGAGCCAAAGCAGCCCAGCCTTCACTGCTTATGCTCCTGTCACGAACTAGACCACAACAACAGCAACAACAAGCACATTGTCACGAAAAACAGCCAGCTTGATGACCAGATTTAGGTATGCTAAACTCATTATTTTTGGCTGCTTTTCGGATATGTCATAGACAGTATTGCAGAGTAAAGCATACTAAAATTGTAGAGGAATCGGAGTTACGGTTTGAGAGTTATTGTGTTTTGTATATATATGTGCTGAGTGTTGGGGAAAACAGCAAGTGATGCTGTTTTGTGAGATGGTTTTGAATAAGCTTTTGATCTCCGTTGGACTTGAATTTTGGATATGATATAGTTGACATATTGTTGTAGAACATATTAAAATTTGAGAGGCATCCAGCGAGTGGTTTGGGATTTATGATTTTTCCAAGATTGAGTCGTAAGCAGTCTTTCTGTTGTGCTGAAATTCGGTTTTGTGAGATAGTTTAAATAGGATTTTGATCTCATTTGCGGCTAAATTTTGGATATATTATAGATAAGATTTTACGGTAGAACATATCAAAATTTAGGATAAATCCAGCGAGTAGTTTAGGAGTTATGATTTTTCAAAGTTAAGACAATGTGCTACTTGTTAAGTGTTGTACCCAATTTTAGAAATTTTTGTAGAAGCGATGCGTTAACAGTTTTAAAAAATTCTTTCTCCTACGAGTAGATAGGATATCATAGATGACCTAGGGAATTATTTCGGAATTTTTATTAGATTTTTCGAATTTTATATCTGAAGTTGTAGTCGGACTTTAGTGACTTTTCGGGAAATAGAAAATGAGTAGTTTTTCTAGTTGTTACTTAAAATCATCCTAGATAGTAGAATATGGTTAGTTAGCCTCAAATTTTAATTTAAGTACATATTCCGAGTTTTTGGAAATTCCGGGACCAAGGGTAAAATAGTCATTTTACCATAAATTGGTACTGTATTAAATTTTGTTCTAATAGGACCTACTACCTTAGAAGTGTTAGACTTCTAATTACCAAGAAAATGTGCTGACACACTTGCCTCCTTTGACAGGCAACCGAGTAATACAATTACAGATTGAGTTGTGATTAAGAGAGTCGAGATCTGATTCAGCTAAGTCAACGGACTTACTTAGTTGGTTTCTTGTATGAGTGTAATGTGTATGAGTGGTGTTTGTTAGTTATGATAAACAACGAAACCGGATTAGGCCGACTTTATTATTTACGTAATGTACCCAAGTGTATGATAACGGGTCGTGATATCATCTGCCTAGCTCTTGCGAGAGTCTAGGAGGTTCCCTGCGACCAGCCCAGTCCGGTAGACGGTCAAATGCATTAGTACCATTCCGCGTTGGTAAACGAGGACAGGGGCGAGGTTTGGGAATCCCTCGTGTCACAAAATAAGTATCAATAGTAATAACCTATCACCTAATTAAAGATAATAAAAGGTTTGAGTGTTGCATGTTGATTGTGTATATTGTGTGTTTGTGCTTTTACCTTTATACTTATGCATAGAATGTTAGCTAACGGTTTTATACCGCATGTAGATGCCTTGCCGCTTAAGACAGTTGTAGAGAGATCCAGAGGGAATGGTCAGCCGGGTCCACGTACTCATTTAGTTGGGGACGGGAATGTCTTATGTTCTTCATATATGTCGTTTTGGTACCTTTGCTTTGTAAGGCTGATACATATTCTTCATGTATATATTGTTTAAAGTTTTCAAATGTTTTAAATACTTTTGTGCCTTGTTGTAAGATCCAAGTTAAATTGTTGTCAAACTAAGGTCGGGACCCATTGTGAGGTCCTAACTAGTAGCTCCCCGAGTTCTCAGAATTTGGGGTGTTACTTAAGTCCTTGTGATCAACCCCTGGAATTCTTGCTTTTATTATAATTGACCCGTACACTGCGGGTTCGCAACACTGTTCAAGCATACTTCTTGGGTTATAAATTTAAAGCTTGCACACACCTTTTGGAGCGAACACGGGATCAAAGACGTAAAGTGGGATCCTGTTCTCGTAGCTGTCGCCCTATTTTATAGAAAACAAATTAGGGTTTAAAAGATCTCCTTTTGCGTTGATGGCATGGCAATAACAGTACGGATATTTCCGAAGAAAATATCAGGTGACGCCATCAAAACCACGGCCGTGGTTTATACCGTGGAGCATCTCGACCTCTCTTTCCACGGGTTGTAATCAATGAATTAATAAAACCTCGGCCGTGGAAGTGTTCCTTTGGCCGTGGTTCCTTCTCTTAGACGTGTTTCCTCTTTGTTTCCTCCAAGACTTCACTTCATACTTCTCCTTAGGCTCTCCAATGCTTCCCATTGAGGTCCACTTCGATCAACACCTCATGAAAGTTCCATTTCCACTCCATATCAGCGCCAATTTTCCTAAAATCATCACAAAGCTTGTGTAGATGTCCATTCCAACAAAATAGGTGAATATGATCATAAATGTTACGAATATACGTCCGTGTACACAAAAGAAAGGGAAAAACTACCCATATGCACATCTAAACTAACGTCATATTTCATGTTATCACTTGACCTATTGACAGGTCGCACACTCAGCTATATATCTCGTCACGTCTGGTTTCATACCTCCCCACCAAAATGAGCGTCTGAGATCCTGATACATCTTACTCACACCGGAATGTACTGAGTAAGGTGTAGAGTGAGCCTCTTGTAGGATCCGCTGTATCAGCTCTCGATCCAATGGTATACATACGCGCTCCAAGCGTTTCAAAACTCCATCGGCACCGACTGTAAATTGTGGCACCTCTCCTCGAGACACCTTGTCACGGATCTGTGTCAAAGTTGGGCAACTCTCCTTCTTCTATCGGATTTCTACCAACAGATCAGATAACATCTCCATGGCGGACAAATGGCTTTCGGAATCTGAGAAGTGGATATCAATCTCTATCCATGCCAAGTCTCGCTGTAATTGAGGTTGATTTGTCAGCCGAGCGATCACCATCTCTCGGGGAATCTTCCTATTGAAGGCATCAACCACTACATTCGCCTTCCTCGGGTGGTATAAGATCTCAAGATCGAAGTCCTTGATCAACTCCAACCATCTCCTTTGGCGGTTATTCAACTCCCGTTGAGTGAATATGTACTTCAGACTCTTAGGGTCTGTGAATATCCGACACATAGCTCCGTACAAATAATGTCTCCAGATCTTCAAAGTGTGAACAACAACAACTAAATTGAGATCGTGGGTACGGTAGTTCTCCTCGTACGTCTTCAGCTGTCTAGACGTGTATGCTATGACCTTTTCCCTCTACATCAGAACACATCCCAAGTCAAGCTTGGATGCGTCACTATAAACCACAAAGTCCTCAATGCCCTCTGGTTGAGCTAAGATAGGAGCGGAGGTCAACCTCCTCTTCAGCTCCTCAAAACTTAGCAAGCATGGCTCGGACCACACGAATCTCGTAGACTTCCTCAGCAAGGAAGTAAGTGATCGGGCGATAACTGGAAAGCCTTCCACGAAACGACGGTAGTAGATCGCCAACCCTAGGAAGTTGCGTACCTCCTTGACTTTCCTAGAAGGCGGCCAAGATGCTACAGACTCGATCTTCGCCATATCTACCTTGATCCCTTTGGCGGAAATGATATGACCAAGGAATGTCACCTCAGACATCCAAAACTCACACTTAGAGAGCTTGGCATAAAGCTCTCTATCCTCCAGAACTTGGAGTACGATCCTTAAGTGTTTTTCATGCTTCTCTCTGTTGCGAGAGTATACCAAAATATCATCGATGAAGACCACCACGAATTGGTGTAGAAAATCGATGAAGATGTTGTTCATCAACTCCATGAACACTGCGGGCGCATTTGTGGGTCCAAAAGGCATCACCACAAACTCGAAGTGACCGTATATGGTCCGAAATGTCGTATTGGCTATGTCCTACTCTCTCATCCTCAGCTGGTGATATCCGGATCTTAGATCGATCCGCATAAACACTGAAGCTCCGTTCAGCTGGTCCAAAAGATCGTCGATACGGGGTAATGTGTACTTATTCTTGATTGTCACCTTGTTAAGCTCTCGGTAATCAATACATAACCTCATCGACCCGTCTTTCTACCTAGCAAAGAGTATTGGTGCACCCCAAGGAGATACACTAGGGCAAATGAAGCCCTTCTCAGCTAACTCCTCGAGCTGCTTCTTCAGCTCAAGCATCTCGATAGGTGTCATGCGGTAAGGAGCCTTTGAGATCAGTCTCGTCCCATACTCTAGATCAATGTCAAAGTCTACACTCCTTTGTGGAGGTAAACTTGATGGCTCTCCAAAAACGTCGGTAAACTAGCACGCTACCGAAATTTCCTCTAACGTTGGACTCATACTATCCTTCATGGCATAGAACCAAAAAGCCTCACAACCCCGACCGATAAGTCTTGCAGCTCACACTACACTAATGATTGTACCGATCTTTCCGAGATCCCATCCTTGAAAAATCTCTACACGGCCTGGCTCCGTAGTTACCGTTACCGTCCTCTTGCCAATGTCCAAAACAGCCTAATGTCGATCCATCCAATTCATGCCCATAATGACTTCTTCATGTACTAAGTACATGACGAAGAAGTCAGCTGGCCAATCGGACCTCCCAATCTAATAGGGCAATCACGAACCTCTCGTGTACCTCTAATATTACCCTCATCGGGTAATCCTATAAAGAAGGGTCTCCCCTCTATGGTAACTAAGACCAATCTATCTACACATGCATCAGATTTAAAGGAATGCGTAGAACCAGTATTTGAAAAGAACTCTGACAGATTAATCATTAATATGAATGGTACTTGTGGTCTCTAGAGCTTCCGACTCCACTACACTCCTCAGCTCGTAGACTCTAGCTGAAGCGTCTTTATTGTCTGACGTACCACCAACTCGTCCTTTACCTCTCCCTTGTCCCTGAGCAGAATCTTGAGGAGAGGAAAACCAGGAGCTCTCTGCTGTTGCTATTGAAATTGAGGTCTGTGTCCACTTCCTACAACGATGGCTGGTGAAGATCCCTGCTGAAATAGCGCCTTGCTCTGATGGCAAAACGCAGCTTTGTGTCCTAGCTTGCCACTGGAAAAGCAAGTCATTGCAGTCTTCTTACAATCATCTCGGATGTGTCTGACTCTTCCGTAGTTATGACACTGTCGTCCTTTGTCCGAACTCTACATCGTCTACTAGAAACCAGAGCGTCCAGGCGTCTGACTACGTTCGAATCCAGCTGCTCCATCTCCAGTACTGGATGGTCTAGTCCTCTGCCTCTTCTCAAGACCTCTTGTATGAGAAGCTCTCCTCTGACCCGATTGGTCTCTCTCATAAAAAGATGCTCTATCTAGATAGTCCGTCAAAGACTCGCAACGGAAACCAACAAGATAAGAGCGAGTTGACTCTCTCAACCTACGAGAGAAAAGATAAATATTTTGTTCCTCGGGTGGTGTAGACGGACCTAACAAAGATAATTATTCGCTCAAAAAGTGTGTGCGTCAAAGTCTTAATATTTATATCTAGAACTCAAAGCAAAGTGAACCCGCAGTGTACGGATCAGCTGTAGTAAGGTAAAAATTCCAGAGTCGAACTCAGGGATTTGGTGAGAATAAATTCGATTTCAATTATCTAGCAAAAAGCTTTTGTGATTAATAAAGGAAGAAATGATTCCAAGGATTCAAGTATCCAATTTCGGCTTTCGATTCAAGACACTTCTAAGTGATATAAGGACAGAGTTCATATTGCCAATATTATGTGTTCAAAGGTAGGTATCGTACGGTGAAGTTCCGAAACCTATTTGTCTAGTCCAAAGGTTCTCTCTATAAGGGTTGTTGAGGCTGCGATATAGAAAGATCTAAAGACAAGAATTATGTTCAAACTAACTATCTAAAACCTCAAGATATGACTCTCCAAGATAAAGAATAGAAAGCACATTTAAAATCTTAATAAAGAATGTTGAGTCTCTCTATTACCCAAATCTTGTAATCTTAATATATTAAATGTAGAAACAAGTTTGAAGTCTCTTCATACATTCAATTAGAGGTTAAAAAGGTCAATCAAGGTTGGGATTTAGGTCATGGTTAACTTTGGTTAAGGAATGAATCAATTAAAGTTCGACACGGTATTAAATCGGCCTACCATAAATAAATCGGACGATTTATCTCAAGAACAGGGCGATTTTCCTGTTTGTCGCAAAGTTAAAATCTAAACTCTCAGGGTCCAAATCTTTGAATGAGTTCAGTCTATCATCATCTAAGCCTTAATCATCAACTATTCTCCCCAGAATCACAGTGGTTTTAGCCAACCATTTTCAAAATCAAATCAAACTAAAGATTGAGTGAAATAATTTAAATAAACCCGAATCTTGAATAAAAACTCAATAACCTTCAAATCTGTAAACCAATCTCAAATGTAATCAATGTATCTCTCAATTAACTCAATATCGTGTTCAAAAACCACAAAGACTTCAATGGAATACAAAAATCTCACAAATATGATCAAGATTGACTTCCCGGCAAAAGTGCTTCAATCCTTCTCCTTGAATCTTCAATCTCTCACTAACGTGTAAAGATTTCCCGCTGCGGCCTTCTCGATTTCATTCCCAGGGTTCTCAACTATAGTTTCTTGCTAGTGGACCGTTTGGCAAAACCCTTCTCGAGCCCAAAGTTGATGGGCTTTACGTCGTCTTTTTATTTGGCCGAAAAACAAAGTAAATCGGGATGGCCGATTTATACATAAAACCGTTCGATTTTTAATGAAGAAAATCGTCCGATTTATATGTATAATGGCACGATTTTCTTCAACAAAAAGTGCTCGTCTTTTGGCTTGTTTGTGACTTCTCTAAGATTCCTTTAGCTTCCTTAATGACCTTAGATGCTCCTTGCTCCCCTTTTGCTTTCAAATCCACTCCATTTACCTATAATTCAACCAAAACTCATGTAGACCTCTATTTCTGAAATATTATTAAATAGAACGTAAAAGGCACACAAGTTCTCCTTAAATGCAAGGCAAATCGAGGTAAACCTCTACAATATGCATTATTATAATGGTATATAATTCATGTCATCAAAAACTCCTCTTGAAACTTTTTGACAATCTCAACAATAGGAAGATCATCGAATCCAGCCTCGAGAAAATCCTGAAGCCGATCTTTCCTCATAGCAGCAGGGCAATAGCGATCCCTCGAGAAAATCCTGAGTCTGATCCTGCTGCAACGTTTGTGTTATGTCGACTCGATGACCCTCTAGGCAACAAATCGCCTCCACATCTGAATCCAACTGGCCTAGCCAAAGCTCTACCTCCAATCAGTCTTTCCTCTAAAAGAAGAAACCTTCAACTAGTTGAAGGCCTTCAACCAACAGCCGGGCCTCGGCACTCTCACCTCGTCGGGAACACTAGCAACCTCGGCAGCTCTAGGTGGTGCAACAACAACCTGCATCACTCTCAAGGAAACCTCAGCTGATCTCGCGGGTACTGGTAGTGTTAGTGCACGTCCTCCAGTCCTAATAGCCTTCTCGACACTCTGCACGTAGTCGCAATATGCAAAAGCTCCAATGGATACTTGACAGGACTCGGTCGACTATGCTCTCTGGGCTCCGGACCTAGTGGCGGTCTCATTCCTAGGCTGAGGAACAACGCTCTCAACAACCTCTTTGACGAGCACTTTAGCGATAGGCGGATCAGCAACTGGTGCTTGGCCCCGACCTCTAGCTAGTGGAGGTCTCCCTGCGCGCCCTCGTCCACGGACGATAGGTGGAAGAGGTGGTCGACCCCTTCCTCGGCCTATAACAGATGTAGCTCTAGTACACGTCATCTACGATAAGGATATATATAGATTAGACATGTACAAATCCGGGTCGGCTCGTCCGCCCCTCCCCCCCCCCCCCCCCCCCCCCCCCCGAAAAAAAAAAGGTATGGACAACGTAATTGGACCGTTCGAGGCTGGCCTAGCCCGGCCCAGATTTGTGCGGGCCGGACATGGTTATTCATTTTAGCCTGCAGGCTGGCCTGGCCTGGCCCGGCCCGTATATATTATTATTTTTTTAAAATTTTTTTTATTTTTATCAAACCCTAACTCGTTTTCCGCCGTTTTGTTTTACCTTACCTCGCTTGCCGCTTCCTCAGTCCTCACTCCTCTCTAGCTCATCCCGCTCCTATCTAGCTCTCTAGCTCATCCCACTCCTCTTGCTCCTCTTTCTCCTCTCTGAATTAGAGTCCTCGATTGAAAGACCAGGTTAGTCTCTACTATCTCTACTCTCTAATCTCTAATCTCCAATCTCTATTAGATCTCTAATCTCTATCTTGCTTTAGTGCCGATTGGAACTTGGAAGGTTCTTCTCTCCCGGACTGTAGGTCGACTACACTACTCCAGGCTCTCAGGTTTGTTGTGATTCTCTCTAATCTCTAATTCTCTATTTTTCTGTGTGGTTTGCATTGCTCCAATCTCTAATCCATCTCTATCTTGGTCTCGTGACTCAATGTCAACTGGAACTTGGAAGGTTCGTCTCTCCCGGACTGCAACTCAACTACACTGCTCCAGCCTCTCAGGTTTGCTGCTCTTCTCTCTTATCTCATATTCTCTATTTTTCAGTAGTTTGTTATCCAAATTATTTCAGAATATGTTCACATAGGGTTGATTTGAAATTTGTTTGTTTACAAAATATCTATGATGTTCAAAATTATAATGACAACATTCAGTTGGTGATTGAACCTCTTGTAGTGGTTCATATGAAACTTGTTTGTTTACAAAATATCTATGATGTTCAAAATTATAATGATAACATTTAGTTCGTGATTGAACCTCCTATAGTGAGTGCACTTTTTTTACCACAAGTATGTATGCATGATGTTCAAAATTTGTGTATATCCAGTAAGTGCACTTTTTACCACAAGTATGAAATTATTTCAGTAGTTTGCAATCCAAACTATTTGTCTCTTATTCATAGACAAATTGCTTTCTATAGTTATTTACTAATGTAATTGGTTACGTGTAAGAAGATTCGAACCCGGTAACAAAGTTGTTTATATTAAAATTTATAACAATTGTTTTCTATAGTTATTTACTAATGTAATTGTGTTTTTTGGTTTATAATTTGGTAGGTCGTTCAAGTTCTTTCAAGATTGGTAAGGCACCTCGAATTGAAGTGAACGATGAAGAATAAGAGAGGATCTTCCACGAAATTGGCATTGTCCACTGATTTCATTTTGTTTACATTGAATGTTGAGTATTTTCCACAATTTGTGTGACTTGTGTCATTTAATCTGATTTCATCTAGGTTGTTGTAAGTCTATTTTTATTGATTATGGGATTTACGGGACTCGTGTAGTTATGTTGGTTTTTCGCTTAGGGTTACGGGATTTACGTGACTCGAGTAGTTGTATTGATATCAGTTTTGTTTACTGTGTATGTGTTGTCCTAAAATTTACAAGGGAAAACAACATTCTGTTGTCTAGATTAAAAAAAACTCGGGCGGACCGGCCCATCAGCCCGCCCGATTTTTTATATGGGTGGTCACGAACAGGTAAAGTGGCCCGAACAAGCCGTGCCGGACAAGCTCGGCTCGTACAATTCAGGCAGATTTTTTTTATTTTAGCCCGGCCTGAATCCGGCCCGATCCCGGATTTGTACAAGTCTAATATAGATATATAAGGTTGCGCTATCAACTATTGAAAAAATCCAGAAAAAGCACATAAAGGCCAACATAAAAGAAAACTACACTACTGAGATCCGCAGAGGTAGTGGTGGTCGCCCGTACATCTATCCTAGGCCAACAAGTTTAAAACAAAACCCCCTTTTGAAAACGTAGACCCCTTACGGGTTGTGTTTATTTATCTATTCGTCCTTTAGAAGATTGAGAGTGCCATTGTTGCCAACCTAGACCTTTAATACCATATTGTAACACCCTAAGTTCTGGGAACTCGAAGCGTTACGGGGTAGGACCTCACAATGAGTCCCGACCCTCAGAGTAGCAACGATAACATCGGATCTTACAAAAAGGCACAAATAAATGAAAACTAAAACTTTTATAAAAACAAATGACAACAACAAAAGAAGCTTCAAAGACTCGCAACCGAGTTCAAAACAAAGGAAAGAACAACAATAGAAATATAAACCCAGCCCCGTCCTATAATGTACGGGAACCCCGGCTGATCCCACCATCCAGATCACTCAGCATCATCTCTAACCTGCAGAACATCTACAACATCGGTATAAACCTTTAGCTAACATTCTAGATACAAGAAAGACAGTAAAGGCACAAACACACATAAGGTAATATAAACATATAACATGCTCACATTCAACCGGTTATTATCTTTCATTAAGTTATTCATTACTAATTCAACTTCTTTTGTCACACGAGAATCTCCCGAAACTCACCTTCGCTTCCGTCTGCCGATAAGAATAGATCAGTACTATCCGTTACATGTGGGCCTAGGTCGCAAGAGTGTAACACCCCAAATTCTCAGAACTCGGGACATTACTGGTTAGGACCTCACAATGGGTCCCGACCTCAGTTTGACAACAATATTACTAGGATCTTGCAACAAGACACAAATAAGAAAAAAAAAACGAAATTCATAAAAAAATGTATTTTTAAAGGAATGAATGCAACAACGTCTAACAGTACTATCCGTTACATGTGGGCCTAGGTCGCAAGAGTGTAACACCCCAAATTCTCAGAACTCGGGACATTACTGGTTAGAACCTCACAATGGGTCCCGACCTCAGTTTGACAACAATATTAATAGGATCTTGCAACAAGACACAAATAAGAAAAAAAAACCGAAATTCATAAAAAATGTATTTTTAAAGGAATGAATGCAACAACGTCTAACAACCTATGGTACTTAAACAGCAGAAGAGTCTAAATGTCTTTTACAAGAAGAAAGAAACAACAATTAACACCCAACCCCACTCTAAGGAGTACGGAGACCCGGCTGACCACTACTTCCGGATCACTCAGATGCTGCTCTAACCTGCCGTGAAACTAAAAACACAACAGAACAACCATTAGCTAGTTATCTAAACATTAGGAGAATAATAATAGCACATACACACATAAAATAATAAACACTCATCATACTTTCAAACATTCCATTTATTATCTTCATTTAAGTCATTCACTCTAATAATACTTGTGTTGTGACACGAGGGATTCCCAAACCTCGCCTCCGCCCCCGTGTACCCATCAGGAGTGAATCCGATTCATCTCACCGTGTACCTGTATGGTCTAGGTATAGAAAACCTCCCAGTCTCCTGGCAGAGCTGGGCAGTGATATCACGACCCGTTATACATACACTTGGGCCTTAACACATAATAACCACGGTCGTCCTAACAAGTTATTATTCTTATTATAACACACATTGCACACACAACCATCATCACCCAACTAATATCCAGAAACCAGCTAAGTAAGTCACAAGGACTTACCTGAATCCAACCACAACTCTCACAATCTCAACTCGGTCTGCAACCGTAAAAACTCAAACGCCTGTCATACAAGGCACGTGGGTCAAAATACATCCCATCTTAGAAGTCTATAACTTCTAAGATGCATAAACTCATCAAGAGAAAATTACTAAAAAACCCTCTTACGGTAAAATGAATATTTTACCCCCGGTTCCGAAACTCTCCGATTTCTATAACCTAATTCCAAACTCTCCTTTGGAACCTATTTCCATAACTAGTTCTCATAAGAAAGTTGTTAAAGATTTATAGAGGTTAACACAAAGGTTTTAGTTATACAAAAGATTGCTAAGGTCCGACTTTGGGTCAAGGTGAAAGGCTGGAATAAAAGCATCGAAATCCGAAACAAAATTTTAAAACTTCTAGGATATGTATATTAAACATAGAACAAGGATCTTTCACAATTTCTCACTCAACACTCCTACATAAAATTATAAAGTTGGGGTAAAACTAAAGTTCTATACTTAGTTATTTCTCACCCAACTATCCTACTTCAGGGCCTTGTAGATCCTAATCCGACCGTTAACTTTTTCTCAAATTTTAACACAGTAAACTACGTATTTCCATCTATCATATATCAAAAATTGAACGGTGGATCTTCATCCTAAGGCATCGAAATCTGTTTTCCAACTAGTCAGTTTATGTGCAATTTAAACAGCAATTAAGCAATGGTTTCATGTGCTCCTGGGTTCAAAACTCTCTGTCAACAACAGGAGAGCCTAGAAGAGACTCACCAACAGGCTCGACTGGTCTGGTTGACAGGGTGGTCGTAGCAGGGGTTCTAGGCGGCTCGTACAATCCAATGCTCGTGCACTCCCACATGTATAACCTAGTTCAGGATTGTCACTGCAGGAAACAGAGCGGCACTTCTATTTGTCCAAACGTGAAAAATAGAAGGGAAGAAGGAGGGTAGGAGGTTATTGCACATTCAAGAGGAGAGGGAAGTTAACAGCAGTGCACTGGCTTACCCGTTGGAGGCGTGCAGTCCCCTGGATGATCGTCAAGCGCGGGGTTGGGCGAAGTTGGCCGAGTACAGTCGTTCCAGGAAGCATGTGCAGAGGGTCGAGTGCAACAGCCTTTGTAGAAGATCGAGTGCAACCGTCCTCGGCAGCCTGTGCAGAAGACCGAGTGCAAACGTCCCAGACGGCCCGGATGCTGAAGACCGAGTGTAGACGTCCCAGGCGGCCCGGATGCTAAAGACGTGAGGGTTCCGGTGGAATCGCAGGGGTTGTGTGTCTCTCGGGGTCTCCGTCGAAGGCGCGACTCTGTCTCCGGCGGTGAGTCTAGCGTGGCGGTGGTTACAGAGTAGCGGGGTAGCAGCACAATTCTCCTGGTGCGGTCGGCTGTTGTAGATGGGCAGGGTTGACGTTAATTAGGGTATCCTATTAGATTAGGAGAGACAGTTAGGTTTAGCTAGTTGATTAGGGTTTAGGTTAATTAAATTGTGGGCTGGGCTGACATGTACTTTGGGCCGGGTCTGTTGGACCTGCTCATCTAAGATGGGCTGATAATTAGATCGTTATTCGCACGGAAACTACTCTTCGGTTTTATATTAATTGTACGGAATTATTTCCGGTTACATACTTTATCATTTTTTGTGAATCAAGATCACATAAAATGATAGAAATTAAATATTGTTTTCTTTTATTTAAAAGAAAAAAAGTTGGCGGATCGGAATCCGGTTTGATCTGCTATTAGACGAAGTTTAAATTTTTCGGTTATTACATCAGTGCCCTCTTAAAATAAGTTTCGTCCCAAAACTTAGATTAATGTATCTAATCACACGACTTTCTTTGTATATCTTGGTATCATTAAAATTTCATTTTCTACCATGCAACTACTCAATCATGATAATCAGGCACACATGAAAAGAAACACAATCACTCAATCCAACTAAAACATGAAAACAATACTCTTGACGGCTCTGTTGCAGTCCAAATCTGAGGTGTCCACAGTTGTTCCCCAGGCTTCCTCCCTGTGTACTTCCTTCGAAGATGAACATTTATGCTCGTTGCCTCCTGCTGGTTGGATCATCCTGCTTTCCCTTGAAGACTTTTTTGTTTTCGGTTTCATTTTGATGTATTTTTGTGTATTTCTTTTCTCCTATATTTGTGGTCTTCATGACGGTTTGACCGTCTGCCGATTTTTTCGGCCTTTCGACCCACTAGACGGCGCGCTGTCTAATGGTTTCGAACCGCTTTCCATTTTCAAAAAAAAAAAAAAAGCTAAAACATGAAAAAGTCAAACAACTCAACATCGGAGTACTAACTCGTCGGTACAGGAGTAGCTGCTAATTCTGCCAAGAACTCGGAATAACTACATCTAATACTCTCATATGTGTTCCGAGTGGCCTCATCAGCTTCTTGTCTAGACCACTGGATCCTCAACATCGATATCTCATTCGACCGCAGACGTCTAGTACTGCGCTCCACGACGGCTACTGGGTACTCCACAAAAGTTTGCTTTCTATCTTATTTTTAAAGTTGACGACGTGACTCTTATCCGGTAAGTACTCTCTCACTGAGACATGGGAACCGGTGAGCCTACATCCTCTAGTATGGGTAATAGTGTCAATCGAAAAAAAAAAGAATGAAGGCTCAAACAGTTTATATATATCAGCGGTTCCTTCTCTAAACTCACCTCTAAATCTTTTGGCGACTACCAAAATAACAATAAAACTTTCTTCCTTCTATTGAATCCATTTGCTCCCGACTTTTCGGAGATCCCGTCTATAAATTCTGAAACAATGATCTAAGAAATCTCCCGACACTTTAATAGGTGGTTAATGATCTTTGTAATACCACTCACATGGTCTTGTCTCCCTAATATGACTCAGTCGGACCGTTTCTCAAATAATACCTCATCACCTTTTTCTTGTCAGGCTTTAGGTTTGTTGTAATCCAAGATCACACTCCTTGTGGAGATCTTCATATAGTTCTCAAATTCCTTAACTTAAATTCATAGTTAAACTAACATTGATTTTCTTCATCTATGGGTTATGGGCCTACCACGCTTTTGTTGTAATACCCATTAGTCACCATGGCGTCTTTTTAAGGGTCAACATGATTTACCCACTCCCGTATATACTTCCCTTCTAATACTAGCAAGATCCTCTTCAAACAGACCCCTACTCTCTTACTAAATCGTAGTCTGTTCTTAACCAACCAGTAAGCAGCCTCTAACCCGATTTTTTTTATATCTTTAGATCATCCCAGAAGGTTGTCGTTGCCTATTTGGGGAATCCTCCAACGCATCGGTAGAGTTACCTCTTAAATCCGCAATCACTAATGTCTCTTCTTAATGGTACCTACTCGTCAATACCAACCAACACTTACACGTCCTCAGCTGATGTCGGTCCGTCTATAATTGACTTCTCAATATCCCGGACTTACTCTTCTCATACCTATACTGGCGTTAAATTCTTGGTGAGTATCATCTGCCCGATTAATCTTTTCATGCTTCGCTAATTATTTTTATCTTCCACACTTCTGTTTCCTTAGGCTAACTCTACTTCTCTAGCCCAACTGGGTCATTCATCTTGACATAAATAGGCATTCTAAGTCTTGAACGATAGTTGGTAAGTGTCTTGGTAGTTCTGATGACTTTAGTTATCATCCCCTTGTAGTTCCCCTTGCATAGACCGTCGGTGTTGATGACTTAAGTCCCATGATAATTGGGGTTACCTTGAACTTTCGAGTCCACCAAGGCCGTTCTCATATATACATTCCTTCGCTGGTGTTACCGGCAATATTGCCTTCATGAAATTCCATTGTTTCCGCTACAGGGCTTCAACTCTTTGATACCGGCATTGCGATTTCTTTCAAATTCCTATATCTTTGAGGAGATCAAAACCTCTCCACACGTGTCAAGTCTACATTTTGCTTCTACACTCCATTGTAGGTATCCCTTCCATGCACCTTAGATCCTCATATCTGGGTCGACATTTTATCTATTTTGGTCTCTCAAGCTTGTCATGTGAACTCTTCTACTAGGTGAGTCGTCTTATAACAATTTCCTCCCCTGAATCGGTCTCAACTTTCAGTTGATCATTATTGCTCATTTCATTTTGGAACCTCAATTACGTTGTACTCTTGCATAGATTCTACAAAGGCATCCGCATCTCAACACTTTATTTCAATTTAGCAAGACCCGCCTTCTATACATGACTTTCCTTCTTAATGGTTAAGTTATTCTTTTGGTTTACACTTTATCCATCCTAGCGTTATCGGTCTGATGTGTATGACTTTTATTAAACACCTATCGGTACCATTTGCATAAGAAACCTCAATTGTATATGATTTTCTCAAAAATCAAAGTTCTTGACTCGCATTTATTATGTTATCCTTATGCTCGTGTCGCTTTACCTTCTATAAATCTTTACCCCCCAGTAGGATAGTTAAATCCCTTTGTGTTTCCTCGTATACGCCTTACGGACCACGTTGGTTGGTCTTATTACCTTATCAACTCTTATGTCATCAGTCGAGCTTGAATTTTCATCAGAGTACCACCATTTCTCATTACTCTTATATAGACACCTTTCGGTAATTATCTTATTGAGGTAATACCAGATCTATTTAGCAACTTTTAGTCATTCAAGTTTACTCCTTCTCATATCTGTTCTAGCCAACATGCAGATTCCATCTGCAATCACCTCACAACTCGATCATAAATTTCACCAAGGTTGTAAATCATACTCTCTATATTTGTGCCGCCTTTACAATTCCAGTTATTCTGTGTCACATCTTTAATCACAAGGGCTTCCTTTGTCAATCTAGAAAGTTTGACCCCACTTTTTCCCGGAGGAGCACCATCAGTCCTACTTGTGAGGAATACTAAGACCTAGGACATGTCTACAATCATCTGTTTCTTCTTACTCTTCTAGTTCTTCTTACAAGGATCCCTCCCCACTAACTTTGATAGGTATCTTTCCTTAATCAATAGTAAGCAACTACTCCCAACAATTACCTTTACACCATTACTAGTTAGCTAGCACGTGCAAATTCTCCGTTGTTACCAATTAGCCTGTAGTTGACCTTCCACAAGATCGTAGACTTACTTTTCTTCTATCTCTTTTGAGGTTTGATATACCAGGTGAAAATAATTCTCTTCCATTTATACTCCTTTATCTCCTTCTACAAATTGCACTCCTATAAGAGCACTATACTCTTACGAGTCTAGTTGTATCTTCGTCTTCCGTCAACGGACTTGTAATTTCTTCTACGTAACTTGTAGATATTTCCCCATAATTCTTTTTACCCGAATTATCGTCCAATTGCGGTTCTCTGTTATGACCCGCTAGTGTTATTAACTTAAAACCCTTCGTGAATGAGAAGTTATTAGAGACCTCCGTGTTCACCAACCATTTCCCTACACCCTCCTTCCCTTGGGGTGCTGCTTGTACTTCCGCCTTTATAGAAATCCAGTCTTTGTTGTATCCCGATCCTTGTTGTAATTCTTGTGTGTTCTAGGAGGTCACACCACCTCCATGTTGATGAAGTCTGCCTCCCCCTTTCTAGCAACCGGTAAGCTTTCATTTTGCGGCTCTTTAATTCTTCGTATCGGGCTGGACAATGTATATCATCTTGACTCCTACGCTTATGATCGTCTCGGTTTCCCATCTTGATTGTGGTGGCAAGTAGCTTGTCGAGAGTGATCGTCTTCCGCTCTGCTTCTAGCATCAAACTTTCACCTTCTGGTCCGTTAGTAAGCTTAGATTCAATGCCTCTTGTCTGGATCGCTACTATATTTCCCTTGACTTTCATGCCCATGTGTGTTTCTGATGGTATCCGCTTTGTTTGTAACGTTGCTTTACACCACACTTGAAAAAACCTATGGGTTGTCTCTTCCAATTTGTATATTTGTTGGTCATCAAATGCTTTTCCGGAACTACTCTCATGTATTTTCTTCATTTTGTCCTATTGAGTTGACTCCTGGTTCCCTTCTTGTCATCATCGTTGGTGTTGTCTTTTGGTCTTCACTTTTCCGTCTCAACGTTCCTTAACAAGTTCGAAGGAGTTGTCCGGACGTTCGCCTACCTTAATGCTCATAAGCTGAGCATACTTATCATTACGTTGACACCCTTCAATTATACTTAGGTGTGTCAACTGAATGAGGATCTCATTCTGTTATAAACCGTTAAGGGCATACTATAACAATAAATTCTACTAATCTTCGGCATATGCTCATCTACATCACCTATCATTAGGATCAAGCTAATAAGTCCAAAGAGAGTAACAACCTAAAGTCCATACTAAGCATATTGAGATCCGCGGTAGTAGTGGTGGTCAGCCGTACTTTCTATTCCCAACCAGACTATGCATGCATTTGAAAACCTAAAGTCCATACTAAGCATACTGAGATCCAATGCTCGTGCACTCCCACAGGTATAACCTAGTTCAGGATTGTCACTGCAGGAAACAGAGCGGCGCTTCTATCTGTCCAAACGTGAAAAACAGAAGGGAAGAAGGAGGGTAGGAGGTTACTGCACATTCAAGAGGAGAGGGAAGTTAACAGTACTGCACTGGCTTACCCGTTGGAGGCGTGCAGTCCCCTGGATGATCGTCAAGCGCGGGGCTGGGCGAAGTTGGCCGAGTACAGTCGTTCCAGGAAGCATGTGCAGAGGGTCGAGTGCAGCAGCCTTTGCAGAAGATCGAGTGCAACTGTCCTCGGCGGCCTGTGCAGAAGACCGAGTGCAAACGTCCCAGACGGCCCGGATGTTGAAGACGGAGTGCAGACGTCCCAGGCGGCCCGGATGCTGAAGACCGAGTGTAGACGTCCCAGGCGGCCCAGATGCTGAAGACGTGAGGGTTCCGGTGGAATCGCAGGGGATGTGTGTCTCTCGGGGTCTCCGTCGAAGGCGCAACTCTGTCTCCGGCGGTGAGTCTAACGTGGCGGTGGTTACTGAGCAGCGGGGTAGCAGCACAATTCTCCTGGTGCGGTTGGCTGTTGTAGATGGGCAGGGTTGACGTTAATTAGGGTATCCTATTAGATTAGGAGAGACAATTAGGTTTAGCTAGTTGATTAGGGTTTAGGTTAATTAAATTGTGGGCTGGGCTGACATGTACTTTGGGCCGGGTCTGTTGGGCCTGCTCATCTAACTAAGATGGGTTGATAATTGGATTGTTATTCGCACGGAAACTGCTCTTCGGTTTTATTTTAATTGTACGGAATTATTTCCGGTTACATACTTTATCAGTTTATGTGAATCAAGACCACATAAAATGATAGAAATTAAATATTGTTTTCTTTTATTTAAAAGAACAAAAATTGGCGGATCGGAATCCGGTTTGATCTGCTATTAGACGAAGTTTAAATTTTTCGGTTATTACATCAGTGCCCTCTTAAAATAAGTTTTGTCCCGAAACTTAGATTAATGTATCTAATCACACGACTTTCTTTGTATATCTTGGTATCATTAAAATTTCATTTTCTACCATGCAACTACTCAATCATGATAATCAAGCACACATGAAAAGAAACACAATCACTCAATCCAACTACTCAATCAAAGTTAATATAATTTTTCGGTTATTCTTGTGATTCTACAAAGGTTAGCAACGACTCAGAGGAAAGGAAATAATGCCTGCTCAAACAAGGCATAAGAATCTGGACGGAACGATTGCTAGAAGTCTATAATTTCTAGTCTATGATCTCTAAGAGATCTCAACAAGCTAGGGTCATAAACCCTAGTCTTCCAGACCACCAAGGATCAACAACATCCAACACAACTCAAGGAAGGAATGAGGGAACAAGGAAAGGAAGTAGCTCACCAAAGACGGGAGCAACTGCAAGCAAACCGCAGGGGCAGCCAGACAGCACCGTAGGGGCGGTACTAGGCAAAACCACGGGGACAGGAAGGTGAAGGCGCGGGAGCGGTCGCTTGACATAAGCGACTGTCGTAACTCTGTTGACAGCAAACACACAGCAGGGAATCCAAATCTCGATTCTTTGATCCACACACGTCAAAACTCAACCAAGGGAGCTTGAGAACATCAGCGTATCAACAATCGAAAGGCCAACATGAATCAAGGCTCAAACTTGATTCTTGTGAAGAGGAAGAAGAAGAACGAAAAGAGAAAGAGAAACAAAAGGGAGAAACATGCAGCAGGCTCGTGAACGTGTAGAAGAATCAAAGGGATGAAGACTTACACATTCTGCAGAATATCACAAGGGAACGGCTGCAGCTTTGCTCGAGGTTGAAGAAAAACGTATGCAAGAAACGGGAAAATGAAGAGAAGGCGGGAGTTTGTAGAAAACGGTTGGAAAGGATAAGGAAGGACGTTTCTAGGGTTAGAAGATCAAAGGAAATTCGACCCATAAGATAGAAGATCGGATCTTCTATCTATGGAAAGAAATAGCACGGAATAAATATCAAATCGGGCGCGATTTGTAGTAAGCCGCGGGGGCGGTGAAGGCAAACACTGAGGCATTACACAAATCTCGTACAATCCACGGGTAGCAAGCTTGTTAACCTTAATTATAGAATCAAAGAAATCAAAATGTTTAATTGTCCTTGGCCTTATTGATGTTCACACTAGTCAAGTCTTGGACTAAATTATATTAACTTGGATTGGAATACAATAAAAAAAATTTTCTAACAATACATATTCATTTATAATTTCTTATTTTTGTGAAATGTAACATTGGATTTACTTTAAGTACTAATATAGTCTTTGATTAAACGTTTCTACGAATTCATACATCAAAGGTCACCTAATGACGACATTACATATGTAAATGTGATGTTCGAGCTAATTATGTAACACATTTTAAAATTTTGGTCAAGTAGATAAATATTGGACAATAAAAATTAGCCGGATAGATATTATGATTTATCCCTTGAAGATGGTACAACACAACACATAAGATGGAGAGGCGCAGTGGAAGACAATAACAAATGGTGAATAAGTTCACCTTATTGTTCTTCTTTTGTGGTGAAAAGTAGGTTCACCCTTATTTTCAAGAAGACACCGAGTATACATTTATGTTAAATACACCTACCATATGTAGGCTAATTAATCATCCAAATAAAGGCCCAGTAGTGATGACGGACGTGTTTGGAACTAGGTTGGTAATAGCATTTATTGGAAGAGTTAGATTGGCACCAAAGTTAACGGACGGCACACTAGCTGCGACTCTTACTTGGCGCAGATTGCTTAAAAGGCTAGTAACATTTGTGATGGTGCCAGTGATCGTGCTTCTGAGCAATTGAAACGCACCGAGTCGGTCAGTCACATTTTGTACAAGTGGGACGATGCCTGGCCCTGTGAGGCTCACGGTGGCGTTAATAAGGGGAGGGCATGTGTCTATACTTGCACAGAGAACACCAGAGACATTGACCCCAAGCACCGGGAGCCCGGGGATGGGTGGAAGGGTAACTTGCGCCGACCCGAGATTCATGGTCGTTAGGAAGAAAAGGAGGCCGATAATGCTCATCAAAGAGGAGGCCATTGCTTCAAGCGTTATGCTTTTCTGATTTTTATGCAAATGTAGTTAATTAATCAATCTCAATGGTTGTGTGTTTGCTTTGTGGAAATGGCTTTTCATTTATAGGCGTGGGAATTCCCTTATTTTTTTTTTAAAATTAATTTTGTAAATATAGTTTTTCAACCATGCCCTTTTGATATTGGTCAACATTTTAATTTCTATTTAAAAAGTCCACATCCCTATTGGCTATTGGCATTTATTCATGGATCCATCTTTAATTTCCTATTCAACCATTTATAAATGGTTGTCTAGTGTTAAAGTAGGCTTTTAATAATCTAGTTAATAAAGTAAGTCCCTTTATTAGCGGTAGTTGTCTTTTAAAACAAATACTTTTTTATGTCAACACTAGTTTGTGTGTTTTGAACCGTAGTTGATGTCTTTACCCTCACTTATTATCACCGACATTATTTGAATCTCATGATTTCTTATTCTTTTTTTTAAACAATAGTTATATCTTAACTATAATGTCAAATACCGTATACCCTAATTTTAATTCCTCAATTCCAATACCTAAAACATAATACCCCATATTTAAATTTCAGTACCCAAAACCTAATACTAAAAATCTAATATTCGAAACAAATACCTTTTTTAATCACCCATTTTTAATTATGATTTTAACATAAACCCCTTCATTGGCCATATATTTACCCGAGGGTCATGCCTACAAGTGTGGATGTTTGTTGAGAGAATTACCTTAATTAATTTGTGTGTTAAAATAATTTTGGTTGATTAATTAATAATAATAATGTTAATTTGTGAGGTGTTTATTTTGTTTCCTTTAAAAATAAGGGTATATGCTAACTTATTTTGAACCGTCGAAAACGACGATAACCGATTTTTATATTTGGGGATAAAATTTTACGAGAATTTATTACCTCGTAGTTGTGAAGTCTACATGTATTACACAAAACAAGAGGACAACTTTGTGAATGCGAAACTAATTTGGCAAGAAGAACCTTATTGCAACGTACATATTGCATCTTTAGTAAATAGCCCTACCTCTTCCCTTGTCTTACGTGTGCTACTCTATAACAAGAAGAACCGTATTCTATCGATTTGGTCTAATATCTTTTCCTATTCCTCCAAATATATCATTATTTTTTGGATTTTTTTCCCTACTTTTAGAAAACATATAAATGTATTTCTGTAGCATTAGTTTTTCAACCATGTCCTTTTGATATTGGTCAACATTTTAATTTCTATTTAAAAAGTCCACATCCCTATTTGCTATTGGCATTTATTCATGGATTCATCTTTAATTTCCTACTCAACCATTTATAATTCCATATACTTTATATATATATATATATATATATATATTTTATACATCGGTAAAACAATATAGGAGGATCAGCTTCTAGAAACTGATCAGCCTCAAGCATCCTTTCGAATGAGGTCTTGAACGTCTTCTGGGATTGCATCAGCATCCAACTCTTCATTGTGTTCATGCAACGCAATCTTGTCCGCAACCATATTAATCTCCCTAAAAATGTGTTGAGCGGTAGAGACTTGAAAACTAGCAATAATAATTGAAATGTCATTAATGATCATATCGAGTTCCCATGGAGGCTTCCAAATTTGATTAATCGAATTGATCAAAGTAAGGTTATCCCCTTCAACCTTGATAGCTGTAATTCCAATCTCCTTAGCCTTTTGAAGGCCATACCGTAAAGCAACAGCTTCAGCTTCCAATACTGATTCGGCATTACAACTGCCGCTTCCAATAGCAATAGGAATCGCATGATGGTTTCGAATGATAAAACCATACGAACATTTATTTGTTGAGCTTTGTGAGACATCAAAGTTAAGTTTAAAGAAACCTTCCCTTGGTCGCTTCCACTTTAGGTTTTTCTTTCTTCTCCTTGGTCCTTTTGATATTAATGTGTTCTTGCTTTCTTTTGCGTTTGCTAGATCCCAACTAGCAATTTGGTTAATTGCCGTTGCTTTAATGTTTTGTTGGAATTTTGTTTTATTAAAAACGAACTGATTTCTCGCCGTCCACATGTTCCACCATATTACCGCTATAAGTTTCATATCCTTAGCCGCGACTGATTCTTTGAGTTCACAAAGGGCCTCATCAATACCTAGCTTCTCAATATCGATAGTTTTTAAGATCGTTACAACACTTTGATTTTCGATAGTTAGGTGCATAATTGGACATTGAAAAAACAAGTGTTTTGCACTTTCGGTATGGTGATTACAGTATTCGCAATTCATAACTACCGGAATCTTTTGTCGATCAAGATTTTGTTTTGTAGGGATACCATCCATAACAACCTTCCATATGAAATTCCTGATTTTTGGCATAATGTCCAATTTACGAATCCAGGTTTTGTCACTCGTGACTCCAACTCTCCTTTTTTGGATCATCTCCAACGATGATTTAGTCGAGTACCACCCATCCTCGTTTCCTACCCAATACAATCGATCCCGAATGTCACTATTCGGTAGGTTATAATTTTTAATTTTCTCCACTATGTTCTTTGGCAAATAATTAATAAGTTGGTCTAATTTCTGGTGATTCCATGCATTATTACTAATAAACGAAGATGTAAGTTCTATCAGATTGACTTGAGATGGGTCAAGCAAGACATCTTGAAGTGGTTTGTCCAAAACCCACTTGTCTTTCCAGAATCTTATTGTGTTTCCGTCTCCTACCCTCTAGGCGAGGCCTTTGTCGAAATCTTTATATAATTTGATCAAATTCTTCCACTGCCAAGACACATTCATTCCGCAGTCGTAATTCCATAGGCTTGTTTCTTTTAGGTATTTTTCTTCAACGATTTTAACCCATATGTTATCCGGTTCAGCCAAAATTTTCCATAGTAATTTCATTTGTAGAGCTTTATTCATGTCTTCTGCTTTCCTAATCCCTGTACCCCCAAGGGCTTTTGGTTTACAAATCTTATCCCAGCTAATAAGAGGGTGATGATTAAGACCCTTATTCCAAAAGAAAATTCTATTGATTTTGTCTAATTCACTGTGTATATTTCCCGGCAGCATAAAAGCCATCATTAAGTAACTATGTTTTGCATTCAAATTTTCTTTTATTAAAGTTATTCTTCCTTCTTGAGACAAGGAGGACGCTTTCCATTTAGTAAGTTGTTGTTTGGCTTTAGTGATAACGGAATTAAAGATTTCTTTATTAACTCGACCGTTAATGATTGGGCATCCTAAGTATTGTTCTATATTCGTAGAGATACTGATTCCTAATTGACCCTGGATTCTTCTCTTATTACTTTGGTCAACATTGCCCGTAGTCTGAAACACGGATTTATGGTAATTAATTATCTGACCAGAAATATCACAGTAATCTTTTAAAACCGAAAGTACCATATCACTAGCTTGAGTTGACGTTTTAGTGAATATTATTATATCGTCTGCAACTGCTAAGAAAGGGATGATAGTCCCATTTTTCGAAATAGGGAAACCAATAGACTTTGGATTCTCATTGGATTTTTTTTAGGTTTCTTGCTAACACTTCCGCACATAGATTGAAAAGAAAAGGGGATAGAGGGTCCCTTGCCTTAGACCACGTTGTGGGCAAAATACGTTGGTAGGTGAGTCATTAATTAAGATCGAAAAAGAAACTGTTGATATACATTCTTGAATCCAATTTCTGAATTTATTTCCAAATCCGAATTTGGACAGAACCGCTTTAAGGAAATCCCACTCAACTTTGTCATATGCTTTTTCCATATCTAATTTTATGACCACATAGCCTTCTTTTCCTTTTTTTTGCTTTGAAACCATGGAAAATTTCATGTGCAATGAGTACAATGTCATGTATTGCTCTATCTTTGACGAAAGCGCTTTGTAATGGATGAATCAATGATGGAAGGACTATGCTTAGTCGTTTTGCTAATATCTTCGATATAATTTTGTAGACCGTGGATACTAAGCTAATATGTCTGTAATGTGATGTTGTTGTTGGGTTATCAATCTTTGGTATAAGTGCTATGAACATATGATTTAATTGCCGAAGTAATTTACCAGTTCGAAAGAAACTTTTAACCGTTGTGGTAACTGTTGGGCCAACAATGTGCCAATACTTCTGATAGAAACCCGCTGGCATTCCATCAGGGCCTAGCGATTTATCTGATCCTATATTAAATAGTGCGTTCTTTTATTTCTTTTGTGGAAAAAGGCTTTTCCTAATTAATGTTATCAGTACTAGATACTTCTTATTGAATACTCTGTAATTGATTTTGTAATTTGTTCCTGTCAATTGATGAAGTTTTGAATCTGTTTTTGTACTCAGTAACAAATTCGTCATTGATTTCCGTATCATTTGCCAACACCTCACCAATACTTTTAGTAATTGTCGTAATTACTTTTTTGTTCCTTCGTCCCGTTGCTTTCCTATGGTGAAACTTAGTGTTCTTATCACCGAATTGTAAGTTTTTCGTTTTGACTCTTTGTACCCAATATTTATGTTGGTATTCTATCAGACACTCTCTTTTCTGACTTAATCTATTGATTCTATTATTAATGCCTTGATCAAAACGTGAAAAACTAATTTTTTGGAGTCTTTCTAATTCTTCATCTACTTTTAACAGTTGTTTGTTTATATTGCCAAACTTTTCTCGACTCCATTGTTTCAGTTTTTGTTTGAGCAGGCTTGTCCTATTTACTAGGTCAAACATATTTGTGCCTTGGTAATGAGTCCTCCATACTTGCTTTACAATGTTTTCACAGTCCTGACTAAGCATCCACATTGATTCAAATCTAAAAGGTTTACTCTTCCTTATACTCTGATTATTTTTAAGGAAAAAAGAAATCATGCACTGATCAGAGTTTGTGAAAGCATGATTCCTAGTAAGCAAACTAGGGTATTATCACGCTCAGGATGTATGCACGCAAAAAGCCTTAAATTTATACTCGATATATTTCTCCTAACTCCTAGCGAACCCGCAGTGTATGGGTCGTTTTGTAGTAGGGATAGTATTCCGATGTCGAACACAAAGACTGAGGTGAGATTGAATCGATTAGTGACTAAGGATAGTGAAGATCTAGGCTAAGAAAAGAGAAAGAAACAAATAAATGAAAATCCCAATATTTTTGGGTTTGGTTTTGCGTGGTGATCAATCAAGAATCACACCGATATAAGAAAGTAAAACAAACTAACAATCTAGCAAATAAACACAAATAAGCAAGACAAAAACGAGATATGAGATCAAAGAGAGAAAAGCGGATTCTAGGGGTTGAAAATTCCGGTTATGGCATTGGACTCAAGCTATCTAATCATTCCTTGGACCAACTATAGTATGTTGGGAGTGAGTGTTTCTAGATTGGGATCAATCACCGGGTAGGTCTCATGGTCCACTAGTCCGTTCATAAGGTCTCATCACTGGGTAAGTCTCAAAGAGCCCAAGGATAGGAATTCTACACAAACCGGATGGTATTCTAGGGATCTAACCTCTCTTTACCGGGTAAGTCTCGGAAAGGCAAGTCCTAAACACCTATCCTAGCACACTCAGTCCAATAGCGGCTTATGTTCGCTCCAATCGGTGTGTGCAAGCTTTAAATTTATAACCCTAGACTTAAGCTTAAAACAAGGATGCGAACCCGCAGTGTACGGGTCAATCGTAGTAAAAGCAAGAAAATTCCAGGGGTCGATCACAGGGACTCGGTGAAACAAAGTCAATACGGTAAGCTTCGTGAATACTAACCACAAGAGCAATTAACACAATCAAAGATGAATAAGAAGTCAATAAAGCAAACATGCAATTCTAGGGATTAAAGCATCTAGTTGTGGTTCCAACTCAAGATCTATAGATAAGCGGACAAAGCTGAGATTTTTGCGTGGGGAAGGTGTTACTAAAGTGGAGTAGATCACCGGGTAAGTCTCACTACACACTAATCCTAAACTGTAACTCCTATTACCGGGTAAGTCTCAAGGAATTAAGATAAAGAACTATAACCTCAAACTAACACACTATCTAAGGGAATAGAATCAACCTTTACCGGGTAAGTCTCAGGCTAACTCACAAAGATGGGATGAAAGCACACTCAAACCCCAATAAAGGATAAACCTTTATTACCTACACTTATGATCGTTGGTACACAAACTAAGGAATTACCGGGTAAGTCTCATCCTAAGCTTGCATTGAACAGAGAGATGTAATAAGAATAGGATTTGGCAAACTCTAACACTTAACTTTCTGTTTAGGTTCGGATAAGTCACCTCGGTCAGAAGAATTCCACCACGGCCGAGATGTTCATCGACCGAACGAGATGATTAGGGTTAAGGTTAAAGACTCGAACTTTCAGGATCCTACTGGAATCTAAGATTATTCTATCATTGTTTTTCCCACAACCTTCTGCCAATCACCCTAGAATCACACAAAGAAATTAGCCACTCATCATCATTATGAAAGTATTAAATATATGGGAAGAAGGTGAATATTTGAACAAAGAAGAATTTAAGGAAAAGACTTCAATAACTGGATCAAATATTACAACAAAAGCGTTCCTTGGATAACAATCCAAAAAGACTAGACAACCAATGAGGGAATTAAAGACAATCTTACAAAACCCTCCAATAAAGCTATAAAAGCTATGGACTTCAATCTTCCTTCAAACTTCAAAAAGGTTCTTCAAAACTCCCAACTAGAGTATGTTGTTGCTGCTGCGTATGCGGGATCTTCTCGTAGGCAAGATCAACGGTATAGCGTGATGTTGGATTTGTGGAAATCCAACCCTTTTTATAGGAAAATAACCCTCCAAAGATAATAAATCTTAGAAAGATATTTTCCCATAAATATAGGTAAAATATATGATTCTGCATGTCTCCTTCCTTCCAGAAGCCAAGCCCAAAAATATAAGATCACTTTCCAAATTTAAAAAGATCTCTTCCAAGAATAAAATATTGAAACAATTTGATTTACTAGGCTTTTTCTAGTTTTGTGTTTAGTAAATGTACCGCTTGAGAAAAGAGTGTGTAGAGTTTGAGAATAAATACAAAAGGTTGGGGTATATTTACTTAATTGAAGCATTAAAAAGCCTAGTTACTACTATAGTTTTTCAAAAAAGGTTAGTTACCAAAATTGCCCTAAAATATTCTCGCCGCGTCCTAGGTGTTCGCCTCGGTCGAGTCGGCGTCTCTGGATCGCCTCGGTCGAGATGAATCTCTGGTCAACCGAGGTGAGTCACGACAGAATGTGAAATCTCTTGAATCTGCTCCAAAGTAAATCTTTAATCCATGGCTATGCTCCCTGGATGTAGCTCCAAATGACTCATGACTCCTTTTGCTCCTTTTTGATGCAAAACGTACCAAATTACCTGCAATTACAACAAAACTAGGTGTAGACCTCGATTCTTGCAAAGGTAGATGAAATGGTAGTAAAATCATATTATGTACATACAAACATGCAGATTATGAAAGATATAACGTCCAAACAAACCCCAAAATATAGACTATAATTCATGCTATCAAAATACCCCATACTTAGCCCTTGCTTGTCCCCAAGCAAGTTCCTCATATAAAAGATAAGATAGAATGGATTATAAGTCAAGAAAATCAATGAAAAAATCTTTCAAAAACATTTTATGGTGTGCAACTACCATAGATCACTCTAAGAGAGTACTTCCTGGAATTAAAAACTCAATATGATCAAAACATTTTATAAATATAGGAAAGTTGTTCATCTTTGCATAAAATCATAGAATGCATAATAAATCATAATTATCAAAATTAATTATGTACAATCCGATTTAAACCACTAAGTCAATCAACAAGCTCAAGGTCTCAAGGGCTTCCCATAAGAAAAGGTCAAGAAACGTGTAGGGTAGGGATGTATGTAAGGTAATGTGGTGCTAGAATCCGGGAAAAGGATGAACTTCACTTTCACTTTGACTTGCAACATCTTCCACCAATAAGCTTCGCTTATCTCACACTTTTTTTTTCTTTTTACTTTACTTTTTGGGATGCATGGACAGAGGTGCACAATAACCGAAGCCTAGGAAATCTGCAATCATCAATTTCTCGAGATGCATCAAACCCTTGATGCACATACCATGACCCGTTAGGAATATCGCTCAATCCGACTTTGGCAAGACACAAACACCCGGCTATGTGAATGGTGCCGAGTTACTCATCTTCATGATTGACTTCCCCAAATCTATTATTGCTTTCTAACACTTTCACTTCCAACCACTTCTCAACTTTAACTCCACATGCTTTCACCACTTTGCTTGCTTCCAAATTCCCGGATAGGTAAAGGGAGGCAAAATGTATATGAGGGGCTAAGCATGATCAAGAAGAAGAAGAACAAGAGAATTAATTGCCTTGGTGTTTCCAAGAAGAAAGTGAGAGAACTTGACCTGCGGTGTCAACCTTCAAATTCAACATAATTTGGATAAAAACAAAGTATTAAACATGCTAATAATTTCATACAAAGCATTTAGCAACTTAAACATATTATAAAACCTTTCAAACACATAAAGAATTTAAAACCAGTAGGTAAACAGAATCTTCACCGAGATCATATCTAGATAAGTAGCACAAAATCGTTTTCGAAAACTCTCAGTTAACACACCTCGGTCGAGATGTTCTTGGTTCAACCGAGGTGAAATGCCTCGTTTGGCCAAGACTCTCCCCGGTCGAGGTCAAAAACATTTTTTTAAAAACCATTTTTTTTCGGTTTCGACGTTTTTCTCAATCAAATAACCTGTAGGTATGCATGTAATATCAGATAATCATATAAAGGCAACTGATGCATAAATATGAAAATATCCGATAAAATAAGGTGTCATACATCAAAAGTAGTCGAAATAATACAAACACCCCATACTTGGGACACACTGTCCCAGTGGGTCAAATAAAAGTCTGAAAATGAGAGAACTCACCGGATAAATAGCTGAACTGCATAAAAGAAAATAAAGAAAATCCTGCAGCTCCTCAATAATCTCGATCCGGCGGTGGTGGTGGTGGCACGTACGGATACTATGTCGGGTCGAACGGATAACCCATGACACGCTCGAACTGCAGCTCGGCCTTGACGTGCTGATAGTGCTGCCGCTCCTGCATCTCGCGGATATCCAGCGATAATGCAGCATATGAGTCAATAACCTGATCCGTCAGGTCATCGATCCGTCGGTGAGCAGCTCGATCTCTCACTCCACGCCTCCTGCGTCTAGCAGGTCTGACTGGAGAAGTCTCAGCTGGTGCCGACTCTGTCTCCTCCTCATCATCCAAGTCGATGATCGGTGGTGCGCTCATCCCTGCAGTATCCGTCCCTGTATCCATCGGGACTCCACCATCTCTCTCGTCCACCGTCTCCTCATCATCGTCATCATCCTCCTCCTCCTCAGCCGGGGCAGCTGCTGCCTCTCTATGATCCTCCATCAGAGGAGCCCAAGCTGTCTGCCAGTAATGTGGATCGAAGACTGTGAACTGTGCAGACCAGCGGATCCCCTGAGGTGCAGTCCGCTCCCAAGGCATGGCAACATATGGAGTGGTCAAACCACGGGGAACTAGAATCCTCCGTGTGATCATCTCCTGTAATCTAAGCGGCTTCGGAGCCGTCGCCATCGTGCAAACACTGAGGTCCATCCCGTGATAGGTAGCGATATGGGTGACTAGACCTCCGCAGCAAATGTCTCCCTTCGCTTTGGCCTTGATCTTGTGCAGATCCTCTGCCAAGAGCAAGCCAAAGTCAGGGAAACCTGGCTAAAAAGCTCGCCTTGTCGGATCTTCTGGGGCGTCTCAGTACGCGCCAGAAGTGTCTCGCTAAATATCCTGTGGGCTAGTCTGAAAGCTGGATGGAAGATGACCTACTCCCTGGAATCTCCAAGGCGCCATCTGTCTGCATGCTCGGTAATATGGGCAATCTGCCCCCAGAACTCCCTAGCTACGGATCGGGAGGGGAAGTCGGTGGCGGTGGGCTCAGAAAAGCCAAAAATCTCTCTCCATATCTCTAAAGGAACTATGAAGTTCCGGTTCATCAACCGGTACTTCACAGACTGGTCTGTGGGAAGGTAGGAGAAGGAGCTAACAAACTCTAAGGTCGGCTCCAAATAAGCTGGGGCTCGGATCTCAGTAAACTGATCCAGCCCAACAGTAGCAATCATCCTCCTAAGCTCAGCATCTAACCCTAGGCAATCAAAAGCCGACACGTCCAGAAATCGTGGTGCGATAACTGGACGGCTAGCTATCTGCTCATAGTCTACCCGACATCTCTCGTGGATAACCGGGCGGTAAGGACGGGAAGAAGAGGAGGAAGGGGAGGGTGAAGATCTGTCTCTCAGGGATAGGCGACGATCGGAACTCATTTTCACTCAACACTGTCAGACCACCTCGGTTGCTGACAAGACTCAAGAATCACCTCGTTCGAGATGCAGTTCGACCGGACCGAGGCGCAGCAGTTACGATTCCAATTCTCAGAAATTCAGTTCTTTTCCCCCCAAAATCACTACAATTGCTTCCTAAGGGGTACTTAAATCCTTTCTCAGCAGAATCAGGGGCAACCAAAACCCAAATCGAAGCGAATGAACGAGTTAGGGTTTCGACTTGTTTTACCTCGTTTCGGTTGATTCGTTCGATTTTCTTGCAGATCTGTTGTTGCAATCGGTTCCTCTACCCTTCAATCACAGTTTAGAAGCAGAAATCTTCGAAAACGAGCAAGATCTGAGAGAGAGCGAAGTGGACTGTCGCCGCGGTCGAGGTGAAGAAGATAAAAAGGTAAAAATAAATTTTTTTTCCCAATTTATACCGTTCCTGGATCTGCTGTCACCTCGGTCGAGATGGTCTCGACTGGACCGAGGTGGTACGGACCGAGGTGGTTCTGCAGAAACCCTAGTCGCCTCGGTTGCTCAAGAATCAACTCGGTCGAGGTGCTCTGACAGTAACCGAGATGCTTTTGTCTTCTCAAAATCTCGAACTTCTGTCCTTCCAGTTATGCTCCTTCCTTAGATATTCCCTGTTGTCTGTCCAGAACGCCAAAAACAAAGCAAAGCAAAGCAAAAACAAAAACTATCTAATCTAGACTAGAAAACGGGAAAAGAAAGCAATACCTTGGGTTGCCTCCCAAGAAGCGCTTGATTTAAGGTCGCTAGCTGGACCATGATGCGTCTCAAATGAGGCAAGAGCTGCTCTCACCCCATACTTCACCTCCATCGTGGGGTGAAGTAAGTAAATCCATCAAACGCTCCAACAAGTGTAAGTGCTCATCGGGGAATGAATCGTCTATGGGTGGGCAATCCGTCTCGCGGGAAGATTCCGGTAGCCGGCTGAGGTGATCCACAACTGAGTTCTCGGATCCCTTCTTATCGCGGATCTCTAGGTCAAACTCTTGAAGCAAGAGAATCCATCGAATAAAGCGCGGCTTTGCATCTTTCTTAGCCAACAAGTAACGAATGGCTGCATGGTCGGTGTAGACAATGACTTTCGCCCCCACTAGATAGGAACGAAACTTCTCGAAAGCATATACAACCGCCAATAACTCCTTCTCGGTGGTAGCGTAGTTGCGTTGTGCTTCATCTAGCGTCTTGCTAGCATAATAAATGGCGGTGGTCCGTCCATCCTTCTTCTGTCCAAGCACCGCTCCTACGGCTACATCGCTAGCGTCACACATGACCTCAAAGGGCAAGGTCCAATCAGGAGTTTGGATAATAGGAGCGGAGGTCAATGCTTCCTTAATCCTGTAAAAAGCATCAAGACACTCCTGCGAAAACTCAAAAACAACATCTTTATTCAAGAGGTTAGTTAGAGGTTTAGAAATCTTAGAGAAGTCTTTGATGAATCTCCTGTAAAAACCTGCATGCCCGAGAAAACTCCTCACACCTTTAACAGAACAAGGAGGAGGGAGTTTCTCAATAGTCTCGATCTTAGCCCGATCGACCTCAATACCTCGATTAGAAACGAGGTGTCCTAGCACAATGCCTTCATTAACCATAAAATGACACTTCTCCCAATTCAGAACAAGGTTAGTGTCTTCACATCTTTTAAGCACTAGAGAAAGGTTAGATAGGCAATCATCAAAAGAGGAACCATATACAGAAAAATCATCCATGAATACCTCCATGATCTCCTCTATGTACTCGGAAAAGATAGCCATCATGCATCGCTGGAAGGTAGCGGGTGCATTGCACAATCCAAATGGCATCCTCCGATAGGCAAACGTCCCCCAAGGACAAGTGAAAGTGGTCTTCTCCTGATCATCCGGATGGATAGGAATCTGGAAGAATCCACTATAGCCGTCCAAGTAGCAAAAGTGTGAATGCTGGGCTAACCGTTCGAGCATTTGATCGATGAAGGGAAGCGGAAAATGATCCTTCCGAGTCGCCGTGTTCAGCTTCCTATAATCGATGCAAACTCTCCAGCCCGTAACGGTCCTTGTTGGGATCAACTCGTTGTTCTTATTCGTCACAACGGTCATCCCTCCTTTCTTCGGAACGACATGCACCGGGCTAACCCACTTGCTGTCCGAGATAGGATAAATAATACCTGCATCCAACAACTTAAGAACTTCCTTCTTCACAACCTCTTTCATGATCGGATTTAACCGTCTTTGAGGTTCCCGTGAAGTCTTATGATTATCTTCTATTATAATTCTATGCATGCAGAAAGAAGGGTTAATGCCAATAAGATCATCCGTGGTGTAACCTATAGCCTTTCGATGCTTTCTCAGGACATGCATTAATTTAGACAATTCAGATTCGGTAAGGGAAGCACTTACAATAACGGGATAAGTAGAATCCGGTCCGAGAAAGATATACCTCAAGTGACTAGGGAGTTGTTTAAGCTCCACAACTGGGGGTGCTTTCTGAGAGGGACCCTTGCTTCCTCCTTCCAGTAGAGTGGTGTCAGAAACTGGACTTTCGGAAGTCTCAGCTAGAATCGTCTCGCCATCGACCTCGGTCGAGGCGCATAGGCGTCGACCGAGATGTTCTTTGGTCGCCTCGCCCAGTCCAGAAAGTGCCTCGGTCGAGGTACTGCTACTGGATCCGAGACTGGAGATCTTTGTCTCCTGGACTAGCTTTTCAGTTGTAGCTCCTGGATCCTCTTCCAGTGCCTTTAAGCTCCGTATATCTGCATCACAAGAAGCATCTATACCTTCCTCCATTAAACTGAAGCTAATAACTCTTTCGAGTGGATCATTAACAAGGATAGAGCTCACCAATTCTCTTGATTCTTCTTCATCGTAGATGTTGAAGATATCATCAGTTAGCTGCTCCCCTTTCATGGCTGCAAGTAGTGCGAACTCCACCTCATCGCCACCAACGTTGAATTTCAACTTGGCGTTCTTGCAATCCACGTTGCAACCCGAAGTTGCTAGAAATGGCCTCCCGAGAATAATAGGAACAGGATAATCTGCGGGAATGTCAAGTACAACAAAATCTATGGGTAGATAGAAGTTACCTAACTTGACCGGAACGTCTTCCAAAATGCCCACGGGATGGGTAATGGAGCGATCCGCCATGTATAGTCAAATCTTGACCGGCTTGGGCTCTCCAAGACCGATCTTCGTGCATAGCTCCATCGGGATGATGCTCACGCTGGCTCCTAGATCACAAAGGGCTTCACAAGTGACATCCCCAAGTTGAATGGGAATGCAAAATGAGCCGGGATCTCTTAACTTAGGTGGCATCTTTTCCTTCATGATCTTGATAAGCTCCGAAGATTTAGATGTCATCCTAACTTCACCAACATCCTCCAGCTTCCTCTTCCTTGATAAGATTTCTTTTAAGAACTTCCCATAGGCGGGCATACCTAAAATAGCATCAAGGAAAGGAATATTAATATGTAGCTTATTCATCAAGTCAAGAAACTTACCAAAGTGCTTGTCTAGATGTGCTCTGGCTCTGGACTGAGGGAATGGAAGTGGTGGTTTGTATGCAGGGGGTGGAACATAAGTTTCTGTCGTCCCTCCTGCTTTCTGTTGCTCCGCCTCGGTTGGCATCTCGGTCGAGGTGTTCTTCGACTGGATCTGGACCGAGGTGGTCTGCATCGAGCGAGGTACTGGATCTGCAGTTTTGAGTCCACTCCTCGTTGTTATGGCCATGCATTGGCCCTTAGGGTTGCTTTCCGTCTTTGCTGGAAGCTTCCCTGGATCTCTTGGCGCTTCATTCGCCCTATTAGCAAGTTGTTATTCGAGGGACTTTTGGGCCCTCGAAAATGAAGTCATAGAATTCTCCATAGCGCTAAGCTTGATCAAGATTGCCTCCAGAACTGCGTCTTTCTTTTCCGGCTGAGACGAACTTGATCCTTGCCCTTGGCTCTTTAATGGAGTAGAAGAAGAAGAAGGGGAAGAGAGGAAAGGGTTAGAGGAATCGTTAGAGTTGGAGTTTGAATGATTGTTACCATGATTTTGGTTATTCGCCCTCCAGTTGTTGCTATTGGATCCTCTATTGTTGTTGTTGTAGTTGTTGTTTCGGGGACCGTTGTTGTTGTTACGGTACCCGTTATTGTTGTTGTTGTTCCTTTGCCCTTGCTCTTCCTTCTTAGTTTGAGCCATCAAGAGCTCCTTCAATTGCTTCACATCATTTTTCAAAGACGTGAGTTGATTGTTGTTGGATTGAGTCTCTTGAAAGTTGACTCTTTTAACTCCACCTTCAGCTCCTTGGTGGGTATATTTCTCCATGTGCAAGGCTTGCTTCTCAATGAAGTCCCAAGCCTCATCAATCGCCATGTCCATGAAGGTACCGGCGGAGAGTAGTTGGAGATTGAACTGGGTGCTTCCGTCCAGCCCTTTGAAGTAGATCTCCAACAACTCGATCTTTGGAATCCCATGATGTGGGCAATCCAAAAGGATATCCTTGAACCGCTCCCAAGATTTGGACAAGCTCTCCTTGTCCTTCATGATGAAAGCATTGATCTTCCCTCTCATTTCAGCGGTCTTCGAGGGGGGAAAGAATTTGGTCAAGAATTCCGTAGTCATCTCCTCCCATGTGCTGATTTTTCCTGGAGGAAGAGATTGATACCAAGTAAGAGCTCTATCTTTTAAAGAAAAGTAAAAAGGTCTTAGCTTGTAGTTGTTATTTTCAATTATGGAAGGTCGCAAGGTTTCCATCAAGATCTCGTAGTTTTGAAGATGTTGATGCGGCGACTCCTTCTCTAGCCCTCCGAATTGGCATTGGCGAATCATGGATAGAACTTGCGGTCGAAGTTCGTAGTCATGATCCGCTGGATCTCCTAGGTTCACCCCTGGACGCCTCAGCTGTTGATTAGGGTCCATCCTTTGACCTAGGGTTTGTGGGATTCCTGCAAGAAGAACATCTCGGACTGGCATCCGAGGTGGAAGTACATCGGCCGGGGCATCAGGTACTGGAATCTGCCTCGGTCGAAGATCAGCTACTGGATCCTGCATCGGTCGAGGATCAACAGGAGGATCTTCCCTCGGTCGCTGTAGAATCTGATTTCGGATGACTGCTATTTCTGCTTCGATAGCTGCAGTCCTGGTGCGATTCTCTTCCTTCTCTTGCCTTAGTTCTTCCTTGCTGAGACGTAGCAGCTCTTGCGTCTCTTTTAATTCGGCCGCAAGATCGCGATCGTCTTGTTGGGCCATCTTCGCTTCTCTTAAGCGTCTCTTGTATGTCTTTTCTGGTTCGGGATCGTAAGGAACGATTTCCTTCCCTGTGCGGGTTCTTCGCATATACCTAAGAAAGAACCTGCAAAAGTCACTCAAGTAGAGTGGTTAGATGACACGGGGAAGCGCCCCAAGGGCAAACTGTACCGGCTCGGTCTAGACCAAGTCCCCGGCAACGGCGCCAAAAACTTGTTCGCTCCAATCGGTGTGTGCAAGCTTTAAATTTATAACCCTAGACTTAAGCTTAAAACAAGGATGCGAACCCGCAGTGTACGGGTCAATCGTAGTAAAAGCAAGAAAATTCCAGGGGTCGATCACAGGGACTCGGTGAAACAAAGTCAATACGGTAAGCTTCGTGAATACTAACCACAAGAGCAATTAACACAATCAAAGATGAATAAGAAGTCAATAAAGCAAACATGCAATTCTAGGGATTAAAGCATTTAGTTGTGGTTCCAACTCAAGATCTATAGATAAGCGGACAAAGCTGAGATTTTTGCGTGGGGAAGGTGTTACTAAAGTGGAGTAGATCACCGGGTAAGTCTCACTACACACTAATCCTAAACCGTAACTCCTATTACCGGGTAAGTCTCAAGGAATTAAGATAAAGAACTATAACCTCAAACTAACACACCATCTAAGGGAATAGAATCAACCTTTACCGGGTAAGTCTCAGGCTAACTCACAAATATGGGATGGAAGCACACTCAAACCCCAATAAAGGATAAACCTTTATTACCTACACTTATGATCGTTGGTACACAAACTAAGGAATTACCGGGTAAGTCTCATCCTAAGCTTGCATTGAACAGAGAGATGTAATAAGAATAGGATTTGGCAAACTCTAACACTTAACTTTCTGTTTAGGTTCGGATAAGTCACCTCGGTCAGAAGAATTCCACCCCGGCCGAGATGTTCATCGACCGAACGAGATGCTTAGGGTTAAGGTTAAAGACTCGAACTTTCAGGATCCTACTGGAATCTAAGATTATTCTATCATTGTTTTTCCCACAACCTTCTGTCAATCACCCTAGAATCACACAAGGAAATTAGCCACTCATCATCATTATGAAAGTATTAAATATATGGGAAGAAGGTGAATATTTGAACAAAGAAGAATTTAAGGAAAAGACTTCAATAACTGGATCAAATATCACAACAAAAGCGTTCCTTGGATAACAATCCAAAAAGACTAGACAACCAATGAGGGAATTAAAGACAATCTTACAAAACCCTCCAATAAAGCTATAAAAGCTATGGACTTCAATCTTCCTTCAAACTTCAAAAAGGTTCTTCAAAACTCCCAACTGGAGTATGCTGCTGCTGCTGCGTATGCGGGATCTTCTCGTAAGCAAGATCAACGGTATAGCGTGATGTTGGATTTGTGGAAATCCAACACTTTTTATAGGAAAATAACCCTCCAAAGATAATAAATCTTAGAAAGATATTTTCCCACAAATATAGGTAAAATATATGATTCTGCATATCTCCTTCCTTCCAGGAGCCAAGCCCAAAAATATAAGATCACTTTCCAAATTTAAAAAGATCTCTTCCAAGAATAAAATATTCTCGCCGCGTCCTAGGTGTTCGCCTCGGTCGAGTCGGCGTCTCTGGATCGCCTCGGTCGAGATGAATCTCTGGTCAACCGAGGTGAGTCACGACAGAATGTGAAATCTCTTGAATCTGCTCCAATGTAAATCTTTAATCCATGGCTATGCTCCCTGGATGTAGCTCCAAATGACTCATGACTCCTTTTGCTCCTTTTTGATGCAAAACGTACCAAATTACCTGCAATTACAACAAAAATAGGTGTAGACCTCGATTCTTGCAAAGGTAGATGAAATGGTAGTAAAATCATATTATGTACATACAAACATGCAGATTATGAAAGATATAACGTCCAAACAAACCCCAAAATATAGACTATAATTCATGCTATTAGCTTACGAGGCTCACTACTACCTAGAGTTTGTCATCTTCGGTATCTAAGAGCAAGAATCACCGGGTAGGTCTCTTCTAACACTTAGTTGCTAACACTAGGTCATCCTAGGATAGATTTAACTCAACAAACTCTAGGGTTTCAACAATCTAACAACCTAACACTTGGATTTATCGTTACAAGCAAATTCATCAAAATCACGGGGTGTTCATCAAGGTCTATTACGCTAGGATTAGTAGCACAAAAAGCTTTACATTTATAACTCGAACTAAATCCTAAACTACCTAGCGAAACCCGCAGTGTACGGGACGTTTGTAGTAGGGATAGTATTCCGAGGTCGAACACAAAGACTAAGGTGAGATTGATTCAATTAGTGATTAAGTCTAGTGAAGATCTAAGTTAAGAAAAGAGAGAGAAATAAAGAAATGAAAATCTCAATGTTTTGGTTGGGTTTTTGGTGATCAATCAAGGATCACTAAGCATGCAAAATAAACGAATCAACTATGCTAAGAAATCAACACCAACAAACAAACAAGATAAACACGAGGTATGGATCAAATAGAGAAAAGCGGATTCTAGGGGTTGGAAAGTCCGATTATGGCATAAGACTCAAGCTATCTATCCATTCCTTAGATTAACTATGATATGTTGGGAGTAAGCATTTCTAGATTGGGATCAATTACCGGGTAGGTCTCATGGTCCACTAGTCCGTTCCTAAGGTCTTATCACCGGGTAGGTCTCTAAGGACCTAAGGATAGGAATTCTACACAAACCGGATTATCACCTAGAGATCTAACCTATCCTTACCGGGTAAGTCTCGAAAGGGTTATTCTAAGCAATTATCCTAGCACACTTAATCCAATGGCGGCTTATGAGGCTCACCACTACCTAGGGTTTATAATCCTTGGAATCTAAGAGCAAGGATTACCGAGTAAGTCTCTCCTAAACACTTAGTTGCTAACACTAGGTCACCCTAGGATAGAATTAGCTCAACAAACACTAGGATTTCAACATTCTAACTAACTAAAGCTAGATCCATCGAACCAGGTAAGATCACGGTTTGTTCTACCTTCACACGACCGTGGTTTGGCAAGAACTAGCCGTGATTCCTAACAGAAACTACGTTCATGCACACAAGTCATCCAAAGGTAAATCTAAGTCCATCCTATCATAGCCCTAGCCATAACCATCCTTTCCTTACCCTAGAACCACATCTATTTAGCCTAAAACATTCATAATAGAAATCGAAACAATCAAACATAAAATCATGGCATCCATTTGCAAGATAATGAAGAGAAAGAGATGAACAAGTGAACAAAAACAAAACAAAGCTGAAAATGGAATTAGAATAACTCACAACCCTTCTTAAAGAAGGTTCAAATAGTTCATACAACTCTAGAAATTGATTCCGAATTTCTTCACTACAAGGATATGTTAGTCTATCAATGGTGTGCTCTTCTTCTTCTCCAACCAAGCTCTTCTCCAATGGTAACTTCCTTCTCCCTCCTTCCCAAATAATCTTCTTGTTGAGAGAATATTTTGATTGGATGATAGTGGATAATGGAGAGCTGCTCCAAGATGATTCTCTCAGCCAATGCAGGACCACTTTTATACTACAACTTTGCAAGAGCTGGCCAAGAGATCGTGGTATAGCTGTCACGAAAACTTGGCAAAATCCACGGTTGAAACCACGGCCGTGGTTTACCAGTGAACCGTGATTCTGTGCTTCAGCTTTGCCTTTGATCATTAAGCTTCGATTTGGTGCATGGCTTGTGTTGGCAAGGTTCCATGAGTCCTCCCTAGTCTTTAGCTTGCATCCTAATGGGTCCGAGGGTGTGTCATCTTGATGAACGATCTTCAAACGTATCGTTTTAGCTCCTAAATCTCTCAATATACCTACAAAGCAATGCACAAGTCCGTGTAGACGTCTATCTCGACATAATACGTGAATTGAGTGCAAACGTCGCTAACTAGTGCTAAACCATGCATGAATGAGCGAGAAATCTATCTAAATGATTACCTAAACCTGGTCATAAATCGTGTTATCAAAAATACCCCATACTTAAGGTTTGCTCGTCCCCGAGCAAATTCCCAACTATAGACTAAGAGATGACATGATTTATGTATGCAGAAAAATGGCAAAATCTTTTTGGGTTTGTGCTTCTACTATTGGATCACCTTCATAGTCATGTTTCATAGCTCCGGATAAGCAATCATGCATCAAATAAGTGAAGGCATGGAAAGACAATTGTACTTAACTCAAAAGCATGCATGAAATGTAAAAATGAAGAAGCTAAGAAGATCAAGAGTATATCCAATCTAGATTACTAAGTCATACAAACATGCAAATAGGTCACAAGGTCTTGTGAAATAGAAGGCCAAGAAACGTTGTGATTAGGTGGGATTTTTCTAGGGTATGTGATGCTAATCCGGGAATAGAACTAACCCCACAATCTTGTCCTCGATCAACTTCCCTCAAGTGTATATTTTTCTCTATCTTTTCTTTCTTTTCTTTTTCTTTGACTTATTTTTGAGACAATGGCATTGGTGTACAAAAGCCGAAACCTTGGTGATTAGCCGTCCTTGGGTTTTTTCTATTTTTTCGAGGTGCATCCACACCGGGCACACATACCAAAGCTCGTTAAGACTATTGGCTTATTTGACTTTGGCAAGGCACCAACACCCGATTATGTGAAGTGTACCGAGTTACTTGTCATTTAACCCAACTTCCCCAAACATATGTTTTTGTCTACACTTTCACAACAATTTCAGCATTTTATGCATGTTATTCTTTCATCAACATCTTCACCCCACACTTGCTTTTCATACACATCAACACACTATCATGCTCCTATTCCCGGATGGGTCAAAAGAGGTCAAATTTATATCAATTGAGGTGCTCAAACAATCATGATCAAAATGAGAATTAGAGGAAGATGAATTGCCTCATTTATTCCTAGATGGTATGCAAGAACTAGCATGTAATTTCGACTTTCAATACTCAATCCATTCTAGGCAAACATCATGATCACAAATCATTCATGGGATTCAAGAGAAGTATTTCAAGTCCACATATGCATTCATCAATTTAACACATAAGGCCATCCATAGCCAATCCACAAGACAAGGTTCATCATTAGGGTCATATCCAAGCCTAGAAAGCACAAAAAAAAAGAATTTTTTTTTAAATTTTCTGATTTTTATGGGATTTTCGAAATGAATATGTACAATGCAAGACACGTGCAAATATTAAACTACCCTAGATGCTCACCATGCAAAGGATCATGCAAACCCCACCCCATACTTAGAAACACATTGTCCCCAATGTGTAAATGAAGTAAAGAAGAGTGAAAGAAGGTTCTCACAATGTAAAAATGGTTTGCTATGGTATTTGGGATTCTCAAGTGGAATTGATGTTGGATGATCCTATCAACCATGGTAGAGAGCTCTAAGTATTCCTCAAAGCGTCGGGACCCGCGCTAGGCACCGCTAGCCGTCCAATTTCCGCGTCCGCTCCACCCATAATCGATGAGGGTTTCATCATCATCATTCGCTTGCCAAGCAAGGCTTCCAATTCTACTAAAGTTCTAGCACACACAAAGCACACAAAACACAACCAAAAATAGAAACATCTAAACAAAAGCAAAACAAGAAAGGGAAAAATGTTACCAATGGGTTGCCTTCCACCAAGCGCTTCTTTAAGGTCATTAGCTTGACCAAACTCGGGGGCGTCTACTCAAGGTAAAGTGGGGCAATCATATCCACCGGAGCTCCCGGGATATACTTCTTCAACCGGTGCCCATTCACCTTAAAGTTTTCACAATGCTCCCCTCCTATCTCAATAGCTCCATGGGGAAAGATCTTCTTCACCACATATGGCCCGGTCCATCTTGATTTGAGCTTTCTGGGAAAGAGCCGCAGCCTTGAGTTGAAGAGAAGGACGAGGTCTCCTTCACTCAACTCCTTGGGGATGATCCTCTTGTCATGCCACCGCTTGGTCCTCTCCTTGTAGATCCGGGCATTTTCGTATGCATCCAACCGGATCTCCTCAAGTGCGTTCATATCAAGCAACCTCTTCTCTTCGGTCTCATTGAGATCAAAATTTAGCCACTTGATGACCCAATGCGCTCTGTGCTCTATTTCTACCGGAAGGTGGCAAGACTTGCCATAGACCAACTTGTAAGGAGTAGTGCCAATTGGTGTCTTGAAAGCGGTCCTATATGCCCACAAGGCATCATTGAGCTTCATAGCCCAATCCTTTCTAGTTCTAGATACCGTCTTCTCGAGAATGGCCTTTATCTCCCGGTTGGAGATCTCCACTTGGCCACTAGTTTGGGGATGGTAAGGTGTTGCCACCTTATGAGTCACCCCATACTTAGCCAAAAGTGCCCCAAAATTCCTATTGGTGAAGTGCTTTCCTCCATCACTTATGATCACCCTTGGTGTTCCAAACCTAGGAAATATCACTTGGTTGAAGAACCGCACCACAACCTTGGCGTCATTTGTAGGAGAAGCGATTGCCTCCACCCATCTTGATACATAATCGACCGCCAATAGGATATAGAGGTTGCCACATGAAGAAGGGAATGGTCCCATGAAGTCCACACCCCACACATCAAATATTTCCACTTCTTGTATGTTGTTCAAGGGCATCTCATTCCTCCTTGAGATGTTGCCCGTCCTTTGGCAAGCATCACAAGCTACCACAAAGCCTTGCACATCCTTGAACAAACTTGGCCAAAAGAAGCCCGATTGCAACACTTTAGCACATGTCTTGTGTGAGCTAGCATGCCCTCCACATGGCAAGGAATGACAATGGCGGATCACACTCTCCACCTCATCCTCCGGTATGCATCTTCTAAACATTCCATCCGGCCCTCTCTTGAACAAAAGCGGCTCACTCCAATAGTAGTGCCTCACATCCTTGAAGAACTTCTTCCTTTGGGCATATGTCAAACCGGGAGGCACTTCCTCACATACTAAGTAGTTCACAATGTCGGCAAACCATGGCTCACTTCCTCTAGACACTTGGAACAAGCACTCCTCCACCATTTGCAATTGCTCATCCCGAAATGAATCATCAATAGGGATGGCATCTCTCTCAAGCTCTAATGGAGGCAATCTACTAAGGTGATCCGCTACTGAGTTTTCGGATCCCTTCTTATCCCGGATTTCCAAATCAAACTCTTGAAGAAGAAGGATCAACCGAATCAACATAGGCTTGGCATCCTTCTTTGTAAGGAGATAACGGATCGCAGCATGATCCGTATAAACTATGACCTTCGCTCCAACAAGATATGAGCGGAACTTCTCAAAAGCATACACCACCGCTAGCAACTCTTTCTCGGTGGTAGCATAATTTAGTTGGGCATCATCTAGCGTCTTGCTAGCATAGTAAATAGCATGAGTGCGCCCATCTTTCCTTTGCCCCAAAACAGCCCCAACGGCTACATCGCTTGCATCACACATGATCTCAAACGGTAAACTCCAATCCGGAGGTTGCATGATAGGTGCGGAGATCAAGGCGTTCTTCAACCTACAAAAAGCCTCAAGACAATCTTTGGAAAAGACAAAGTCAACATCCTTCATTAGTAGGTTAGTAAGAGGCTTAGAAATTTTAGAGAAGTCTTGAATAAACCTCCGGTAAAAACCGGCATGCCCTAAGAAACTCCTTACCCCCTTCACCGAGGTAGGTGGTGGCAACTTCTCTATCCTTTCAATCTTGGCTCTATCAACCTCAATGCCACGATTGGACACCAAGTGTCCCAACACAATACCTTCACTTACCATGAAGTGACATTTTTCCCAATTCAAGACAAGATTTGTCTCCTCACATCTTTGCAATACTAATGACAAGTTAGCCAAGCAATTATCAAAGGAAGAACCATAAACAGAGAAATCATCCATGAACACTTCCATGATATTTTCAATGTATTCCAAAAAGATGGCCATCATACATCTTTGGAAGGTGGCGGGTGCATTACACAACCCAAATGGTATTCTCCTATATGCAAAGGTACCCCATGGACATGTAAAGGTGGTTTTCTCTTGGTCATCGGGGTGGATAGGGATTTGGAAGAATCCACTATAGCCATCTAGGTAGCAAAAATGAGAATGTTGAGCTAACCTCTCTAGCATTTGGTCAATGAAGGGAAGAGGGAAGTGATCTTTCCTAGAGGCCATGTTCAACTTCCTATAATCAATACACATCCTCCACCCCGTAACCGTCCTAGTCGGGATTAGTTCGTTATTCTCATTAGTTACTACGGTCATCCCACCCTTCTTAGGAACTACATGAACGGGACTAACCAACTTACTATCCGAGATAGGGTAGATAATTCCCGCATCTAGCAACTTAATGATTTCCTTTTTGACTACCTCTTTCATTATGGGATTTAATCTCCTTTGATGTTCAATAGAGGGTTTATGATTATCTTCCATCATTATCTTATGCATGCACAAAGAAGGTTTAATGCCAACCAAATCATCAATAGTATAGCCAATGGCTTTCCTATGTAATCTTAGCTCATGCAACAACTTAGCAATTTCATCATCACTCAAGCATGCATTAACAATCACTGGATATGTTGAATTATCACCAAGAAAAGCATACTTCAAATGAGAGGGGAGGGGTTTAAGTTCAAGTTTAGGATGACCTTTGTCGAGTAGAGACGATCCAAACAACGTTGGATGAGATGAATCCAAAGCAAATGAAGACCCTTCAAGGCTCCTTGAAGCTTGATCATCAATAAGGTCTGATTCAGGGGAAAACACGGCTGGAACCACGGTTGGCTCCTCTTCCACGGCCGTGGTCCTTGCCTGGCTTGCTTCTCGGAGTTGTCTAGAGAGTTCTACGACCGTGGAACCACTTCCACGCCCGTGGAACTTGCAGATTTTCAGCACTTCTTCGTGGTCTTCAAATCCAACTCTTGCCTCCTTTTCCAATGCTTCTAAGGCCTTGATCTCTTCATTGCAAGCCTCCTCAACACCTTCCTCCATCATACTTAAGGTAAGAACCTTCTCCAAGGGATCCTTGATCAAGATCGAGCTCACAACTTCACTAGATTCCTCTTGTTCGACTATTTTGAAGACATCCTCATCAAGGGTTGGCCCTTTCATCATTGTGGATAACTTGAACTTGATGTTCTCTTCTCCAATGTTGAAGGAGAGAGTCCCATTCTTGCAGTCCACTAGACACCCGGAAGTGGCTAGGAAAGGTCTTCCTAAGATGATGGGAACCGGATAGTCCGCCGGAATATCCAAGACAACAAAATCAATTGGCACATAGAATCCTCCTAGTTGCACCGGGATGTCTTCTAAGATCCCAACCGGATGGGTGATAGATCGGTCTGCCATATAGAGGGTCATCTTGACCGGTTTTGGCTCTCCTAGCCCGACCTTGTTGCAAAGTGCAAGCGGTATGATGCTTACACTTGCCCCAAGATCACAAAGGGCCTCATACTTCACATCTCCTACTCCAATTGGGACACAAAAGGAACCCGGATCTCTTAGCTTGGGATGCATTTCCTCCTTCATCGTTTGGATCAATTCCGAGGATCTCTTGGTCATTCTTATCTCCCCATACTCCTCTAACTTCCTTTTGTTGGAGAGTATCTCTTTCAAGAACTTGCCATATGCCGGCATTCCTAAAATAGCATCCATGAACGGAATGTTAATATGCAATTTAGACATTAGTTCAAGGAACTTACCAAAGTGATTGTCCAAGCGAGCTCTTGCTCGTGATTGAGGGAACGGTAGTGGTGGTTTGTATGGAGGTGGTGCCACATAAGTTGACTCTACATCCTTGCTCTTGCCTCCATCTCTTTGCAAAGTCTCTTCTTCTATCACCACTTGTTTCCCCTTAGCATTCTCGTTGGGCAAAGGATCTTTCATGCTCAACCCACTCCTTGTAGTGATATCTAACACTTGGCCTCTTGGGTTGTCTTCGGTTCTTCCGGGAAGCTTTCCCGGATCTCTATGGGCTTCACCCGCCTTTTGGAACACTTGCGCTTCCAACACCTTTTGAGCCTTGGAAATGGAAGTCACGGTGCTCTCAAGACCACTCAACCTTCCAAGCAATTGCTCAAACATCATTTCGGTCCTATCCTTTGGAGGTTGAGTAAATCCGGGTGGAGGTTCTTGTGAAGCTTTTGGTGGTGGAGTTGTGCTTGTGGAAGCGGGAGGGTTCAAGGCTCCATCCGGGTTAGAGTAAGAAAATCCGGGATGGTTGTGGTTGGGCCGGTAATTGTTGAATTGCCGGTTGTTGTTGAAGTTCCTTGGGCCTTGATAGTTGTTGTAATTGCCCTTTCCCATGTAATTCACATCCTCCTCCTTGGAAGATAGATTAGCTTGCACTTACACTTGAGGAGTTGCTTGATTCTTCAAGGTTGTAGCACACAACTCCCTCAAGGACTTTAGCTCATTGTTGATGGCGTCAAGCTTGAAATTGCTCATGGTGTCCTCACTCACCTCATATGCTCCCGCCTTTCTCCCTTCACTCTTCCTATGGGAGTACTTCTCAATCACTAGAGCTTGCTTCTCCACAAACTCCCAAGCTTCATCTACATGCTTCTCCATGAAAGTCCCACCGGAAAGAGATTAGAGCTTGAATTGACTATCTTCATTAAGTCCTTTGAAGTAGATCTCCAATAGATCAATTTTCGGTATGCCATGGTGTGGACAATCTAGGAGAAGATCTTTGAACCTCTCCCAAGACTTGAATAAACTCTATCTATCCTTCATCACGAAGGCATTGATCTTCCCTCTAAACTCGGTAGTCTTTGAAGGTGGGAAGAACTTAGTCAAAAACTCGGTTGTCATCTCCTCCCAAGTACCAACTCGCCCTTGTGGAATAGATTGATACCAAGCTAAGGCCTTATCCTTAAGAGAGAAGGAAAAAGCCCTAAGCTTATGGTTGTTGCTCTCCAATATTGGCGGTCTAAGAGTCTCCATCAAGATCTCGTAGTTCATCAAGTGTTGATGAGGAGACTCTCCTTCCATCCCTCCAAATTGATTATGTCGGATCATTTGTAGAACTTGAGGGCGGAATTTGTAATCATGGGCTGCGGGATCTCCTAAGTTCACACCCGGACGGTGTGCTCTTTGTGCCGGATCCATACGTTGCCCCAACGTTTGTGGCTCTTCCATAGCAATGGGCACAACCCTAATATTCACCGCCGGCTGCGGTTGTGGTGGAGGTGGAGGAGGTTGTTGACGGTTAAGCTCTCTTTGCACAAGAGCTTGCCTAATCTCTTCAATCTCCCTCCTAGTTGCCTCTTGCCTCTCATTGGCAAGTCTCCTTTCATTCTCCAAAGCTTCATCCCTTATCCTTATTTGCTCTAAGGCCTCATCCAACTCAACTTGGAGATCTCTTCCGGCCATCTCCTTCTCTTTTCGAATGCTCTTGGATCTAGATCTAAGGGTTTTCTCCGGTTCGGGATCGAATGGAGCTAAATCCTTGCCACGAGATCTTCGCATACACCTAAAGAGTAAGAGACGTCCTGAAAAGCAAAGACACAAACCAAAAAGAGATCAAAAGCAACAAGAAAGATCTACACTATAAACAATCACAAAATAGACCCAATCTAGACCTAGTCCCCGGCAACGGCGCCAAAAACTTGTTACGCTAGGATTAGTAGCACAAAAAAGCTTTACATTTATAACTCGAACTAAATCCTAAACTACCAACGAAACCCGCAGTGTACGGGACGTTTGTAGTAGGGATAGTATTCCGAGGTCGAACACAAAGACTAAGGTGAGATTGATTCAATTAGTGATTAAGTCTAGTGAAGATCTAAGTTAATAAAAGAGAGAGAAATAAAGAAATGAAAATCTCAATGTTTTGGTTGGATTTTTGGTGATCAATCAAGGATCACTAAGCATGCAAAATAAACGAATCAACTATGCTAACAAATCAACACCAACAATAGTTTGTGTGTTTCGAACCGTAGTTGATGTCTTTACCCTCACTTATTATCACCGACATTATTTGAATCTCATGATTTCTTATTCTTTTTTTTAAACAATAGTTATATCTTAACTATAATGTCAAATAACGTATACCCTAATTTTAACTCCTCAATTCAAATACCTAAAACATAATACCCCATATTTAAATTTCAGTACCCAAAACCTAATACTAAAAATCTAATATTCGAAACAAATACCTTTTTTAATCACCCATTTTTAATTATGGTTTTAACATAAACCCCTTCATTGGCCATATATTTACCCGAGGGTCATGCCTACAAGTGTGGAAGTTTGTTGAGAGAATTACCTTAATTAATTTGTGTGTTAAAATAATTTTGGTTGATTAATTAATAATAATAATGTTAATTTGTGAAGTGTTTATTTTGTTTCCTTTAACAATAAGGGTATATGCTAACTTATTTTGAACCGTCGAAAACGACGATAACCGATTTTTATATTTGGGGATAAAATTTTACGAGAATTTATTACCTCGTAGTTGTGAAGTCTACATGCATTACACGAAACAAGAGGACAACTTTGTGAATGCGAAACTAATTTGGCAAGAAGAACCTTATTCCAACGTACATATTGCATCTTTAGTAAATAGCCCTACCTCTTCCCTTGGCTTACGTGTGCTACTCTATAACAAGAAGAACCGTATTCTATCGATTAGGTCTAATATCTTTTCCTATTCCTCCAAATATATCATTATTTTTTGGATTTTTTCCCCTATTTTTAGAAAACATATAAATGTATTTCTGTAGCATTAGTTTTTCAACCATGTCCTTTTGATATTGGTCAACATTTTAATTTCTATTTAAAAAGTCCACATCCCTATTTGCTATTGGCATTTATTCATGGATTCATCTTTAATTTCCTACTCAACCATTTATAATTCCATATACTTTATATATATATATATATAAATATATATATATATATATATATATATATATATATATATATATATTATACATCGGTAAAACAATATAGGAGGATCAGCTTCTAGAAACTGATCAGCCTCAAGCATCCTTTCGAATGAGGTCTTGAACGTCTTTTGGGATTGCATCAGCATCCAACTCTTCATTGTGTTCATGCAACGCAATCTTGTCCGCAACCATATTAATCTCCCTAAAAATGTGTTGAGCGGTAGAGACTTGAAAACTAGCAATAATAATTGAAATGTCATTAATGATCATATCGAGTTCCCATGGAGGCTTCCAAATTTGATTAATCGAATTGATCAAAGTAAGGTTACCCCTTCAACCTTGATAGCTGTAATTCCAATCTCCTTAGCCTTTTGAAGGCCATACCGTAAAGCAGTAGCTTCAGCTTCCAATACTGATTCGGCATTACAACTGCCGCTTCCAATAGCAATAGGAATCGCATGATGGTTTCGAATGATAAAACCATACGAACATTTATTTGTTGAGCTTTGTGAGACATCAAAGTTAAGTTTAAAGAAACCTTCCCTTGGTCGCTTCCACTTTAGGTTTTTCTTTCTTCTCCTTGGTCCTTTTGATATTAATGTGTTCTTGCTTTCTTTTGCGTTTGCTAGATCCCAACTAGCAATTTGGTTAATTGCTGTTGCTTTAATGTTTTGTTGGAATTTTGTTTTATTAAAAACGAACTGATTTCTCGCCGTCCACATGTTCCACCATATTACTGCTATAAGTTTCATATCCTTAGCCGCGACTGATTCTTTGAGTTCACAAAGGGCCTCATCAATACCTAGCTTCTCAATATCGATATTTTTTAAGATCGTTACAACACTTTGATTTTCGATAGTTAGGTGCATAATTGGACATTGAAAAAACAAGTGTTTTGCACTTTCGGTATGGTGATTACAGTATTCGCAATTCATAACTACCGGAATCTTTTGTCGATCAAGATTTTGTTTTGTAGGGATACCATCCATAGCAACCTTCCATATGAAATTCCTGATTTTTGGCATAATGTCCAATTTACAAATCCAGGTTTTGTCACTCGTGACTCCAACTCTCCTTTTTTGGATCATCTCCAACGATGATTTAGTCGAGTACCACCCATCCTCGTTTCCTACCCAATATAATCGATCCCGAATGTCACTATTCGGTAGGTTATAATTTTTAATTTTCTCCACTAGGTTCTTTGGCAAATAATTAATAAGTTGGTCTAATTTCTGGTGATTCCATGCATTATTACTAATAAACGAAGATGTAAGTTCTATCAGATTGACTTGAGATGGGTCAAGCAAGACATCTTGAAGTGGTTTGCCCAAAACCCACTTGTCTTTCCAGAATCTTATTGTGTTTCCGTCTCCTACCCTCTAGGCAAGGCCTTTGTCGAAATCTTTATATAATTTGATCAAATTCTTCCACTGCCAAGACACATTCTTTCCGCAGTCGTAATTCCATAGGCTTGTTTCTTTTAGGTATTTTTCTTCAACGATTTTAACCCATATGTTATCCGGTTCAGCCAAAATTTTCCATAGTAATTTCATTTGTAGAGCTTTATTCATGTCTTCTACTTTCCTAATCCCTGTACCCCCAAGGGCTTTGGGTTTACAAATCTTATCCCAGCTAATAAGAGGGTGATGATTAAGACCCTTATTCCAAAAGAAAATTCTATTGATTTTGTCTAATTCACTGTGTATATTTCCCGGCAGCATAAAAGCCATCATTAAGTAACTATGTTTTGCATTCAAATTTTCTTTTATTAAAGTTATTCTTCCTTCTTGAGACAAGGAGGACGCTTTCCATTTAGTAAGTTGTTGTTTGGCTTTAGTGATAACGTAATTAAAGATTTCTTTATTAACTCGACCGTTAATGATTGGGCATCCTAAGTATTGTTCTATATTCGTAGAGATACTGATTCCTAATTGACCCTGGATTCTTCTCTTATTACTTTGGTCAACATTGCCCGTAGTCTGAAACACGGATTTATGGTAATTAATTATCTGACCAGAAATATTGATAACACGATTTATAACATAGTTTTAGGTGTACATTTAGATAGAATTCTCGCTCATTCATGCATGATCTAGCATTAGTTCAAGACGTTTTGCACCTAATTCACATATTTTGTCGAGATAGACGTCTACACGGACTTGTGCGCGTTTTGTAGGTATTACGGGAAGTTTAGGAGCTTAAACGATGCGTTTGAGGATCGTTCATTTAGATGACGCACCCTCGGACTCATTAGGACACAAGCCAAGGGCTGAGGAGGACTCATGGAACCTTGCCAACACAAGCCATGCACCAAATCACAGCTTAATGATTCAAGGCGGAGTTTCTGCATAGAATCACGGTTCTTTGACGAACCACGGCCGTGGAAATGACCGTGGATTTTGCCAGATTCTCGTGACAGCTGTGCCACGACTTTCATGGCCAGCTCATGAAGGATTTGTTATAAAAGTGGTCCTTCATGGGTTGTTTGAGGCAGCTGGGGTAGTTTGGGAGCAGCTCATCCATTATCCATTTCTCTCTAACAAATATATTCTCAAAAGAAGAAGATTTTTTCTAGGAAGGAAAGTGTCAAAGAGAAGAAGGAGAGTTCCATTGAAGAGGAGGAGAAGGAAACACACCATAGCTTTCTTGTATTTCGGATTTCGTTTTTCTAGAGATTGTATGAACCTTTGAACCTTCTTTTGGAAGGGTTGTAAGTGACTCTATTCTAATCTTCAGCTTAGTTTTGAATTAAGTTCACTTGTGCACCTCTCTTCTTTCATTATCTTGCAATGGATGTTTTGATTTTATGTTTGTTTGCTTCGATTTTCATTATGAAAGTTGTAGGCTAAATTGATGTGGTTCTAGGGTAAGGAAAGGATTGTTATGGCTAGAACCATGATAGGATGAACTTAGATTTGCCTTTGGATGACTTTTGCTTATGAACGTAGTTGCTGTTAGGAATCACGGGTAGTTCTTGAAGAACCACGGCCGTGGTTTAGGAAGAACAGCCCGTGATTTTCCCTGATTTGAAGGATCTTGCCTTAAACCTATAAAATGTTGAAATCCTAATTGTTGCTGAGTTTAACCTTCCTAGTATAGTGACTAAGTGCTAGGAGAGACTTACCCGGTAATCCTTGCTCTTAGAATCTAAAATAGCAAACCTTAGGTAGTGGTGAGCCTAATAAGCCACCATTGGATTAGATGTGCTAGGATAGTTGCTTAGGACTCCCCTTTCCAAGACTTACCCGGTAAGGATAGGTTAGACCCCTAATTTACAATCCGGTTTGTGTAGAATTCCTATCCTTAGGCTCTTAGAGACCTACCCGGTAATAAGACCTTAGGTGTGGACTAGTCGGATCATGAGACCTACCCGGTAATTGATCCCAAATTAGATACACTAAATCCCAACATATATTAGTTAATCCAAAGAACGAATAGATAACTTGAGTTCCATGCCATAACCGGAACTTCCGACCCCTAGAGTCCGTCTTTTCTTTCCTTGATCATTATCTTGTTTGGTTTGTTCATTTGTGCTGATTTTTAGTCTAGTTTGATTGTTTACTTTGCATGAATTGTGATATTTGATTGATCACCAAAACCGACCAAAAACAATTTAGATTTTCACCTTTTTTGTTTCCCTCTTTTCTAACCTTAGACCTTCACTAAACTTAATCACAAAACCGAGTCAATTTCACCTTAGTCTTTGTGTTCGACCTCGGAATACTATCCATGCTACAAACGTCCCGTACACTGCGGGTGCGCTAGAAGTTAGGATAATTATAACGAGTATAAATTTAAGGCTTATTGCGTGCACACTATTTAGCGTAACAAGTTTTTGGCGCCGTTGCCGGGGACTAGGTCTAGATTGAGTCTATTTTGTGATTGTTTCTAGTGTAGATCTTTCTTGTTGCTTTTGATCTCTCTTTGGTTGGTGTCTTTGCTTTTCAGGACATCTATTACTCTTTAGGTGTATGCGAAGATCTCGTGGCAAGGATTTAGCTCCATTTGATCCCGAACCGGAGAAAACCCTTCGATCTAGATCCAAGAACATCCGAAAAGAGAAAGAGATGGCCGGAAGAAACCTCCAAGCTGAGTTGGATGAAGCCTTAGAGTAAATAAGGCTAAGAGATGAGCTCTTGGAGGAAGAGAGGAGACTTGCCAATGAGAGGCAAGAGGAAACTAGGAGGGAGATTGAGGAGATTAGGCAAGCCCTTGTTCAAGGAGAGCTTAATCGCCGACAACCTCCACCTCCTCCACCACCGGCGGTACAACCGCAGCCGGCGGCCAATGTTAGGGTCGTTCCCATTGCTATCGAGGAGCCACAAACCCTAGGGAGACGTATGGATCCGGCACAAAGAGCACACCGACCGGGTGTGAATCTAGGAGATCCCGCAACCCACAACTATGAGCTCCGCCCTCAAGTTCTACAAATGATCCGGCACAATCAATTTGGAGGGATGGAAGGAGAGTCTCCTCACCAACATTTGATGAACTACGAGATCTTGATGGAGACTCTTAGGCCGCCAAGGTTAGAGAGCAACAACCATAAGCTTAGGGCTTTTTCCTTCTCTCTTAAGGATAAAGCCTTGGCTTGGTATCAATCTATTCCACAAGGGCGAGTTGGTACTTGGGAGGAGATGACAACCGAGTTCTTGACCAAGTTCTTCCCACCTTCCAAGACCACCGAATTAAGAGGAAAGATCAACGCCTTCGTGATGAGGGATAGAGAAAGTTTGTTCAAGTCTTGGGAGAGATTCAAAGACCTTCTCTTAGATTGTCCACACCATGACATACCGAAAATTGAGCTATTGGAGATCTATTTCAAGGGGCTTGATGAAGATAGCCAATTCAAGCTTCAATCCCTTTCCGGTGGGACATTTATGGAGAAACATGTAGATGATGCTTGGGAGTTTGTGGAGAAGCAAGCTCTAGTAATTGAGAAGTACTCTCATAGGAAGAGTGAAGGAAGAAAGGCGGGAGCATATGAGGTGAGCGAGGTCACCATGAGCAATTTCAAGCTTGACGCCATCAACAACGAGTTGAAATCCTTGAGAGAGTTGTGTACCACAACCTTGAAGAGCCAAGCAACTCCTCAAGTGCTTCCACAAGCTAACTTGTCTTCCAAGGAGGAGGATGTGAATTATATGGGAAGGGGCAACTTCAACAATTACCAAAGCTCAAGAAATTTCAACAACAACCGGCAATTCAACAATTACCGGCCCAACCACAACCATCCCGGATTTTCTTACTCTAACCCGGATGGAGCCTTGAACCCTCCCGCCTCCACAAGCACAACTCCACCACAAAGAGCTTCACAAGAACCTCCACCCGGTTTTTCTCAACCTTCAAAGGATAGAACCGAAGTCATGTTTGAGCAATTGCTAGGAAGGTTGAGTGGACTTGAGAGCACCGTGACTTCAATTTCTAAAGCTCAAAAGGTCTTGGAAGCACAAGTCTTTCAAAAGGCGGGTGAAGCACATAGAGATCCGGGAAAGCTTCCCGGAAGAACCGAAGACAACCCAAGAGGCCAAGTGTCGGCTATCACAACAAGGAGTGGGTTGAGTATGAAGGATCCTTTGCCCAAGGACCAAGCTAAGGGAAAGCAAGTAGTGGTAGAAGAGGGAAGAAGGCAAGAAGATGGAGGCAAGAGCAAGGATGTAGAGCCAACTTATGTGGCACCGCCTCCATATAAGCCGCCACTACCGTTCCCACAATCAAGAGCAAGAGCTCGTTTGGACAATCACTTTGGTAAGTTCCTTGAACTAATGTCCAAGTTACATATTAACATTCCGTTCATGGATGCCATCTTAGGAATGCCGGCATATGGGAAATTTTTGAAAGAAATACTCTCCAACAAAAGGAAGTTGGAGGAGTATGGGGAGATAAGGATAACCAAGAGATCCTCGGAATTAATCCAAACCATGAAGGAAGAAATGCCTCCCAAGCTAAGGGATCCGGGCTCCTTTTGCGTCCCAATAGGAGTGGGAGATGTGAAGTACGAGGCCCTTTGTGATCTTGGGGCGAGTGTAAGCATCATACCGCTTGCGCTTAGCAACAAGGTCGGGCTATGAGAGCCAAAGCCGGTCAAGATGACCCTCTATATGGCGGACCGTTCTATCACTCATCCGGTTGGGATTCTAGAGGACATTCCGGTGCAACTAGGAGGATTCTACGTGCCTATTGATTTTGTAGTGTTGGACATTCCGGCGGATTATCCGGTTCCTATCATCTTAGGAAGACCTTTCCTAGCCACTTCCGGATGCTTAGTGGATTGCAAGAACGGGACTCTGTCCTTCAACATCGGGGAAGAGAACATCAAGTTCAAGCTGTCCACAATGATGAAAGGGCCAACCCTTGATGAAGATATCTTCAACATAGTCGAGCATGAAGAATCTAGGGAAGTTGTGAGCTCGATCTTGATCAATTATCCCTTGGAGAAGGTTCTTACCTTAAGCATGATGGAGGAAGGTGATGAAGAGGCTTGCAATGAAGAGATCAAGGCCTTGGAAGCCTTGGAAGAGGAGCCAAGAGTTGGATTTGAGAGCCACGAAGAGGTGGTGAACAACTGCAAGTTCCACGGTCGAGATTTATGTTCCATGGCCGTCAAACTTTCTGGACAACTCCGAGAAGCAAGCTTGGCAAGAACCACGACCGTGGAAGATGAGCAACCCGTGTTTCCAACCGTGGTTTTCCCTGAATCAGCTCTTGATGATGATCACGCTTCTAGGAGCCATGGGGAGTCTTCCTTTGCTTTGGATTCATCTCATCCAACCTTATTTGGATCGTCTTCAACCGATAAAGGTCCTCCCTCACTTGAACTTAAACCCCTTCCCTCTCATTTAAAGTATGCATTTCTTGGTGATAATTCTACATATCTTGTGATTGTTAATGCATGCTTGAGTGATGATGAACTTGCTAAATTGCTGCATGAACTAAGATTGCATAGGAAAGCCATTGGTTATACTATTGATGATTTGGTTGGCATTAAGCCATCTTTGTGCATGCATAAGATAATGATGGAAGATAACCACAAACCCTCTATTGAACATCAAAGGAGATTGAATCCTATAATGAAAGAGGTGGTCAAAAAGGAAATCATTAAGTTGCTAGATGCGGGAATTATCTACCCTATCTCGGATAGTAAGTGGGTTAGCCCCGTTCATGTAGTACCTAAGAAGGGTGGAATGACGGTCGTAACTAATGAGAACAATGAACTAATACCGACTAGGACGGTTACGGGGTGGAGGATGTGCATTGATTATAGGAAGTTGAACATGACCTCTAGGAAAGATCACTTCCCTCTCCCCTTCATTGACCAAATGCTAGAAAGGTTGGCTCAACACTCTCATTTTTGCTATTTAGATGGGTATAGTGGATTTTTCCAAATCCCTATCCACCCCGATGACCAAGAGAAAACGACCTTTACATGTCCATGGGGTACCTTTGCATATAGGAGAATGCCATTTGGGTTGTGTAATGCACCCGCCACCTTCCAAAGGTGTATGATGGCCATCTTTTTGGAATACATAGAATATATCATGGAAGTGTTGTTCGCCCCTAGAGGTGTGTGCAAATAAGTTTTAAATTTATAAAACTAGAATCAAGCAGCGAACCCGCAGTGTACGGATCGAGGTAGCTAAGCAAGAATTCCAGAGTATCGAACACAGGGATTTGGGTGGGAACAAATTCGATTTCAGATTATCAAGCAATAAATATGGGAGTTTTGCAAATATTGGGAAAACAACAATCCTAAAGATCCGGGTATTCAGTTGTGACAACAGATTCAAGATATACTAATGATATAAAGACAGAGTAGAGGTATGCAAAGGTATACTAATGTAAGGTAATCGTACGGTTGAGGTTCCAAAAACCTTATGTAACTCACCTAAAAGATACTCCTTATACAGGTTGTTGAGGCTCAATATAAAGAGGTTCTAAAAGCAAGGATTAGTATCAAATACCCAAACCTACGATCTAAAGGTCAAGACTAACTTATCCGATTGAGGTTGTTGAGGCTCACAATCGAGGTAGAGGTTGTTGAGGCTTCACTACCACCTAGAAAAGACAAGTCTAAGCTAAGCTAAAGCAAATCTCTAACTTTAGATTAAGGTAAAAAGCAGGCTCGTAAACTCATGGAAATTACGGTTGGATCTTGAGGTTCCACGGCCGTGGAATTCAAGAACAACCCGTAATTTAGGGTTGTCGGCGACACTTCTCTAACTCTCAGGGTCTAATCTGTTTGCGATCGATCTATCATCATCTATGCCACAACTATCAACCCTTCACCTTAGAATTGTTAAGGGTTTTTAGCCAATAACAGCCATTTGATATCAATTCAAGATTTATAGGATAAAAGATGGAAACTTTCAAGAACCTTCAATAATCTTTCAAACGAATCTCAAAATCACAATCGAAAACAAGTGTTTGTCAAGAGATTCAAATCAAACAATCAATCACAATCTTAGGAAAGAAAGGAAACGGGATGTCAATCCGATCCTAAGTCAAACCTAAGCAAGAAGAGGAGATTTCTTGCAAAATCCTCCAAGAACTTCAATCTTCCTCAACGCGAAGATCGCTCACAGCAATTCTCCAATCACGAACTTTGATCTTCGATGAGATCTCCCAAAAATCACCTCCAAGAATGAAGGTTTGTGTCTTGCTAAGCTTGCGTTCTTGCCGCTCCCCTTAGGGTTTTAAATGTCGTAAGCTAGGTAGCAAGGTAAAGCGAGATGACGGAATCTTGCCTCATCCGTCCTTTTTATAATGCAGGGCAAAACGTCGGCCCGGCCCGATCTTCAAAAGATCGTGGCTTCGAAACGTGGCGAAAGGATTCGCCAAGATCACGGTCGTGGAAGATTCCACGACCGTAATTTAGGGCGTGAAGAGGAATACGGTTGTGTTCCACGGCCGTAATATTCCCTGGAATGAACATCGAATTCTGCATCATAATCCACGGCCGTAATCTAGGGTCAAACCGTGATTTTTGCCTTCATTCGTGCATTCCTCAATCTAATACTCCAAATTGCTTCCAAAAGGTGTTCTAAATCTGGAAGTACTTCAACTCAACTCTCCCTTGCTCGATTTCGTTCGGAAATAGCTCCAAATCACCTATAATCAACATAGAACTCGTGTAGACATCCATATCGACAATATAGGTAATACTAGCTCATATATGCATAAAGCTCCATCGAAGACTATCAATATGAATCAAATACGATTATAAACGTGCCTAAAATATCACAATATTTCATGCTAACAAATAACCCCATACTTAATACTTGCTTGTCCCTAAGCAAGGTCTTTCAAAAAGCTTCAAACAAGAGTTAGGATGAAATATGTATACCTTCTTTTGGATGAAAGTGACTCCTAAAGAATAGATCATTCTCAAACCTTGCTTCATTCGTTTTCAAACTTTCACGCACTTAATTAGAGAGTAAGAGGTAAAGAAAGCTTATGAAACAATTTAACTTCCAAACAAGCATTACAACCTTCAAACATTATCAAAATCAATCATAAGAACTTCAATTTAGACCACCAAGCCATATAACATTCTTTTGATCTTAAGGACTTTCCAAAGGAAAAGGTCTAGAGTATGGAAGGGAAAGGAAACTTTAAGGGAGAGTGGTGCATAAATCCGGGAAAATGGACTACAACCTTCTTCTTCTTTTGCGGTTTCCGCAACTCTTCACTTTGAGCTTCGCTCTTACTTTTCATTTTTCGACTTTACTTTTGGAGTTATGGATAGAGGTGCACAAAAACCGAAGCCTAGGAGATTGGCGTTTCTCATTTTTGCGAGATGCCTCAAACCCTTAGCGCACATACCATAATCCGCTAGGAATATCGCTCAATCCGACTTTGGCAAGACACAAACACCCGGCTATGTGAATGGTGCCGAGTTACTCATCGTCATGATTGACTTCCCCAAACCTATAATTTCTTTCTATTCAATTGATCGCAAATATATGCTCTCATGGCCCTCCCACATCATACATGCCTTTTTCTCATTCACTTTCCAAGTTCCCGGATGGGTAAAGGAGGCTAATATTTCAATGAGGAGCTAGATGATCAAAGGAAAGAAGAAAGAAAGTATCGAATTGCCTTAATCATCTCAAAAAGAAGCATAAGAACTTATAATGTGATTTCAACTTCGATTTCTTATATGATTTAGGTAACATTTTCACATTATAAAACTTGCAAAAGATGTAAAATCTATTCATTCAATTTCTTTTCGAATTACTATCCTCTCAAGCATGCAATCGTTATCAACTTAATTCACAAGTAGTGTTTATCATAGAATTCATCTCAATTCATTAGAAGTATCAAATTTTTCAAAAATTTTCAATTTTTATGGGTTTTTAAAGTTCTTTTTCATGCAATGCAAGAATGAAACGTGTGACATATGATGAACATGCAATAATAGTCTCGGAATAGAAGCAACATATAGAGTAGAGTTATTACAAACATTTAGTACATCCCACCCCATACTTAGGACGAACATTGTCCCTAATGTTCACAAAAAAGAACAAAAGCAAGAAAGGAAAAGAAAACTCACAAATGGCGGCGGGGATGTCTAAAACGAGCAAGTCCGGTCATTGATCACTGCGGCGCCGGTGGAGGTGGGAATGGAGAGAAACTCGGGTCATAGTACCGCCCAAACTGCTGGCGGTAGACGTCCCTCATCATGTGGTCGAGGTCGTCCATGTGTCTGTCTCTAGCGTCTGCCCGGATCTCTAATGCTCCGACTCTCTCTGAAAGTCCGGTGGCCCACTCCGGCATCCTCTCATACCATCCCGGAGTGCGATCATACCATCCGGGAGCGTCTGCTGGTGCTGCTGCTGGTGGTGGTGCTGCTGCTGCTGCGTGTGTAGTGGTCCAAGGAGGAGGTGTCTCGTACCAGGTGGGAGGTGTGGTCATCCACGTGGGTCTCTCGCTCACGCTGGCGCGGTGAGATGACGAGCCTGAAGCTCTAGTCGGACGCGGAGAGCGTCTAGGTACATCCTGCTGGTCCGGCTGATCCGGAAACGAGCCGAACTCCTGCTCTGCTCCTGCACCACTCTCATACGGCTCTCCCATATCCTCCTCATCTACAACCGGCGGTGGGACGTAAGGGGGAGCTACAAGCCTGTTCGCATGCATCGCAGCGAACGTCTCCTTCCAGTTGTGGCGTCCTGCCACAATGGAATACTCCGGCAGCCACTCAATACCCCTGCCGGTCCTACTCTCCCAGGGCATGCCCGCGTAAGGCGGACCTCTATGTGTGGGGAAGATGAGTCCCCTAACCATGAAAGCGTGTAGCCCTAATGGAACTGCCGGTATACGCGTGCAAGCTGAGAAATCCACTCCAAAAGTCCTAGCTATGTGGGTCACTATCCCACCATACCCAATGTTCCCTCTCGACTTGTTCTTCAACTTACTCATAGTCGCCGCTAAAAGGGTAGCACAATCGGCTCGGCATCCGTGAAGCATAGCATAGAGGAGGAATAGCTCATCCGTCTTGATCTTTTGGGGCGTCTCCGTCCTAGGGAAGAGACATTCCGAAAGAACACGGTGAGCTATCTTCAAGGCCAAATGGTACATCAATTTGGCCTTGGTGTCAGCTGGATGCCAACGGTCCTCGTCGGCATAGATCATAGCTACCTCTCCCCAAAAGTCCTTAGGAGACACGTTCCTAGGGATGCGACCGTTGTAGGTCTCGTGGAACCCAAAAATGGTCCCGAACTCAACTATACTCAACTGGTAGTCTTGGTTCATGAGGCGGAAGGAGACGGTTCTATCAACAGGGCTGTGCTCGAAAGACGTCACAACCTCTCGGGTGATCTCCTCATAAGCGTCTTCACGAATGTTCGTGAAGACAAGCAAACCGGCTCTATCCAAGAGCCATGTAAGGTCATCTACAATGTTGAGAGGATGTAGATCCTCCAACAACAAGTATCTAGGGCCAATTACTGCCCTCTTCTCGATCCTCTCGAATGCGGCTTGGTGGTTTTCGTGTATGATCGGTATGTTAGGAGGAGGGGGTGAAGATGGAGGTGAAGGTGAGGATGGTGGTGAAGGGGATGAGGGTGGTGGTGGTGCCCTAGAGGTGGAGGGGTTACCCTTTCTCTTCTTATTCTGTTCCCCCTTCTTTTCCTTAATCCTTCCCGAGACTCTCCTTACAAAATCCATCACTGTCCAAAATTACGGTCTGTTCTTCCCAAAACCACGGCCGTGGAACCTGTTCAAACCGTGATTCGACACAGAATGTTCGATCCTCAACCAATCAGCAATCAAACTTCACAGCAATCAGTCCTAATCTAGTTTCTTCCAATCTCAATCAGTTCTTCCTAATAATCTCTAACAAAAACGAACAAAAACGAGCAAAATCAAGAAGAGAGCAAAAACCTCTTTTTTCGGATTGAAAAATCCAAAATGCGGGTTTGTTGATCGTTTTCCGCGCGATTTGTTGCTTGGATCTTGTTCTTGGTTGGATTTGCTTCGGTTTAGGAAGAAGAATCGTTAAAAACGATTAGAGAACGAAGATTTGGGAAGGGCTGCGTGTTTTCGGCGTTTAGGGCGTGGAAATTGGGGGTTTTTGTGGTGTTTTTGTGGTGAAGTGTGGCTTTTATACTTGCAGGCAAAATTTCAAAAATTACGGTCTATCGGGGCATTCCACGGCCGTGGAAATGTACGGACCCGTAATTTTGGTGATTTTTCACAGGCCTTTGAGAATTACGGCCACTGTAGCAACGACGACCGTAATTTAGACCGTGGAACTCTCTGTAAAGCTTCAAAGTCCAAATTTCGTCACTTCTCTTCGACATTATTCTTCCTTTCCCCTTTTCCATCGATACTACAACCAAAAACACGAACATACCGGGAGAAATCGAGGCAAAAACAAGGCAAAAACTTCTATTCTAAGCTAATCTATGAATCGAAAGCAAAAACGAAAATGCAATACCTTGGGTTGCCTCCCAAGAAGCGCTTTGTTTAAGGTCCGTAGCTAGACCAAACTCGCACTTATTCGAGTGCGGTAGGTGCAAACTCCTCAGCTTGGAGTTCCGGTGAGTACTTCTTGAGTCGTTGACCGTTCACCTTAAAACTTCCGCTAGCTTCACCCCATACTTCAACTGCACCATGGGGAAAAATACGCTTAATTAGAAAAGGTCCGGTCCAACGAGATTTTAACTTACCTGGAAAGAGGCGAAGTCTCGAATTGAAGAGGAGAACTTGATCTCCTTCTTGGAAGTCCTTTGGAATGATATGCTTATCATGCCAACGCTTTGCTCTTTCCTTGTAGATCTTAGCGTTTTCGTAGGCGTTCAAACGGAGTTCATCCAGCTTGTTGATGTCTAGGAGACGCTTCTCTCCCGCTTCTTTCATGCTGAAATTCAGCCACTTGATAGCCCAAAACGCCTTGTGCTCTAGCTCTACCGGCAAGTGACAAGACTTCCCATACACAAGGTTGTATGGTGTGGTTCCTATGGGGGTCTTGTATGCAGTCCGGTATGCCCACAACGCATCATCTAGTTTCAAGGACCAATCCTTCCTAGTCCTCGAAACAGTTTTCTCTAGAATTCCCTTGATCTCCCTATTTGAGATCTCGACTTGTCCACTCGTTTGTGGATGGTAAGGGGTGGCGATCTTGTGAGTAACCCCATACTTGGATAGAAGAGCTTCAAAGCGACGGGCTATGAAGTGAGAACCTCCATCACTAATGATCGTCCTTGGCGTCCCGAATCGCGGAAAAATGGTCTTGTTGAAGAACTTAACCACCACCATGGCATCATTCGTAGGAGAGGCAATGGCTTCCACCCATCTAGAAACGTAGTCCACCGCCAATAGTATGTATTGGTTCCCACAAGAAGAAGGGAATGGTCCCATGAAGTCAACTCCCCAAACGTCAAAAATCTCTACCTCTTGGATGTTGTTGAGGGGCATCTCGTTCCTTCTAGAGATATTGCCTGTTCTTTGACAAGCATCGCAACAAGAAACAAAGGATTGCACATCTTTAAATAAAGTAGGCCAATAGAATCCGGATTGCAATACCTTTGCGCTAGTTTTGTTCGAACTAGCGTGTCCTCCACAAGGTAGTGAATGACAATGACGGATGACACTTTGCATCTCATCTTCCGGCACACATCGCCGAATGATGCCATCCGGACCTCTCTTGAAGAGAAGAGGCTCGTTCCAATAGTATTCCCGGACGTCCTTGAAGAACTTCTTCCTTTGTGCGTAGGATAGTCCGGGCGGTATCTCCTGGCAAACCAAATAGTTAACAAAATCAGCAAACCATGGTTCGTTACCTTTGGAGATCTCGTTGATGCACTCCTCTATGATGTGTAGGTGCTCGTCTGGAAAGGAGTCATCAATGGGTAGATGGTCGTCCTCTAGATGTGTGAGGCGACTCAAATGATCCGCAACAGAATTTTCCGAGCCTTTCTTGTCGCGGATCTCAAGATCGAATTCTTGTAGGAGAAGAATCCATCTAATCAGCCTTGGCTTCGCATCCTTCTTTGCAAGGAGGTACCGGATCGCAGCATGATCCGTGTAGACAATCACCTTTGCACCTACAAGATAAGAGCGAAACTTGTCAATAGCGTAGATGATAGCATGAATTATAGTCTATATTTTGGGGTTTGTTTGGACGTTTTATCTTTCATAATCTGCATGTTTGTATGTACATTATGTGATTTTACTACCATTTCATCTACCTTTGCGAGAATCGAGGTCTACACCTAGTTTCGTTGTAATTGCAGGTAATATGGTACGTATTGCATCAAAAAGGAGCAAAAGGAGTCAAGAGTCATTTGGAGCTACATTCAGGAAGCACAACCATGGATTAAAGATTTACTTTGGACCAGTTTTGAGAGATTCTACATTCAGTTATGAGTCACCTCGGTTGACCAGAGATTCATCTCGACCGAGGCGATCCAGAGACGCCGACTCGACCGAGGCGAACACCTAGGACGCGGCGAGAATATTTTATTCTTGGCTGAGATCTTTTAAAATTGGAAAGTGATCTTATATTTTTGGGCTGAGCTTCTAGAAGGAAGGAGATATGCAGAATATATATTTTACCTATATTTATGGGATAATATCTTCTTAAGATTTATTATCTTTGGAGGTTTATTTTTCCTATAAAAAGGATTGATTTTCCACAAATCAAAGATCACGCTATACCACCGATCAGGGTTTACAAGCGCAGCAGCCGCATCCTACTCCAATTTGGGAGAGATTTGAAGAACCTTTTTGAAGGTTGAAGGAAGATTGAAGACTATAGCTTTATAGCTTTTTGGAGGGTTTTGTAAGATTGTCTTCAATTCCTTTCCTTGTTGTCTTATCTTGTTGGATTATTATCCAAAGAACGATTTTTGTGTGATATTTGATTCAGTTATTGAAGTGTTTTCATTAAATTCTTCTTTGTTCAAATATTCACCTCCTTCCCATATATTTAATACTTTCATTATGATGATGAGTGGCTAATTTCCTTGTGTGATTCTAGGGTGATTGGCTGAAGGTTGTGGGAAAAACAATGATAGAATAATCTTAGATTCCAGTAGGATCCTGAAAGTTCGAGTCTTTAACCTTAACCCTAAACATCTCGTTCGGTTGATGAACATCTCGGCCGGGGTGGAATTCTTCTGACCAAGGTGACTTATCCGACCCTAAACTGAGAGTTAAGTGTTAGAGTGTGCCAAATCCTATTCTTATTACACCTTTCCTGGTTCAAAGCAAGCTTAGGATGAGACTTACCCGGTAATTCCTTAGTTTGTGTACCAACGATCATAAGTGTAGGTAATAAAGGTTTATCCTTTATTGGGGTTTGAGTGTGCTTCCATCCCATCTTTGTGAGTTAGCCTGAGACTTACCCGGTAAAGGTTGATTCTATTCCCTTAGATGGTGTGTTAGTTTGAGGTTATAGTTCTTTATCTTAATTCCTTGAGACTTACCCGGTAATAGGAGTTACGGTTTGGGATTAGTGTGTAGTGAGACTTACCCGGTGATCTACTCCACTTTAGAAACACCTTCCCCATGCAAAAATCTCAGCTTTGTCCGCTTACCTATAGATCTTGAGTTGGAACCACAACTAGATGCTTTAATCCCTAGAATTGCATGTTTGCTTATTTGACATCTTATTCATCTTTGATTGTATTACTGCTCTTGTGGTTAGCATCAACACTAGCATACCGTATTGGACTTTGTTTCACTAAGTCCCTGTGATCGACCCCTGGAATTTTCTTGCTTTTACTACGATTGACCCGTACACTGCGGGTTCGCATCCTTGTTTTAAGCTTAAGTCTAGGGTTATAAATTTAAAGCTTGCACACACCGTTTGGAGCGAACATCTATTCTGTTTGCGATCGATCTATCATCATCTAAGCCACAACTATCAACCCTTCACCTTAGAATTGTTAAGGGTTTTTAGCCAATAACAGTCATTTGATAGCAATTCAAGATTTATAAGATAAAAGATGGGAACTTTCAAGAACTTTCAATAATCTTCGAACGAATCTCAGAATCACAATCAAGAACAAATGTTTGTCAAAAGATTCAATTCGGAATAAACAATCACAATCTTAGGAAAGAAAGGAAACGGGATGTCAATCCGATCCTAAATCAAACCTAAGCAAGAAGAGGAGTTTTCTTGCAAAATCCTCCAAGAACTTCGATCTTCTTCAACGCAAAGATCACTAACAGCAATTCTCCAATCACGAACTTCGATCTTCAATGAGATCTCCCAAAATCACCTTCAAGAATGAAGGTTTGTGTGTTGCTAAGCTTGCGTTCTTGCCGCCAAACTTAGGGTTTTTGAAAGGTCGTAAGCTAGACAACGAGGTAAAGCCCGGTGACGGAATCTTGCTTCATCCGTCCTTTTTATAATGCAGGGCAAAACGTCGGCCCGGCCCGATCTTCAAAAGATCATGGCTTCGAAACGTGGCGAAAGGATTCGCCAAGATCACGGTCGCGGAAGATTCCACGACCGTAATTCTGAGGCGTGGAAACAAATACGGGTAGATTCCACGGCCGTAATATCCCCTGGAATGAACATCGAATTCTGCATCACAATCCACGGCCGTAATCTTGGGTCAAACCGTGATTTTTGCCTTCATTCGTGCATTCCTCAATCTAATACTCCAAATTGCTTCCAAAAGGTGTCCTTGATCTAGAGGTACATCAACTCAACTCTCCTTCGTTCGATTTCGTTCGGAAATAGCTCCAAATCACCTATAATCAACATAGAACTCGTGTAGACATCCATATCGACAATATAGGTAATACTAGCTCATATATGCATAAAGTTCCATCAAAGACTATCAATATGAATCAAATACGATTATAAAACGTGCCTAAAATATCACAATATTTCATGCTAACAAATAACCCCATACTTAATACTTGCTTGTCCCTAAGCAAGGTCTTTCAAAAAGCTTCAAACAAGAGTTAGGATGAAATATGTATACCTTCTTTTGGATGAAAGTGACTCCTAAAGAATAGATCATTCTCAAACCTTGCTTCATTCGTTTTCAAACTTTCACGCACTTAATTAGAGAGTAAGAGGTAAAGAAAGCTTATGAAACAATTTAACTTCCAAACAAGCATTACAACCTTCAAACATTATCAAAATCAATCATAAGAACTTCAATTTAGACCACCAAGCCATATAACATTCTTTTGATCTTAAGGACTTTCCAAAGGAAAAGGTCTAGAGTATGGAAGGGAAAGGAAACTTTAAGGGAGAGTGGTGCATAAATCCGGGAAAATGGACTACTACCTTCTTCTTCTTCTTTTGCGGTTTCCGCAACTCTTCACTTTGAGCTTCGCTCTTACTTTTCATTTTTCGACTTTACTTTTGGAGTTATGGATAGAGGTGCACAAAAACCGAAGCCTAGGAGATTGGCGTTTCTCAATTTTTGCGAGATGCCTCAAACCCTTAGCGCACATACCATAATCCGCTAGGAATATCGCTCAATCCGACTTTGGCAAGACACAAACACCCGGCTATGTGAATGGTGCCGAGTTACTCATCGTCATGATTGACTTCCCCAAACCTATAATTTCTTTCTATTCAATTGATCGCAAATATATGCTCTCATGGCCCTCCCACATCATACATGCCTTTTTCTCATTCACTTTCCAAGTTCCCGGATGGGTAAAGGAGGCTAATATTTCAATGAGGAGCTAGATGATCAAAGGAAAGAAGAAAGAAAGTATCGAATTGCCTTAATCATCTCAAAAAGAAGCATAAGAACTTATAATGTGATTTCAACTTCGATTTCTTATATGATTTAGGTAACATTTTCACATTGTAAAACTTGCAAAAGAGGTAAAATCTATTCATTCAATTTCTTTTCGAATTACTATCCTCTCAAGCATGCAATCGTTATCAACTTAATTCACAAGTAGTGTTTATCATAGAATTCATCTCAATTCATTAGAAGCATCAAATTTTTCAAAAATTTTCAATTTTTATGGGTTTTTAAAGTTCTTTTTCATGCAATGCAAGAATGAAACGTGTGACATATGATGAACATGCAATAATAGTCTCGGAATAGAAGCAACATATAGAGTAGAGTTATTACAAACATTTAGTACATCCCACCCCATACTTAGGACGAACATTGTCCCTAATGTTCACAAAAAAGAACAAAAGCAAGAAAGGAAAAGAAAACTCACAAATGGCGGCGGGGATGTCTAAAACGAGCAAGTCCGGTCATCGATCACTGCGGTAAAATTTCAAAAATTACGGTCTATCGGGGCATTCCACGGCCGTGGAAATGTACGGACCCGTAATTTTGGTGATTTTTCACAGGCCTTTGAGAATTACGGCCACTGTAGCAACGACGACCGTAATTTAGACCGTGGAACTCTCTGTAAAGCTTCAAAGTCCAAATTTCGTCACTTCTCTTCGACATTATTCTTCCTTTCCCCTTTTCCATCGATACTTGGGTTGCCTCCCAAGAAGCGCTTTGTTTAAGGTCCGTAGCTAGACCAAACTCGCACTTATTCGAGTGCGGTAGGTGCAAACTCCTCAGCTTGGAGTTCCGGTGAGTACTTCTTGAGTCGTTGACCGTTCACCTTAAAACTTCCGCTAGCTTCACCCCATACTTCAACTGCACCATGGGGAAAAATACGCTTAATTAGAAAAGGTCCGGTCCAACGAGATTTTAACTTACCTGGAAAGAGGCGAAGTCTCGAATTGAAGAGGAGAACTTGATCTCCTTCTTGGAAGTCCTTTGGAATGATATGCTTATCATGCCAACGCTTTGCTCTTTCCTTGTAGATCTTAGCGTTTTCGTAGGCGTTCAAACGGAGTTCATCCAGCTTGTTGATGTCTAGGAGACGCTTCTCTCCCGCTTCTTTCATGCTGAAATTCAGCCACTTGATAGCCCAAAACGCCTTGTGCTCTAGCTCTACCGGCAAGTGACAAGACTTCCCATACACGAGGTTGTATGGTGTGGTTCCTATGGGGGTCTTGTATGCAGTCCGGTATGCCCACAACGCATCATCTAGTTTCAAGGACCAATCCTTCCTAGTCCTCGAAACAGTTTTCTCTAGAATTCCCTTGATCTCCCTATTTGAGATCTCGACTTGTCCACTCGTTTGTGGATGGTAAGGGGTGGCGATCTTGTGAGTAACCCCATACTTGGATAGAAGAGCTTCAAAGCGACGGGCTATGAAGTGAGAACCTCCATCACTAATGATCGTCCTTGGCGTCCCGAATCGCGGAAAAATGGTCTTGTTGAAGAACTTAACCACCACCATGGCATCATTCGTAGGAGAGGCAATGGCTTCCACCCATCTAGAAACGTAGTCCACCGCCAATAGTATGTATTGGTTCCCACAAGAAGAAGGGAATGGTCCCATGAAGTCAACTCCCCAAACGTCAAAGATCTCCACCTCTTGGATGTTGTTGAGGGGCATCTCGTTCCTTCTAGAGATATTGCCTGTTCTTTGACAAGCATCGCAACAAGAAACAAAGGATTGCACATCTTTAAATAAAGTAGGCCAATAGAATCCGGATTGCAATACCTTTGCGCTAGTTTTGTTCGAACTAGCGTGTCCTCCACAAGGTAGTGAATGACAATGACGGATGACACTTTGCATCTCATCTTCCGGCACACATCGCCGAATGATGCCATCCGGACCTCTCTTGAAGAGAGGAGGCTCGTTCCAATGGTATTCCCGGACGTCCTTGAAGAACTTCTTCCTTTGCGCATATGATAGTCCGGGTGGTATTTCCTGGCAAACCAAATAATTAACGAAATCAGCAAACCATGGTTCGTCACCTTTGGAGATTACCTTGATGCACTCCTCGATGATGTGTAGGTGTTCGTCCGGAAAGGAGTCATCAATGGGTAAGTGGTCGTCCTCTAGATGTGTTAGGCGACTCAAATGATCCGCAACAGAATTTTCCGAGCCTTTCTTGTCGCGGATCTCAAGATCGAATTCTTGTAGGAGAAGAATCCATCTAATCAGCCTTGGCTTCGCATCCTTCTTTGCAAGGAGGTACCGGATCGCAGCATGATCCGTGTAGACAATCACCTTTGCACCTACAAGATAAGAGCGAAACTTGTCAATAGCGTAGACAATGGCTAAGAATTCCTTCTCCGTAGTGGCGTAGTTGAGCTGGGCTTCGTCTAGCGTCTTGCTAGCGTAGTATATGGCATGGGTTCGTCCTTCCTTTCGTTGCCCAAGAACAGCTCCAATGGCTACGTCACTAGCATCGCACATAATCTCGAAAGGGAGAGTCCAATCCGGTGGTTGGATAATGGGTGCTGAAATTAGAGCTTGCCGGATGGTGTTGAACGCATCTAGACATTCCTGCGAGAACTCAAAAACCGCATCCTTCATCAATAGATTAGTGAGAGGTTTTGATATCTTAGAAAAGTCTTGGATAAAACGTCTATAAAATCCAGCATGTCCTAGAAAACTTCTTATTCCCTTTACCGAAACTGGGGGAGGAAGTTTCTCTATGGTCTCTATTTTAGCCTTGTCTACCTCTATCCCTCTACTAGAGACTAAGTGACCTAAAACGATTCCTTCTTTAACCATGAATTGACACTTCTCCCAATTAAGAACTAGGTTAGTGTCCTCACATCTTTGCAAAACAAGAGAAAGGTTAGAAAGACAATCGTTAAAAGAGGAACCGTAAACGGAGAAGTCGTCCATGAAGACTTCCATGATTTCCTCTACGTATTCGGAGAAGATGGCCATCATGCACCGTTGAAAGGTGGCTGGGGCGTTGCAAAGCCCGAACGGCATCCTCCTATAAGCGAACGTACCCCAAGGGCACGTAAATGTGGTCTTCTCTTGATCATCCGGATGTATCGGGATCTGAAAGAAACCACTATAACCGTCAAGGTAGCAAAAGTATGAATGTTGTGCTAACCTTTCAAGCATTTGGTCGATGAATGGCAATGGAAAGTGATCCTTCCGCGTTGCGTTGTTGAGCTTGCGGTAGTCTATGCACATTCGCCATCCAGTCACGGTTCGGGTAGGAATGAGTTCGTTGTTCTTATTGGTGATGACCGTCATTCCTCCCTTCTTCGGAACTACTTGAACTGGGCTCACCCACTTGCTATCGGAGATAGGATAGATGATACCTGCATCAAGAAGTTTAAGAATTTCCTTCTTGACAACCTCCTTCATGGTCGGATTCAACCGCCTTTGAGGTTGTCTTGAAGTTCTAAAATCCTCCTCCATTAGTATTTTATGCATGCATAGGGAGGGTTTAATTCCTACTAAGTCCTCAATAGTATAGCCTATGGCTTTTCTATGTTTCCTAAGGACAATCATGAGCTGTTCATGTTCATCTATGCTTAATTCGGAACTAACGATAACCGGGAAGGTAGAATTAGATCCAAGAAAAGCGTACCTTAGATGAGTAGGAAGTGGTTTGAGTTCCATCGCTTTCGGAGCTTCCAATGATCCTTGAGGAGCTTCCGATGTTTCCTTAGAGGTTTCTAAGGATGTTGGATGGTTTGGAGAGGAATTAGGAGAAGTTGAAGAAGCGTGCTGATCATTAGTTTCCACGGTCAAAATCACGTTCTCCCCTATCTTTCCACGGCCGTAATATCCTCTGGAATGGAGGTCGAATTTGGTTGTGGAATCCACGGCCGTGGAATACAGAGTATGGCCGTGGAATCTTGTATTCTCAGCCTCATCGTGGAGTTTCTCAAACTCCACTTCATGCATCTCTTCTTGTGCTTCCAAGGCTTCAATTTCTTCTTTGCACTCTCCTTCTTCTCCTTCATGAGTTAGACTCATAGTGATAACCTTTTGTAAAGGGTCGTTAAAGAGAATCGCACTTACCTCCTCCCTAGACAAGACTTCTTCATCTTGGATGTTGTAAATATCCTCATCAAAGATCGGCTCCTTCACTAGAGTGGAAAGAACGAACTCCACTTTCTCTTCCCCAATGTCAAAAGCGAGTCTCCCATTCTTGCAATCGACCATGCAGCCGGAAGTTGCAAGAAACGGTCTTCCGAGTATGATCGGGACCGGACTATCTGCAGGAATGTCAAGCACAACAAAGTCAATGGGGACAAAGAACTTGCCTAGCTTGACAGGGACGTCCTCTACAATGCCGACGGGACGAGTAATGGATCGATCCGCCATGTATAACGTCATCTTCACCGGTTTAGGATCGCCTAAACCGATCTTCCTGCACAATGCAAGTGGTATGATGCTCACACTTGCTCCTAAGTCACATAAAGCGTCATATGTGACCTCTCCCACCCCTATGGGAATGCAAAATGACCCCGGATCCTTCAGCTTTGGGGGCATTTTCTCTTTCATGGTCTTGATGAGGTCCGAAGAATCCGAACTCATCTTGACTTCTCCAAAATCTTCTAGCTTCCTCTTGTTAGAGAGGAGCTCCTTCAAGAACTTGCCATAAGCCGGCATACCTACAATAGCATCAATGAAAGGTATATTAATATGCAGCTTGCTCATGAGTTCTATGAACTTACCGAATTGCTTGTCTAGGCGCGCTCGCGCTCTAGATTGAGGGAATGGTAGGGGAGGTTTGAAAGCTGGAGGTGGAACATAGACGTCCTCCTTCTCCTTCCCCTTTTCCTTGCTTTTCTCTACGGGGACTTCAACAAACGTAGGCTGCGGATCGGTGGTAGTCACTCCGCTCCTAGTTGTAATCGCCATCACCCTTCCCTTAGGGTTGTCCTCCGTCTTTCCCGGAAGTTTCCCTTGATTCCTAGGAACTTCCTCCGCATGGTTGAACATTTGATTCTCCAAAACCTTTTGAGCTTTGTCAACCTTAGAAATTTGATCATCAACCTTGATGATGCGGTTCTCCAACCCTTGAAGCTTTCCCAAGATCGTTTCCAACATGGGATCCGGCTTTTCCTTTCCTGTATTGTTTCCTCCATTTGATGTTTGCCCCTGGCTTTTCAAAGGAGTAGAGGAAGAAGAGGGTGGAGTTAGTGAATTGGAATTGGAAGGATAAGAGTTACCGGAATTTTGTTGATTGGAGCGCCAATTGTTGTTGTTCGAACCACGATTGTTGTTCCAATTGTTGTTGTTCCGGTTGTTGTTGTTTCCATTCCAATTGTTGTTCCGGTTATTGTTCCGGTTATTATTGTTGCGGTTGGTGTTGTCACCGCCGTTGTTATTGCCCAAATAGCCAACATCCTTCTCTTGATGCTTTGGGAAGTTGGTCTTGATAGCCTCCTTCAACTCCTTGATTTCATTGTTGAGGGAGAAAATCTGATTTTGAGCTTCATGTGTGAGCTTCGCTCCTTGCTCCACACGATTTCCCTCCACTTTCCGGTGGGAATACTTCTCTATGACTCTTGCTTGCTTCTCAATGAAGTCCCAAGCGTCATCTTCTCTCATGTCCATGAACGTTCCGCATGAGAGGGATTGAAGGTTGAATTGCGTTCCCGCATCCAGCCCCTTATAGTAAATTTCCAGTAAGGCAAGTTTGGATATGCCATGATGAGGGCAATCCAAGAGCAAATCCTGAAACCTTTCCCAAGATTGAAACAAACTTTCGTTAGGTCTCATAGAAAAAGCATTAATCTTACCTCTAAGTTCCGCCGTTTTGGAGGGCGGAAAGAACTTAGTGAGAAATTCTGCGGAGAGGTCTTCCCACGTCTCTAGCTTTCCACTAGGAAGAGCTTGGTACCAAGATAGCGCTTTCCCTTTCAAAGAGAAAAAGAAAGGTTTGAGCTTATAGCTGTTAGTAGTGGCGTTCTTTGGTCTCATTGTCTCCATCATACACTCAAAGTTTTGCAAGTGTTGGTGTGGAGATTCAGTGCTTGTACCGCCAAACTGACTTTGGCGAACAAGGGTGATAACTTGAGGGTTGAAACTAAACCCTTGTACATCTTCAGCATCAAAGTTCACACCTAAGCGGCGTGGTTGTTGTGTTGGATCCATCCGCTGGCCAAGAGTTCTTGGCTCATTATCCACACGTTCGACTCTCACATTCCTAGGTGGAATGCGGCGGTTAGCAGCTCCTTGTGTGTTGAAAGGATTTATGTTGATCGTGGGATCAATCTCTTCTAGCGCGGGCATGGAAGAATCACTATCATCGGCGGATGAGTTACCTCTTCTCCTAGACCTTGTCCTTCTTCTCGAGGACTTCTTTCCCACCTTATCTTCAAGATCGCTCATCTTTATCTTCATTTGAACGATCATGTCTTGTAGACCGTTAACTTGAGTTTGATGACGATCCATCTCATCCTGGAGGAGATTCTCATTCCATCGGAGTTGAGCTTCCTTTTCCGCTAACTTAGTCTGAAGATCGTTCTCGTTCTCTTGAGCCATCCTCTTCTCTTTGCGTTTTTGTCTTAAAGTTTTCTCTAGCTCTTGATCAAGAGGTAAGAGATCTTCGGTGTTCCTAGACCTGCGCATGCACTCGAGAAGAATCAAATAGCGAGAGCAAGCTCCCAAGCTTGACAACCGGTTACCGAATTCGGCCGAAACCAAATCCCCGGCAACGGCGCCAAAAACTTGTTCGCCCCTAGAGGTGTGTGCAAATAAGTTTTAAATTTATAAAACTAGAATCAAGCAGCGAACCCGCAGTGTACGGATCGAGGTAGCTAAGCAAGAATTCCAGAGTATCGAACACAGGGATTTGGGTGGGAACAAATTCGATTTCAGATTATCAAGCAATAAATATGGGAGTTTTGCAAATATTGGGAAAACAACAATCCTAAAGATCCGGGTATTCAGTTGTGACAACAGATTCAAGATATACTAATGATATAAAGACAGAGTAGAGGTATGCAAAGGTATACTAATGTAAGGTAATCGTACGGTTGAGGTTCCAAAAACCTTATGTAACTCACCTAAAAGATACTCCTTATACAGGTTGTTGAGGCTCAATATAAAGAGGTTCTAAAAGCAAGGATTAGTATCAAATACCCAAACCTACGATCTAAAGGTCAAGACTAACTTATCCGATTGAGGTTGTTGAGGCTCACAATCGAGGTAGAGGTTGTTGAGGCTTCACTACCACCTAGAAAAGACAAGTCTAAGCTAAGCTAAAGCAAATCTCTAACTTTAGATTAAGGTAAAAAGCAGGCTCGTAAACTCATGGAAATTACGGTTGGATCTTGAGGTTCCACGGCCGTGGAATTCAAGAACAACCCGTAATTTAGGGTTGTCGGCGACACTTCTCTAACTCTCAGGGTCTAATCTGTTTGCGATCGATCTATCATCATCTATGCCACAACTATCAACCCTTCACCTTAGAATTGTTAAGGGTTTTTAGCCAATAACAGCCATTTGATATCAATTCAAGATTTATAGGATAAAAGATGGAAACTTTCAAGAACCTTCAATAATCTTTCAAACGAATCTCAAAATCACAATCGAAAACAAGTGTTTGTCAAGAGATTCAAATCAAACAATCAATCACAATCTTAGGAAAGAAAGGAAACGGGATGTCAATCCGATCCTAAGTCAAACCTAAGCAAGAAGAGGAGATTTCTTGCAAAATCCTCCAAGAACTTCAATCTTCCTCAACGCGAAGATCGCTCACAGCAATTCTCCAATCACGAACTTTGATCTTCGATGAGATCTCCCAAAAATCACCTCCAAGAATGAAGGTTTGTGTCTTGCTAAGCTTGCGTTCTTGCCGCTCCCCTTAGGGTTTTAAATGTCGTAAGCTAGGTAGCAAGGTAAAGCGAGATGACGGAATCTTGCCTCATCCGTCCTTTTTATAATGCAGGGCAAAACGTCGGCCCGGCCCGATCTTCAAAAGATCGTGGCTTCGAAACGTGGCGAAAGGATTCGCCAAGATCACGGTCGTGGAAGATTCCACGACCGTAATTTAGGGCGTGAAGAGGAATACGGTTGTGTTCCACGGCCGTAATATTCCCTGGAATGAACATCGAATTCTGCATCATAATCCACGGCCGTAATCTAGGGTCAAACCGTGATTTTTGCCTTCATTCGTGCATTCCTCAATCTAATACTCCAAATTGCTTCCAAAAGGTGTTCTAAATCTGGAAGTACTTCAACTCAACTCTCCCTTGCTCGATTTCGTTCGGAAATAGCTCCAAATCACCTATAATCAACATAGAACTCGTGTAGACATCCATATCGACAATATAGGTAATACTAGCTCATATATGCATAAAGCTCCATCGAAGACTATCAATATGAATCAAATACGATTATAAACGTGCCTAAAATATCACAATATTTCATGCTAACAAGTGTTCATGGATGATTTCTCTGTTTATGGTTCTTCTTTCGATGATTGCTTGGCTAACTTGTCATTAGTATTGCAAAGATGTGAGGAGACAAATCTTGTCTTAAATTGGGAAAAATGCCACTTCATGGTAAGTGAAGGGATTGTGTTAGGACACTTGGTGTCTAACCGTGGCATTGAGGTTGATAGGGATAAGATTGAAACGATAGAGAAGTTGCCACCACCTACCTCGGTGAAGGGGGTAAGGAGTTTCTTAGGGCATGCCGGTTTTTACCGGAGGTTTATTCAAGACTTCTCTAAAATTTCTAAGCCTCTCACTAACCTACTAATGAAAGATGTTGATTTTGTATTTTCCAAGGATTGTCTTGAAGCTTTTTGTAGGTTGAAGAACGCCTTGATCTCCGCACCTATCATGCAACCTCCGGATTGGAGTCTACCATTTGAGATCATGTGCGATGCAAGTGATGTGGCCTTTGGGGCCGTTTTAGGGCAAAGGAAAGAAGGGCGCACTCATGCTATTTACTATGCTAGCAAGACGCTAGATGATGCCCAACTCAACTATGCTACCACCGAGAAGGAGTTGTTAGCGGTGGTGTATGCGTTTGAGAAGTTCCGCTCATACCTTGTTGGAGCGAAGGTCATAGTTTATACGGATCATGCGGCGATCCGTTATCTACTTACAAAGAAGGATGCCAAACCAAGGTTGATTCGGTGGATCCTTCTTCTTCAAGAGTTTGATTTGGAAATAAGAGATAAGAAAGGATCCGAGAACTCCGTGGCGGATCACCTTAGTAGACTCCCACCATCGGAGCTTGGGAAGGACAACATCCCGATAGATGATTCATTCCGGGATGAACAATTGCAAATGGTGGAGGAATGCTTGTTCCAAGTGGCTAGAGGAAGTGAGTCATGGTACGCCGACATCGTGAACTACTTAGTATGTGAGGAAGTGCCTCCCGGATTTACATATGCACAAAGGAAGAAGTTCTTCAACGATGTAAGGCACTACTATTGGAATGAGCCACTTCTATTCAAGAGAGGCCCGGATGGGGTGCTTAGAAGATGCATACCGGAAGATGAGGTGGAGAGTGTGATCCGGCATTTCCACTCCTTACCATGCGGAGGCCATGCTAGCTCACACAAGACGTGTGCAAAGGTATTGCAATCCGGTTTTTATTGGCCTAACTTGTTTAGAGATGTGCAAAGTTTTGTAGCGGCATGTGATGCTTGCCAAAGAACAGGCAACATCTCAAGGAGGAATGAAATGCCTTTGAATAACATCCAAGAAGTTGAGATTTTTGATGTGTGGGGTGTAGACTTCATGGGACCATTCCCTTCCTCATGTGGCAATCTCTACATCCTATTGACGGTGGATTATGTGTCAAGATGGGTAGAAGCGATCGCTTCTCCTACGAATGATGCCAAGGTGGTAGTGCGATTCTTCAACCGGGTGATCTTCCCTAGGTTTGGAACACCAAGGGTAATCATTAGTGATGGAGGGAAGCATTTCACTAATAGGAACTTTGGAGCACTTTTGGCCAAGTATGGGGTGACTCATAAGGTGGCAACACCCTACCACCCCCAAACTAGTGGTCAAGTGGAGATCTCCAACCGAGAGATCAAGGCCATCCTCAAAAAGACGGTGTCTAGGACAAGGAAGGATTGGGCTATGAAGCTCAATGACGCACTATGGGCATATAGAACCGCCTTCAACACACCAATTGGAACCACTCCCTACAAGTTGGTCTATGGCAAGTCTTGCCATCTCCCGGTGGTAATGGAGCATAGAGCTTATTGGGCCATTAAGTGGCTAATAAGCTCTATGCTCCATTTCCACCGGGAGATGGCAAGACTTGCCATAGACCAACTTGTAGGGAGTGGTTCCAATTGGTGTCTTGAACGGGGCTAACCCACTTGCCATAGACCAACTTGTAGGGAGTGGTTCCAATTGGGGAGTCTTCCTTTGCTTTGGATTCATCTCATCCAATCTTAGGTACTACATGAACGGGGCTAACCCACTTACTATCCGAGATAGGGTAGATAATTCCCGCATCTAGCAACTTAATGATTTCCTTTTTGACCACCTCTTTCATTATAGGATTCAATCTCCTTTGATGTTCAATAGAGGGTTTGTGGTTATCTTCCATCATTATCTTATGCATGCACAAAGATGGCTTAATGCCAACCAAATCATCAATAGTATAACCAATGGCTTTCCTATGCAATCTTAGTTCATGCAGCAATTTAGCAAGTTCATCATCACTCAAGCATGCATTAACAATCACAGGATATGTAGAATTATCACCAAGAAATGCATACTTTAAATGAGAGGGAAGGGGTTTAAGTTCAAGTGAGGGAGGACCTTTATCGGTTGAAGACGATCCAAATAAGGTTGGATGAGATGAATCCAAAGCAAAGGAAGACTCCCCATGGCTCCTAGAAGCGTGATCATCATCAAGAGCTGATTCAGGGAAAACCACGGTTGGAAACACGGGTTGCTCATCTTCCACGGTCGTGGTTCTTGCCAAGCTTGCTTCTCGGAGTTGTCCAGAAAGTTTGACGGCCGTGGAACATAAATCTCGACCGTGGAACTTGCAGCTGTTCACCACCTCTTCGTGGCTCTCAAATCCAACTCTTGGCTCCTCTTCCAAGGCTTCCAAGGCCTTGATCTCTTTAATGCAAGCCTCTTCATCACCTTCCTCCATCATGCTTAAGGTAAGAACCTTCTCCAAGGGATCCTTGATCAAGATCGAGCTCACAACTTCCCTAGATTCTTCATGCTCGACTATGTTGAAGATATCTTCATCAAGGGTTGGCCCTTTCATCATTGTGGACAGCTTGAACTTGATGTTCTCTTCCCCGATATTGAAGGAGAGAGTCCCGTTCTTGCAATCCACTAAGCATCCGGAAGTGGCTAGGAAAGGTCTTCCTAAGATGATAGGAACCGGATAATCCGCCGGAATGTCCAACACTACAAAATCAATAGGCACGTAGAATCCTCCTAGTTGCACCGGAATGTCCTCTAGAATCCCAACCGGATGAGTGATAGAACGGTCCGCCATATAGAGGGTCATCTTGACCGGATTTGGCTCTCATAGCCCGACCTTGTTGCTAAGCGCAAGCGGTATGATGCTTACACTCGCCCCAAGATCACAAAGGGCCTCGTACTTCACATCTCCCACTCCTATTGGGACGCAAAAGGAGCCCGGATCCCTTAGCTTGGGAGGCATTTCTTCCTTCATGGTTTGGATCAATTCCGAGGATCTCTTGGTCATCCTTATCTCCCCATACTCCTCCAACTTCTTTTTGTTGGAGAGTATTTCTTTCAAAAATTTCCCATATGCCGGCATTCCTAAGATGGCATCCATGAACGGAATGTTAATATGTAACTTGGACATTAGTTCAAGGAACTTACCAAAGTGATTGTCCAAACGAGCTCTTGCTCTTGATTGTGGGAACGGTAGTGGCGGCTTGTATGGAGGCGGTGCCACATAAGTTGGCTCTATATCCTTGCTCCTGCCTCCATCTTCTTGACTTCTTCCCTCTTCTACCACTACTTGCTTTCCCTTAGCTTGGTCCTTGGGCAAAGGATCCTTCATACTCAACCCACTCCTTGTTGTGATAGCCGACACTTGGCCTCTTGGGTTGTCTTCGGTTCTTCTGGGAAGCTTTTCCGGTTCTCTATGTGCTTCACCCGCCTTTTGACAGACTTGTGCTTCCAAGACCTTTTGAGCTTTAGAAATTGAAGTCACGGTGCTCTCAAGTCCACTCAACCTTCCTAGCAATTGCTCAAACATGACTTCGGTTCTATCCTTTGAAGGTTGAGAAAAACCGGGTGGAGGTTCTTGTGAAGCTCTTTGTGGTGGAGTTGTGCTTGTGGAGGCGGGAGGGTTCAAGGCTCCATCCGGGTTAGAGTAAGAAAATCCGGGATGGTTGTGGTTGGGCCGGTAATTGTTGAATTGCCGGTTGTTGTTGAAATTTCTTGAGCTTTGGTAATTGTTGAAGTTGCCCCTTCCCATATAATTCACATCCTCCTCCTTGGAAGACAAGTTAGCTTGAGGAAGCACTTGAGGAGTTGCTTGGCTCTTCAAGGTTTTGGTACACAACTCTCTCAAGGATTTCAACTCGTTGTTGATGGCGTCAAGCTTGAAATTGCTCATGGTGACCTCGCTCACCTCATATGCTCCCGCCTTTCTTCCTTCACTCTTCCTATGAGAGTACTTCTCAATTACTAGAGCTTGCTTCTCCACAAACTCCCAAGCATCATCTACATGTTTCTCCATAAATGTCCCACCGGAAAGGGATTGAAGCATGAATTGGCTATCTTCATCAAGCCCTTGAAATAGATCTCCAATAGCTCAATTTTCGGTATGCCATGGTGTGGACAATCTAAGAGAAGGTCTTTGAATCTCTCCCAAGACTTGAACAAACTTTCTCTATCCCTCATCACGAAGGCGTTGATCTTTCCTCTTAATTCGGTGGTCTTGGAAGGTGGGAAGAACTTGGTCAAGAACTCGGTTGTCATCTCCTCCCAAGTACCAACTCGCCCTTGTGGAATAGATTGATACCAAGCCAAGGCTTTATCCTTAAGAGAGAAGGAAAAAGCCCTAAGCTTATGGTTGTTGCTCTCTAACCTTGGCGGCCTAAGAGTCTCCATCAAGATCTCGTAGTTCATCAAATGTTGGTGAGGAGACTCTCCTTCCATCCCTCCAAATTGATTGTGCCGGATCATTTGTAGAACTTGAGGGCGGAGCTCATAGTTGTGGGTTGCGGGATCTCCTAGATTCACACCCGGTCGGTGTGCTCTTTGTGCCGGATCCATACGTCTCCCTAGGGTTTGTGGCTCCTCGATAGCACAACCTCCTCCACCCGGACGGTGTGCTCTTCCATAGGAATGTTGGTGAGGAGGAGTTTGTAATCATGGGCTGCGGGATCTCCTAAGTTCACACCCGGACGGTGTGCTCTTTGTGCCGGATCCATACGTTGCCCCAACGTTTGTGGCTCTTCCATAGCAATGGGCACAACCCTAATATTCACCGCCGGCTGCGTCCTCCTTGTCTCAAGAAGGAAGAATAACTTTAATAAAAGAAAATTTGAATGCAAAACATAGTTACTTAATGATGGCTTTTATGCTGCCGGGAAATATACACAGTGAATTAGACAAAATCAATAGAATTTTCTTTTGGAATAAGGGTCTTAATCATCACCCTCTTATTAGCTGGGATAAGATTTGTAAACCCAAAGCCCTTGGGGGTACAGGGATTAGGAAAGTAGAAGACATGAATAAAGCTCTACAAATGAAATTACTATGGAAAATTTTGGCTGAACCGGATAACATATGGGTTAAAATCGTTGAAGAAAAATACCTAAAAGAAACAAGCCTATGGAATTACGACTGCGGAAAGAATGTGTCTTGGCAGTGGAAGAATTTGATCAAATTATATAAAGATTTCGACAAAGGCCTCGCCTAGAGGGTAGGAGACGGAAACACAATAAGATTCTGGAAAGACAAGTGGGTTTTGGACAAACCACTTCAAGATGTCTTGCTTGACCCATCTCAAGTCAATCTGATAGAACTTACATCTTCGTTTATTAGTAATAATGCATGGAATCACCAGAAATTAGACCAACTTATTAATTATTTGCCAAAGAACATAGTGGAGAAAATTAAAAATTATAACCTACCGAATAGTGACATTCGGGATCGATTGTATTGGGTAGGAAACGAGGATGGGTGGTACTCGACTAAATCATCGTTGGAGATGATCCAAAAAAGGAGAGTTGGAGTCACGAGTGACAAAACCTGGATTTGTAAATTGGACATTATGCCAAAAATCAGGAATTTCATATGGAAGGTTGCTATGGATGGTATCCCTACAAAACAAAATCTTGATCGACAAAAGATTCCGGTAGTTATGAATTGCGAATACTGTAATCACCATACCGAAAGTGCAAAACACTTGTTTTTTCAATGTCCAATTATGCACCTAACTATCGAAAATCAAAGTGTTGTAACGATCTTAAAAAATATCGATATTGAGAAGCTAGGTATTGATGAGGCCCTTTGTGAACTCAAAGAATCAGTCGCGGCTAAGGATATGAAACTTATAGCGGTAATATGGTGGAACATGTGGACGGCGAGAAATCAGTTCGTTTTTAATAAAACAAAATTCCAACAAAACATTAAAGCAACAGCAATTAACCAAATTGCTAGTTGGGATCTAGCAAACGCAAAAGAAAGCAAGAACACATTAATATCAAAAGGACCAAGGAGAAGAAAGAAAAACCTAAAGTGGAAGCGACCAAGGGAAGGTTTCTTTAAACTTAACTTTGATGTCTCACAAAGATCAACAAATAAATGTTCGTATGGTTTTATCATTCGAAACCATCATGCGATTCCTATTGCTATTGGAAGCGGCAGTTGTAATGCCGAATCAGTATTGGAAGCTGAAGCTGCTGCTTTACGGTATGGCCTTCAAAAGGCTAAGGAGACTGGAATTACAGCTATCAAGGTTGAAGGGGATAACCTTACTTTGATCAATTCGATTAATCAAATTTGGAAGCCTCCATGGGAACTCGATATGATCATTAATGACATTTCAATTATTATTGCTAGTTTTCAAGTCTCTACCGCTCAACACATTTTTAGGGAGATTAATATGGTTGCGGACAAGATTGCGTTGCATGAACACAATGAAGAGTTGGATGCTGATGCAATCTCAAAAGACGTTCAAGACCTCATTCGAAAGGATGCTTGAGGCTGATCAATTTCTAGAAGTTGATCCTCCTATATTGTTTTACCGATGTATAAAATATATATATAAATTATATGGAATTATAAATGGTTGAGTAGGAAATTAAAGATGAATCCATGAATAAATGCCAATAGCAAATAGGGATGTGGACTTTTTAAATAGAAATTAAAATGTTGACCAATATCAAAAGGACATGGTTGAAAAACTAATGCTACAGAAATACATTTATATGTTTTCTAAAAATAGGGAAAAAAATCCAAAAAATAATAATATATTTGGAGGAATAGGAAAAGATATTAGACCAAATCGATAGAATACGGTTCTTCTTGTTATAGAGTAGCACACGTAAGCCAAGGGAAGAGGTATGGCTATTTACTAAAGATGCAATATGTACGTTGGAATAAGGTTCTTCTTGCCAAATTAGTTTCGCATTCACAAAGTTGTCCTCTTGTTTCGTGTAATGCATGTAGACTTCACAACTACGAGGTAATAAATTCTCGTAAAATTTTATCCCCAAATATAAAAATCGGTTATCGTCGTTTTCGACGGTTCAAAATAAGTTAGCATATACCCTTATTGTTAAAGGAAACAAAATAAACACTTCACAAATTAACATTATTATTATTAATTAATCAACCAAAATTATTTTAACACACAAATTAATTAAGGTAATTCTCTCAACAAACTTCCACACTTGTAGGCATGACCCTCGGGTAAATATATGGCCAATGAAGGGGTTTATGTTAAAACCATAATTAAAAATGGGTGATTAAAAAAGGTATTTGTTTCGAATATTAGATTTTTAGTATTAGGTTTTGGGTACTGAAATTTAAATATGGGGTATTATGTTTTAGGTATTGGAATTGAGGAATTAAAATTAGGGTATACGGTATTTGACATTATAGTTAAGATATAACTATTGTTTAAAAAAAAGAATAAGAAATCATGAGATTCAAATAATGTCGGTGATAATAAGTGAGGGTAAAGACATCAACTACGGTTCGAAACACACAAACTATTGTTGGTGTTGATTTGTTAGCATAGTTGATTCGTTTATTTTGCATGCTTAGTGATCCTTGATTGATCACCAAAAATCAAACCAAAACATTGAGATTTTCATTTCTTTATTTCTCTCTCTTTTCTTAACTTAGATCTTCACTAGACTTAATCACTAATTGAATCAATCTCACCTTAGTCTTTGTGTTCGACCTCGGAATACTGTCCCTACTACAAACGTCCCGTACACTGCGGGTTTCGTTGGTAGTTTAGGATTTAGTTCGAGTTATAAATGTAAAGCTTTTTGTGCTACTAATCCTAGCGTAACAAGTTTTTGGCGCCGTTGCCGGGGACTAGGTCTAGATTGAGTCTATTTTGTGATTGTTTATAGTGTAGATCTTTCTTGTTGCTTTTGATCTCTTTTTGGTTTGTGTCTTTGCTTTTCAGGACGTCTCTTACTCTTTAGGTGTATGCGAAGATCTCGTGGCAAGGATTTAGCTCCATTCGATCCCGAACCGGAGAAAACCCTTAGATCTAGATCCAAGAGCATTCGAAAGGAGAAGGAGATGGCCGGAAGAGATCTCCAAGTTGAGTTGGATGAGGCCTTAGAGCAAAGAGCACACCGTCCGGTTCGGGATCCCATTGCTATGGAAGAGCCACAAACGTTGGGGCAACGTATGGATCCGGCACAAAGAGCACACCGTCCGGGTGTGAACTTAGGAGATCCCGCAGCCCATGATTACAAACTCCGCCCTCAAGTTCTACAAATGATCCGACATAATCAATTTGGAGGGATGGAAGGAGAGTCTCCTCATCAACACTTGATGAACTACGAGATCTTGATGGAGACTCTTAGACCGCCAATATTGGAGAGCAACAACCATACGCTTAGGGCTTTTTCCTTCTCTCTTAAGGATAAGGCCTTAGCTTGGTATCAATCTATTCCACAAGGGCGAGTTGGTACTTGGGAGGAGATGACAACCGAGTTTTTGACTAAGTTCTTCCCACCTTCAAAGACTACCGAGTTAAGAGGGAAGATCAATGCCTTCGTGATGAAGGATAGAGAGAGTTTATTCAAGTCTTGGGAGAGGTTCAAAGATCTTCTCCTAGATTGTCCACACCATGGCATACCGAAAATTGAGCTATTGGAGATCTATTTCAAAGGACTTGATGAAGATAGTCAATTCAAGCTCTAATCTCTTTCCGGTGGGACTTTCATGGAGAAGCATGTAGATGAAGCTTGGGAGTTTGTGGAGAAGCAAGCTCTAGTGATTGAGAATTACTCCCATAGGAAGAGTGAAGGGAGAAAGGCGGAGCATATGAGGTGAGTGAGGTCACCATGAGCAATTTCAAGCTTGACGCCATCAACAACGAGCTAAAGTCCTTGAGGGAGTTGTGTGCTACAACCTTGAAGAATCAAGCAACTCCTCAAGTGCAAGTGCAAGCTAATCTATCTTCCAAGGAGTAGGATGTGAATTACATGGGAAGGGGCAATTACAACAACTATCAAGGCCCAAGGAACTTCAACAACAACCGGCAATTCAACAATTACCGGCCCAACCACAACCATCCCGGATTTTCTTACTCTAACCCGGATGGAGCCTTGAACCCTCCCGCTTCCACAAGCATAACTCCACCACCAAAAGCTTCACAAGAACCTCCACCCGGATTTACTCAACCTCCAAAGGATAGGACTGAAATGATGTTTGAGCAATTGCTTGGAAGGTTGAGTGGTCTTGAGAGCACCGTGACTTCCATTTGCAAGGCTCAAAAGGTGTTGGAAGCGCAAGTGTTCCAAAAGGCGGGTGAAGCCCATAGAGATCCGGGAAAGCTTCCCGGAAGAACCGAAGACAACCCAAGAGGCCAAGTGTTGGATATCACTACAAGGAGTGGGTTGAGCATGAAAGATCCTTTGCCCAACGAGAATGCTAAGGGGAAACAAGTGGTGATAGAAGAAGAGACTTTGCAAAGAGATGTAGGCAAGAGCAAGGATGTAGAGTCAACTTATGTGGCACCACCTCCATACAAACCACCACTACCGTTCCCTCAATCACGAGCAAGAGCTCGCTTGGACAATCACTTTGGTAAGTTCCTTGAACTAATGTCTAAATTGCATATTAACATTCCGTTCATGGATGCTATTTTAGGAATGCCGGCATATGGCAAGTTCTTGAAAGAGATACTCTCCAACAAAAGGAAGTTAGAGGAGTATGGGGAGATAAGAATGACCAAGAGATCCTCGGAATTGATCCAAACGATGAAGGAGGAAATGCATCCCAAGCTAAGAGATCCGGGTTCCTTTTGTGTCCCAATTGGAGTAGGAGATGTGAAGTATGAGGCCCTTTGTGATCTTGGGGCAAGTGTAAGCATCATACCGCTTGCACTTTACAACAAGGTCGGGCTAGAAGAGCCAAAACCGGTCAAGATGACCCTCTATATGGCGGACCGATCTATCACCCATCCGGTTGGGATCTTAGAAGACATCCCGGTGCAACTAGGAGGATTCTATGTGCCAATTGATTTTGTTGTCTTGGATATTCCGGCGGACTATCAGGTTCCCATCATCTTAGGAAGACCTTTCCTAGCCACTTCCGGGTGCCTAGTGGACTGCAAGAATGGGACTCTCTCCTTCAACATTGGAGAAGAGAACATCAAGTTCAAGTTATCCACAATGATGAAAGGGCCAACCCTTGATGAGGATGTCTTCAACATAGTCGAACAAGAGGAATCTAGAGAAGTTGTGAGCTCGATCTTGATCAAGGATCCCTTGGAGAAGGTTCTTACCTTAAGTATGATGGAGGAAGGTGTTGAGGAGGCTTGCAATGAAGAGATCAAGGCCTTAGAAGCATTGGAAAAGGAGGCAAGAGTTGGATTTGAAGACCACGAAGAAGTGCTGAAAATCTGCAAGTTCCACGGGCGTGGAAGTGGTTCCACGGCCGTAGAACTCTTTGGACAACTCCGAGAAGCAAGCCAGGCAAGGACCACGGCCGTGGAAGAGGAGCCAACCGTGGTTCCAGCCGTGGTTTCCCCTGAATCAGATGTTCGCTCCAAACGGTGTGTGCAAGCTTTAAATTTATAACCCTAGACTTAAGCTTAAAACAAGGATGCGAACCCGCAGTGTACGGGTCAATCGTAGTAAAAGCAAGAAAATTCCAGGGGTCGATCACAGGGACTTAGTGAAACAAAGTCCAATACGGTATGCTAGTGTTGATGCTAACCACAAGAGCAAGTATACAATCAAAGATGAATAAGAAGTCAATCAAGCAAACATGCAATTCTAGGGATTAAAGCATCTAGTTGTGGTTCCAACTCAAGATCTATAGATAAGCGGACAAAGCTGAGGTTTTTGCATGGGGAAGGTGTTTCTAAAGTGGAGTAGATCACCGGGTAAGTCTCACTACACACTAATCCCAAACCGTAACTCCTATTACCGGGTAAGTCTCAAGGAATTAAGATAAAGAACTATAACCTCAAACTAACACACCATCTAAGGGAATAGAATCAACCTTTA
>BSUD01000005.1:129200116-129355809 GCA_033239045.1 Fagopyrum esculentum | reverse complement strand
GGGTCAATCGTAGTAAAAGCAAGAAAATTCCAGGGGTCGATCACAGGGACTTAGTGAAACAAAGTCCAATACGGTATGCTAGTGTTGATGCTAACCACAAGAGCAAGTATACAATCAAAGATGAATAAGAAGTCAATCAAGCAAACATGCAATTCTAGGGATTAAAGCATCTAGTTGTGGTTCCAACTCAAGATCTATAGATAAGCGGACAAAGCTGAGGTTTTTGCATGGGGAAGGTGTTTCTAAAGTGGAGTAGATCACCGGGTAAGTCTCACTACACACTAATCCCAAACCGTAACTCCTATTACCGGGTAAGTCTCAAGGAATTAAGATAAAGAACTATAACCTCAAACTAACACACCATCTAAGGGAATAGAATCAACCTTTACCGGGTAAGTCTCAGGCTAACTCACAAAGATGGGATGGAAGCACACTCAAACCCCAATAAAGGACAAGCCTTTATTACCTACACTTATGATCGTTGGTATACAAACTAAGGAATTACCGGGTAAGTCTCATCCTAAGCTTGCTTTGAACCAGAAAGGTATAATAAGAATAGGATTTGGCAAACTCTAACACATTAACTCTCAGTTAAGGGTCGGATAAGCCACCTCGGTCAGCCAGTTTCCACCCCGGCCGAGATGTTCATCGACTGAACGAGATGCTTAGGGTTAAGGTTAAAGACTCGAACTTTCAGGATCCTACTGTGATTAAGATCATTCTATCATTGTTTTTCCCACAACCTTCAGCCAATCACCCTAGAATCACACAAGGAAATTAGCCACTCATCATCATAATGAAAGTATTAAATATATGGAAGAAGGTGAATATTTGAATAAAGAAGAATTTAATGAAAACACTTCAATAACTGAATCAAATATCACACAAAATCGTTCCTTGGATAATGATCCAATAAGACAAGACAACAAGGAAAGGAATTGAAGACAATCTTACAAAACCCTCCAAAAAGCTATAAAGCTATAGTCTTCAATCTTCCTTCAACCTTCAAAAAGGTTCTTCGAAAACTCCCAAATTGGAGTAGGATGCGGCTGCTGCGTATTCTTTGCTGTAATCGAGATCGTATGCGGTGTATGCAGTCTCTAAGCCTCTAAGCATCTAAGCATGATCGGATTTGTGGAAAATCCAATCCTTTTTATAGGAAAAATAAACCTCCAAAGATAATAAATCTTAAGAAGATATATTCCCATAAAAATAGGTAAAATATATGATTCTGCATATCTCCTTCCTTCTAGAAGCTCAGCCCAAAAATATAAGATCACTTTCCAATTTTAAAAGATCTCAGCCAAGAATAAAATATTCTCGCCGCGTCCTAGGTGTTCACCTCGGTCGAGTCGGCGTCTCTGGATCGCCTCGGTCGAGATGAATCTCTGGGCAACCGAGGTGATCATAACTGAATGTAGAATCTCTCAAAACTGGTCCAAAGTAAATCTTTAATCCATGGTTGTGCTTCCTGAATGTAGCTCCAAATGACTCTTGACTCCTTTTGCTCCTTTTTGATGCAAAACGTACCATATTACCTGCAATTACAACGAAACTAGGTGTAGACCTCGATTCTCGCAAAGGTAGATGAAATGGTAGTAAAATCACATAATGTACATACAAACATGCAGATTATGAAAGATAAAACGTCCAAACAAACCCCAAAATATAGACTATAATTCATGCTATCATCAGACCTTATTGATGATCAAGCTTCAAGGAGCCTTGAAGGGTCTTCATTTGCTTTGGATTCATCTCATCCAACGTTGTTTGGATCGTCTCTGCTCGACAAAGGTCATCCTAAACTTGAACTTAAAACCCTCCCCTCTCATTTGAAGTATGTTTTTCTTGGTGATAATTCAACATATCCAGTGATTGTTAATGCATGCTTGAGTGATGATGAAATTCCTAAGTTGTTGCATGAGCTAAGATTGCATAGGAAAGCCATTGGCTATACTATTGATGATTTGGTTGGCATTAAACCTTCTTTGTGCATGCATAAGATAATGATGGAAGATAATCATAAACCCTCTATTGAACATCAAAGGAGATTAAATCCCATAATGAAAGAGGTAGTCAAAAAGGAAATCATTAAGTTGCTAGATGCGGGAATTATCTACCCTATCTCGGATAGTAAGTGGGTTAGTCCCGTTCATGTAGTTCCTAAGAAGGGTGGGATGACCGTAGTAACTAATGAGAATAACGAACTAATCCCGACTAGGACGGTTACGGGGTGGAGGATGTGTATTGATTATAGGAAGTTGAACATGGCCTCTAGGAAAGATCACTTCCCTCTACCCTTCATTGACCAAATGCTAGAGAGGTTAGCTCAACATTCTCATTTTTGCTACCTAGATGGCTATAGTGGATTCTTCCAAATCCCTATCCACCCCGATGACCAAGAGAAAACCACCTTTACATGTCCATGGGGTACCTTTGCATATAGGAGAATACCATTTGGGTTGTGTAATGCACCCGCCACCTTCCAAAGATGTATGATGGCCATCTTTTTGGAATACATTGAAAATATCATGGAAGTGTTCATGGATGATTTCTCTGTTTATGGTTCTTCCTTTGATAATTGCTTGGCTAACTTGTCATTAGTATTGCAAAGATGTGAGGAGACAAATCTTGTCTTGAATTGGGAAAAATGTCACTTCATGGTAAGTGAAGGTATTGTGTTGGGACACTTGGTGTCCAATCGTGGCATTGAGGTTGATAGAGCCAAGATTGAAACGATAGAGAAGTTGCCACCACCTACCTCGGTGAAGGGGGTAAGGAGTTTCTTAGGGCATGCCGGTTTTTACCGGAGGTTTATTCAAGACTTCTCTAAAATTTCTAAGCCTCTTACTAACCTACTAATGAAGGATGTTGACTTTGTCTTTTCCAAAGATTGTCTTGAGGCTTTTTGTAGGTTGAAGAACGCCTTGATCTCCGCACCTATCATGCAACCTCCGGATTGGAGTTTACCGTTTGAGATCATGTGTGATGCAAGCGATGTAGCCGTTGGGGCTGTTTTGGGGCAAAGGAAAGATGGGCGCACTCATGCTATTTACTATGCTAGCAAGACGCTAGATGATGCCCAACTAAATTATGCTACCACCGAGAAAGAGTTGCTAGCGGTGGTGTATGCTTTTGAGAAGTTCCGCTCATATCTTGTTGGAGCGAAGGTCATAGTTTATACGGATCATGCTGCGATCCGTTATCTCCTTACAAAGAAGGATGCCAAGCCTAGGTTGATTCGGTGGATCCTTCTTCTTCAAGAGTTTGATTTGGAAATCCGGGATAAGAAGGGATCCGAAAACTCAGTAGCGGATCACCTTAGTAGATTGCCTCCATTAGAGCTTGAGAGAGATGACATCCTTATTGATGATTCATTTCGGGATGAGCAATTGCAAATGGTGGAGGAGTGCTTGTTCCAAGTGTCTAGAGGAAGTGAGCCATGGTTTGCCGACATTGTGAACTACTTAGTATGTGAGGAAGTGCCTCCCGGTTTGACATATGCCCAAAGGAAGAAGTTCTTCAAGGATGTGAGGCACTACTATTGGAGTGAGCCGCTTTTGTTCAAGAGAGGGCCGGATGGAATGTTTAGAAGATGCATACCGGAGGATGAGGTGGAGAGTGTGATCCGCCATTGTCATTCTTTGCCATGTGGAGGGCATGCTAGCTCACACAAGACATGTGCTAAAGTGTTGCAATCGGGCTTCTTTTGGCCAAGTTTGTTCAAGGATGTGCAAGGCTTTGTGGTAGCTTGTGATGCTTGCCAAAGGACGGGCAACATCTCAAGGAGGAATGAGATGCCCTTGAACAACATACAAGAAGTGGAAATATTTGATGTGTGGGGTGTGGACTTCATGGGACCATTCCCTTCTTCATGTGGCAACCTCTATATCCTATTGGCGGTCGATTATGTATCAAGATGGGTGGAGGCAATCGCTTCTCCTACAAATGACGCCAAGGTTGTGGTGCGGTTCTTCAACCAATTGATCTTTCCTAGGTTTGGAACACCAAGGGTGATCATAAGTGATGGAGGAAAGCACTTCACCAATAGGAATTTTGGGGCACTTTTGGCTAAGTATGGGGTGACTCATAAGGTGGCAACACCTTACCATCCCCACACTAGTGGCCAAGTGGAGATCTCCAACCGGGAGATAAAGGCCATTCTCGAGAAGACGGTATCTAGAACTAGAAAGGATTGGGCTATGAAGCTCAATGATGCCTTGTGGGCATATAGGACCGCTTTCAAGACACCAATTGGCACTACTCCTTACAAGTTGGTCTATGGCAAGTCTTGCCACCTTCCGGTAGAAATAGAGCATAGAGCGCATTGGGCCATCAAGTGGCTAAATTTTGATCTCAAAGAGGCCGAAGAGAAGAGGTTGCTTGATATGAACGCACTTGAGGAGATCCGGTTGGATGCATACGAGAATGCCCGGATCTACAAGGAGAGGACCAAGCAGTGGCATGACAAGAGGATCATCCCCAAGGAGTTGAGTGAAGGAGACCTCGTCCTTCTCTTCAACTCAAGGCTGCGGCTCTTTCCCAGAAAGCTCAAATCTAGATGGACCGGGCCATATGTGGTGAAGAAGATCTTTCCCCATGGAGCTATTGAGATAGGAGGGGAGCATTGTGACAACTTTAAGGTGAATGGGCACCGGTTGAAGAAGTATATCCCGGGAGCTCCGGTGGATATGATTGCCCCACTTTACCTTGAGTAGACGCCCCCGAGTTTGGTCAAGCTAATGACCTTAAAGAAGCGCTTGGTGGAAGGCAACCCATTGGTAACATTTTTCCCTTTCTTGTTTTGCTTTTGTTTAGATGTTTCTATTTTTGGTTGTGTATTGTGTGCTTTGTGTGTGCTAGAACCTTAGTAGAATTGGAAGCCTTGCTTGGCAAGCGAATGATGATGATGAAACCCTCATCGATTATGGGTGGAGCGGACGCGGAAATTGGACGGCTAGCGGTGCCTAGCGCGGGTCCCGACGCTTTGAGGAATACTTAGAGCTCTCTACCATGGTTGATAGGATCATCCAACATCAATTCCACTTGAGAATCCCAAATACCATAGCAAACCATTTTTACATTGTGAGAACCTTCTTTCACTCTTCTTTACTTCATTTACACATTGGGGAAAATGTGTTTCTAAGTATGGGGTGGGGTTTGCATGATCCTTTGCATGGTGAGCATCTAGGGTAGTTTAATATTTGCACGTGTCTTGCATTGTACATATTCATTTCGAAAATCCCATAAAAATCAGAAAATTTAAAAAAAAATTCTTTTTTTTTTGTGCTTTCTAGGCTTGGATATGACCCTAATGATGAACCTTGTCTTGTGGATTGGCTATGGATGGCCTTATGTGTTAAATTGATGAATGCATATGTGGACTTGAAATACTTCTCTTGAATCCCATGAATGATTTGTGATCATGATGTTTTCCTAGAATGGATTGAGTATTGAAAGTCGAAATTACATGCTAGTTCTTGCATACCATCTAGGAATAAATGAGGCAATTCATCTTCCTCTAATTCTCATTTTGATCATGATTGTTTGAGCACCTCAATTGATATAAATTTGACCTCTTTTGACCCATCCGGGAATAGGAGCATGATAGTGTGTTGATGTATATGAAAAGCAAGTGTGGGGTGAAGATGTTGATGAAAGAATAACATGCATAAAATGCTGAAATTGTTGTGAAAGTGTAGACAAAAACATATGTTTGGGGACGTTGGGTTAAATGACAAGTAACTCGGTACACTTCACATAATCGGGTGTTGGTGCCTTGCCAAAGTCAAATAAGCCAATAGTCCTAACGAGCTTTGGTATGTGTGCCCGGTGTGGATGCACCTCGAAAAAATAGAAAAAACCCGAGGACGGCTAATCACCAAGGTTTCGGCTTTTGTACACCAATGCCATTGTCTCAAAAATAAGTCAAAGAAAAAGAAAAGAAAGAAAAGATAGAGAAAAATATACACTTGAGGGAAGTTGATCGAGGACAAGATTGTGGGGTTAGTTCTATTCCCGGATTAGCATCACATACCCTAGAAAAATCCCACCTAATCACAACATTTCTTGGCCTTCTATTTCACAAGACCTTGTGACCTATTTGCATGTTTGTAAGACTTAGTAATCTAGATTGGATATGCTCTTGATCTTCTTAGCTTCTTCATTTTTACATTTCATGCATGCTTTTGAGTTAAGTACAATTGTCTTTCCATGCCTTCACTTATTTGATGCATTATTGCTTATCTGGAGCTATGAAACATGACTATGAAGGTGATCCAATAGTAGAAGCACAAACCCAAAAAGATTTTGCCATTTTTCTGCATACATAAATCATGTCATCTCTTAGTCTATAGTTGGGAATTTGCTCGGGGACGAGCAAACCTTAAGTATGGGGTATTTTTGATAACACGATTTATGACCAGGTTTAGGTAATCATTTAGATAGATTTCTCACTCATTCATGCATGGTTTAGCACTAGTTAGCGACGTTTGCACTCAATTCACGTATTATGTCGAGATAGACGTCTACACGGACTTGTGCATTGCTTTGTAGGTTTATTGAGAGATTTAGGAGCTAAAACGATACGTTTGAAGATCGTTCATCAAGATGACACACCCTCGGACCCATTAGGATGCAAGCTAAAGACTAGGGAGGACTCATGGAACCTTTCCAACACAAGCCATGCACCAAATCGAAGCTTAATGATCAAAGGCAAAGCTGAAGCACAGAATCACGGTTCACTGGTAAACCACGGCCGTGGTGTCAACCGTGGATTTTGCCAAGTTTTCGTGACAGCTGTACCACGATCTCTTGGCCAGCTCTTGCAAAGTTGTAGTATAAAAGTGGTCCTGCATTGGCTGAGAGAATCATCTTGGAGCAGCTCTCCATTATCCACTATCATCCAATCAAAATATTCTCTCAACAAGAAGATTATTTGGGAAGAAGGAGGGAGAGGGAAGTTACCATTGGAGAAGAGCTTGGTTGGAGAAGAAGAAGAGCACACCATTGATAGACTAACATAGCCTTGTAGTGAAGAATTTCGGAATCAATTTCTAGAGTTGTATGAACTATTTGAATCTTCTTTAAGAAGGGTTGTGAGTTAATCTAATTCCATTTTCAGCTTTGTTTTGTTTTTGTTCACTTGTTCATCTCTTTCTCTTCATTATCTTGCAAATGGATGCCATGATTTTATGTTTGATTGTTTCGATTTCTATTATGAATGTTTTAGTCTAAATAGATGTGGTTCTAGGGTAAGGAAAGGATGGTTATAGCTAGGGCTATGATAGGATGGACTTAGATTTACCTTTGGATGACTTGTGTGCATGAACGTAGTTTCTGTTAGGAATCACGGCTAGTTCTTGCCAAACCACGGTCGTGGGAAGGTAGAACAAACCGTGATCTTACCTGGTTCGATGGATCTAACTTTAGTTAGTTAGAATGTTGAAATCCTAGTGTTTGTTGAGCTAATTCTATCCTAACGTGACCTAGTGTTAGCAACTAAGTGTTTAGGAGAGACTTACTCGGTAATCCTTGCTCTTAGATTCCAAGGATCATAAACCCTAGGTAGTGGTGAGCCTCATAAGCTGCCATTGGATTAAGTGTGCTAGGATAATTGCTTAGAACTAACCCTTTCGAGACTTACCCGGTAAGGATAGGTTAGATCTCTAGGTGATAATCCGGTTTGTGTAGAATTCCTATCCTTAGGTCCTTAGAGACCTACCCGGTGATAAGACCTTAGGAACGGACTAGTGGACCATGAGACCTACCCGGTAATTGATCCCAATCTAGAAATGCTTACTCCCAACATATCATAGTTAATCTAAGGAATGAATAGATAGCTTGAGTCTTATGCCATAATCGGACTTTCCAACCCCTAGAATCCGCTTTTCTCTATTTGATCCATACCTCGTGTTTATCTTGTTTGTTTGTTGGTGTTGATTTGTTAGCATAGTTGATTCGTTTATTTTGCATGCTTAGTGATCCTTGATTGATCACCAAAAACCCAACCAAAACATTGAGATTTTCATTTCTTTATTTCTCTCTCTTTTCTTAACTTAGATCTTCACTAGACTTAATCACTAATTGAATCAATCTCACCTTAGTCTTTGTGTTCGACCTCGGAATACTATCCCTACTACAAACGTCCCGTACACCGCGGGTTTCGCTAGGTAGTTTAGGATTTAGTTCGAGTTATAAATGTAAAGCTTTTTGTGCTACTAATCCTAGCGTAACAGACCTTGATGAACACTCCGTGATTTTGATGAATTTGCTTGTAATGATAAATCCAAGTGTTAGGTTGTTAGATTGTTGAAACCCTAGAGTTTGTTGAGTTAAATCTATCCTAGGATGACCTAGTGTTAGCAACTAAGTGTTAGAAGAGACCTACCCGGTGATTCTTGCTCTTAGATACCGAAGATGACAAACTCTAGGTAGTAGTGAGCCTCGTAAGCCGCTACTGGACTGAGTGTGCTAGGATAGGTGTTTAGGACTTGCCTTTCCGAAACTTACCCGGTAAAGAGAGGTTAGATCCCTAGAATACCATCCGGTTTGTGTAGAATTCCTATCCTTGGGCTCTTTGAGACTTACCCGGTGATGAGACCTTAGGAACGGACTAGTGGACCATGAGACCTACCCGGTGATTGATCCCAATCTAGAAACACTCACTCCCAACATACTATACTTGATCCAAGGAATGATTAGATAGCTTGAGTCCAATGCCATAACCGGAATTTTCAACCCCTAGAATCCACTTTTCTCTCTTTGATCTCATATCTCGTTTTTGTCTTGCTTATTTGTGTTTATTTGCTAGATTGTTAGTTTGTTTTACATTCTTATATCGGTGTGATTCTTGATTGATCACCACGCAAAACCAAACCCAAAAATATTGGGATTTTCATTTATTTGTTTCTTTCTCTTTTCTTAGCCTAGATCTTCACTATCCTTAGTCACTAATCGATTCAATCTCACCTCAGTCTTTGTGTTCGACATCGGAATACTATCCCTACTACAAAACGACCCGTACACTGCGGGTTCGCTAGAAGTTAGGAGAAATATATCGAGTATAAATTTAAGGCTTTTTGCGTGCATACATCCTGAGCGTGACAATACCCTAGTTTGCTTACTAGGAATCATGCTTTCACAAACTCTGATCAGTGCATGATTTCTTTTTTCCTTAAAAATAATCAGAGTATAAGGAAGAGTAAACCTTTTAGATTTGAATCAATGTGGATGCTTAGTCAGGACTGTGAAAACATTGTAAAGCAAGTATGGAGGACTCATTACCAAGGCACAAATATGTTTGACCTAGTAAATAGGACAAGCCTGCTCAAACAAAAACTGAAACAATGGAGTCGAGAAAAGTTTGGCAATATAAACAAACAACTGTTAAAAGTAGATGAAGAATTAGAAAGACTCCAAAAAATTAGTTTTTCACGTTTTGATCAAGGCATTAATAATAGAATCAATAGATTAAGTCAGAAAAGGGAGTGTCTGATAGAATACCAACATAAATATTGGGTACAAAGAGTCAAAACGAAAAACTTACAATTCGGTGATAAGAACACTAAGTTTCACCATAGGAAAGCAACGGGACGAAGGAACAAAAAAGTAATTACGACAATTACTAAAAGTATTGGTGAGGTGTTGGCAAATGATACGGAAATCAATGACGAATTTGTTACTGAGTACAAAAACAGATTCAAAACTTCATCAATTGACAAGAACAAATTACAAAATCAATTACAGAGTATTCAATAAGAAGTATCTAGTACTGATAACTTAATTAGGAAAAGCCTTTTTCCACAAAAGAAATAAAAGACGCACTATTTAATATAGGATCAGATAAATCGCTAGGCCCTGATGGAATGTCAGCGGGTTTCTATCAGAAGTATTGGCACATTGTTGGCCCAACAGTTACCACAACGGTTAAAAGTTTCTTTCGAACTGGTAAATTACTTCGGAAATTAAATCATATGTTCATAGCACTTATACCAAAGATTGATAACCCAACAACAACATCACATTACAGACATATTAGCTTAGTATCCACGGTCTACAAAATTATATCGAAGATATTAGCAAAACGACTAAGCATAGTCCTTCCATCATTGATTCATCCATTACAAAGCGCTTTCGTCAAAGATAGAGCAATACATGACATTGTACTCATTGCACATGAAATTTTCTATGGTTTCAAAGCAAAAAAAAAGGAAAAGAAGGCTATGTGGTCATAAAATTAGATATGGAAAAAGCATATGACAAAGTTGAGTGGGATTTCCTTAAAGCGGTTCTGTCCAAATTCGGATTTGGAAATAAATTCAGAAATTGGATTCAAGAATGTATATCAACAGTTTCTTTTTCGATCTTAATTAATGACTCACCTACCAACGTATTTTGCCCACAACGTGGTCTAAGGCAAGGGACCCTCTATCCCCTTTTCTTTTCAATCTATGTGCGGAAGTGTTAGCAAGAAACCTAAAAAAAATCCAATGAGAATCCAAAGTCTATTGGTTTCCCTATTTCGAAAAATGGGACTATCATCCCTTTCTTAGCAGTTGCAGACGATATAATAATATTCACTAAAACGTCAACTCAAGCTAGTGATATGGTACTTTCGGTTTTAAAAGATTACTGTGATATTTCTGGTCAGATAATTAATTACCATAAATCCGTGTTTCAGACTACGGGCAATGTTGACCAAAGTAATAAGAGAAGAATCCAGGGTCAATTAGGAATCAGTATCTCTACGAATATAGAACAATACTTAGGATGCCCAATCATTAACGGTCGAGTTAATAAAGAAATCTTTAATTCCGTTATCACTAAAGCCAAACAACAACTTACTAAATGGAAAGCGTCCTCCTTGTCTCAAGAAGGAAGAATAACTTTAATAAAAGAAAATTTGAATGCAAAACATAGTTACTTAATGATGGCTTTTATGCTGCCGGGAAATATACACAGTGAATTAGACAAAATCAATAGAATTTTCTTTTGGAATAAGGGTCTTAATCATCACCCTCTTATTAGCTGGGATAAGATTTGTAAACCCAAAGCCCTTGGGGGTACAGGGATTAGGAAAGCAGAAGACATGAATAAAGCTCTACAAATGAAATTACTATGGAAAATTTTGGCTGAACCGGATAACATATGGGTTAAAATCGTTGAAGAAAAATACCTAAAAGAAACAAGCCTATGGAATTACGACTGCGGAAAGAATGTGTCTTGGCAGTGGAAGAATTTGATCAAATTATATAAAGATTTCGACAAAGGCCTCGCCTAGAGGGTAGGAGACGGAAACACAATAAGATTCTGGAAAGACAAGTGGGTTTTGGACAAACCACTTCAAGATGTCTTGCTTGACCCATCTCAAGTCAATCTGATAGAACTTACATCTTCGTTTATTAGAAATAATGCATGGAATCACCAGAAATTAGACCAACTTATTAATTATTTGCCAAAGAACATAGTGGAGAAAATTAAAAATTATAACCTACCGAATAGTGACATTCGGGATCGATTGTATTGGGTAGGAAACGAGGATGGGTGGTACTCGACTAAATCATCGTTGGAGATGATCCAAAAAAGGAGAGTTGGAGTCACGAGTGACAAAACCTGGATTTGTAAATTGGACATTATGCCAAAAATCAGGAATTTCATATGGAAGGTTGCTATGGATGGTATCCCTACAAAACAAAATCTTGATCGACAAAAGATTCCGGTAGTTATGAATTGCGAATACTGTAATCACCATACCGAAAGTGCAAAACACTTGTTTTTTCAATGTCCAATTATGCACCTAACTATCGAAAATCAAAGTGTTGTAACGATCTTAAAAAATATCGATATTGAGAAGCTAGGTATTGATGAGGCCCTTTGTGAACTCAAAGAATCAGTCGCGGCTAAGGATATGAAACTTATAGCGGTAATATGGTGGAACATGTGGACGGCGAGAAATCAGTTCGTTTTTAATAAAACAAAATTCCAACAAAACATTAAAGCAACAACAATTAACCAAATTGCTAGTTGGGATCTAGCAAACGCAAAAGAAAGCAAGAACACATTAATATCAAAAGGACCAAGGAGAAGAAAGAAAAACCTAAAGTGGAAGCGACCAAGGGAAGGTTTCTTTAAACTTAACTTTGATGTCTCACAAAGCTCAACAAATAAATGTTCGTATGGTTTTATCATTCGAAACCATCTTGCGATTCCTATTGCTATTGGAAGCGGCAGTTGTAATGCCGAATCAGTATTGGAAGCTGAAGCTGCTGCTTTACGGTATGGCCTTCAAAAGGCTAAGGAGATTGGAATTACAGCTATCAAGGTTGAAGGGGATAACCTTACTTTGATCAATTCGATTAATCAAATTTGGAAGCCTCCATGGGAACTCGATATGATCATTAATGACATTTCAATTATTATTGCTAGTTTTCAAGTCTCTACCGCTCAACACATTTTTAGGGAGATTAATATGGTTGCGGACAAGATTGCGTTGCATGAACACAATGAAGAGTTGGATGCTGATGCAATCCCAGAAGACGTTCAAGACCTCATTCGAAAGGATGCTTGAGGCTGATCAGTTTCTAGAAGCTGATCCTCCTATATTGTTTTACCGATGTATAAAATATATATATATATATATATATATATATATATAAAGTATATGGAATTATAAATGGTTGAGTAGGAAATTAAAGATGAATCCATGAATAAATGCCAATAGCAAATAGGGATGTGGACTTTTTAAATAGAAATTAAAATGTTGACCAATATCAAAAGGACATGGTTGAAAAACTAATGCTACAGAAATACATTTATATGTTTTCTAAAAGTAGGGAAAAAAATCCAAAAAATAATGATATATTTGGAGGAATAGGAAAAGATATTAGACCAAATCGATAGAATACGGTTCTTCTTGTTATAGAGTAGCACACGTAAGACAAGGGAAGAGGTAGGGCTATTTACTAAAGATGCAATATGTACGTTGCAATAAGGTTCTTCTTGCCAAATTAGTTTCGCATTCACAAAGTTGTCCTCTTGTTTTGTGTAATACATGTAGACTTCACAACTACGAGGTAATAAATTCTCGTAAAATTTTATCCCCAAATATAAAAATCGGTTATCGTCGTTTTCGACGGTTCAAAATAAGTTAGCATATACCCTTATTTTTAAAGGAAACAAAATAAACACCTCACAAATTAACATTATTATTATTAATTAATCAACCAAAATTATTTTAACACACAAATTAATTAAGGTAATTCTCTCAACAAACATCCACACTTGTAGGCATGACCCTCGGGTAAATATATGGCCAATGAAGGGGTTTATGTTAAAATCATAATTAAAAATGGGTGATTAAAAAAGGTATTTGTTTCGAATATTAGATTTTTAGTATTAGGTTTTGGGTACTGAAATTTAAATATGGGGCATTATGTTTTAGGTATTGGAATTGAGGAATTAAAATTAGGGTATACGGTATTTGACATTATAGTTAAGATATAACTATTGTTTAAAAAAAAGAATAAGAAATCATGAGATTCAAATAATGTCGGTGATAATAAGTGAGGGTAAAGACATCAACTACGGTTCAAAACACACAAACTAGTGTTGACATAAAAAAGTATTTGTTTTAAAAGACAACTACCGCTAATAAAGGGACTTACTTTATTAACTAGATTATTAAAAGCCTACTTTAACACTAGACAACCATTTATAAATGGTTGAATAGGAAATTAAAGATGGATCCATGAATAAATGCCAATAGCCAATAGGGATGTGGACTTTTTAAATAGAAATTAAAATGTTGACCAATATCAAAAGGGCATGGTTGAAAAACTATATTTACAAAATTAATTTAAAAAAAAAAATAAGGGAATTCCCACGCCTATAAATGAAAAGCCATTTCCACAAAGCAAACACACAACCATTGAGATTGATTAATTAACTACATTTGCATAAAAATCAGAAAAGCATAACGCTTGAAGCAATGGCCTCCTCTTTGATGAGCATTATCGGCCTCCTTTTCTTCCTAACGACCATGAATCTCGGGTCGGCGCAAGTTACCCTTCCACCCATCCCCGGGCTCCCGGTGCTTGGGGTCAATGTCTCTGGTGTTCTCTGTGCAAGTATAGACACATGCCCTCCCCTTATTAACGCCACCGTGAGCCTCACAGGGCCAGGCATCGTCCCACTTGTACAAAATGTGACTGACCGACTCGGTGCGTTTCAATTGCTCAGAAGCACGATCACTGGCACCATCACAAATGTTACTAGCCTTTTAAGCAATCTGCGCCAAGTAAGAGTCGCAGCTAGTGTGCCGTCCGTTAACTTTGGTGCCAATCTAACTCTTCCAATAAATGCTATTACCAACCTAGTTCCAAACACGTCCGTCATCACTACTGGGCCTTTATTTGGATGATTAATTAGCCTACATATGGTAGGTGTATTTAACATAAATGTATACTCGGTGTCTTCTTGAAAATAAGGGTGAACCTACTTTTCACCACAAAAGAAGAACAATAAGGTGAACTTATTCACCATTTGTTATTGTCTTCCACTGCGCCTCTCCATCTTATGTGTTGTGTTGTACCATCTTCAAGGGATAAATCATAATATCTATCCGGCTAATTTTTATTGTCCAATATTTATCTACTTGACCAAAATTTTAAAATGTGTTACATAATTAGCTCGAACATCACATTTACATATGTAATGTCGTCATTAGGTGACCTTTGATGTATGAATTCGTAGAAACGTTTAATCAAAGACTATATTAGTACTTAAAGTAAATCCAATGTTACATTTCACAAAAATAAGAAATTATAAATGAATATGTATTGTTAGAAAATTTTTTTTATTGTATTCCAATCCAAGTTAATATAATTTAGTCCAAGACTTGACTAGTGTGAACATCAATAAGGCCAAGGACAATTAAACATTTTGATTTCTTTGATTCTATAATTAAGGTTAACAAGCTTGCTACCCGTGGATTGTACGAGATTTGTGTAATGCCTCAGTGTTTGCCTTCACCGCCCCCGCGGCTTACTACAAATCGCGCCCGATTTGATATTTATTCCGTGCTATTTCTTTCCATAGATAGAAGATCCGATCTTCTATCTTATGGGTCGAATTTCCTTTGATCTTCTAACCCTAGAAACGTCCTTCCTTATCCTTTCCAACCGTTTTCTACAAACTCCCGCCTTCTCTTCATTTTCCCGTTTCTTGCATACGTTTTTCTTCAACCTCGAGCAAAGCTGCAGCCGTTCCCTTGTGATATTCTGCAGAATGTGTAAGTCTTCATCCCTTTGATTCTTCTACACGTTCACGAGCCTGCTGCATGTTTCTCCCTTTTGTTTCTCTTTCTCTTTTTGTTCTTCTTCTTCCTCTTCACAAGAATCAAGTTTGAGCCTTGATTCATGTTGGCCTTTCGATTGTTGATACGTTGATGTTCCCAGACTCCCTTGGTTGAGTTTTGACGTGTGTGGATCAAAGAATTGAGATTCGGATTCCCTGCTGTGTGTTTGCTGTCAACAGAGTTACGACAGTCGCTTATGTCAAGCGACCGCCCCCGCGCCTTCACCTTCCCGTCCCCGTGGTTTTGCCTAGTATCGCCCCTGCGGTGCTGTCTGACTGCCTATTAGCATGAAATATTGTGATATTTTAGGCACGTTTTCTAAGTGTATTTCATCCATATGAGTGTTCATTGATAAAGCATTGAAGCAATTGTGAGCTAGTTTGTCTATATTGTCGATATAGAGGTCTACATAAGCTTTGTATTGATTATAGGCAATTAAGAGCTAAAACCAAACGGAATAAGAGAGAATGTAGATGGATTGAGCATGTCCAAGGATTGAGGACACCACAAAGGAGCTAAGGAAGATGCTAGGATGAAGAATGACACAAAAACAAAGGAGATTTACGAGCAATCTATGTTCCACGCTCTAAATTACGGCCGTAATGGAGTCCACGCTCTAAACCACGGCCGTGGAACTTTGGCAACACAAGCGTGGAGCATTCCAGCAAGTTACACGGTCGTGGAAGTTGTGAAGCACCGTGATGAAATTCCACGCTCTAAACCATGGCCGTGGAATCCTATGGAACCGTGATTTAGGCGATCTTTTTAACGCACAAATTAAAGCCACGATCTTTTACACAATGGGCTGGACACTTATTCTATCTTGCCCTATAAAAGGACGGAAGAAGAGAGATTCCGTCACCTCCGCTTAGAGACTGCGCCTAGCCCTATTGAGAATTCCGAATTGACGGAAAAGCTTAGAGAAAGAGTGAAGATTTGGAAGATTGTTCGTACGGAGATTGCGTCATTTGTCCTTAGGTTTGATTAGAAGACGGATTGACATCCCGTTCTTCGTTCTTATCAAGGATTGTGATTGTTTGTGTTATTCTGAATCTACTTACATCATTGTTCTTGTTTGTGGATTTGAGATCGATTTGAGATTTATCAAAGGTTTTCGAAGGTTTTCATCTTTCATTCTTGTAAATCTTGAATTTGATATCAATATGACTGTTGTTGGCTAAAACCCTTTAGCAATTCTAAGGTGAAGGGTTGATAGTTGTGGCTTAGATGATGATAGATCGATCGTAAACAGATTGGATCCTGAGAGTTAGAGAGAATCGCCGACGAACCAAAATCACGGTGTGTTCTTGAGTTCCACGGCCGTGGAATCTCAAGATCCACCCGTAATTTCCCTTAGTTTACGAACCTTGCTTTTACTTTAATCCAAAGTTAAAGATTTGCTTTAACTTAGTCTTGGCATGCCTTTTCTAGGTGGTAGTGAAGCCTCAACAACCTCTACCTTGATTTCGAGTGTCACAACCTTAATCGGTTTAGTTAGTCTTGATCCTTGGATTACAAGTTTGGGTATTTGATATTAATTCTTGACTTTAGATCCTTTCTATACTGAAGCCTCAACAACCTTTATAGAGAGTGTCTTTAGTTAAGTCACATAAAGCCTTGAAACTTCACCGTACATTGCTTTGCATTAGTATACTTTTGCAGCTCTTAACTCTGTCCTTATAATCTTTAGTATATCTTGAATCGATTGCCACAGCTGGATTCCTGGATCTTTAGGGTTGCTGTTTTCCCAATATTTACAAAGCTCATACATTTACTTGTTTGACGATTTATAACTGGATTTAACCCCCCAAATCTGTGTGTTCGATACTCTGGAATTCTTGCTTAACTACGTCGATCCGTACACTGCGGGTTCGCTTGCTTGATTCTAGTTTTATAAATTTAAGACTTATTTGCACGCACGCTAAGTGGCGAACAAGTTTTTGGCGCCGTTGCCGGGGATTTTGTTTAGGCCGAATTCGGTTATTGGTTGTCAAGCTTGGGAGCTCTTCCCTTGTTATTTGATATCTTTTCGAGTGTATGCGCAGGTCTAGGAACAACGAAGACCTCTTACCTCTTGATCAAGAGCTTGAGAGGACTTTGAGGAGAAAGCTTAAGGAAAGAAAGATGGCTGAAGAAAGAGAACGTGATTACCAAACGGAGTTGGCGGAAAAGGAAGCTCAACTCCAATGGAGTGAAAAGACTCGCAGGGAAGAAATGGATCGTCATCAAACGAAGGTTGATGATCTATCGGACATGATGTTTCAAATGAGGTTAGAAATAAACAACCTCAAGGAGAAAAATAAAAGGAGGAGACCGGGAAGATCGGTTAGAGCCAACTCATCCAATGAGGATAGCGACTCCTCCATGCCACCGCTAGAGGAAATTGATCCCACGATCAATGTGAATCCATTCTTTCCACGTCCAGCTGCACATCGCCGTGTTCCACCTAGGAATGCGAGGGTCGAACGTGTAGAAGAGGAGCCAAGGACTCTTGGCCAAAGGATGGATCCAACGCAGCAACCACACCGTTTAGGTGTGAACTTTGATGCTGACGATGTACAAGGATTTAGCTTCAACCCTCAAGTTATTACCATTGTTCGCCAAAACCAATTTGGTGGAACAAGTGTTGAATCTCCACATCAACATCTACAAAATTTTGAGATTATGATGGAGACAATGAAGCCTAAGAACGCAACTACCAACAGCTACAAACTCAAGCCTTTCTTCTTCTCCTTGAAGGGGAAAGCATTGTCTTGGTATCAAGCTCTTCCAAGTGGAAAGCTTGAGACATGGGAGGATCTTTCTGCGGAGTTCCTCACTAAGTTCTTTCCGCCATCCAAAACGGCGAAGCTAAGAGGTAAGATTAATGCATTTTCTATGAGATCTAACGAAAGTTTGTTTCAATCTTGGGAAAGATTTCAGGATTTGCTATTGGATTGCCCTCATCATGGCATATCCAAGCTTGCACTATTGGAGATATACTATAAGGGGCTGGATGTGGAGACACAATTCAAGCTCCAATCCCTCTCATATGGTACATTCATGGACATGAGGGAAAATGACGCTTGGGACTTCATTGAGAAGCAAGCGCGAGTCATAGAGAAGTATTCTCACCGGAAAGTAGAGGTGAATCAAGTGGAGCAAGGAGCAAAGCTATCACAAGCGGCTCAAACTCAAATCTTTTCTCTTAATACGGAGATTAAGGAGTTGAAAGAAGCCATCAAGACCAAGTTTCCGAAGCAAAAGGAACAAGATGTAGGTTATTTGGGCAACAACAATAACCACAACGAGAATGAGAATACAAACCGCAACAACCGGAACAATTGGAACAACAACAACAACAACCAGAACAACAATTGGAACAACAATAGGGGTTCAAACAACAACAATTGGCGTCCCAATCAACAAAATTCCGGTAATTTTTATTCCAATTTAGGAAATTCAAATTCACTAACTCCACCTTCCTCTTCTTCACTCCTTTGAAAAGCTAGGGGCAAACATCTAATGGTGGAAGTACTTCGGGGAAAGAGAAGCCCGATCCCATGTTGGAAACAATTTTGGATAAGCTTCAAGGATTGGAGACTCGCATCATCAAGGTTGATGATCACATAACTAAGGTTGATAAAGCCCAAAAGGTCTTAGAAAACCAAATGTTAAGCCATGCGGAGGAAGTTCCTAGGAATCAAGGGAAACTTCCAGGAAAGACGGAGGACAACCCAAAAGGAAGGGTGATGGCAATCACAACTAGGAGCGGAGTAACAACTACCGACCCGCAGCCTAAGTTTGTAGAATTCCCCGTTGAGAAAGAGAAGGAAAAGGGGAAGAAGAAGGAAGATGTCTACGTTCCTCCTCTAGCTTATAAACCTCCCCTACCATTCCCGGAATCTAGAGCAAGAGCGCGTCTAGACAAGCAATTTGGTAAGTTTATTGAACTCATGAGCAAACTGCATATTAATATACCTTTCATTGATGCTATTGTAGGTATGCCAGCTTATGGAAAGTTCCTAAAGAAGATCCTCTCTAACAAGAGAAAGCTAGAGGATTTTGGAGAGGTTAAGATGAGTTTGGATTCATCGGATCTCATCAAGACCATGAAAGAGAAGATGCCCCCAAAGCTGAAGGATCCGGGGTCATTTTGTATTCCCATAGGAGTGGGAGATGTCACATATGATGCATTATGTGATTTGGGAGCAAGCGTGAGCATCATTCCGCTTGCCTTATGCAGGAAAATCGGTTTAGGCGATCCTAAACCGGTAAATATGACATTGTACATGGCGGATCGATCCATAACTCGTCCCGTCGGTATAGTTGAAGACGTTCCGGTCAAGCTTGGTAAGTTCTATGTTCCTATAGACTTTGTTGTGCTTGACATTCCTGCAGATAGTCCGGTCCCAATTATTCTCGGAAGACCGTTTCTTGCAACATCCGGTTGTATAGTCGATTGCAAGAATGCTAGACTCGCCTTTGAAATAGGAGAAGAGAAGGTAGAGTTCGTCCTTTCCACTTTAGTGAAGGAACCATCCTTCGATGAGGATATATTCAATATCCATGACAAAGAGCTATCTAGAGAGGATGTAAGTTATATTCTCTTCAAAGATCCCTTGCAAAAAGTTATTTCTATGAGCATAATGGATATAGGGGAAGAAGAGGATTGCAATGAGGCAATTGAAGCCTTAGAAACACAAGAAGAAGTGTGTGCAGAAGAGTTTGCGAAACTCCACGATGAGGCAGAAAACGTACGGATCCACGGTCAGACGGCCTATTCCACGGCTGTGGAATTTACCAACACAAGCGTGGAGCACTCCAGAGGGTTACACGGCCGTGGAGGAAACAGAGACACCGTATTTACTTTCCACGCCCAAAATCACGGCCGTGGAGAAGGCAGGGATGCCGTAATTTTGGGTGAAACCGAAGAAAATTTTGCTTCCTCCACAACTTCTCTTGATTCTTCTCCAACACCTTCTACTTCCTTAGACACTTCTAAGGTACCATCGGATATTCCTCAAGAGCCATTGGAGACTCCTATAGTGATGGAATTGAAACCACTTCCTACACATCTAAGGTACGCATTTCTAGGATCTAATTCTACCTTTCCGGTAATTGTTAGTTCAGATTTAAGCGTAGATGAACATAGTAAGCTTATGGTTGTCCTTAAGAAACATAGGAAAGCTTTAGGTTACACTATAGAGGATTTGGTAGGAATCAAACCTTCCCTATGCATGCATAAGATCTTAATGGAAGAGGACTTTAGGACTTCGCGACAACCTCAAAGGTGGTTAAATCCGACCATGAAGGAGGTTGTCAAGAAGGAAATTCTTAAACTTCTTGATGCTAGTATAATCTACCCTATCTCCGATAGCAAGTGGGTGAGTCCCATACAAGTGGTTCCGAAGAAGGGAGGAATGACGGTCATCACCAACAAAAACAATGAACTCATTCCTACACGAACCGTAACAGGATGGCGGATGTGCATAGACTACCGCAAGCTAAACAACGCGACGAGGAAGGATCACTTCCCACTACCCTTCATCGATCAAATGCTTGAAAGGTTAGCACAACATTCACATTTTTGCTATCTTGACGGTTATAGTGGTTTCTTTCAGATTCCGATACACCCGGATGATCAAGAGAAGACCACGTTCACGTGCCCGTGGGGTACGTTTGCCTATAGGAGGATGCCGTTCGGGCTTTACAACGCCCCAGCCACCTTTCAAAGGTGCATGATGGCCATCTTCTCGGAATATATAGAGGAAATCATGGAGGTTTTTATGGATGACTTCTCCGTTTATGGTTCCTCGTTTGACAATTGTCTTTCTAACCTTGCTCTTGTGTTACAAAGGTGTGAAGACACTAACCTAGTTCTTAATTGGGAAAAGTGTCAATTTATGGTGAAAGAAGGCATTGTATTAGGACACTTAATGTCTAGTAGAGGGATTGAGGTGGATAAAGCTAAGATAGAGACAATAGAAAACCTTCCTCCCCCAACTTCGGTGAAAGGGATAAGAAGTTTTCTAGGACATGCTGGATTTTATAGGCGTTTCATAAAGGATTTCTCTAAGATATCAAAACCGCTAACTAATCTATTGATGAAGGATGTAGTTTTTGATTTCTCGCAAGAATGCTTAGATGCGTTCAACATGATTCGGGAAGCTCTAATCTCAGCCCCGATTATCCAACCTCCGGATTGGAATCTTCCCTTTGAGGTTATGTGTGATGCAAGTGACGTAGCTATAGGAGCTGTTCTTGGGCAAAAGAAGGAAGGGCGAACCCATGCTATCTACTACGCTAGCAAGACGCTAGATGAAGCGCAGCTCAACTACGCCACTACTGAATAGGAATTCTTAGCAATTGTATATGCAATTGACAAATTTCGCTCTTATCTTGTAGGTGCAAAGGTGATTGTATACACGAATCATGCTACGATCCAGTATCTACTTGCAAAGAAGGATGCGAAGCCAAGGCTAATTAGATGGATTCTTCTCCTACAAGAATTCGATCTAGAGATCCGCGACAAGAAGGGTTCGGAAAATTCTGTTGCGGATCATTTGAGTCGTCTAACACATCTAGAGGACGACCATCTACCTATAGATGACTCCTTTCCGGACGAGCATTTACACATCATAGAGGAGTGCATCGATGTGATCACCAAAGGTAATGAACCATGGTTTGCTGATTTTGTTAACTATTTGGTTTGTCAGGAATTACCGCCCGGATTATCCTACGCACAAAGAAAGAAGTTCTTTAAGGATGTTCGGGAATACTTTTGAAATTAACCTCTCCTCTTTAAGAGAGGTCCGGATGGCATTATTCGGCGATGTGTGCCGGAAGATGAGATGCAAAGTGTCATCCGCCATTGTCATTCACTACCTTGTGGAGGACACGCTAGTTCGAACAAGACTAGCGCTAAGGTATTGCAATCTGGATTCTTTTGGCCTACTCTATTTAAAGATGTGCAAACCTTTGTTTCCTGCTGCGATGCTTGTCAAAGAACAGGAAATATATCTAGGAGGAATGAGATGCCTCTCAACAACATCCAAGAGGTGGAGATCTTTGACGTTTGGGGAGTAGACTTCATGGGACCTTTCCTATCATCTTGTGGAAACCAATACATACTTTTAGCGGTGGATTAAGTTTCAAGATGGGTTGAAGCAATTGCCTCTCCCACCAATGATGCCATGGTAGTGGTTAAGTTCTTTAACAAGACCATCTTCCCACGATTTGGGACACCACGGACTATCATTAGTGATGGAGGATCTCACTTCATTGCCCGGCACTTCGAAGCTCTCTTAGCTAAGTATGGGGTGACTCACAAGATCGCCACCCCTTATCATCCACAAACTAGTGGACAAGTGGAGATCTCAAATCGGGAGATCAAAGGAATCCTAGAGAAGACGGTTTCAAGGACAAGGAAGGATTGGTCCTTGAAGCTAGATGACGCATTGTCGGCGTACCGGACTGCATATAAGACTCCCATCGGAACTACACCATACAACATTGTGTATGGGAAGTCTTGTCACTTACCGGCAGAGTTGGAGCACAAGGCGTTTTGGGCAATCAAGTGGTTGAACTTCAACATGAAGGAAGCGGGAGAGAAGCGTCTCTTGGACCTAAATGAGCTTGAAGAACTTCGCTTGAACGCCTACGAAAACGCCAAGATCAATAAAGAAAGAGCAAAGCGTTGAAATGATAAGCATATCATCCCAAAGGACCTCAAAGAAGGAGATCAAGTTCTCCTCTTCAATTCAAGGCTCCGTCTCTTTCCAGGTAAGCTTAAATCTCGTTGGACCGGACCTTCAATTCAAGTTCTCCTTCCTTATCCTTTCCAACCGTTTTCTATAAAGTCCCGCTTTGTTTACAATCCACGGCAACGGCGCCAAAAACTTGTTCGCCCCTAAAGGTGTGTGCAAATAAGCTTTAAATTTATAAAACTAGAATCAAGCAGCGAACCCGCAGTGTACGGATCGACGTAGCTAGGCAAGAATTCCAGAGTATCGAACACAAGGATTTGGGTGGGAACAAATTCGATTGCAGATTATCAAGCGAGTAAATATGAGAGTTTTGCAAATATTGGGAAAACAACAATCCTAAAGATCCAAGTATCCAGCTGTGGCAATCGATTCAAGATATACTTACAGATATAAAGACAGAGTTGAGATATGCAAAGGTATACTAATGTAAGGTAATCGTACGGTGAAGTTCCAAAAACCTTATGTAACTCACCTACAAGGCACTCTCTATACAGGTTGTTGAGGCTCAATATAGAAAGATTCTAAAGATGAGAATTTATGTCAAATACCCAAACTTGTAACCCAAGGATCAAGACTAACTAAACCGATTGAGGTTGTGACACTCACAATCGAGGTAGAGGTTGTTGAGGCTTCACTACCACCTAGAAAAGACAAGTCTAAACTAAGTTAAAGCAAATCTTTAACTTTGGATCAAAGTAAAAGCAAGTTCGTGGACTTAGGGGAAATCACGGTTAGTTCTTGAGGTTCCACGGCCGTGGACTCAAGAACAGGCCGTAATTTAGGGTTGTCGGCGATTCTCTCTAACTCCCAGGGTCTAATCTGTTTACGATCGATCTATCATCATCTAAGCCACAACTATCAACCCTTCACCTTTAGAATTGTTAAGGGTTTTTAGCCAATAACAGTCATGTTGATATCAATTCAAGAATTAAAAGATAGAAAGATGAAAACTTTCAAGAACTTTCAATAATCTTCAAACCAATCTCAAAGTCACAAAGAGAACAAGTATTGTCAAAGGATTCAGAATAAAACAAACAATCACAACCTTAGGAAAGAAAGGAAAACGGGATGTCAATCCGTTTTCCAACTCAAACCTAAACAAGAAGCGAGATCTCCTTGCAAAATCTTCCAAAAACTTCGATCTTCCGCCAATCCGGAGATGAACGATCCTAAGCGTCGATAAATGCCGCTAAGCGAAGATGGCGGGTGTAAGCGGGTATAAGCCGGTATGAGCGGGGGTGAATGATGCTTAGCGAAGCTGACGGAATCTTGCTTCGTCCGTCTTTTTATAGGGCATGATAAAATATCGGTCCGGCCCAATCTTCAAAAGATCGTGGCTTCAAAGTGTGGCGAAAAGATTCGCCAAAATCACGGTCGTGGAAGTTCTCACGACCGTAATTTAGGGCGTGGATTAGGTCACGGTTTGTACCATATATTCCACGGCCGTAATAGTTACTGGAATGCATCACGCCTCTCTTGCAAGGTTCCACGGCCGTGGAACTGAACGTGGTTCGTAGTACGGCCGTATTTTAGAGCGTGGTTTAGGGCAAGAACGTGATTCTTCCCTAGCCTCGTGCATTCCTTAAGCTAAAACTCCAATTTGCTTCCTAAGAATGTCCTCAATCCATGGACATATCAAATCAACTCTCCTTTTCTCGATTCCGTTCGGAAATAGCTCCAAATCACCTATAATCAACATAGAACTAGTGTAGACATCCATATCGACAATATAGGTAATACTAGCTCACATATGCAGCAAAGTTCAATCAAAGACCATCAATATGAATCAAATACGTTTAGAAAACGTGCCTAAAATATCACAATATTTCATGCTAACAAATAACCCCATACTTAACACTTGCTTGTCCCTAAGCAAGGTCTTTCAAAAAGCCTTAAACAAGAGTTAGGATGAAATATGTGTACCTTCTTTTTGGATGAACGTGACTTCTAAAGAGTAGATCATTCTCAAACCTTGCTTCAATCGTTTATCAAACTTTCACACACTCAATTAAAGAGTAAAACGAAAAGAAAATTCATGAACCAATTTGACTTCCAAGCAAGCATTATAACCTTCAAACATTATCAAAATCAATCACAAGAAACTTCAATTTAGATCACCAAGTCATATAACATTCTTTTGATGTTAAGGACTTTCAAAGAAAAGGTTTAGAATACGGAAGGGAGGGGAAAACTTTAAGGGAAAGTGGTGCATACATCCGGGAAAGTGGATAATTACCTTCTTCTTCTGATGCGGTTCCCGCAACACTTCAACTTAGAGCTTCACTCTCTCTTATTCATTTTTCGACTTTACTTTTTGAGTTATGGATAGAGGTGCACAAAAACCGAAGCCTAGGAGATCGGCGTTTCTCAATTTTTCAAGAGATGCCTCAAAACCCTTAGCGCACATACCATAATCCGCTAGGAATATCGCTCAATCCGACTTTCGCAAGACACAAACACCCGGCTATGTGAATGGCGCCGAGTTACTCATCGTCATGATTGACTTCCCCAAACCTACAATTTCTTTCTATTCATTTGATTGCAAATAATTGCTCTCATGGCTCTCCCACATCAATCATGCCGTTTTCTCATTCACTTCTCCAAATTCCCGGATAGGTAAAGGAGGCTAATATTATTTCAATGAGGAGCTAGATGATCAAAGAAAGAAGAAAGAAAGTATCGAATTGCCTTAATCATTTCAACAAGAATTATAGGAACTTATAATGTGATTTCAACTTCAATTTCCTAGCATGATTTAGGTAACATTTTCACATTATAAAGCTTTGCAAAAGAGGTAAAATTTATTCATTCAAATTCTTTTCAATTCACAATCCTTTTAAGCATGCAATTGTCATCAAACTCAATTCACAAGTGGTGATTATCATGGAAATCATCTCAATTCATTAGAAGCTCAAAATTTTCAAAATTTTTCAATTTTTATGGGTTTTTTCAAGTCACTTTTCATGCAATGCAATAAGGAAACGTGCAACACATAATGAACTAGCAACGATAGTCTCAATTGAAAGCGAACATAGTACATAGACAAACTTTTTAGTACATCCCACCCCATACTTAGGACGAACATTGTCCCTAATGTTCAAAAGAAAGAAGGAAAAGAAAGAAAAGAAAAGAAACTCACAAAGTGGTGGCGGGAATGTCTAAAACGAACGGTCATGCATCGAATCACTGTGGCGCCGGCGGAGGCGGGAATGGGGAGAAGCTGGAGTCGTAGTGCCACCCAATCTGCTGGCGGTAGACGTCCCTCCTCATGTGGTCGAGGTCGTCGAGGCGTCCGTCTCTAGCGTCAGCCCGGATCTCCAACGCTCCAACTCTCTCTGAAAGTCCGGTAGCCCAATCTGGCATCTGCTCGTACCATCCAAGGGCGTGACTGTACCATGCTGGGGCATCGGACGATGCTGGTGCTGGTGGTGGTGCTGCTGGCTGCTCCGTGGACGAAGGATTGTTCCCCGGCAACGGCGCCAAAAACTTGTTCGCCCCTAAAGGTGTGTGCAAATAAGCTTTAAATTTATAAAACTAGAATCAAGCAGCGAACCCGCAGTGTACGGATCGACGTAGCTAGGCAAGAATTCCAGAGTATCGAACACAGGGATTTGGGTGGGAACAAATTCGATTGCAGATTATCAAGCGAGTAAATATGAGAGTTTTGCAAATATTGGGAAAACAACAATCCTAAAGATCCAAGTATCCAGCTGTGGCAATCGATTCAAGATATACTCAATGATATAAAGACAGAGTTGAGATATGCAAAGGTATACTAATGTAAGGTAATCGTACGGTGAAGTTCCAAAAACCTTATGTAACTCACCTTCAAGGCACTCTCTATACAGGTTGTTGAGGCTCAATATAGAAAGATTCTAAAGATGAGAATTTATGTCAAATACCCAAACTTGTAACCCAAGGATCAAGACTAACTAAATCGATTGAGGTTGTGACACTCACAATCGAGGTAGAGGTTGTTGAGGCTTCACTACCACCTAGAAAAGACAAGTCTAAACTAAGTTAAAGCAAATCTTTAACTTTGGATCAAAGTAAAAGCAAGATCGTGGACTTAGGGGAAATCACGGTTAGTTCTTGAGGTTCCACGGCCGTGGACTCAAGAACAGGCCGTAATTTAGGGTTGTCGGCGATTCTCTCTAACTCTCAGGGTCTAATCTGTTTACGATCGATCTATCATCATCTAAGCCACAACTATCAACCCTTCACCTTTAGAATTGTTAAGGGTTTTTAGCCAATAACAGTCATGTTGATATCAATTCAAGAATTAAAAGATAGAAAGATAAAAACTTTCAAGAACTTTCAATAATCTTCAAACCAATCTCAAAGTCACAAAGAGAACAAGTATTGTCAAAGGATTCAGAATAAAACAAACAATGACAACCTTAGGAAAGAAGGGAAAACGGGATGTCAATCCGTTTTCCAACTCAAACCTAAACAAGAAGCGAGATCTCCTTGCAAAATCTTCCAAAAGCTTCGATCTTCCGCCAATCCGGAGATGAACGATCCTCTGCGTCGATAAATGCCGCTAAGTGAAGATGGCGGGTGTAAGCGGGTATAAGCCGGTATGAGCGGGGGTGAATGATGCTTAGCGAAGCTGACGGAATCTTGCTTCGTCCGTCTTTTTATAAGGCAAGATAAAATATCGGCCCGGCCCAATCTTCAAAAGATCGTGGCTTCAAAGTGTGACGAAAAGATTCGCCAAAATCACGGTCGTGGAAGTTCTCACGACCGTAATTTAGGGCGTGGATTAGGTCACGGTTTGTACCATATATTCCACGGCCGTAATAGTTACTCGAATGCATCACGCCTCTCTTGCAAGGTTCCACGGCCGTGGAACTGAACGTGGTTCGTAGTACGGCCGTATTTTAGAGCGTGGTTTAGGGCAAGAACGTGATTCTTCCCTAGCCTCATGCATTCCTTAAGCTAAAACTCCAATTTGCTTCCTAAGAATATCCTCAATCCATGGACATATCAAATCAACTCTCCTTTTCTCGATTCCGTTCGGAAATAGCTCCAAATCACCTATAATCAACATAGAACTAGTGTAGACATCCATATCGACAATATAGGTAATACTAGCTCACATATGCAGCAAAGTTCAATCAAAGACCATCAATATGAATCAAATACGTTTAGAAAACGTGCCTAAAATATCACAATATTTCATGCTAACAAATAACCCCATACTTAACACTTGCTTGTCCCTAAGCAAGGTCTTTCAAAAAGCCTTAAACAAGAGTTAGAATGAAATATGTGTACCTTCTTTTTGGATGAACGTGACTTCTAAAGAGTAGATCATTCTCAAACCTTGCTTCAATCGTTTATCAAACTTTCACACACTCAATTAAAGAGTAAAAAGCAAAGAAAATTCATGAACCAATTTGACTTCCAAGCAAGCATTATAACCTTCAAACATTATCAAAATCAATCACAAGAAACTTCAATTTAGATCACCAAGTCATATAACATTCTTTTGATCTTAAGGACTTTCAAAGAAAAGGTTTAGAATACGGAAGGGAGGGGAAAACTTTAAGGGAAAGTGGTGCATACATCCGGGAAACTGGATAACTACCTTCTTCTTCTTATGCGGTTCCCGCAACACTTCAACTTAGAGCTTCGCTCTCTCTTATTCATTTTTCGACTTTACTTTTGGAGTTATGGATAGAGGTGCACAAAAACCGAAGCCTAGGAGATCGGCGTTTCTTAATTTTTCAAGAGATGCCTCAAACCCTTAGCGCACATACCATAATCCGCTAGGAATATCGCTCAATCCGACTTTGACAAGACACAAACACCCGGCTATGTGAATGGTGCCGAGTTACTCATCGTCATGATTGACTTCCCCAAACCTACAATTTCTTTCTATTCATTTGATTGCAAATAATTGCTCTCATGGCCCTCCCACATTAATCATGCCTTTTTCTCATTCACTTCTCTAAATTCCCGGATAGGTAAAGGAGGCTAATATTTCAATGAGGAGTTAGATGATCAAAGAAAGAAGAAAGAAAGTATCGAATTGCCTTAATCATTTCAACAAGAAGTATAGGAACTTATAATGTGATTTCAACTTCAATTTCCTAGCATGATTTAGGTAACATTTTCACATTATAAAGCTTTGCAAAAGAGGTAAAATTTATTCATTCAAATTCTTTTCAATTCACAATCCTTTTAAGCATGCAATTGTCATCAAACTCAATTCACAAGTGGTGATTATCATGGAAATCATCTCAATTCATTAGAAGCTCAAAATTTTCAAAATTTTTCAATTTTTATGGGTTTTTTCAAGTCACTTTTCATGCAATGCAATAAGGAAACGTGCAACACATAATGAACATGCAACGATAGTCTCAATTGAAAGCGAACATAGTAAGTAGAGTTATTACAAACTTTTTAGTACATCCCACCCCATACTTAGGACGAACATTGTCCCTAATGTTCAAAAGAAAGAAGGAAAAGAAAGAAAAGAAAAGAAACTCACAAAGTGGTGGCGGGAATGTCTAAAACGAACGGTCATGCATCGAATCACTGTGGCGCCAGCGGAGGCGGGAATGGGGAGAAGCTGGAGTCGTAGTGCCGCCCAAACTGCTGGCGGTAGACGTCCCTCATCATGTGGTCGAGGTCGTCGAGGCGTCCGTCTCTAGCGTCGGCCCGGATCTCCAACGCTCCAACTCTCTCTGAAAGTCCGGTAGCCCAATCCGGCATCTGCTCGTACCATCCCGGGGCGTGATTGTACCATGCTGGGGCGTCGGATGGTGCTGGTGCTGGTGGTGGTGCTGTTGGCTGCTCCGTGGACCAAGGAGGGGGAATGCCATACCATGTGGGAGGTGTGGTCATCCACGTGGGCCTCTCACTCATGCTAGCGCGGAGAGATGACAAGCCTGAGGCTCTAGCTGGACGTGGAGAGCGTCTAGGTACAACTGGGGCCACCTCCGGCTGGTCCGGAAACGTGCCAAATTCCTGCTCCGCTCCTCCTCCACTCTGAAACTGATCTCCCATATCCTCCTCCTCGACAACCGGTGGTGGGACGTAAGGGGGAGCTACTATCCTGTTCGCATGCATCGCAGCGAACGTCTCCTTCCAATTATGGCGTCCCGCCATAATGGAATACTCCGGCAGCCACTCTATACCCCTACCCGTCCTAGTCTCCCAAGGCATGCCCGCATAAGGCGGACCTCCATGTATGGGGAAAATGAGACCCCTAACCATGAATGCATGTAGCCCTAAAGGAACGGCCGGTATGCAGGTGCAAGCAGAAAAATCCACACCAAAACTCCTAGCAATGTGGGTAACTATCCCGCCATACCCGATGTTCCCCTTCTTCTTGTTCTTGAGCTTGCTCATCGTAGAAGCCAAGAGAGTAGCACAATCTGCACAGCGTCCATAAAGCATACAATAGAGCAAGAATAGCTCATCCGTCTTGATCTTTTGGGGCGTCTCCATCCTAGGAAAGAGATACTCCGAAAGAACACGGTGAGCTATCTTCAAGGCTAGATGGTACATCAATCTAGCCTTGGTATCAGCGGGTTGCCAACGGTCCTCGTCGGCATAAACCATAGCTACTTCCTCCCAAAAGTCCTTGGGGTAAACTCCACTCGGAAATCGACCATTAAAGGTCTCATGGAACCCGAAAATGGTCCCAAACTCAATGATACTCAACTGATAATCTCTCTCTATGAGACGGAAAGAGACGGTCCTGTCTACGTGGCTGTGCTCAAAGGAGGTCACAACCTCCCGTGTAATCTCCTCATATGCGTCTTCACGAATGTTCGTGAAGACAAGTAATCCGGCTCTATCCAAGAGCCATGTAAGGTCATCAACAATGTTGAGAGGAACTAGATCCTCTAACAACAAGTATCTAGGGCCAATCACTGCCCTCTCCGTGATCCTCTCAAATGCAGCAAGATGGTTCTCATGTATGGTTGGGATTCTAGGGTGAGGAGGTGAAGATGGAGGTGAAGGTGAGGATGGTAGTGAGGGAGATGAGGGTGGTGGTGCCCTAGAGGATGAGGAGGAGGAAGGATTGCCTTTCCTTTTCTTATTCTACTCACCCTTCTTCTCTTTTATCCTTCCCGACATTCTCCTTACAAAATCCATTTTTGCAGAAAAATTACGGTCTGTTCTTCAAGAATTACGGCCGTGGTTTACCCAGAGGCCGTGATTCGTCCCAGAATTTCACGAATCTCAGCAAATTCACAAGCAATCACCACAACAAGCAGTCCTAGTCTAATTCCTTCCAGTCTCTATCAGTTCTTCCTAAAAATCTATAGCAAAAACGAACCAAATTGGCGATAATCAAGAAGAAAGAATAAACCTCTTTTTCGGATTGAAAAACCCAAAATGCGAGTTTGTTGATGAATTTCCGCTCGATTCGTCGCCTGGATGTTGTTTGTTGTTGAATTTGCTGCAGTTTGGGAAGAAGAATCGTTAGAAACGATTAAGAAACGAAGATTTTGAGGAGGTCGTGGAATTCCGGCAATTAGGTCGTGGAAAGAGGGGTTTTTGGGATGAGTTTTGTGAAGAACGTGGCTTATATAGTTGCAGGCAAAATTTTGAAAATCACGGTCTGTCGGGGTGTTCCACGGCCGTGGAAGTGTACGGAACCGTGGTTTTGGTGATTTTTCAAAGGCTTTTGGAAATTACGGCCACTGTAGCTATGAAGACCGTAATTTAGACCGTGGAACCTCTTGTAAAGCTCCAAAGTCCGAATTTCGTCGCTTTTCTTCAACATTACTCTCCTCTTTTCCTTTTCCATCGATCCTACAACCAAAAACACGAACATACCGGAAGAAATCGAGGCAAAAAGAAAAGAAAACGTCTATTCTAAGCTAAACTATGAATCGGAAACAAAAACGAAAATGCAATACCTTGGGTTGCCTCCCAAGAAGCGCTTTGTTTAAGGTCCGTAGCTAGACCATACTCGCACTTATTCGAGTGCGGTAGGCGCAAACTCCTCAGTTTGGAGTTCCGGCGTATACTTCTTGAGTCGTTGGCCGTTCACCTTAAAGCTTCCGCTCGCTTCACCCCATTGGTTGCTCTAGCAAAGAGAGCTCGAGATGTGTACAAATGCCGGATTGGGCTACCGGACTTTCAGAGAGAGTTGGAGCGTTGGAGATCCGGGCCGACGCTAGAGACGGACGCCTCGACGACCTCGACCACATGATGAGGGACGTCTACCGCCAGCAGTTTGGGCGGCACTACGACTCCAGCTTCTCCCCATTCCCGCCTCCGCCGGCTCCACAGTGATTCGATGCATGACCGTTCGTTTTAGACATTCCCGCCACCACTTTGTGAGTTTCTTTTCTTTTCTTTCTTTTCCTTCTTTCTTTTGAACATTAGGGACAATGTTCGTCCTAAGTATGGGGTGGGATGTACTAAAAAGTTTGTAATAACTCTACTTACTATGTTCGCTTTCAATTGAGACTATCGTTGCATGTTCATTATGTGTTGCACGTTTCCTTATTGCATTGCATGAAAAGTTACTTGAAAAAACCCATAAAAATTGAAAAATTTTGAAAATTTTGAGCTTCTAATGAATTGAGATGATTTCCATGATAATCACCACTTGTGAATTGAGTTTGATGACAATTGCATGCTTAAAAGGATTGTGAATTGAAAAGAATTTGAATGAATAAATTTTACCTCTTTTGCAAAGCTTTAAAATGTGAAAATGTTACCTAAATCAAGCTAGGAAATTGAAGTTGAAATCACATTATAAGTTCCTATACTTCTTGTTGAAATGATTAAGGCAATTCGATACTTTCTTTCTTCTTTCTTTGATCATCTAGCTCCTCATTGAAATAATATTAGCCTCCTTTACCTATCCGGGAATTTGGAGAAGTGAATGAGAAAAAGGCATGATTGATGTGGGAGGGCCATGAGAGCAATTATTTGCAATCAAATGAATAGAAAGAAATTGTAGGTTTGGGGAAGTCAATCATGACGATGAGTGACTCGGCACCATTCACATAGCCGGGTGTTTGTGTCTTGCCAAAGTCGGATTGAGCGATATTCCTAGCGGATTATGGTATGTGCGCTAAGGGTTTGAGGCATCTCTTGAAAAATTGAGAAACGCCGATCTCCTAGGCTTCGGTTTTTGTGCACCTCTATCCATAACTTCAAAAGTAAAGTCGAAAAATGAATAAGAGAGAGCGAAACTCTAAGTTGAAGTGTTGCGGGAACCGCATAAGAAGAAGAAGGTAGTTATCCACTTTCCCGGATGTATGCACCACTTTCCCTTAAAGTTTTCCCCTCCCTTCCGTATTCTAAACCTTTTCTTTGAAAGTCCTTAAGATCAAAAGAATGTTATATGACTTGGTGATCTAAATTGAAGTTTCTTGTGATTGATTTTGATAATGTTTGAAGGTTATAATGCTTGCTTGGAAGTCAAATTGGTTCATGAATTTTCTTTGCTTTTTACTCTTTAATTGAGTGTGTGAAAGTTTGATAAACGATTGAAGCAAGGTTTGAGAATGATCTACTCTTTAGAAGTCACGTTCATCCAAAAAGAAGGTACACATATTTCATTCTAACTCTTGTTTAAGGCTTTTTGAAAGACCTTGCTTAGGGACAAGCAAGTGTTAAGTATGGGGTTATTTGTTAGCATGAAATATTGTGATATTTTAGACACGTTTTCTAAACATATTTGATTCATATTGATGGTCTTTGATTGAACTTTGCTGCATATGTGAGCTAGTATTACCTATATTGTCGATATGGATGTCTACACTAGTTCTATGTTGATTATAGGGGATTTGGAGCTATTTCCGAACGGAATCGAGAAAAGGAGAGTTGATTTGATATGTCCATGGATTGAGGACATTCTTAGGAAGCAAATTGGAGTTTTAGCTTAAGGAATGCACGAGGCTAGGGAAGAATCACGTTCTTGCCCTAAACCACGCTCTAAAATACGGCCGTACTACGAACCACGTTCAGTTCCACGGCCGTGGAACCTTGCAAGAGAGGCGTGATGCATTCGAGTAACTATTACGGCCGTGGAATATATGGTACAAACCGTGACCTAATCCACGCCCTAAATTACGGTCGTGAGAACTTCCACGACCGTGATTTTGGCGAATCTTTTCGCCACACTTTGAAGCCACGATCTTTTGAAGATTGGGCCAGGCCGATATTTTATCTTGCCCTATAAAAAGACGGACGAAGCAAGATTCCGTCAGCTTTGCTAAGCATCATTCACCCCCACTTATACCGGCTTACACCCGACCTCTTCACTTAGCGGCATTTATCGATGCTGAGGATCGTTCATCTCCGGATTGGCGGAAGATCGAAGCTTTTGGAAGATTTTGCAAGGAGATCTCGCTTCTTGTTTAGGTTTGAGTTGGAAAACGGATTGACATCCCGTTTTCCCTTCTTTCCTAAGGTTGTGATTGTTTGTTTTATTCTGAATCCTTTGACAATACTTGTTCTCTTTGTGACTTTGAGATTGGTTTGAAGATTATTGAAAGTTCTTGAAAGTTTTCATCTTTCTATCTTTTAATTCTTGAATTGATATCAACATGACTGTTATTGGCTAAAAACCCTTAACAATTCTAAAGGTGAAGGGTTGATAGTTGTGGCTTAGATGATGATAGATCGATCGTAAACAGATTAGACCCTGAGAGTTAGAGAGAATCGCCGACAACCCTAAATTACGGCCTGTTCTTGAGTCCACGGCCGTGGAACCTCAAGAACTAACCGTGATTTCCCCTAAGTCCACGATCTTGCTTTTACTTTGATCCAAAGTTAAAGACTTGCTTTAACTTTGTTTAGACTTGTCTTTTCTAGGTGGTAGTGAAGCCTCAACAACCTCTACCTCGATTGTGAGTGTCACAACCTCAATCGGTTTAGTTAGTCTTGATCCTTGGGTTACAAGTTTGGGTATTTGACATAAATTCTCATCTTTAGAATCTTTCTATATTGAGCCTCAACAACCTGTATAGAGAGTGCCTTGTAGGTGAGTTACATAAGATTTTTGGAACTTCACCGTACGATTACCTTACATTAGTATACCTTTGCATATCTCAACTCTGTCTTTATATCATTGAGTATATCTTGAATCGATTGCCACAACTGGATACTTGGATCTTTAGGATTGTTGTTTTCCCAATATTTGCAAAACTCTCATATTTACTTGCTTGATAATCTGCAATCGAATTTGTTCCCACCCAAATCCCTGTGTTCGATACTGTGGAATTCTTGCCTAGCTACGTCGATCCGTACACTGCGGGTTCGCTGCTTGATTCTAGTTTTATAAATTTAAAGCTTATTTGCACACACCTTTAGGGGCGAACAAGTTTTTGGCGCCGTTGCCGGGGAGCCAGGTAGGTCTCATGGTCCACTAGTCCGTTCCTAAGGTCTTATCACCGGGTAGGTCTCTAAGGACCTAAGGATAGGAATTCTACACAAACCGGATTATCACCTAGAGATCTAACCTATCCTTACCGGGTAAGTCTTGAAAGGGTTAGTTCTAAGCAATTATCCTAGCACACTTAATCCAATGGCGGCTTATGAGGCTCACCACTACCTAGGGTTTATGATCCTTGGAATCTAAGAGCAAGGATTACCGAGTAAGTCTCTCCTAAACACTTAGTTGCTAACACTAGGTCACCCTATGATAGAATTAGCTCAACAAACACTAGGATTTCAACATTCTAACTAACTAAAGCTAGATCCATCGAACCAGGTAAGATCACGGTTTGTTCTACCTTCCCATGACCGTGGTTTGGCAAGAACTAGCCGTGATTCATAACAGAAACTACGTTCATGCACACAAGTCATCCAAAGGTAAATCTAAGTCCATCCTATCATAGCCCTAGCCATAACCATCCTTTCCTTACCCTAGAACCACATCTATTTAGCCTAAAATATTCATAATAGAAATCGAAACAATCAAACATAAAATCATGGCATCCATTTGCAAGATAATGAAGAGAAAGAGATGAACAAGTGAACTAAAACAAAACAAAGCTGAAAATGGAATTAGAATAACTCACAACCCTTCTTAAAGAAGGTTCAAATAGTTCATACAACTCTAGAAATTGATTCCGAAATTCTTCACTACAAGGCTATGTTAGTCTATCAATGGTGTGCTCTTCTTCTTCTCCAACCAAGCTCTTCTCCAATGGTAACTTCCTTCTCCCTCCGTCCCAAAGAATCTTCTTGTTGAGAGAATATTTTGATTGGATGATAGTGGATAATGGAGAGCTGCTCCAAGATGATTCTCTCAGCCAATGCAGGACCACTTTTATACTACAACTTTGCAAGAGCTGGCCAAGAGATCGTGGTACAGCTGTCACGAAAACCTGGCAAAATCCACGGTTGAAACCACGGCCGTGGTTTACCAGTGAACCGTGATTATGTGCTTCAGCTTTGCCTTTGATCATTAAGCTTCGATTTGGTGCATGGCTTGTGTTGGCAAGGTTCCATGAGTCCTCCCTAGTCTTTAGCTTGCATCCTAATGGGTCCGAGGGTGTGTCATCTTGATGAACGATCTTCAAACGTATCGTTTTAGCTCCTAAATCTCTCAATATACCTACAAAGCAATGCACAAGTCCGTGTAGACGTCTATCTCGACATAATACGTGAATTGAGTGCAAACATCGCTAACTAGTGCTAAACCATGCATGAATGAGCGAGAAATCTATCTAAATGATTACCTAAACCTAGTCATAAATCGTGTTATCAAGGTCCACGGCCGTGGTTTGTCTAGAACAAACCGTGGATTCCAACAGTGACTAGGTTCAATCAAACGAATCATCCTAGCATACATTTAAGTCTATTCTATCATAGTCCAAGCCATAACCATCCTTTCCTTACCCTAGAATCGCATCTATTTAACCAACAACATACATAATCACAACCAAAATCATCAAGCATAAAATCATGGCTTCCATTCGCAAGATAATGTAGAGAAAAAGATGAACAAGTAGAACAAAGAAAAACAAGCTGAATATGAGAATTAGAAAGACTCACAACCCTTCAAAAGAAGGTTCAATCGATTCTTACAACCCTAGAAAACGTTCTGATAATCTCCACTCTATAATCTATCAAAGACTAATAGTATTGTGCTCTTCCCTTCTTCTCCAATGGAACTTTTCTTCTCCTCCAAGAGTAGCTCCAATGCAAATCTTCCAATGAGAGAATCTTTCTTGTTGAGAGTGTGTGAGAGAATGGTAGTGAGTGTGGATGTGGATGGATCCTTCCTTCAGCCTTGCAGGACCACCTATTTATCCTACAAATTTGCAAGAGTCGGCCATGAAGATCGTGGCACAGCTGTCACAACCGTCTGGCAAAAACCACGGTCCAATTCCACGCCCGTGGAAGTCCTAGTGACCGTGGTTTTGATGCCTCAGCTTGTTTTGGATCATTAAGTCACGATTCGGTGCATGGCATGCAACAACAAGGTCCCATGAGTCCTCCTTAGCCTCTAGCTTGCATCCTAATGAGTCCGAAGGTGTGTCATCTCGAGGAACGATCCTCGAATGTATCGATTAAGCTTCTAAATCTCCCAAAATACCTACAAAGCAATGCAAAAGTCCGTGTAGATGTCTATCTCGAGAAAATACATGAATTGAGTGCAAACGTCGTGAACTAGCGCTAAACCATGCATGAATGAGTGGAAAAACTATCTAAATGAGTGTCTAAACCTAAGTCATAAATCGTGTTATCAAAAATACCCCATACTTAAGGTTTGCTCGTCCCCGAGCAAGTCCCCAACTATAGACTAAGAGATGACATGATTTATGCATGCAGAAAAATAACAAAACCTTTTTGGAGTTGTGCTTCTAATATTGGATCACCTTCATAGTCGTGTTTCATAGCAATGGACAAACAATCATGCATCGAATAAATTAAGGCGCGGAAAGATAATTATACTTAACTCAAAAGCATGCATGAAATGCGAAAGTGAAGAAGTCAAGATGATCATGAGCATATACAATCTAGATCACTAAGTCTTACACACATGCAAATAGGTCACAAGGACTTAGGAGATAGAAGGCCAAGAAACGTTGTGATTAGGTGGGAATTTTTCTAGGTTATGTGATGCTAATCCGGGAATGGAACTAACTTCACAACTTCACATTTTTATCAACTTCCCACAAGTGTATATTTTCTCCATCTTATCTTTCTTTTCTTTTTCTTTCACTTATTTTTGAGACAATGGCATTGGTGTACAAAAGCCGAAACCTTGGTGATTAGTCGTCCTCGGGCTTTTTTATTTTTCGAGGTGCATCCAAACCGGGCACACATACCAAAGCTCGTTAGGACTATCGGTTTATTTGACTTTGGCAAGGCACAAACACCCGATTATGTGAATGGTGCCGAGCTACTCGTCATTTAAACCAACGTCCCCAAACCTATATTTTTTCTACACTTTTCACAACAAATTCAGCACCTCATTCATAATATTCTTTCATCAACAACTTCACCCCACACTTGCTTTTTACACACTCAACACACTAACATGCTCCTATTCCCGGATGGGTCAAAAGAGGTCAAATTTATATCAATTGAGGTGCTCAAAAAACATGATCTAGATGAGAAGTAGAGAAAGATGAATTGCCTCATTCATTCCAAAATGATGTGCAAGAACTAGCATGCAATTTCGACTTTCAATACTCAATCCAATCAAGACAAACATCATGATCACAATCCATTCATGGGGTTCAAGATAAGTACTTCAAGTCCACATATGCATTCATCAATTCAACACATAAGGCAATCCATATCCAATCCACAAGACAATTTCATCATAAGGGTCATTCCCAAGCTTAGAAGCACTAAAATTTTTTTTAAATTTTCTGATTTTTTTTTTTGGAATTTTCGACATATGTATGTACAATGCAAGACACGTGACAATATTAAACTATCCTAGATGCCAATCATGCAAAATATCATGCAAACCCCACCCCATACTTAGAAACACATTGTCCTCAATGTGGCATTCAAGTAAAGAAGAGTGAAAGAGGGTTCTCATAATGTAAAAATGGTTTGCTTCGGTATTTGGGATTACTCAAATGGAGCGATGTAGGATGATCCTATCAACGATGGTAGAGAGCTCTAAATGTTCATCATGGCGTCGGGACCCGCGCTAGGCACCGCTAGCCATCCAAGTTCCGCGTCCGCTCCACCCATAATTGATGAGGGACTCATCATCATCATCCACATGCCATGCAAGGCTTCCATGCTACCAAAATTCTAGCACACACACAAAGCACACCAAACACACAAAAACACACAAATCAAAACAAAGACAAAAACGAAAAAGGGAAAAACGATTACCAATGGGTTGCCTCCCATCAAGCGCTTTTTTAAGGTCATTAGCTTGACCAAACTCGGGGGCATCTCACTCAAGGTGAAGTGGGGCAATCATGTCCACCGGAGCTCCCTGGATATACTTCTTCAACCGGTGCCCATTCACTTTAAAGTCTCCACAATGCTCCCCACCTATATCCACCGCTCCATGGGGAAAGATCTTCTTCACTATATAAGGACCGGTCCACCTCGACTTTAGCTTTCCGGAGAAGAGCCGCAACCTTGAGTTGAATAGAAGGACAAGGTCGCCCTCACTCAACTCCTTCGGGATGAGACGCTTATCATGCCAACGTTTGGTCCTCTCCTTGTAGATCCGGGCGTTTTCATAAGCATCCAACCGGATCTCCTCAAGAGCATTCATGTCTAGCAACCTCTTCTCTCCGGCCTCCTTGAGGTCAAAATTCAACCACCTTATAGCCCAATATGCTCTATGCTCCATCTCTACCGGAAGGTGGCAAGACTTTCCATAGACTAGCTTGTAAGGAGTGGTGCCAATCGGTGTCTTGAAAGCGGTTCTATATGCCCACAAGGCATCATCGAGCTTCATAGCCCAATCCTTTCTCGTCCTAGAAACCGTCTTCTCAAGAATTCCCTTTATCTCCCAGTTGGAGATCTCCACTTGGCCACTAGTTTGGGGATGGTAAGGTGTTGCCACCTTATGGGTCACCCCATACTTAGCCAAAAGTGTCCCGAAATTCCTATTGGTGAAGTGCTTCTGTCCATCACTTATGATCACCCTTGGTGTTCCAAACCTAGGAAAGATCACTCGGTTGAAGAACCGCACCACAACCTTGGCATCATTCGTAGGAGAAGCTATTGCCTCTACCCATCTCGAGACATAGTCCACCTCCAATAGGATGTAGAGGTTGCCACAAGAGGAGGGGAATGGCCCCATGAAGTCCACACCCCACACATCAAATATCTCCACCTCTTGTATGTTGTTCAAGGGCATCTCATTCCTCCTTGAGATGTTGTCTGTTCTTTGGCAAGCATCACATGCTACCACAAAGTTTTGCACATCCTTGAACAAACTTAGCCAAAAGAAACCTGATTGTAACACCTTAGCACATGTCTTGTGTGAGCTAGCATGGCCTCCACATGGCAAGGAGTGACAATGGCGGATCACACTTTCCACCTCATCCTCCGGTATGCATCTTCTAAACACTCCATCCGGCCCTCTTTTGAACAAAAGCGGCTCACTCCAATAGTAATGCCTCACATCCTTGAAGAACTTCTTCCTTTGGGCATATGACAAACCGGGAGGCACTTCCTCACACACAAGATAGTTCACAATGTCGGCATACCATGGCTCACTTCCTCTAGACACTTAAAATAGACACTCCTCCATCATTTGCAATTGCTCATCCCGGAACGAGTCATCAATCGGGATGTCATCTCTCTCAAGCTCCAATGGCGGGAGTCTACTAAGGTGATCCGCCACAGAATTTTCGGATCCTTTCTTATCCCGGATTTCCAAATCAAATTCTTGAAGAAGAAGGATCCACCGAATCAACCTAGGCTTGGCATCCTTCTTTGTAAGGAGATAACGGATCGCGGCATGATCCGTATACACTATGACCTTTGCTCCAACAAGATATGAGCGGAACTTCTCAAATGCGTACACAACCGGTAACAACTCCTTCTCGGTGGTAGCATAATTGAGTTGGGCATCATCTAGTGTCTTGCTAGCATAATAAATGGCATGTGTGCACCCATATTTCCTTTGCCCCAAAACAGCCCCAACGGCTACATCACTGGCATCGCACATGATCTCAAAAGGTAAACTCCAATCCGGAGGTTGAATGATAGGTGCGGAGATCAAAGCATTCTTCAACCTACAAAAAGCTTCAAGGCAATCCTTGGAGAAAGCAAACTCAACATCTTTCATTAGTAGGTTAGTAAGAGGCTTAGAAATCTTAGAGAAATCTTTAACAAATCTCCGGTAAAAACCGGCATGCCCTAGAAAACTCCTTACCCCCTTCACCGAGGTAGGTGGTGGCAACTTCTCTAAGGTTTCAATCTTAGCCCTATCAACCTCAATGCCACGGTTGGACACCAAGTGTCCCAACACAATACCTTCACTTACCATGAAGTGGCATTTCTCCCAATTCAAGACTAGATTAGTCTCCTCACATCTCTTAAGCACTAAAGACAAGTTAGCTAAGCAATCATCAAAGGAAGATCCATAAACAGAAATATCATCCATAAACACTTCCATGATGTTCTCAATGTATTCAGAAAAAATAGCCATCATACACCTTTGAAAGGTGGTGGGTGCATTACACAACCCAAATGGCATTCTCCTATATGCAAATGTAACCCAAGGACATGTGAATGTGGTTTTCTCTTGGTCATCGGGGTGGATAGGGATTTGGAAGAATCCACTATAGCCATCTAGGTAACAAAAATGAGAGTGTTGAGCTAATCTCTCTAGCATTTGGTCAATGAAAGGAAGAGGGAAGTAATCTTTCCTAGAGGCCATGTTAAGCTTCCTATAGTCAATACACATTCTCCATCCCGTAACCGTCCTAGTTGGGATTAGTTCATTGTTCTCATTAGTTACTACGGTCATCCCACCCTTCTTAGGAACCACATGCACGGGACTAACCCATTTACTATCCAAAATCGGGAAAATGATTCCCGCATCTAGTAATTTAAGGATCTATTTCTTTACTACTTCTTTCATGATAGGGTTTAGTCTTCTTTGAGCTTCAATTGAAGGTTTATGATTATCTTCCATCAAGATTTTATGCATGCATAAAGAAGGTTTAATGCCAACTAAATCATCAATGGTATAGCCTATAGCTTTCCTATGCAATCTTAACACATGCAACAATCTAGCAAGTTCATCATCATTCAAGCACGCATTCACAATAACCGGATATGTAGAATTCTCACCAAGGAAAGCATACTTCAAATGAGAGGGGAGGGGTTTAAGTTCAAGTTTAGGAGGACCTTTATCGAGTGGAGACGCTCCATACAACATTGGTTGAGATGAATCCATAGCCATGGAAGACTCCTCAAGACTCCTTGAAGCTTGATCATCAACTAAGGCAGTTTCTGGAGAAACCACGGGCAAATCCACGGGTTCTGGCACAACCACGGCCGTGGAACTTGCAAAGCTTGCATTTCAGATCATTCCAAAGAGTTCCACGGGTCTTTCCACGGGCGTGGTTCTTGGCCCCTGACCGTGATTCCTACAGGAATTCAGCACACTCTCGTGGACTTCAAATTCAGTTCTTGTCTCCTTCTCTAATGCTTCCAAAGCCTTGATTTCTTCATTTCAAGCCTCCTCAACACCTTCCTCCATCAAACTTAAGCTAAGAACCTTCTCCAAGGGGTCCTTGATCAAGATCAAGCTCACAACTTCTCTAGACTCCTCTTGCTCGACAATGTTGAATACATCCTGATCAAGGGTTGGCCCTTTCATCATTGTGGACAGCTTGAACTTGATATTCTCCTCTCCAATGTTGAAGGAGAGAATTCCATTTTTACAATCCACCAAGCATCCGGATGTGGCTAGGAAAGGTCTCCCTAAAATGATGGCAACCGGATAGTCCGCAGGGATGTCCAAGACAACAAAATCAATCGGCACATAGAACTTCCCGAGTTGCACCGGTATGTCCTCCAAGATTCCAACCGGGTGAGTGATAGAACGGTCCGCCATGTAAAGGGTCATCTTGACCGGCTTCGGCTCTCCTAGCCAAACCTTGTTGCAAAGTGCAAGCGGAATGATGCTTAAACTTGCCCCAAGATCACAAAGGGCTTCATACTTCACTTCTCCTACTCCAATTGGTACACAAAAGGAACCCGGATCTCTTAGCTTAGGAGGCATCTCCTCCTTCATGGTTTGAATCAATTCCGAGGGCCTCTTCGTCATCCTTACTTCTCCATACTCCTCCAACTTCCTTTTGTTGGAGAGTATTTCCTTCAAGAACTTGCCATACGCCGACATACCTAGAATAACATCCATGAACAGAATGTTAATATGCAATTTAGACATAAGTTCAAGGAATTTACCAAAGTGTTTGTCCAAGCGAGCTCTTGCTCGTGATTGTGGGAACGGTAGTGGTGGCTTGTATGGAGGTGGTGCCACATATGTTGGCTCATCATCCTTTTTCTTTCCTCCATCTTCTTGCAAGGTCTCTTCCTCAACCACTACTTGCTTCCCCTTGCCACTTCCCTTAGGTAAGGGATCCTTCATACTCAACCTACTCCTTGTTCTGATGGCCAACACTTGGCCTCTTGGGTTGTCTTCGGTTCTTCCGGGAAGCTTTCCGGGATCTCTATGAGCTTCACCCGCCTTTTGGAACACTTGTGCTTCCAACACCTTTTGAGCCTTAGAAATAGAAGTCACCGTGCTCTCAAGACCACTCAACCTTCCAAGCAATTGCTCAAACATCATCTCGGTTTTATCCTTTGGAGGTTGAGTGAATCCGGGTGGAGGTTCTTGTGAAGCCTTTGGTGGTGGATCTGCGCTTGTGGAAGCGGGAGGATTCAGGGCTCCATCCGGGTTAGAATAGGAAAACCCGGGATGGTTGTGGTTAGGCCGGTAATTGTTGAATTGCCGGTTGTTGTTGAAGTTCCTTGGGCCTTGATAGTTGTTGTAATTGCCCCTTCCCATGTAGTTCACATCTTCCTCCTTGGAAGATAAGTTAGCTTGCATTTGCACTTGAGAGGTTGCTTGATTCTTCAAAGTTGTAGTGCACAACTCCCTCAAAGATTTCAACTCATTGTTGATTGCATCAAGCTTGAAGTTACTCATGGTGACTTCACTTACCTCATATGCTCCCGCTTTCCTCCCATCACTCTTCCTATGGGAGTACTTCTCAATCACGAAAGCTTGTTTCTCTACAAACTCCCAAGCTTCATCCACATTCTTTTCCATGAAAGTCCCACCGGAAAGAGATTGGAGCTTGAATTGGCTATCTTCATCAAGTCCCTTGAAGTAGATCTCCAATAGCTCAATTTTTGGTATATCATGGTATGGACAATCTAGGAGAAGGTCTTTGAACCTCTCCCAAGACTTGAATAAACTCTCTCTATCCTTCATCACGAAGGCATTGACTTCCCTCTTAACTCGGTAGTCTTGGAAGGTGGGAAGAACTTAGTCAAAAACTCGGTTGTCATCTCCTCCCAAGTACTCACTCACCCTTGTGGAATAGATTGATACCAAGCCAAAGCTTTATCCTTATGTGAGAAGGAGAAAGCCCTAAGGTTATGGTTGTTGCTCTCCAGTCTAGGCGGTCTTAGAGTCTCCATCAAGATCTCATAGTTCATCAAGTGTTGATGAGGAGACTCTCCTTCCATCCCTCAAAATTGATTATGCCGGATCATTTGTAGAACTTGAGGGCGGAGCTCGTAATTATGGGTTGCGGGATCCCCTAAGTTCACACCCGGACGGTGTGCTCTTTGTGCCGGATCCATACGTCGCCCTAAAGTTTGTGGCTCTTCAATAGCAATAGGCACAACCCGAATATTGTCCGCCGGCTGCGGTACCGGTGGTGGAGGTGGAGGTTCTTGAGGGTTAGGTTCTCTTCGCACAAGAGCTTGCCTAATCTCTTCAATCTCCCTCCTAATTGCTTCTTGCCTCTCATTGGCAAGTCTCCTTTCATTCTCCAAAGCTTCATCCCTTATCCTAATTTGCTCTAAAGCCTCATCCAACTCAGCTTGGAGATCGCTTCCGGCCATCTCTTTTCCCTTTCGAATGCTCTTGGATCTAGATCTAAGGGTTTTCTTCGGTTCGGGATCGAATGGAGCTAAATCCTTGCCACGAGATCTTCGCATACACCTAAAGAGTGAGAGATGTCCTGAAAAGCAAAGACACAAACCAAAAGAGATCAAAAGCAACAAGAAAGACCTACACTATAAACGATCACAAACAATGACTCAATCTTAACCTAGTCCCCGGCAATGGCGCCAAAAACTTGTCACGCTCAAGATGTATGCACGCAAAAAGCCTTAAATTTATACTCGATATATTTCTCCTAACTCCTAGCGAACCCGCAGTGTACGGGTCGTTTTGTAGTAGGGATAGTATTCCGAGGTCAAACACAAAGACTAAGGTGAGATTGAATCGATTAGTGACTAAGGATAGTGAAGATCTAGGCTAACAAAAGAGAAAGAACCAAATAAATGAAAATTTCAATATTTTTGGGTTTGGTTTTGCGTGGTGATCAATCAAGAATCACACCGATATAAGAATGTAAAACAAACTAACAATCTAGCAAATAAACACAAATAAGCAAGACAAAAACGAGATATGAGATCAAAGAGAGAAAAACGGATTCTAGGGGTTGGAAATTCCGGTTATGGCATTAGACTCAAGCTATCTAATCATTCCTTGGATCAACTATAGTATGTTGGGAGTGAGTGTTTCTAGATTGGGATCAATCACCGGGTAGGTCTCATGGTCCACTAGTCCGTTCCTAAGGTCTCATCACCGGGTAAGTCTCAAAGAGCCCAAGGATAGGAATTCTACACAACCCGGATGGTATTCTAGGGATCTAACCTCTCTTTACCGGGTAAGTCTCGGAAAGGCAAGTCCTAAACACCTATCCTAGCACACTCAGTCCAATAGCGGCTTACGAGGCTCACTACTACCTACAGTTTGTCATCTTCGGTATCTAAGAGGAAGAATCACCGGGTAGGTCTCTTCTAACACTTAGTTGCTAACACTAGGTCACCCTAGGATAGATTTAACTCAACAAACTCTAGGATTTCAACAATCTAACAACCTAACACTTGGATTTATCATTACAAGCAAATTCATCAAAATCATGGGGTTTTCATCAAGGTCCATGGCCGTGGTTTGTCGAGAACAAACCGTGGATTCTAACAGTGACTAGGTTCAATCAAACAAATCATCCAAGCATACATTTAAGTCTATTCTATCATAGTCCAAGCCATAACCATCCTTTCCTTACCCTAGAATTGCATCTATTTAGCCAACAACATACATCATCACAATCAAAATCATCAAGTATAAAATCATGGCTTCCATTTGCAAGATAATGTAGAGAAAAAGATGAATAAGTAGAACAAAGAAAACCAAGCTGAATATGAGAATTAGAAAGACTCACAACCCTTCAAAAGAAGGTTCAATCGATTCTTACAACCCTAGAAAACATTCCGATAATCTCCACTCTAGAATCTATCAAAGACTAATAGCGTTGTGCTCTTCTCTTCTTCTCCAATGGAACTTTTCTTCTCCTCCAAGAGTAGCTCCAATGCAAATCTTCCAATGAGAGAATCTTTCTTGTTCAGAGTGTGTGAGAGAATTGTAGTGAGTGTGGATGTGGATGGATCCTTCCTTCAGCCTTGCAGGACCACCTATTTATCCTACAAATTTGCAAGAGTCGGCCATGAAGATCGTGGCACAGCTGTCACAACCGTCTAGAAAAAACCACGGTTCAATTCCACGCCCGTGGAAGTCCCAGTGACCGTGGTTTTGATGCCTCAGCTTGTTTTGGATCATTAAGTCACGATTCGGTGCATGGCATGCAACAACAAGGTCCCATGAGTCCTCCTTAGCCTCTAGCTTGCATCCTAATGAGTCCGAAGGTGTGTCATCTCGAGGAACGATCCTCGAATGTATCGATTAAGCTTCTAAATCTCCCAAAATACCTACAAAGCAATGCAAAAGTCCGTGTAGACGTCTATCTCGAGAAAATACATGAATTGAGTGCAAACGTCGTGAACTAGTGCTAAACCATGCATGAATGAGTGGAAAAACTATCTAAATAAGTGTCTAATATTAAGTCATAAATCGTGTTATCAGGTATTCTTGAATGATTTCCAAAGAGTTACTCTATCCAATTTTTCGTATGTATTATTATCACCTTTCCTTTTCTTCCATGTAAAGTCATTTCCTTTGGTTGGAAGATTTCTTAAGCTAAATTGGTGAGAAAATTGTGTTAGTCTCTCAAACCTGTTAGTCGTAGTTGTAGCCCCTCTTTTTTTATCGGATGGTTCCATCAATTCGTTGTAATCTCCAACCACGATCAACGGGATTTTTATACTCCTCATTTCACTTTTTAAATGTATCCAAAATGCACTTTTCATTTGTTCGTTTCGTGGTTCATAAATGAAAATAATCATTGATTCAAAGTTGGTACTAGTTTTAGTGTGTTTTAATATAAGGAATCTTTCTGACACAATACTAATTTCTATCTTTTCACTCTTGAGTTGATATTCTTTCCATAGGAGACACATTCCCCCCGCAAATCCCATAGCCGGAATAAAGCATATTTTATCAAAACCTGCGCTCTTCCAAACCGATTCGTTAGGTTCCTCCTTAGTTTCGGTTTCTGCTAGCATAATCATTTGTATGTGTTCGTTTTTACACGTCAGATTCAAGTTAGTCCAAAAGTTTTTCTTCTTCATGCCTCGGCAGTTCCAGAAAGCTATATTCATAACGGAAAACTTAACCGGTTTGGGTGTTCAAACTCCCGTTGTTCTGAACAAGCATATCGTTTACTTTTGTCGCCCATTTTACCTCTAAAAACACTCTTCGCTAGTACCCGGTTGTGATTAGTTGGACCATATTGGGAGTTGCCTAATATTATTTTAAGACGGTGATAAATGCCATCATTATCCTTTCTTACATAAAACAACCAAATTGACTCGTTGTGCTTATACATGTTGAAATGCCTATTGCCGTCGTATGAAGACATACATGATCGACGCTCCAATATGTATGATCGAAAATCCTTAGCTTGCTTAATGAGAAACCTAATAAGGATTCCGCCCTTTGTCAAATTTATTTTTTCTGGGGATAGAAATTAGGACAATGACTTTCACATTTTTTGATTGCCTCAAAAATTTTCTAAGAATTTTATTATAATTCGTGGTATACAATACTTTCGCATAACATACATATCCAAACGAGTTATTGACAAAAATTATGGGTGGACTAGAAAGAGTTATGACCGACAATTGTTCATAACACCAAACGAAGTATTCACTATCTTTTATTTGAATCTTTTCAATGCCATTTTCCAGACCTAAGATGATACCAGACCTTTTTGGTCCATTGTTGGAATGATTCCACGTTTGTTTTGGGATTGTCTGTTGCGCCTCCAGATGCTTGTACTAATGCCTATACAGAAATCAAGTACTCTGCATCCAATCATAATAAACTCTCCAATCATTTTTAGTCGAGTGTGCTTAAGATCATCGGATTTCGCATCCATCTTCTTCCAACCTATTGTAGTTCTTACAACTTCCTTTTTACTTATTCTTCTTAGATATCCTTTCATTTTTATACTGTACATAAATTCAGGTTTAAATTTGAGTGAAAGGAGTACCCAAACCTTGGTATTATAGTTGATGTCATCCTCATATGAATCCAGGGATCTCATCGCTTTGTTCTATAATCCCAGCATTTTATGCTTCACCATCCTTTGTTCACAAACGCAGCAACACGCATAACTAAGCACACAAAAAATGTGAAAATAAATAGAGTTGCTTAACAAATCTTGAGGTAAGCTGCTTAGTCGTCTATTCTTCTGGCTTACTGATGTCCTATAACCTGCATATATATTACTCAAAAACAAAGTATTGACTGGTAAGAAATCGTTATAAATGTGGTAATCATAAATACGATTGGCACATATTCGAAAAGTCCGGCACATCCCCAAATTCAGGTCTAGACATCCAAACTGGTAATTAGACAATCTACTACTATACATTAGAATAAGCTTGGATATTGATAGCATGAATTATAGTCTATATTTTGAGGTTTGTTTTGACGTTTTATCTTTCATAATCTGCATGTTTGTATGTGCATTATGTAATTATATTACCATTTCATCTCCCTTTGCGAGAATCGAAGTCTACACCTAGTTTTGTTGTAATCGTAGGTAAAATGGCACGTTTTGCATAAAAAAGGAGCAAAAGGAGCTATGGAGTCATTTGAGCTACATTGAGGAACATAAGGAACCATCCAGGAAGCATAGCCATGGATTTGAGATTTACTTTGGACCAGTTTTGAGAGATTTCACATTCAGTTATAACTCACCTCGGTTGACCACAGATTCATCTCGACCGAGGTGATCCAGAGAAGCCGACTCGACCGAGGCGAATACCTAGGACGCGGCGAGAATATTTTATTCTTGGCTGAGATCTTTTATCTTTGGGAAGTGATCTTATATTTTTGGGCTTGGCTCCTGGAAGGAAGAAGATATATTGGATCTTATATTTTACCTATTTTTATGGGAAGAGATCTTTCTAACATATCTTATCTTTGGAGGATTATTTTTCTATAAAAAGGGTTGGATTTCCACAAATCCAACATCTCGCATACAACCCGCTTACACCGAAAGTCACGCAGCAGCCATACTCCAAATGGGAGATTTGAAGAACCTTTTTGAAGGTTGAAGGAAGATTGAAGATTGTAGCTTTTATAGCTTTTGGAAGGTTTTCTTGTAAGATTACCTTAGATTCTCTTCCTTGTTGTCTTGCTTGTTGGATTTCATATCCAAGGAACGCTTTGTTGTGATATTTGATTCAGTTATTCAAGTGTTTTCATTAAATTCTTCTTGTTCAAATATTCACCTTCTTTCCATATATTTGATTTATACTTTCATGATGATGAGTGGCTAATTTCCTTGTGTGATTCTAGGGTGATTGGCTGAAGGTTGTGGGAAAAAAAATGATAGAATAATCTTAGATTCCATTAGGACCCTGAAAGTTCGAGTCTTTAACCTTAACCCTAAGCATCTCGTTCAGTCGATGAACATCTCGGCTGGGGTGGAATTTGGCTGACCGAGGTGACTTATCTGATCCGAAACGGAGAGTTAAGTGTTAGAGTTTGCTAAATCCTATCCTTATTACACCTTTCCTGGTTCAATGCAAGCCTAGGATGAGACTTACCCGGTAATTCCTTAGTTTGTGTACCAACGATCATAAGTGTAGGTAATACAGGTTTATCCTTTATTGGGGTTTGAGTGTGCTTCCATCCCATCTTTGTGAGTTAGCCCGAGACTTACCCGGTAAAGGTTGATTCTATTCCCTTAGATGGTGTGTTAGTTTGGAGGATATAGTTCTTTATCTTGATTCCTTGAAACTTACCCGGTAATAGGAGTTGCGGTTTAGGATTAGTGAGTAGTGAGACTTACCCGGTGATCTATTCCACTTTAGTAACACCTTCTCCATGCAAAAACCTCAGCTTTGTCCGCTTATCTTTAGATCTTGAGTTGGAACCACAACTAGATGCTTTAATCCCTAGAATTGCATGTTTGCTTTATTGACTTCTTATTCATCTTTGATTGTGTTAATTGCTTTTGTGGTTAGTAGTTGCATAAGCATACCGTAACTGGACTTTGTTTTACTAACTCCCTGTGATCGACCCCTGGAATTCCTTGCTTTTACAACGATTGACCCGTACACTGCGGGTTCGCATCTTTGTTTTAAGCTTAAGTCTAGGGTTATAAATTTAAAGCTTGCACACACCGTTTGGAGCGAACAAGTTTTTGGCGCCGTTGCCGGGGACTTGGTCTGGATCGAGCCGGTACGGTTTGCTCTTGGGGCAGTTGCCCCCGTGTCTACTGACCACTCTACTTGAGTGACTTTTGCAGGTTCTTTCTTAGGTATATGCGAAGAACCTGCTCTGGGAAGGAAATCGTTCCTTACGATCCCGAACCAGAAAAGACGTACAAGCGACGCTTAAGAGAAGCGAAGATGGCCCAACAAGACAACCGTGATCTTGAGGACGAGTTGAAAGAGGCACTAGAGCTGCTACGCCTCAGCAGGGAAGAACTAAGGTGAGAGAAGGAAGAAACTCGCACTAGGACCGAAGCAATCGAAGCAGATATGGCAGCCATACGAGACCAGATTCTACTTCGACCGAGGGAATATCCAGCTGCTGATCCTCGACCGATGCAGGATCCAGTTGCTGACCCTCGACCGAGGCAGGTTCCTGTACCTGATGCCCCGGCCGATGTACTTCCACCTCGGATGCCAGTCCGAAACGTTCTTCTTGCAGGAATCCCACAAACCCTAGGTCAAAGGATGGACCCTAATCAACAATTGACGCGTCCAGGAGTTAACCTAGGAGATCCAGCGGACCATGACTATGAACTTCGACGGCAACTTCTATCCATGATTCGCCAATGCCAATTCGGAGGGATGGAGAAGGAATCACCGCATCAACATCTTCAAAACTATGAGATCTTGATGGAGACCTTGAGACCCTCAAGGATTGAAAATAACAACTACAAGCTAAGACCTTTTTACTTTTCTTTAAAAGATAGAGCTCTTACTTGGTATCAATCTCTCCCTCCAGGAAAAATCAGCACATGGGAGGAGATGACTACGGAATTCTTGACAAAATTCTTTCCCCCCTCGAAGACCGCTGAAATGAGAGGGAAGATCAATGCTTTCATTATGAAGGACAAGGAAAGCTTGTCCAAATCATGGGAGCGGTTCAAGGACATTCTTTTGGATTGCCCACATCACGGGATTCCAAAGTTAGAGTTATTGGAGATATACTTCAAAGGACTGGACGGAAGCACCCAATTCAATCTCCAGCTAGTCTCCGCCGGTACCTTCATGGACATGGCGATTGACGAGGCTTGAGACTTCATCGAGAAGCAAGCCTTGCATATGGAGAAGTACACCCACCAAGGAGTTGAAGGAGTTAAAAGAGTTAACTTCCAAGAAACTCAGCCCAACAACAAACAACTCACGTCTTTGAAGAATGACGTGAAGCAATTGAAGGAACTCTTGGTTGCACAAACCAAGAAGGAAGAGCAAGGGCAAAGGAACAACAACAACGGATACCGTACCAACAACAGCGGTTCCCGGAACAACAATTACAACAACAACAATAGAGGATCCAATAGCAACAATTGGAGGGCGAACAACCAAAATAACGGTAACAATCATTCAAACTCCAACCCTAACGATTCCTCTAACCCTTTCCTCTTTTCCCCTTCTTCTTCTTCTTCTACTCCATTAAAAAGCCAGGGGCAAGGATCAAGTTCGTCTCAGCTGGAAAAGAAAGACGCAGTTCTGGAGGCTATCTTGATCAAGCTCAACGCTATGGAGACTTCTATGACTTCATTTTCGAAGGCCCAAAAGGCCTTTGAACAACAACTTGCAAGTAGGGCGAATGAAGCGCCAAGAGATCCAGGGAAGCTTCCAGCAAGAACGGAAAGCAACCCTAAGGGCCAGATAATGGCCATAACTACGAGGAGTGGACTGAAGACTGCAGATCCAGTGCCTCGGTCGGTACCAGTGCCGACGAAGACCACCTCGGTCCAGATGCAGTCGAAGAACACTTCGACCGAGATGCCAACCGAGGTGGAGCCACAGAAAGCGGAGGGGAAAACTGAAGTTTATGTTCCATCTCCTGCATACAAACCACCACTTCCATTTCCCCAGTCAAGGGCCAGAGCACATCTAGACAAGCACTTTGGTAAGTTCCTTGACTTGATGAATAAACTGCATATTAACATTCCTTTCCTTGATGCTATTCTAGGAATGCCCGCCTATGGGAAGTTCTTGAAGGAGATCCTATCAAGGAAAAGGAAGCTGGAGGACTTTGGTGAGGTTAGGATGACATCTAAATCCTCGGAGCTCATACAAATCATGAAGGAGAAGATGCCACCTAAATTGAGAGATCCCGGCTCATTTTGCATTCCCATTCAAGTTGGGGATGTCACTTGTGAAGCCCTTTGTGATCTAGGAGCCAGCGTGAGCATCATTCCGCTGGAGCTATGTGTGAAGATCGGACTTGGAGAGCCCAAGCCGGTCAAGATTCGACTTTATATGGCAGATCGCTCCATTACCCATCCCGTGGGCATCTTGGAGGATGTTCCGGTCAAGTTAGGTAACTTCTATCTACCTATAGATTTTGTTGTACTTGACATTCCCGCAGATTACCCTGTCCCTATTATTCTCGGGAGGCCATTTCTAGAAACTTCGGGTTGCAACGTGGATTGCAAGAACGCCAAGTTGAAATTCAACGTTGGTGGCGATGAGGTGGAGTTCGCACTACTTGCAGCCATGAAAGGGGAGCAGCTAACTGATGATATCTTCAACATCTACGATGAAGAAGAATCGAGAGAATTGGTGAGCTCTATCCTTATTAACGATCCACTCGCAAGAGTTATTAGATTCAGTTTAATGGAGGAAGGTATAGATGCTTCTTGGGATGCAGATATACGGAGCTTAAAAGCACTGGAAGAGGATCCAGGAGCTAAAACTGAGAAGCTGACCCAGGAGACGAAGATCTCCAGTTTCGGTTTCAGTTGTAGTACCTCGACCAAGGCACTTTCTGGACTGAGCGAGGCGACTGAAGAACATCTCGGTCAACGCCTCTACGCCTCGACCGAGGTCGATGGCGAGATGATGTCAACTTGGACTACTGAGAATAATAAACTTCTTACTCCCTTCTCTGATATTCACCCTCAGTTGGTGGAACATTCTATCCACCAACTCTCTGATAATAACAGACCTTGGTATGCTGATATTGTGAACTATCTTGTTTGCAAGGAAGTACCACCCGGATTGACGTACTCTCAAAAGAAGAGATTCTTCAAAGAAGTACGAAACTACTACTCGGACGAGCTGCTGCTATTCAAGCGCGGACCGGACGGGATGCTTAGAAGATGCATCCCGGAAGATGAAGTTAATAGCATTATACAGCATTGCCATTCACTTCCTTGTGGAGGACATGCTAGCACCGATAAAACATGCGCTAAGGTATTACGTTCCGGTTTCTTTTGGCCTACATTATTTAAAGATGTACAATCTTTTGTTGTCTCTAGTGATGCATGCCAAAGAACAGGAAATTTATCGAGAAGAAACGAGATGCCACTTAACAACATCCAAGAAGTGGAAATCTTTGATGTGTGGGGGATTGACTTCATGGGACCTTTCCCATCCTCCGGAGGAAACTTCTTTATTCTTCTTGCAGTTGATTACGTCTCTAGATGGGTTGAAGCCATTGCTTCTCCCACTAATGACGCCAAGGTGGTTGTGAAGTTCTTAAACAGGACTATCTTTCCACGATTTGGAACTCCACGCATCATCATTAGCGATGGAGGGACGCATTTCATCAACCGGAAGTTCAAGGCACTTCTATCGAAGTATGGGGTAACCCACAAGGTATCAACTCCTTATCACCCTCAAACTAGTGGACAGGTCGAGATCTCGAATAGAGAAATTAAGGCAATTTTGGAGAAGACCGTCTCTAGCACAAGGAAAGATTGGTCCATGAAATTGGACGATGCTCTTTGGGCGTACAAGACCGCATTTAAGACTCCCATAGGTACCACCCCTTATAATTTGGTATATGGGAAGTCTTGCCATTTGCCCGTCGAATTGGAACACAAAGCGTATTGGGCGATCAAATGGTTGAACTTCGATATCAAGGAGGCCGGCGAGAAGCGACTATTGGAGATCAACTAGCTGGAAGAGCTGCGTTTGAACGCTTATGAGAATGCCAAAATCTATAAAGAAAGGACGAAGAGATGGCATGACAAGCGTATCGTCCCAAAGGAGCTTAACGAAGGAGACTTAGTTCTACTCTTCAACTCCCGCCTCCGCCTTTTTCCAGGTAAGTTAAAATCTAGATGGACCGGACCTTATGTAGTGAAACATGTTTTTCCTCATGGTGCAGTTGAGATATGGGGCGAAACTAGCGGAAGCTTCAAGGTCAACGGTCATAGGCTTAAGAAGTACCAACCGGAAACTCCGGTTGAGGAGGTTGCACCAATATACCTCATTTGAGAGATGCATTATGGTCCAGCTAGCGACCTTAAACCAAGCGCTTCTTGGGAGGCAACCCAAGGTATTGCTTTCTTTTCCCGATTTCTAGTCTAGATTAGATAGTTTTTGCTTTTGCTTTGCTTTGTTTTGTTTTTGGCGTTCTAGACAGATAACAGGAGACATCTAAGGAAGGAGCATAACTGGAAGGACAGAAGTTCGAGAATTTGAGAAGACGGAGTTCGACTGAGGCATCTCGGTTGCTGGCAGAGCACCTCGACCGAGATGATTCCTGAGCAACCGAGGCGACTAGGGTTTCTGAAGAACCACCTCGGTCCGTACCACCTCGGTTCAGTCGAGACCATCTCGACCGAGGTGACAGCAGATTCCAGAAAGGGTATATATAAAAAGGGAATTAATTTTCTCTCTCTTCACTTTCGACCCTCCTCGACAGCGGCGACAATTCACCTCGCCTTCTCCGATTTCTTGCTCGTTTCCGACGATTTCTGCGTCCAAACTACGATTGAAGGATAGAGGATCGTGTTGCAAGTACAGATCTGAACAAAATCGAATCGATTCGGCCGAAACGAGGTAAAACGAACCGAAACCCTAACCTCTCCGTTTCACTTTGATTTGGGCTTTGGTTGCCCCTGCATTTGTTGAGGAAAGGCTTAAGTACCCCATAGGAAACAGTTGTAGTGATTTTTGGGGGAAAAGAACTGAATTTTTTAAAGAAATTAGATCCAGTCAAGTTGTGCCTCGGCCGAGGTGATTCTTGAGAGTTGTCAGTGACCGAGGTGACCTGACAGTGACTGAGTTGAAAATGAGTTCTGACCGCCGCCTTGCCCTCAGGGATAGATCCTCACCTTCCCCTTCTTCTTCTTCTTCTTCCCGACCTTACCGCCCGGTGATCCATGAGCGACACCGGGTGGACTATGAGCGTATTTCCAGCCGTCCAGTGATTGCACCACGCTTCCTGGACGTTTCTGCTTTTGATTGCCTCCAGGTCGACGGAGACCTTAGGAGGATAATTTCTACAGTTGGGCTGGATCAGTTTATTGAGATCCGAGCCCCAACCTATTTGGAGCCGACCCTAGAGTTCGTTAGCTCCCTCACCTACCTTCCCACAGAGCATTCTGTGAAGTACCGGTTGATGAACCGGAACTTCATAGTTCCACTAGAGTACTGGCGAGAGATTTTTGGCTTTCGTGAGCCCACAGCTGTTGACTTCCCTTCCCGATCTGTAGCTAGGGAGTTTTGGGGGCAAATTGCCCATATTGTTAAGCATGCAGATAGATGGCGCCCTGGAGATTCCAGGGAGAAGGTCATCTACCACTTAGCCTTTAGGTTAGCCCACCAGATCTTCAGTGAGATGCTTCTGGCGCGTATTGAGCCCCAAAAAATCCGACAGGGAGAGCTTTTCAGTTTGTACTGCATGGTTACTGAGGGTATCCCGGACTTTGGCTTGATGCTGGAAGAGGATCTGCACAAGATCAAGGCCAAGGCGAAGGGAGACATCTGCTGCGGAGGGCTTGTCACCCATATAGCTAGCTATCAAGACATGGATCTCAGCGCTTGTACGATAGTGGCGGCTGCCAAGCCGCTTGGATTGCAGGAGATGATCACTCGGCGGATTCTAGTTCCCCGAGGTCTGACGCCGCCGTACGTAGCTATGCCGTGGGAGCTGACTGTGCCACAGGGGATCAGGTGGTCTGCCTAGTTCACTGTTTATGACCCACACTATTGGCAGACCGCTTGGGCTCCACTGATGGAGGATTACAAAGAGGCAGCAGCTGCCCCAGCTGAGGAGGAGGAGGAGGCTGATGACGAGGAGACAGTGGATGAGAGAGAGGGTGGAGTCCCGATGGATACAGGGACATATACTGTAGGGACGAGCGCACCACCGATTATAGATATGGATGAGGAGGATACTGAGCCTACACCTGCTGCATCACCTGCTAGACTTGCTAGGCGTGGGACACGCCGTCATAGAGATTCAGAGGCTCATCGTCGGATCGATGATCTGACGGATCAGATGATAGATTCTTACGCTGCCCTCACTGTGGACATACATGAGAGATTTGCTGCCCAGCACCGACAGATTGACAGCTGGACTCATCAGATGTTAGAGGGGCAGCACTATCAGCGCAGGATGATGGAGATACAGTAACAACAGGCTATGGGTTATCCGTTTGACCCATCCCAGTATCCGTATATGCCACCACCACCACCACCGGACCAGGACTATTGAGAGCTGCAGGATTTTTCTTTCTTATTTTTATGTAGTTCAGCTATTTATCCGGTGAGTACTTTTATCCTTTAGACTTATCTAGACCCACTGGGACAGTGTGTCCCAAGTATGGGGTATTTGATGTATTATTTGACTTTGATGTATGACTTTATTAGCCGGATATTTATATTTATGCTTCACTTCTGCATTTATATGTTTATTTGAGATTGCATGCATACTTACAGGTTATTTGATTGAGAAAAACGTTGAAACTGAAAGAAAACTGTTTTTTTTTTAAAAAAATTTTATACCTCGACCGAAGTGATTCTGACCAATCGAGGTGCAACACTGTTCGCCCCTAGAGGTGTGTGCAAATAAGTTTTAAATTTATAAAACTAGAATCAAGCAAGCGAACCCGCAGTGTACGGATCGACGTAGTTAAGCAAGAATTCCAGAGTATCGAACACAGGGATTTGGGTGGGAACAAATTCAATTGCAGATTATCAAGCGAGTAAATATGAGAGTTTTCCAAATATTGGGAAAACAACAATCCTAAAGATCCAGGTATCCAGCTGTGGCAATCGATTCAAGATATACTAATGATATAAAGACAGAATTGAGATATGCAAAGGTATGCTAATGTAAGGTAATCGTACGGTGAAGTTCCAAAAACCTTATATGACTCACCTACAAGACACTCCCTATACAGGTTGTTGAGGCTCAATATAGAAAAGTTCTAAAAGCAAGAATTAATGTCAAATACCCAAACTTGTAATTCAAGGATCAAGACTAACTTAGCCGATTATGGTTATGACACTCACAATCGAGGTAGAGGTTGTTGAGGCTTCACTACCACCTAGAAAAGACAAGTCTAAACTAAATTAAAGCAAATCTTTAACTTTGGACTAAAGTTAAAGCAGGTTCGTAAACTTAAGGGAAATTACGGTTAGATCTTGAGACTCCACGGCCGTGGAACTGAAGAACAGCCCGTAATTTAGGGTTCGTCGACGATTCTCTCTAACTTTCAGGGTCTAATCTGTTTACGATCGATCTATCATCATCTAAGCCACAACTATCAACCCTTTACCTTAGAATCGTTAAGGGTTTTTAGCCAATAACCGTCATGTTGATATCAATTCAAGGATTAAAAGATAGAAAGATGAAAACTTCCGAAAACTTTCAATAATCTTCAAACCAATCTCAAAGTCACAATCGAGAACAAATATTGTCAATGGATTCAGAATAAAGCAAACAATCACAATCTTAGGAAAGAAGGGAGAACGGGATGTCAATCCGTTTTCCAAATCAAACCTAAATAAGAAGAGAGATCTTCTTGCAACAATCTTCCAAAAGCTTCGATCTTCCGCCAATCCGGAGATCTCAACAGCAATCTCCACCAAAAGTGCGAGATTAGGGCAAATCCCAGATGCGAACTTCGATATCCAATGAGATGTCAATGTTTCAAAGCAAGGGCTCAAACGGCGTTGAAATTCTCTAAGCGGAGATGAACGAGGTGTAGGCGTTGATGACGGGCTTGCGGAAATCGCCAAAACTCCTAAGCCAAGATGATGGAATCTTGCTTCATCCGTCTTTTTATAGGGCAAGATAAAATATCGGCCCGGCCCAATCTTCAAAAGATCGTGGCTTCAAAATGTGGCGAAAAAGATCGTCAAGATCACGGTCGTGGAAGATTCCACGACCGTAATTTAGAGCGTGGATTGTTTCACGGTTTGGACCATATGTTCCACGGCCGTAATAGTTACTGGAATGCATCACGCCTCTCTTTGTAGTGTTCCACAGCCGTGGAACTAAACGTGGTTTGTAGTACGGCCGTATTTTAGAGCGTGGTTTAGGGCAAGAACGTGATTCTTCCCTAGCTTCGTGCATTCCTAAAGTTGAACTCCAATTTGCTCCTAATAATGCCCTCAATCCATGGACATATTCAATCAACTCTTCTTTGCTCGATTCCGTTCGGAAATGACTCTCAATCACCTATAATCAACATAAAGCTAGTGTAGACATCCATATCGACAATATAGGTAATACTAGCTCACATATGCAACGATGCTCATTCAAAAACTATCGATATGAATCAAATATGTTTAGAAAACGTGCCTAAAATATCACAATATTTCATGCTAACAAATAACCCCATACTTAACACTTGCTTGTCCCTAAGCAAGGTCTTTCAAAAAGCTTTAAACAAGAGTTAGGATGAAATATGTGTACCTTCTTTTGGATGAACGTGCCTTCTAAAGAATTGATCATTCTCAAACCTTGCCTCAATCGTTTATCAAACTTTCACACACTCAATCAAAAAGTAAAAAGCAAAGAAAGTTCATGAATTAATTCAACTTCTAAACAAGCATCATAACCTTTAAACATTATCAAAATCAATCATAAGAAACTTCAATTTAGATCACCAAGTCATATAACATTCTTTGATCTTAAGGACTTCCAAAGAAAAGGTCTAGAATATGGAAAGGAAGGGAAAACTTTAAGGAAATGTGGTGCATGAATCCGGGAAAGTGGACAACTACCTTCTTCTTCTTTTGCGGTTTCCGCAACACTTCAACTTAGAGCTTCGCTCTCTTCTTTTCATTTTTCGACTTTACTTTTGGAGTTATGGACAGAGGTGCACAAAAACCGAAGCCTAGGAGATTGGCGTTTCTCATTTTTGCGAGATGCCTCAAACCCTTAGCGCACATACCATAATCCGCTAGGAATATCGCTCAATCCGAATTTGCAAGACACAAACACCCGGCTATGTGAATGGTGCCGAGTTACTCATCATCATGATTGACTTCCCCAAACCTAGAATTTCTTTCTATTCTTTTGATTGCAAAAATTTGCTTTCATGGCCCTCCCACATCAAACATGCCTTTTTCATTCACTTCTCCAAATTCCCGGATAGGTAAAGGAGGCTAATATTTCAATGAGGAGCTAAAATGGTCAAAAGAAAGAAGAAAGAAAATTCGAATTGCCTTAATCATTTCAACAAGAAGTATAAGAACTTATAGTGTGATTTCAACTTCAATTTTTCAACATGATTTAGGTAACATTTTTCACATTATAAAACTTGCAAAAGAGGTAAAATTCATTCATTCAAATTCTTTTCAATTCACAATTCTTTTAAGCATGCAATTGTCATCAAACTCAATTCACAAGTAGTGATTATCATAGAAGTTATCTCAATTCATTAGAAGCACATAATTTTTCAAAATTTTTCAATTTTTATGGGTTTTTCAAGTTCTTTTTCATGCAATGCGATAATGAAACGTGAAACACATAATGAACATGCAATGATAGTCTCGAATGAAAGCAAGCATAGTAAGTAGAGTTATTACAAACTTTTAGTACATCCCACCCCATACTTAGGATGAACATTGTCCCTAATGTTCAAAAGAAAGAAAGGAAAGAAGAAAAGAAAAAGTAACTCACAAAGTGGTGGCGGGAATGTCTAAAACGAACGGTCATGCATCAAATCACTGCGGTGCTGGCGGCGGTGGGAATGGAGAGAAGCTCGGATCGTAGAACCGCCCAAACTGCTGGCGGTAGACGTCCCTCATCATGTGGTCAAGGTCGTCTAAACGTCCGTCTCTAGCATCCGCCCGGATCTCTAGCGCTCCTACTCTCTCTGAAAGTCCGGTAGCCCAATCCGGCATCTGCTCGTACCATCCCGGGGCCTGACTGTACCATGCTGGGGCGTCGGATGGTGCTGGTGCTGGTGGAGGTGCTGCTGGCTGCTCGGTGGACCAAGGAGGAGGAGCGCCATACCATGCGGGAGGTGTGGTCATCCACGTGGGCCTCTCACTCACGCTAGCGCGGCGAGATGATGAGCCTGAGGCTCTAGCTGGACGTGGAGAGCGTCTAGGTACATCTGGGACCGCCTCCGGCTGGTCCGGAAACGTGCCAAACTCCTGCTCGGCTCCTCCTCCACTCTCAAACTGATCTCCCATATCCTCCTCCCCGACAACCGGTGGTGGGACATAAGGGGGAGCTGCTATCCTGTTCGCATGCATCGCAGCGAATGTCTCCTTCCAAATATGACGTCCCGCCATAATGGAGTGCTCTGGTAGCCACTCTATACCCCTACCCGTCCTACTCTCCCAAGGCATGCCCGCATAAGGCGGACCTCTATGTGTGGGGAAGATGATACCCCTAACCATGAAAGCATGTAGCCCTAAAGGTACGGCCGGTATGCGGGTGCAAGCAGAAAAGTCGACACCAAAACTCCTAGCAATGTGGGTAACTATCCCACCATATCCAATGTTCCCCTTCTTCTTGTTCTTGAGCTTGCTCATCGTAGCAGCCAAGAGAGTAGCACAATCTGCACGGCGTCCATAAAGCATGCCGTAAAGCAAGAATAGTTAATCCGTCTTGATCTTTTGGGGCGTCTCCGTCCTAGGAAAGAGACACTCCGAAAGAACACGGTGAGCTATCTTCAAGGCTAGATGGTACATCAATCTAGCCTTGGTGTCAGCGGGTTGCCAGCGATCCTCGCTAGCGTAAACCATAGCCACCTCTTCCCAAAAGTCCTTGGGATAAACACCACTCGGAAATCGACCATTGAAGGTCTCATGGAACCCAAAAATCGTCCCAAACTCACGGATACTCAACTGATAATCTCTCTCCATAAGGCGGAAAGAGACGGTCCTATCGACGTGGCTGTGCTCAAAGGACGTCACAACCTCCCGTGTAATCTCCTCATATGCGTCTTCTCGGATAGCCGAGAAGACAACTAATCCGGCTCTATCCAAGAGCCAAGTAAGGTCATCAACTATGTTGAGAGGAACTAGATCCTCCAACAACAAATATCTAGGGCCAATCACTGGCCTCTCCTTGATCCTATCAAGTGCAGCAAGATGGTCATCGTGTATGGTCGGGACTCTAGGGTGAGGGGGTGAAGATGGAGGTGAAGGTGAGGATGGAGGTGAAGGTGAAGAGGGTCGTGGTGCCCTAGAGGATGAGGAGGAGGAGGGATTACCCTTCCTCTTCTTATTCTGCCCATTCTTCTTCTCTTTTATCCTCCTTGAAACTCTTCTCACAAAATCCATTCTGCTCAAAATTACGGTCTGTTCTTCAGCAAACCACGGCCGTAATTTACCCAGAGACCGTGATTCCTCTCAGAAAATCACAAATCTCAGCAAATCCACAATCAATCTCCACAATAGGCAGTCCTAGTCTAATTTCCTCAATTCTCAATCAGTTCTTCCTAAAAATCTCTAACAAAAACAACCGAATCAGCAAGAATCAAGAAGGGAAAAGAAAACCTCTTTTTCGGATTGAAAAATCCGAAATGCGCGTTTGTTGGTGAATTTCCGTTCGATTCGTCGCTTGGATCTTGTTTGTGGTTGAATTTGCTGCAGTTTGGGAAGAAGAATCGTTGAAAACGATTAGGAAACGAAGATTTGAGAGGGGGTCGTGGTGTTTCGGCACTTAGGTCGTGGAAAGAGGGATTTTTGGGATGAATTTGTGAAGAATGTGGCTTATATAGTTGCAGGCAAAATTTTGAAAATCACGGTCTGTCGGGGTGTTCCACGGCCGTGGAAGTGTACGGAACCGTGGTTTTGGTGATTTTTCAGAGGCCTTTGGAAATTACGGCCACTGTAGCTATGACGACCGTGATTTAGACCGTGGAACCCTCTGTAAAGCTCCAAAGTCCAAATTTCGTCACTCTTCTTCAACATCATCCTTCTCTTTTCCTTTTCCATTGGTCCTACATCCAAAAACACGAACATACCGGAAGAAATCGAGGCAAAAACAAAGCAAAAACGTCTATACTAAACTAATCTATGAATCGAAAATAAAAACAAAAATGCAATACCTTGGGTTTCCTCCCAAGAAGCGCTTTGTTTAAGGTCCGTAGCTAGACCAATCTCGCACTTATTCGAGTGCGGTAGGCGCAAACTCCTCAGTTTGGAGTTCCGGTGTGTACTTCTTGAGTCGTTGGCCGTTCACCTTAAAACTTCCGCTCGCTTCACCCCATACTTCAACTGCACCATGGGGGAAAATACGCTTAATTAGAAAAGGTCCGGTCCAACGGGATTTAAGTTTACCTGGAAAGAGGCGAAGTCTTGAATTGAAGAGGAGAACTTGATCTCCTTCTTTGAAGTCCTTTGGAATGATATGCTTATCATGCCAACGCTTTGCTCTCTCCTTGTAGATCTTAGCGTTTTCGTAAGCATTCAAGCGGAGTTCATCCAGCTCATTGATGTCGAGGAGACGCTTCTCTCCCGCTTCCTTCATGCCGAAATTCAGCCACTTGATAGCCCAAAACGCTTTGTGTTCCAACTCCACCGGCAAGTGACAAGACTTCCCATACACAAGGTTGTATGGTGTGGTTCCTATGGGAGTCTTGTACGCAGTCCGGTATGCCCATAATGCATCATCAAGCTTCAAGGACCAATCCTTCCTAGTCCTTGAAACCGTCTTCTCTAAGATTCCTTTGATCTCCCTGTTTGAGATCTCAACTTGTCCACTTGTTTGTGGATGGTAAGGGGTAGCGATCTTGTGAGTAACCCCATACTTAGCTAGAAGAGCTTCAAAGCGGCGGGCTATGAAATGAGAACCTCCATCACTAATGATCGTCCTTAGCGTCCCAAATCGCGGGAAAATGGTCTTGTTGAAGAACTTAACCACCACCATGGCATCATTGGTGAGATAGGCGATCACTTCCACCCATCTAGAAACGTAGTCTACCGCCAATAGTATGTATTGGTTTCCACAAGAAGATGGGAATGGTCCCATGAAATCGACTGCCCAAACGTCGAAAATCTCCACCTCTTGGATGTTGTTGAGGGGCATCTCGTTCCTTCTAGAAATATTGCCTGTTCTTTGACAAGCATCGCAGCAAGAAACAAAGGATTGCACATCTCTAAACAAAGTAGGACAAAAGAATCCAGATTGCAATACCTTTGTGCTAGTCTTGTTCGAACTAGCGTGTCCTCCACAAGGTAGTGAATGACAATGACGGATGATACTTTGCATCTCATCTTCCGGCACACATCGCCGAATGATGCCATCCGGACCTCTCTTAAAGAGGAGAGGCTCGTTCCAATAGTATTCCCGGACGTCCTTGAAGAACTTCTTCTTTTGTGCGTAGGATAGTCCGGGTGGTATCTCCTGGCAAACCAAATAGTTAACAAAATCAACAAACCATGGTTCGTTACCTTTGGAGATCACGTTGATGCACTCCTCTATGATATTTAGGTGTTCGTCCGGAAAGGAGTCATCAATGGGTAGATGGTCGTCCTCTAGATGTGTTAGACGACTCAAATGATCCGCAACAGAATTTTATGAACCTTTCTTGTCGCGGATCTCAAGATCGAATTCTTGTAGGAGAAGAATCCATCTAAACAGCCTTGGTTTCGCATCTTTCTTCGCAAGGAGGTACCGGATCGCAGCATGATCCGTGTAGACAATCACCTTTGCACCTACAAGATAAGAGCGAAACTTGTCAATAGCATAGACAATGGCTAAAAACTCTTTCTCGGTAGTGGCGTAGTTGAGCTGCGCTTCATCTAGCGTTTTGCTAGCATAGTATATGGCATGGGTTCGCCCTTCCTTTCGTTGTCCAAGAACAGCTCCAATAGCTACGTCACTAGTGTCGCACATAATCTCAAAGGGTAGAGTCCAATCCGGAGGTTGGATAATAGGTGCTGAGATTAGAGCTTGCCGAATGGTGTTGAACGCGTCTAAGCATTCCTGCGAAAACTCAAAAACCGCATCCTTCATCATTAGATTAGTGAGAGGTTTTGATATCTTAGAAAAGTCCTTGATGAAACGTCTATAAAATCCAACATGTCCTAGGAAACTTCTTATCCCTTTCACCGAAATTGGGGGAGGAAGTTTCTCTATGGTCTCTATCTTAGCTTTGTCTACTTCTATCCCTCTACTAGAGACTAAGTGACCTAATACAATTCCTTCCTTAACCATGAATTGACACTTCTCCCAATTAAGAACTAGATTAGTGTCTTCACACCTTTGCAAAACAAGAGAAAGGTTAGAAAGGCAATCGTTAAAAGAGGAACCATATACGGAGAAGTCTTTCATGAAGACTTCCATGATTTCCTCTACGTATTCGGAGAAGATGGCCATCATGCACCGTTGGAAGGTGGCTGGGGCGTTGCAAAGCCCGAATGGCATTCTCCTATAAGCAAACGTACCCCACGGGCACGTGAATGTGGTCTTCTCCTGATCGTCCGGATGTATCGGGATCTGAAAGAAACCACTATAGCCGTCAAGGTAGCAAAAATGTGAATGTTGCGCTAACCTTTCAAGCATTTGATCAATGAATGGCAATGGAAAATGATCCTTCTGCGTTGCATTGTTGAGCTTGCGGTAGTCTATGCACATCCGCCATCCAGTCACGGTTCGGGTAGGAATGAGTTTGTTGTTCTTGTTGGTGATGACCGTCATTCCTCCATTCTTCGGAACTACTTGAACTGGACTCACCCACTTACTATCGGAGATAGGATAGATGATACCTGCATCAAGAAGTTTAAGAATTTCCTTCTTGACAACCTCCTTCATGGTCGGATTCAACCGCCTTTGAGGTTGTCTCGAAGTTCTAAAGTCTTCCTCCATTAGTATCTTATGCATGCATAGGGAGGGTTTAATTCCTACTAAGTCCTCGATTGTATAGCCTATAGCCTTCTTATGTTTCCTAAGGACAATCATGAGCTGTTCATGTTCATCTATGCTTAGGTCGGAACTAACAATAACCGGAAAGGTAGAATTATATCCTAGAAAAGCGTACCTTAGATGAGTAGGAAGTGGTTTGAGTTCCATTGTTTTCGGAGCTTCCAACGATCCTTGAGAAGCATCCGATGTTTCCTTAGAAGTTTCTAAGGGTGATGAGTGTGTTGGAGAGGAATCGGAAGAAGTCAAAGAAATGTCTCGATCACTCTCTTCCACGGCCAAAATTACGGGTGGATCTTGTCCTCCATGGCCGTGGTTTAGGGCGTGGAAGGGAAATACGGTTGTCACATCTTCTTCACGGCCGTATAATCCCCTGGAATGAGGCATGATTTTGGTTGTGGAATCCACAGTCGTGGAATACAGAGTATGACCGTGGATTCTGACATTCTCAGCCTCATGGTGGAGTTTCTCAAACTCCTCTTCATGCATCTCTTCTTGTGCTTCTAAGGCTTCAATTGCCTCATTGCACTCTTCATCTTCCCCTACATTGGTTAGACTCATAGTGATAACTTTTTGTAAAGGATCGTTAAAGAGAATCGCACTTACCTCCTCTCTAGACAACCCTTCTTCATCTTGGATATCGTAAATATCCTCATCAAAGATTGGCTCCTTCACTAGAGTGGAAAGAACGAACTCTACTTTCTCTTCTCCTATATCAAAAGCGAGTCTCCCATTCTTGCAATCGACTATGCAGCCGGAAGTTGCAAGAAACGGTCTTCCGAGTATGATCGGGACCGGACTATCTGCAGGAATGTCAAGCACGACAAAATCAATGGGAACAAAGAATTTACCTAGCTTGACCGGGACGTCATCTACAATACCGACGGGGCGAGTGATGGATCGATCCGCCATGTATAACGTCATCTTCACCGGTTTAGGGTCGCCTAAACCGATCTTCCTACACAATACAAGTGGTATGATGCTCACACTTGCTCCTAAGTCACATAAAGCGTCATATGTGACATCTCCCACTCCAATGGGAATGCAAAATGACCCCGGATCCTTCAGCTTTGGGGGCATTTTCTCCTTCATGGTCTTGATGAGGTCCGAAGAATCCGAACTCATCTTGACCTCGCCGAAGTCTTCTAGCTTCCTCTTGTTAGAGAGGAGTTCCTTCAAGAACTTGCCATAAGCCGGCATACCTACAATAGCATCAACAAATGGTATGTTAATATGCAGCTTACTCATAAGTTCTATGAACTTACCGAATTGTTTGTCTAGGCGCGCTCGCGCTCTAGATTGAGGGGATGGAAGGGGAGGTTTGTAAGCTGGAGGAGGAACGTAGACGTCTTCCTTCTCCTTCCCCTTCTCCTTGCCCTTCTCTACGGGGACTTCAACGAACGTAGGCTGCGGATCGGTGGTTGTCACTCCGCTCCTAGTTGTAATCGCCATCACCCTTCCCTTAGGGTTGTCCTCCGTCTTTCCTGGAAGCTTCCCTTGATTTCTAGGAACTTCCTCCGCGTGGTTGAACATTTGGTTTTCTAAAACCTTTTGAGCTTTGTCAACCTTAAAAACTTGATCATCAACCTTGATGAGGCGGTTCTCCAACCCTTGAAGCTTTCCCAAAATCGTTTCCAATATGGGATCGGGCTTCTCCTTCCCCGAAGTGTTTCCTCCATTAGATAATTGCCCCTGGCTTCTCCTTCCCTTGTTGCTTTGGGAAGTTGGTCTTGATAGCCTCCTTCAACTCTTTGATCTCATTGTTGAGGGAGAAAATCTGATTTTGAGCTTCGTGTGTGAGCTTTGCTCCCTACTCCACACGATTTCCCTCCACTTTCCGGTGGGAATACTTCTCTATGACTCTTGATTGCTTCTCAATGAAGTCCCAAGCGTCATCTTCTCTCATGTCCATGAACGTTCCACATGAGAGGGATTGGAGGTTGAATTGCGTTCCCGCATCCATCCCCTTGTAGTAAATCTCCAATAAGGCAAGTTTGGATATGCCATGATGAGGGCAATCCAAGAGCAAATCCTGAAACCTTTCCCAAGATTGAAACAAACTTTCGTTAGGTCTCATGGAAAAAGCATTAATCTTACCTCTAAGTTCCGCCGTTTTGGATGGCGGAAAGAATTTGGTGAGGAACTCCGCGGAAAGGTCTTCCCACGTATCTAGTTTCCCACTAGGAAGAGCCTGATACCAAGATAACGCTTTCCCCTTCAAGGAGAAGAAGAAAGGCTTGAGCTTATAGCTGTTGGTAGTAGCGCCCTTCGGTCTCATTGTCTCCATTATACACTCAAAGTTCTGCAAGTGTTGGTGTGGAGATTCAGCGCTTGTCCCGCCAAATTGGTTTTGGCGAACAAGAGTAATGACTTGAGGGTTGAAGCTAAACCCTTGCATACCTTCAGCATCGAAATTCACGCCCAAGCGGCGTGGTTGTTGTGTTGGATCCATCCGCGGCCAAGAGTTTTTGGCTCATTATCTACACGTTCGATCCTCACATTCCTAGGCGGAATGCGGCGATTAGCAGCTCCTTGTGGATGGAAAGGATTTACATTGATCGTGGGATCAATCTCCTCCAGCGGTGGCATGGAAGAATCACTATCATCAGCGGATGAGTGACTTTTTCTTATAGACCTTGATGCTTTCCTTGAGGATTTCTCGCTCATCTCTACCCTCATCTGGAAGATCATGTCTTGTAGATTGTTAACTTGAGATTGATGACGATCCATCTCATCTTGGCGGAGAGTCTCATTCCATTGGAGTTGAGCTTCCTTCTCCGCCAACTCCGCCTGAAGATCACGTTCGTGTCCTTCAGCCATCTTCTTTTCCTTGCGCTTTTGCCTTAAAGTTTTCTCTAGCTCTTGATCAAGAGGCAAGAGATCTTCGGTGTTCCTAGATCTGCGCATGCACTCAAAGTAATATCAAATAACGAGAGCAAGCTCCCAAGCTTGACAACCGGCTACCGAATTTGGCCGAAACCAAATCCCCGGCAACGGCGCCAAAAACTTCTTCTCCCCTAGAGGTGTGTGCAAATAAGTTTTAAATTTATAAAACTAGAATCAAGCAAGCGAACCCGCAGTGTACGGATCGACGTAGTTAAGCAAGAATTCCAGAGTATCGAACACAGGGATTTGAGTGGGAACAAATTCAATTGCAGATTATCAAGCGAGTAAATATGAGAGTTTTGCAAATATTGGGAAAACAACAATCCTAAAGATCCAGGTATCCAGCTGTGGCAATCGATTCAAGATATACTAATGATATAAAGACAGAAGTGAGATATGCAAAGGTATGCTAATGTAAGGTAATCGTACGGTGAAGTTCCAAAAACCTTATATGACTCACCTACAAGACACTCCCTATACAGGTTGTTGAGGCTCAATATAGAAAAGTTCTAAAAGCAAGAATTAATGTCAAATACCCAAACTTGTAATCCAAGGATCAAGACTAACTTAGCCGATTATGGTTATGACACTCACAATCGAGGTAGAGGTTGTTGAGGCTTCACTACCACCTAGAAAAGACAAGTCTAAACTAAATTAAAGCAAATCTTTAACTTTGGACTAAAGTAAAAGCAGGTTCGTAAACTTAAGGGAAATTACGGTTAGATCTTGAGACTCCACGGCCGTGGAACTCAAGAACAGCCCGTAATTTAGGGTTCGTCGACGATTCTCTCTAACTCTCAGGGTCTAATCTGTTTACGATCGATCTATCATCATCTAAGCCACAACTATCAACCCTTTACCTTAGAATCGTTAAGGGTTTTTTAGCCAATAACCGTCATGTTGATATAAATTCAAGGATTAAAAGATATAAAGATGAAAACTTCCGAAAACTTTCAATAATCTTCAAACCAATCTCAAAGTCACAATCGAGAACAAATATTGTCAATGGATTCAGAATAAAGCAAAAAATCACAATCTTAGGAAAGAAGGGAGAACGGGATGTTAATTCGTTTTCCAAATCAAACTTAAATAAGAAGAGAGATCTTCTTGCAACAATCTTCCAAAAGCTTCGATCTTCCGCCAATCCGGAGATCTCAACAGCAATCTCCACCGAAAGTGCGAGATTAGGGCAAATCCCAGATGCGAACTTCGATCTCCAATGAGATGTCAATGTTTCAAAGCAAGGGCTCAAACGGCGTTGAAATTCTCTAAGCGGAGATGAACGAGGTGTAGGCGTCGATGACGGGCTTGCGGAAATCGCCAAAACTCCTAAGCCAAGATGAAGGAATCTTGCTTCGTCCGTCTTTTTATAAGGCAAGATAAAATATCGGCCCGGCCCAATCTTCAAAAGATCGTGGCTTCAAAATGTGGCGAAAAAGATCGCCAAGATCACGGTCGTGGAAGATTCCACGACCGTAATTTAGAGCGTGGATTGTGTCACGGTTTGGACCATATGTTCCACGGCTGTAATAGTTACTGGAATGCATCACGCCTCTCTTTGCAGTGTTCCACAGCCGTGGAACTAAACGTGGTTTGTAGTACGGCCGTATTTTAGAGCGTGGTTTAGGGCAAGAACGTGATTCTTCCCTAGCTTCGTGCATTCCTCAAGTTGAACTCCAATTTGCTCCTAATAATGCCCTCAATCCATGGACATATTCAATCAACTCTTCTTTGCTCGATTCCGTTCGGAAATGACTCTCAATCACCTATAATCAACATAAAGCTAGTGTAGACATCCATATCGACAATATAGGTAATACTAGCTCACATATGCAACGATGCTCATTCAAAGACTATCGATATGAATCAAATATGTTTAGAAAACGTGCCTAAAATATCACAATATTTCATGCTAACAAGCACTTCGGTTGACTTAGAACATCTCGACCGAGGTGGGTTAACTGAGAGTTTTCGAAAACGATTTTTGTGCTTTTTATCTGGATATGATCTCAGTGAAGATCTTGCTTACTGACTGGTTTTGAAATCTTTATATGTTTGGAAGGTTTTATAATATGTTTAAGTTGCTAAATGCTTTGTGTGAAATTATTGGCATGTTTAATACTTTGTTTTTATCTAAATTATGTTGAATTTAAAGGTTGACACCACATTATGAGTTCTCTCACTTTCTTCCTGGAAAGACCAAGGCAATTCATTCTTCTCTCTTCTTCTTCTTAATCATGCTTAGCCCCTCGTATACATTTTGCCTTCCTTTACCTGTCCGGGAATTTGGAAGCAAGCGAAGTGGTGAAAGCAAGTGAAGCTAAAGTTGAGAAGTTTGCTGGAAGTGAAAGTGTTAGAAAGTAATAATAGGTTTGGGGAAGTCAATCATGAAGATGAGTAACTCGGCACCATTCACATAGCCGAGTGTTTGTGTCTTGCCAAAGTTGGATTGAGCGATATTCCTAACGGGTCATGGTATGTGCATCAAGGGTTTGATGCATCTCAAGAAATTGATGATTGCTGATTTCCTAGGCTTCGGTTATTGTGCACCTCTGTCCATGCATCCCAAAAAGTAAAGTAAAAAGAAAAAAAAAGTGTGAAATAAGCAAAGCTTATGGGTGGAAGATGTTGCAAGTCAAAGTGAAGTGAAGTTCATCGTTTTCCCGGATTCTAGCACCACATTACCTTACATACATCCCTACCCTACACGTTTCTTGACCTTTCTTTTGGGAAGCCCTTGAGACCTTGAGCTTGTTGATTGACTTAGTGGTTTAAACTGGATTATGCATGATTAATTTCGATAATTATGACTTATTATGCATTCTATGATTTTATGCAAAGATGAACAACTTTCTTATATTTATAAAATGTTTTGATCATATTTGGATTTTTAAATTCCATGAAGTATTCTCTTAGAGTGATCTATGATAGTTGCACACCATAAAAATGTTTTTGAAAGACCTTTCATTGATTTTCTTGACTTATAATCCATTCTATCTTGTCTTCTATATGCGGAACTTGCTTGGGGACAAGCAAGGGCCAAGTATGGGGTATTTTGATAGCATGAATTATAGTCTATATTCTGAGGTTTGTTTTGACGTTTTATCTTTCATAATCTGCATGTTTGTATGTGCATTATGTAATTATATTACCATTTCATCTACCTTTGCGAGAATCAAGGTCTACACCTAGTTTTGTTGTAATCGTAGGTAAAATGGCACGTTTTGCATCAAAAAGGAGCAAAAGGAGCTATGGAGTCATTTGAGCTACATTGAGGAACATAAGGAACCATCTAGGAAGCATAGCCATGGATTTGAGATTTACTTTGGACCAGTTTTGAGAGATTTCACATTCAGTTATGACTCACCTCGGTTGACCACAGATTCATCTCGACCGAGGTGATCCAGAGAAGCCGACTCGACCGAGGCGAATACCTAGGACGCGGCGAGAATATTTTATTCTTGGCTGAGATCTTTTATCTTTGGGAAGTGATCTTATATTTTTGGGCTTGGCTCCTGGAACGAAGAAGATATATTGGATCTTATATTTTACCTATTTTTATGGGAAGAGATCTTTCTAAGATATCTTATCTTTGGAGGGTTATTTTCCTATAAAAAGGGTTGGATTTCCACAAATCCAACATCTCGCATACAGCCCGCTTACACCGAAAGTCACGCAGCAGCCATACTCCAGTTGGGAGATTTGAAGAACATTTTTGAAGGTTGAAGGAAGATTGAAGATTTTAGCTTTTATAGCTTTTGGAAGGTTTTCTTGTAAGATTACCTTAGATTCTCTTCCTTGTTGTCTTGCTTGTTGGATTTCATATCCAAGGAACGCTTTGTTGTGATATTTGATTCAGTTATTGAAGTGTTTTCATTAAATTCTTCTTGTTCAAATATTCAACTTCTTCCCATATATTTGATTTATACTTTCATGATGATGAGTGGCTAATTTCCTTGTGTGATTCTAGGGTGATTGGCTAAAGGTTGTCGGAAAAAAATGATAGAATTTGAAGGTTGATACCGCAGGTTAAGTTCTCTCACTTTCTTCTTGGAAAGATCAAGGCAATTCATCTTCTTCTTCTTCTTCTTCTTGATCATGCTTAGCCCCTCATATACATTTTGCCTCCCTTTACCTATCCGGGAATTTGGAAGCAAGCGAAGTGGTGAAAGCAAGTTAAAGTTGAGAAGTGGCTGGAAGTGAAAGTGTTAGAAAGCAATAATAGGTTTGGAGAAGTCAATCATGAAGATGAGTAACTCGGCACCATTCACATAGCCAGGTGTTTGTGTCTTGCCAAAGTCGGATTGAGCGATATTCCTAACGGGTCATGGTATGTGCATCAAGGGTTTGATGCATCTCGAGAAATTGATGATTGCAGATTTCCTAGGCTTCGTTTATTGTGCACCTCTGTCCATGCATCCCAAAAAGTAAAGTAAAAGAAAAAGTGTGAGATAAGCGAAGCTTATTGGTGGAAGATGTTGCAAGTCAAAGTGAAAGTGAAGTTCATCCTTTTCCCGGATTCTAGCACCACGTTACCTTACATACATCCCTACCCTACACGTTTCTTGACCTTTTCTTTTGGGAAGCCCTTGAGACCTTGAGCTTGTTGATTGACTTAGTGGTTTAAACTGGATTATACATGATTGATTTTGATAATTATGATTTATTATGCATTCTATGATTTTATGCAAAGATGAACAACTTTCTTATATTTATAAAATGTTTTGATCATATTGAGTTTTTTTAATTCCAGGAAGTATTCTCTTAGAGTGATCTATGATAGTTGCACACCATAAAATGTTTTTGAAAGATTTTTTTTCATTGATTTTATTGACTTATAATCCATTCTATCTTGTCTTCTATATGAGGAACTTGCTTGGGGACAAGCAAGAGCTAAGTATGGGGTACTTTGATAGCATGAATTATAGTCTATATTTTGGGGTTTGTTTGGACGTTTTATCTTTCATAATCTGCATGTTTGTATGTACATTATGTGATTTTACTACCATTTCATCTACCTTTGCGAGAATCGAGGTCTACACCTAGTTTCGTTGTAATTGCAGGTAATATGGTACGTTTTGCATCAAAAAGGAGCAAAAGGAGTCATGAGTCATTTGGAGCTACATCCAGGGAGCATAGCCATGGATTAAAGATTTACTTTGGAGCAGATTCAAGAGATTTCACATTCTGCCGTGACTCACCTCTATTGACCAGAAATTCATCTCGACCGAGGCGATCCAGAGACACCGACTTGACCGAGGCGAACACCTAGGACGCGGCGAGAATATTTTATTCTTGGATGAGATCTTTTAAATTTGGAAAGTGATCTTATATTTTTGGGCTTGGCTCCTGGAAGGAAGGAGATATGCAGAATCATATATTTTACCTATTTTTATGGAAAAATATCTTTCTAAGATTTATTATCTTTGGAAGGTTATTTTCTTATAAAAAGGGTTGGATTTCCACAAATCCAGGAGGCTGCTTACACCGAAACATCAGGCTATACCGTCGATCAGGGTTTATAGCACGCAGCAGCAGCATACTCCATTGGAGAGTTTCGAAGAACCTTTTTGAAGGTTGAAGGAAGATTGAAGTCCATAGCTTTTATAGCTTTATTGGAGGGTTTTGTAAGATTGTCTTCAATTCCCTCATTGATTGTCTTGTCTTTTTGGATTGCTATCCAAGGAACGCTTTGTTGTGATATTTGATTCAGTTATTGAAGTCTTTTCATTAAATTCTTCTTTGTTCAAATATTCACTTTCTTCCCATATATTTTAATACTTTCATAATGATGATGAGTCGCTAATTTCCTTGTGTGATTCTAGGGTAATTGGCTGAAGGTTGTGGGAAAAACAATGATAGAATAATCTTAGATTCCAGTAGGATCCTGAAAGTTCGAGTCTTTAACCTTAACCCTAAGCATCTCGTTCGGTTGATGAACATCTCGGCCGGGGTGGAATTCTTCTGACCGAGGTGACTTATCCGTACCTAAACAGAAAGTTAAGTGTTAGAGTTTGCTAGATCCTATTCTTATTACATCTTCCCGGTTCAAAGCAAGCTTAGGATGAGACTTACCCGGTAATTCCTTAGTTTGTGTATTAACGATCATAAGTGTAGGTAATAAAGGTTTATCCTTTATTGGGGTTTGAGTGTGCTTCCATCCCATCTTTGTGAGTTAGCCTGAGACTTACCCGGTAAAGGATGATTCTATTCCCTTAGATGGTATGTTAGTTTGAGGTTATAGTTCTTTATCTTGATTCCTTGAGACTTACCCGGTAATAGGAGTTACGGTTTAGGATTAGTGTGTAGTGAGACTTACCCGGTGATCTACTCCACTTTAGTAACACCTTCCCCACGCAAAAATCTCAGCTTTGTCCGCTTATCTATAGATCTTGAGTTGGAACCACAACTAGATGCTTTAATCCCTAGAATTGCATGTTTGCTTTATTGACTTCTTATTCATCTTTGATTGTGTTAATTGCTCTTGTGGTTAGAATTGACATAAGCACACCGTATTGACTTTGTTTCACCGAGTCCCTGTGATCGACCCCTGGAATTTTCTTGCTTTTACTACGATTGACCCGTACACTGCGGGTTCGCATCCTTGTTTTAAGCTTAAGTCTAGGGTTATAAATTTAAAGCTTGCACACATCGTTTGGAGCGAACACATGGCTTCCTGAGTATTCCATTATGGCTGGATGCCATAACTGGAAGGAGACGTTTGCTGCCATGCATGCGAACAGACCAGTAGCCCCTCCTTATGTTCCATTATGGCTGGATGCCATGGCTGGATGATCATGATTTTGGTACCTTTCCGGATCAGCCGGATGCAGTTCCTGACCTTCCTAGACACTCTAACCACCTCGCTAAAGCTTCGGGCTCTTCCTCTCGCCGTTCTAGTGTGAGCGAGAGACCTACATGGATGGCAGATCCTCCTTCATGGTATAGTACGCAGCCGGACTGGATGGGAGCTCTACCACCTTGGCATGCCCAGCCGCCACCTGCACCAGCACCTTCAGACGCACCGGCATGGTACAGCCAGCCGCCCGGATGGTCTAAGCAGCTGCCGGAGTGGGCCACCGATCTTTCCAGCAGGGTCGGAGCCTTGGAGATCCGTGCAGATGCTAGGGATGCACGAGCCGACGATCATGACCGCATGATGAGAGATATTTACCGCCAGCAGTTTGGGCGGAACTATGATCCCGGCTTCTTCCCGTTTCTACCTCCACCGGCACCTCAGTGAGGATGATTGATGATCCACCGTTCTAGCCACTCCACCACCGTCTTGTGAGTTCATTTTCTTTCTTTCTTTTCTTTATTTTTCTTTTTGAACATTAGGGACAATGTTTGTTCCAAGTATGGGGTGGGGTGTGACTAATCGTTTGTAATAACTCTTACTCACTGTGTATGCTTTGATCGAGAAGACCTTGCATGTTTCATTCCATTGTTACACGTTTCATTATCGCATTGCATGAAAAAAGCTTTTGAAAAACCCATAAAAATTGAAAAATTTTTAAAATTTTGTGCTTCTAAGGATAGAGATGACTTCTATGATAATCACTACTTGTGAATTCAGTTTTGATGACAATCGCATGCTGAAACAAATAGTGAATTGAAAAGAAATTGAATGAGTTAATTATTCCTCTTTTGCAAGTTTCATAATGTGAAGAATATTACCTAAATCATATTGAGAAATCAAGGTTGACATCACATGATAAGTTCTTATACTTCTTGTTGAAATGATTAAGGCAATTCAATTTTCTTTCTTCTTTCTTTGATCATTTAGCCCCTCAATGAAATAATGACCTCCTTTACCTATCCGGGAATTTGGAGGAGTTGATATTTGGCAAGTTTGATGTGGGAGGGCCATGAAAGCAAAGTTTTGCATTCAAAGAATAGAAAGAACTTATAGGTTTGGGGAAGTCAATCATGACGATGAGTAACTCGGCACCATTCACATAGCCGGGTGTTTGTGTCTTGCCAAATTCGGATTGAGCGATATTCCTAGCGGATTATGGTATGTGCATCAAGGGTTTGAGGCATCTCGCAAAATTGAGAACCGCCAATCTCCTGGGCTTCGGTTTTTGTGCACCTCTGTACATAACTCCAAAAGTAAAGTCGAAAAATGAATTGAAAAGAAGAGAGCGAAGCTCTAAGTTGAAAGTGTTGCAAAACCGCAAGAGAAAAAGAAAAGAGTTAGTTATCCACTTTCACGGATTCATGCACCACATTCCTTAAAGTTTTCCTTCCCTTTCCGCATTGTAGACCTTGTTTGGAAGTCCTTAAGATCAAGAGAATGATATATGACTTGGTGATCTAAATTGAAGTTTCTTATGATTGGTTTTGATAATGTTTGAAGGTTATGATGTTTACATGGAAGTTTGATCAATTCATGAGTTTTCTTTACTCTTTACTCTTTGATTATGTATATGAGAGTCTTATGAACGAATGAAGCAAGATTTGAGAATGATCTATTGACTAGGAAGCACATTCATCTAAAAGAAGTTTTGTTTTTGAGAGCGCATCCATATTTCATCCTAACTTGAGTTTTAAAGCTTTTGAAAGACCTTGCTTGGGGACAAGCAAGTTGCAAGTATGGGGTATTTTGTTAGCATGAAATATTGTGATATTTTAGGCACGTTTTCTAGATGTATTTCATCCATATTGGTGTTCATTGATAAAGCATTGAAGCAATTGTGAGCTAGTTTGTCTATATTGTCGATATAGAGGTCTACATAAGCTTTGTGTTGATTGTAGGCGAATAAGAGCTAAAACCGAACGAATTAAGAGAGAATGGAGATGGATTGAGCATATCCAAGGATTGAGGACACCACAAAGGAGCAAAGGAAGATGCTAGGATGAAGAATGGCACAAAACAAAGGGAATTACGAGCAACCTATGCTTCCACGATCTAAAATACGGTCGTAATGAAGTCCACGCTCTAAACCACGGCCGTGGAACTTGGCAACATGAGCGTGGAGCATTCTAGAGAGTTACACTGTATAAAGTACGGTCGTGGAAGTTGTGAAGAACCTTGATGGAATCCACGCTCTAAACTGCGGGCGTGGAACCCTCTATGACCGTGATTTAGGCGATCTTTTGACGTACTAATTAAAGCCAAGATCTTTTACACAATGGGCTGGACACTTATTCTATCTTTCCCTATAAAAGGACCGAAGGAGGGAGATTCCGTCACCTTCGCTTACGCTTACTTGCACGTGCCTAGGGTTCCAGTTGGACGTGTGGAGATTGCTATTTCGTAACGGAGATTTGTAAAGACTTGGAGATTTGGAAGTTACGCTTTGTCCTTAGGTTTGATTAGAAGACGGATTGACATCTCGCTCTTCGTTCTTATCAAGGATTGTGATTGGTTTGTGTTATTCCGAATCTGATATACATCATTACTTTGTTTGTGGATTTGAGATTGATTTGAAGTTTATTGAAGGTTTTCGAAGGTTTTCATCTTTCATTCTTTTAAATCTTGAATTTGATATCACAATGACTGTTGTTGGCTAAAACCCTTTAGCAATTCTAAGGTGAAGGGTTGATAGTTGTGGCTTAGATGATGATAGATCAATCGTAAACAGATTGGACCCTGAGAGTTAGAGAGATTCGCCGACGAGCCAGAATCACGGTGTGTTCTTGAATTCCACGGCCGTGGAATCTCAAGATCCACCCGTAATTTTCCTTAGTTTACGAACCTTGCTTTTACTTTAATCCAAAGTTAAAGATTTGCTTTAGCTTAGTCTTGGCTTGCCTTTTCTAGGTAGTAGTGAAGCCTCAACAACCTCTACTTCGATTTCAAGTGTCACAACCTTAATCGATTTAGTTAGTCTTGATCCTTGGGTTACAAGTTTGGGTATTTGATATTAATTCTTGTCTTTAGGTCCTTTCTATACTGAAGCCTCAACAACCTTTATAGAGGGTGTCTTTAGATAAGTCATATAAAGCCTTGGACCTTCACCGTAAATTGCTTTGCATTTGTATACCTTTGCAGCTCTTAACTCTGTCCTTATATCTTTAGTATATCTTGAATCGATTGCAACAACTGGATTCCTGGATCTTTAGGATTGTTATTTTCCCAATATATTTGAAAACTTTACCCTTTTACTTGCTTGACAACTTTACAACTGAATTTGTTCCCCCCAAATCCCTGTGTTCGATACTTTGGAATACTTGCTAATCTACGCCGATCCGTACACTGTGGGTTCGCTTGCTTTTATTCTAGTTTTATAAATTTAAAGCTTGATTGCACGCACGCTAAGTGGCGAACAGCAAGCGCCTCTCTCATCTTCCATGGCCTCGTCGTCAAGGTCAACGGTGGGAATGCTAGGTGTGCCGGTATCAGTACCGGTATCCAAGGCAGTAGCTCCTCCAATGCCGTGTCCGTCTGCGTATCCTCCTACTGCCTCAATAGCAGCGTCATCCTACATAATCGGAAACTAGACAGCAGACTAGTTCCCGTGGTCATAGACCAAGAACTCGGAAGACTAGACAATAACTCTAGGAAACTTCGTTTACCATGGCATGGCTACACAAGGTGTTCCAAGACCTCGGGGAACGAGTATACGCCGAGTGATCATCTCCTGCAGACAAAGCGGCTTTGCAGCCGCTACCAAGGTACATCTTGAGAGGTCCAACCCCATGCATGTAGCAATGTGGGTCACTAGCACACCACAACAAATATCTTCCTTCGCCTTCCCCTTCACTCTACATAGATCCTCAGCTAGCATGGCAGCAAAGTCCGGTACTCCTCCAGTCACCATACAAAACAAACTGAAAAGCTCACCCTTTCGGACTTTCTGGGGCGTCTCAGTACGCGCCAGAAGCATCTCACTGAAAATCCTTTGAGCAATACGGAAGGCCAGATGGAAAATGATGCGCTCCCGAGATTCCCCGGGCTGCCATCTGTCATGGCGGTCAGTCACGTAAGCAATGCTCTCCCAGAAACTGCGAGTCTGCGCTCGAGAAGCAAAATTTGTCGCTGTAGGAGTAAGAAATCTAAAAATCTCCCTAAACTGCTCTAAGGGGATGATGTAGTTCTTGTTCAGCAGTCGGTACTTGATTCCTCTGTTCTCTGGCATGTAGACAACTGAGATCAAAAACTCGAATATCGGATCTAGATAAGCCGGCATCCGGATGGCCATAAAGTCCTCAAGGCCAACCATAGAAATCATCTTCTTCAAGTCCTCCACCACGTGAAGGCACTCGAATTCATCAACTTCAACGTATCGGGGGGCAACAATGGGACGCCCACAAATCCTATCAAAGTCCCGCTGAAATCTCTCGTGGATCACCGGAACTGTAGGTGGAGGAGGAGGGGAAGGAGAGGAGTGATTGGAACTACTAGGCCTATCCCTCAGAGCCAGCTGGAAATCAGATCCACAAATTTCTCATAATTGAAATTCACCTCGGTTGAGCTGAAGAAACCTCGGCCGAGACGGAGAAGGGGCAATTGAGGCGAATTGCTGTTCGATCGAGGCTCGTGAAACTACAAGATTTTCCCCAAAAATCACTACCAACTGCTTCCTAAGGGGTACTTATAATCTTCTCAACAACAAACAATGGCAACCAAAGCCAGATTTGAGCAAAATCGAAGAAAAGGAACCAAGTTAGGATTTCGAATAAAATACCCCAAATGCACCGAATGCAATCGATTTTTGCGTTGTTTGATGCTTGGGAACTGGTTCTCGTACTTTGTCTGAGGATTTGGAGCCAAAAATCGTCGAAAAAGAGCAAGATTTAAGGATTGGAGCGAAAAAGGGAGGCCGCGGTCGAGGAGAGCAAAGTGAGTATGGTGTGAGGAGAGAGAAAGTCGACCCCTTTTATATTCCTCGCAGAATTTGATTTTACCTCGGTCGAGGTGTTTCTGGGTGGACGAGGTGTCAGAACGAGGTGGTTGTCAGACAAGGGCCCCTCGGTTGGCGATATGCTTGTTATGCCAAGGGCTCCTTAGGGACGATATGTTGTCATGCCATCTCTTCGTTCTTTCTTTGTAGATTTTGGCATTCTCGTAAGCGTTTAAGCGCAATTCTTCCAGCTCATTGATGTCTAAAAGTCTCTTCTCTCCAGTTTCCTTGATGTCAAAATTTAGCCACTTGATTGCCCAATATGCCTTGTGCTCCAACTCAACGGGAAGATGACAAGACTTCCCATATACCAAATTGTTGGGGGTGGTACCAATGGGAGTCTTGAATGTTGTCCTATAAGCCAAAAGAGCATCGTCCAACTTCATGGACCAATCCTTCCTTGTCCTTAAAATGGTCTTCTCCAAAATTGCTTTGATTTCTCGATTAGAGATCTCCACCTGCCCACTAGTTTAAGGCTGATAAGGGGTTGCTACCTTGTGGGTTACTCCATACTTTGATAGAAGTGCTTTGAACTTCCGGTTAATGAAATGTGTCCCTCCATCGCTGATGATGATGCGCGGTGTCCCAAAACGTGGAAAGATAGTTCTATTAAAGAACTTCATAACCACCATGGTGTTATTAGTGGGAGAAGCAATGACTTCCACCCATCTAGAAATGTAATCAACAACTAAGAGGATGTAGAGGTTCCCTGCGGATGATGGGAAAGGTCCCATTAATTCAACTCCCCACACATCAAAGATCTCAACTTCCTGAATATTATTGAGTGGCATCTCGTTCCTCCTTGATAGATTTCCTATTCTTTGGCATGCATCACAAGAGACAACAAACGCTTACACATCCTTAAATAATGTAGGCCAAAAGAAACCGGAATGTAATAGCTTAGCGCATGTCTTGTGAGCGCTAGCATGTCCTCCACAAGGAAGTGAATGGCAATGCCATATGACACTAGCAGTTTCATCTTCCGGAATGCATCGTCGAAGCATCCCATCCGGAGCTCTTTTGAAGAGTAAAGGTTCATTCGAATAGTAGTGACATATGTCTTTGAAGAATTTCTTCCTTTGAGCGTATGCCAATCCCGGAGGTACTTTCTGACAAACAAGATAGTTACAAATATCAGCATACCAAGACTCTTTACCATCAGAAACTTGTCAAAACCAATGCTCCACCAATCCGAATGTTCATCGGAGAATGAATCATCAATGGACATATTGTCTTTCTCGAGGCATCTAGGGTTAGGCCGAGGTGGTCAACCGAGGTAGTCCTCAATTGACCCCATCTCGCTTGCTTTGGAAGTTGTCTCGGTCGTGGATCGAGATGATGGACCGAGGTGTTCTCCAGAAAAGGTCACATCGCTTGCTTTAGAAACCATTTTGGTCGAGGTACTAGAATTGTGACCGAAACCTAATGTGCTTTTCGTCTCCTGAATGAGATCGTCGAATCAAACCCCTAGATCTGCTTCCAATGCTTCCAAGCTTCATTCATCTGCATCACACAAAGCATCTACACCTTCCTCCATCATACTAAAACTCAAAACTTTCTCAAGAGGATCTTTAACTAGGATAGAGCTCACCAATTCTCGAGAATCTTCTTCATCATAGATGCTTAAGATATCATCTTCCAAAGGCTCTCCTTTAATTGTAGATAAGAGTGCAAACTTCACATGATTGCCACCAACGTTAAATGATAACTTGTTGTTGTTACAATCAACTTTGCAACCCAATGTTGCGAGAAATGGTCTTCCGAGAATGATAGGAATAGGATAATCTATGGGAATGCCCACCACAACAAAGTCTATAAGTATATAGAAATTACCTGGCTTGACGAGAACGTCCTCCAAGATTCCAACGGGACGGGTAATGGATCGATCCGCCATGTATAACGTCATCTTCACGGGCTTGGGATCTCCAAGGCCGATCTTCTCACAAAGTACTAGAAGAATGATGCTAACACTAGCTCCTAGATCATAAAGTGCATCATACGTCACATCCCCAACTTGGATGGGAATTCAAAATGAACCCGGATCTCTTAATTTAGGCGGCATGTTCTCCTTCATGATTTGAATGAGCTCCGAAGATCTAGAGGTCATCCGCACTTCTCCAAATTCTTCCAGTTTTCTCTTCCTTGACAAGATCTTTTTCAGAAACTTCCCATAGGCAGGCATACTTAGTATAGCATCAATGTAAGGAATGTTAATATGTAGCTAATTCATAAGGTCAAGAAACTTAACAAAGTGCTTGTCTAGATGTGCCCGCGCCCTAGATTGAGGGAACGGGAGTGGAGGTTTGTAAGCAGCTGGTGGAACATAAACATCAACCTTGTATTTCGCTTTCTAGGACTCCATCTTGGTTTGTACCTCAACCGAGGTGTTCCTCGCCCAATCTTGGTCCGACCGAGGTACTCGATCAGTCGTCTTCAATCCACTTTGTGTGGTGATTGCCATGACCTGCCCTTTCGGGTTGTTCTCTATCCTTCTTGGTAGTTTACCACGGTCTCTTGGTGCTTCATTAGCCTTGTTGAAAACTTGATGTTCTAAGGCTTTTTGTGCTTTCGAAAATATTTTCATAGAGTTCTCCATAGCATTGAGCTTTGTAATTATAGCTTCTAGCAAAACGTGTGTTTTCTCCTTGTGCTGCTGGGATGAGCTTGATGACGGCTGATAGCATGTATTATTGTCTATATTTTGGGATCGGTTTGGATGTTTTATCTTCATAAATCTGCATGTACGGATGTATATTCTTTGATTATATTGTTGTTTTGTCTACCTTTGCTAGAATCGAGGTCTACACCTAGTTTCGTTGTAATTGTAGGGAAAATGGCACGTTTTGGACTAAAATGGAGCTAAGGAAGCTAAGGAGTCATTGGAGCTACATTTTGGAGCATTGAGGAGTTACAAGAAAGGCAGGAACCATGGAAATGAGATGGAAGATTGATTTTTGGACTAGATTAGATAGTTTTTACACTCAGTTGAGACTCACCTCGGTCAGCTACAGTATCACCTCGACCGAGGTGATCTTTAGGAGAGACTCGACCGAGGCAAAGTGCTGACGGGCTACGAGATCTTTATTTTTGGCTGAAATCTTCTATTTTTGGAAAGTGAATATCACATATTTTTGGCTGGATTTCTGGAAGGAATATATCTTTTTGGCTGGTTTATTTAGGAATATATGGAGATATATTTTAAGGAAATTATCTTTTTAAGATATATTTTATCTTTGGAAGATAATTCTCCTATATAAAGGGTTGGATTTTCTGCAATTCAGCCATCTTTTGATCATCCAAAAATCTACGGATCATCTACGGATTAGAGAAGAGTTTGAAGGAAGCTTTGAAGGTTGAAGTTCAAGGAAGGAAGGAATCTAGTTGATGTTGGCTTTGAAGAAAGTAGTAAGATTTCCTTAGTTTGGTTTGTTTGTTGTCTTTTTCGATTGTGATTCAGGAACGCTGATTGTTTGTTTGATTCATTCAGTTATTGAGACCTTTGTGTTAAGGTTTTTGATGACATGATTTATGACACTAGTTTAGGCACTCTTTTAGATAGTTTTCCATTCCATTCATGCATGTTTCCGCATTAGTTTGTGACGTTTACGCTTAATTCATGCATATTGTCGAAGTAGACGTCTACACGAACCCTTGTCAGTTTTGTAGGTATTTTGGGGAGCTTTGGAAGCTTAATCGATACATTCGAGGATCATTCCTTGTGGTGGCACACATCCGGACTCTTTAAGGAGCAAGCTAGGAGCAAAGGAGAACACATAGGACCTTGTTGGTGCATGCCTTGCACCAACTCATTGCTTGATGATCCAAGGAGAGTTTCTAGAGAAAAACCACGGCCCAGAGGCCATTTCCACGCCCGTGGTTTTGGCCGTGGTTTCTGTCTGGACCACTTTGACACGTGTCCCACGATCTCTTTTCCCGACCATTGCTTATTGGAGGAGTATTTAAGTGATGTTCTAGGCTATATTGAAGGATCTCTCTCATCCCTTTTTGACCTAGCTTCTTCCCCAAAACATTTATCCACTGTAGCCTCTCTTCCAAGCACCCATTGTTGGTGTTCTTGGAAGAGATTAGTGTAGATTTTCGTTTTAAAGTGAGATTAGAGTGGTTTTGAGCGAGGTTTCCATTGTTGACAACTTGGAACAGCTCTTGGAGCCTTTGTAAGATTTGGTAACTTCTATTCTAGCTTTTAATGTCTTTTCTTTGGATTATTCTTCATTATCTAGCCTTGACTTGCAAGCATGCTCTATTTGTGAAGTTTGATCTTGCAATGTATGTTGTTGGCTAAATAGTTGTGATTCTAGGGTGAAGGAATGATGTTTATGCTTTGGACTATGATTGTATGGACTTCCATGTTGGCTTAGGATCGATTTGTGTTCGAAACCCCAACTCAGTGGAGAATCACTGCCTTTTCTTCATGATTCCACGGCCGTGGTTTCCATGATCTACCCGTAATTCTCTCTGTTTTGCTTGTATTAATGAATCTATATGTTAGGATGTAGATGTGTTGAAATCCCAGTGTTTGTTGAGCGTAATCTAGCTTAGGGTGACCTAATTTTAGCAACCTTTTTAAGGGATGAGACGTACCCGGTAATTTCCTTTCTTAGATGCATAAGATGATTCACTCTAGGTAGTAGTCAGCCAAAAAAGCCGCTATTGGATTGAGTGTGCTAGGATCGTTGCCTCAGACATACCCATTCCAAGACTTACCCGGTAAGGAGGGGTTTGACCCTTAGGTAGTGGCCAGTTTGTGTAGAATTCCCGTCCTTAGGTTCCTTGAGACTTACCCGGTAATAGGACCTTAGGTGCGAGACTAGTGGAGCATGAGACTTACCCGGTACTTGCCCCCATTAGAGAAACACCCAACTCCGAACAACGGCAACCTTCCTTTGATCTTTAGAAGCATGAGTTCATTGTCATAATCGGAATTCCGAAACTCTAGAATCCGCTTTCTTACCTTTTATCTCTTATCTTTGTGTTTGTGTGTTAGTTTTCTTGTTTGTGTTTATATATTTGTGATCCCTGTTTGATCACCCTAAACCATCCAAAAATATTGTGTTTTGCACTTTATTTATTCCTCATCTCATCTTAGTTTAGATTTACACTATCTTTGATCATTGAATGACTTGATTTCACCTCAGTCCTTGTGTTCGACCTCGGAATGCTTTCCTTCCTACATAACGATCCGTACACTGCGGGTTTTGCTAGGTAGTTTAGGATTTTATATCGAGTTTATAAATGTAAAGCTTTTTGTTCTACCTAATTAGCGTAACAGTTTTCTTGTTTGAATATTGATTCATTTCTTATATATTTGATTATTATTATCATGATGATTGTTGGCTAAGTTCTTTATGTGATTCTAGGGTAATTGGCTAAAAGTTGTGGGAAAGACGATGATAGAATGATTTTAACCGTAGCGGACCATGAAAGCTCGAGCCTTTATCTTAACTAACGAACACCTCGGTCAGTTGTTGAACATCTCGGCCGGGATGGAATATAACTGAACGAGGTGAAGCCTTTCCGGATCCTTATATAAGTTAAGATTCCAGTTTGCCAAATCCTATCCTTGTTATACCTTTCATGGTTCAACGCAAGCCTAGGATGAGACTTACCCAGTGATTCCCTTTCTTGTATACCCAAGATCATGAGTGTAGGTAATAAAGGTTTATCCTTTATTGAGGTTTGAGTGTGCCTTCATCCCATCTTTGAAAGTTAGTCTAAGACTTAACCCGTAAAGGTTGATTCTATCCCCTTGGGTGGTGTGTTGGTTTGAGATTATAGTTCCTTTCCTTAGTACCTTGAGACTTACCCGGTGAGAGGATCTTTGGTTTGGGATAGTGAGTAGTGAGACTTACCCGGTGATCTATTCCCAACTTAGAAACACCTTCCCTTTGCAAACCTCAGCTTTGTCCATGCTATCTTTTGAGACCTTGAGTCGGAACCACAACTGGATGCTTTAATCTCTAGAATCCGTATTCCCTTTGTTTGACTTTTATATCATCTTTGATAGCTTGATTTCTTGCTTTTGGTTATTTGACAACCTGAATTACCGATCTTTGTTTCACCATAGTCGTCGTGATCGACCCTTGGAATATTTGCTTTCATTACAATTGATCCGTACACTGCGGGTTCGCATATTGTTTAGGCATATATCTTGGGTTATAATTATTAAAGCTTGCACACACCTTTTGGAGCGAACAAGTTTTTGGCGCCGTTGTCGGGGACTTGGTCAAGACCAAGTTCGGTTTCGGTTGTTTTTTGGGGCTATTGCCCTTGTTTCTATTGACCACTTTACTTGAGTTATTTCGCAGGATCTTTCCGTAGGTTTATGCGAAGAACTCATGTTGGAAAAGAAATCGTTCCCTACTATCCCAAACCAGAAAAGACGTACAAGAAATGATTGAAAGAAGCTAAGATGGTCAATCAAGACGATCGCGATCTTGAAGCCGGATTGAAGGAGGCATTGGAACAACTGTGACTTAGTAAAGAAGAATTACAGCGAGAGAAAGATGATACTCGTGCAAAAACTGGAGGAATTGAAGCTGATATGGCCGCTCTAAGGGCTCAGTTTCGACCTCGACTAATCCTAGATCCTCGACCGAGGCAAGAACCAGTCCCAGTTGCCCCAGCCAAGATACACCTACCTCCTCGGATGCCTGTCTGAGATGTTCTTTTTGCTGGAGTTCCACAAACCCTAGGACAGAGGATGGACTCCATTCAGCAAGTGAGACGTCCAGGAGTCAACCTAGAAGATCCAGGTGAGCATGATTATGAACTTTGACTGCAAGTTCTAACCATGATCCAACAATGTCAATTTGGAGGTTTGGAGAGAGAGTCTCCACACCAACATTTGCAAAACTATGAGATTTTGATGGAAACTTTGAGACTATCAAGATTGGAGAACAACAACTACAAGCTAAGGCCTTTCTACTTCTCCTTGAAAGACAAGGCGTTTGCTTGGTATCAATCTCTTCCGGCTGGAAAAATCAACACTTGGGAAGAGATGACGACGGAATTTCTTACTAAGTTCTTTCCCCCTTCAAACACCGCTGAATTGAGGGGCAAGATCAATGTTGTCATTATGAGGTACAAAGAGAGTTGTCCAAGTCATGGGAGAGGTTCAAGGACCTTTTGTTGGATTGCCCACATCATGGGATTCCAAAGATCGAGTTGCTGGTAATATATTTCGAAGGTTTGGATGGAGATACTCTATTCAAGCTTCAATTGCTTTCCGCTGGCACCTTTATGGATATGCCGATAGATGAAGCTTGGGATTTCATTGAAAAACAAGCTTTACACATGGAGAAGTACTCCCATCAAAAAGTTGAAGATGGAGCAAGGAGAGTTAACTTCCAAGATACATCATCAAATAAAGCTCAACTCACCTCGCTTAGCAATGAAGTAAAGCACTTGAAGGAGCTTTTAGTAGCTCAAACAAAGAAGGAGCAACATGGTGGATACCAAGGAAGAAACAACTATCAAGGGCCGCAGGACAACAATTACAACAACAACAACAACAATAGAAACTCCAACAACAACAATTGGAGATCAAATCAACAAAATCCCAGTAACCCTTATTCACATGTTGAAAATGTTCTTAATCCCTCCTCTTCTTCTTCAACTCCATTAAGAAGCCAGGAGCCTGCATCAAGCTCTTCCCAGCCACCAAAGAAACCGGACGTTGTGCTAGAGGCAATCTTGATTAAGCTTGTCCTAGCCACCAAAGTCAAGAGCCTTCATCAAGCCTTAGAGCAACAATTTTTCAACAAGGTGAATGAAGCGCCAAGAGATCCAGGGAAGCTCCCAGCAAGGACATAGAGCAACCCTAAAGGACAGATCATGGCTATTACAATACGTAGTGGATTGAAGACTGCAGATTCAGTACCTCGGTCGAGCCTTGACCAGATGAAGAACACCTCGGACCAAGATCAGACAAGGAACACCTCGGTCGAGGTGCCAACCGAGATGGAGGCCTTGAAAGCGAAAGATAAATCTAAAGTTTATGTTCCACCTCCTGTTTATAAACCACCACTCTCGTTCCCTCAGTTAAGGGTGCGGGCACATCTAGACAAGCACTTTGGTAAGTTTTTAGACCTCATGAACAAACTACATATTAACATCCCTTTCCTTGATGCTATTCTAGGGATGCCCGTATATAGGAAGTTTCTAAAAGAGATCTTATCAAGGATGAGGAAGCTGGAAGACTTTGGTGAAGTAAGGATGACATCTAGATCCTCGTAGCTCATTCAAATCATGAAAGAGAAGATGCCACCTAAGTTGAGAGATCCCGGTTCATTTTGCATTCCCATCCGAGTTTAGGATGTAACTTATGATGCACTTTGTGATCTAGGAGCCAACGTGAGCATCATTCCGCTGGAACTTTGTAAGAAAGTCGGACTTGGAGAGCCCAAGCCCGTAAAGATGACATTATACATGGCGGATCGCTCCATTACCCGTCCCGTGGGTATCTTGGAAGACGTTCCCATCAAGTTAAGTAATTTCTATATACCTATAGACCTTGTTATGCTTGACATTCCCGCTGATTATCCCATTCCCATCGTTCTCGGGAGACCATTTCGTGCAACTTCGGGTTGCAATGTCGATTGTAAGAACACCAAGTTGAAATTCAACATTGGCGGCGATCATGTGGAGTTTGCATTACTTGCTGCGATAAAGGGAGAGCCGCTGAAGGATGACATCTTCAACATCTATGATGAGGAAGATTCGTGAGAATTGGTGAGATCTATCTTTATTAAAGATCCTCATGAAAAAGTTCTAAGTTTTAGTTTAATGCAGGAAGGTATAGATGTCCTTTGTGATGCAGATGTGTGAAGCTTGGAAACACTAGAAGCAGATCCAGGAGCTAGATTTGATAAACTAAATGAAGACAAGAAAAGCACTTTAGGTTTCAGTCCCAGTTCTAGTACCTCGACCGAGGCACTTTTTGGACCAGGCGAGGTGCTCTTATCTGAAGAACACCTCGGTCATGCAACTCGGACCCAGACCGAGACAACAAGCGAGATGTTGTCAAATGAGCACAACAAACTTTTTAATTCACTTTCTGAGGGTCACTTACAGTTGGTGGAGCACTGGCTTTGCCAAGTTGTTGATGGTAAAGAGCCTTGGTATGCTGATATCGTCAATTACCTTGTTTGTCAAGAAATACCGCCTGGATTGACGTACACTCAAACGAAGAACTTCTTCAAGGATGCTCGTCACTACTATTGGAATGAACCTCTATTGTTAAAGAGAGGACCGGATGGGATGCTTCGTCGATGCATTCCAAAGGATGAAGCTACTAGTGTCATACGGCATTGCCACTCGCTTCCTTGCGGAGGACATGCTAGCGCTCACAAAACATGCGCTAAGGTATTACTTTCTTGTTTCTTTTGGCCTACATTATTTAAGGATGTACAAGTGTTTGTTGTCTCTTGTGATGCATGCCAAAGAACAAGGAACTTATCTAGAAGGAACGAGATGCCACTCAATAATATTCAAGAGGTTGAGATTTTTGATGTATGGGGAGTTGACTTCATGGGACCCTTCCCATCATCCGTGGGGAACCTCTACATCCTCTTAGTTGTTGATTACATTTCTAGGTGGTTAGAAGTCTTTGCTTCTCCCACTAACGATGCCATGGTGGTTGTGAAGTTCTTCAATAGAAATATCTTTCCACGTTTTGGAACACCGAGTATCATCATCAGCGATGGAGGAACCGATTTCATCAACTGGAAGTTCAAGGAACTTTTATCGAAGTATGGGGTAACCCACAAGGTAGCAACCCCTTATCACCCTCAAACTAGTGGGCAGGTGGAGATCTCAAATAGAGAAAGCAAGGCAATTTTGGAGAAAACCGTTTCAAGGACAAGGAAAGATTGGTCCATGAAGCTGGACGATGCTCTTTGGGCTTATAGGACCGCATTCAAGACTCCCATTGGTACCACCCCTTACAATTTGGTATATGGGAAGTCTTGTCATCTATTTGTTGAGCTGGAGCACAAGGCATATTGGGCAATCAAGTGGTTGAATTTCGACATCAAGGAAGCCGGAGAGAAGAGACTTTTAGACATTAATGAGCTGGAGGAACTGCGCTTAAACACCTATGAGAAAGCCAAGATCTACAAAGAAAGAACGAAGAGATAGCATGACAAGCATATCATTCCTAAGGAGCTAAAAGAAGGAGATCTTGTTCTACTCATCAACTCCCGCGTCCGCCTCTTTCAAGGTAAGTTGAAATCTAGATGGACAAGACCTTACGTTGTGAAAAGTGTTTTTCCCTATGGTGCAGTTGAGATATAGGGTGAAACTAGCGGAAGCTTTAAGGTCAACGGTCATAGGCTGAAAAAGTACCGACTGGAAGTCCCGGCTGAGGAGATTGTGCCACTATACCTTGTTTGAAGATGACGTATGATCCAGCTAGCGACCTTAAACCAAGCGCTTCTTGGGAGGCAACCCAAGGTATTGCTTTCTTTTCCCCTTTCTAGGTTAGTTTGAGACAGTTTGCTTCGTTTTGTTTTTGCGTCCTCTAGACAGGAATCAGGTTCTCTGTAAGGAATGATTACAGCTCAGGAGCTACACTGGAATGACAAAAGTTCGAGAAATTGAGAAAACGGAGCTTGACTTAGACACATCTCGGTTGCTGTCACAGCACCTCGACCGAGATCTTCTTGGTCAACCGAGGTGACTAGGTCTGACATCCACTCTGACATCTCGGTCCGCTCAGGAACATCTCGACCGAGGTGTAATCAAATTCAGCGAGGGGTATAAATGGCGCGACAGTTTCTCACTCTTCCACTTTTTCCCTCTCTACCCTCACCTCGACCGCGGCGGCCTCCTACCCTCAAATTCTCGAATCTTGCTCGATTCACCGGAGGAAGCAAGAGATTTAGTTTCCAAGCATCAAACATCTAGGAAAACGCCCAAATTTGCAAAATCTGGGGTATTTCGTTCCAAACCTTAACTCCCTCCTTCTTTTTTTGATTCGGAGCAGATCTGATTTTTGGTTGCCACTGATTGTTGTTGAAAAAGATATAAGTGCCCCTTAGGAAGCGTTTGGTAGTGATTTGGGGGTAACAAGCTTACAGATTCAGGATTTGTGTTCGAACAACAATTCGCCTTGGTCCAGTCGATTGTGTCTCGGCCGAGGTGTTCTTGGGTAACCGAGGTTTTCTTCATCAAAAAACATGAGCAACGGATCAGATCGTTAGTTGGCCTTGAGAGACATGCCTAGCAGTTCCCACCAGTCTTCCCCTTCCTCTACTTCTTAGTTTTCCATTCCGGTGATCCATGAGCGACACTAGAAGGATTATGATCGGATTTACGGGCGCCCCATCATTGCCCCACGATTCTTTGATGTTGACGCCTTCGAGTGCCTCCATGTAGTGGAGGAAATGAAGAAGATGATCTCCATGGTTGGTCTGGAGGAGTTCAAGGATATTAGAGCGCCGGCTTATCTGGAGCCGACGATGGAGTTTGTGAGTTCTGTGACATACGTGCCGGAGCACAATGGAATTAAGTACCGGATGCTGAACCGGAACTACGCAGTTCCGATGGATCAGTGTTAGCATGAAATATTGTGATATTTTAGGCATGTTTTCTAGATGTTTTTCATCCATTATAGTGTTCATTGATAAGGCATTGAAGCAATTGTTAGCTAGTTTGTCTATATTGTCAATATAGAGGTCTACATAAGCTTTGTGTTGATTGTAGGCGAATAAGAGCTAAAACCGAACAAATTAAGAGAGGATTGAGATGAATTGAGCACATCCAAGGATTGAGGACACCACAAAGAAGCCAAGGAAGATGCTAGGATGAGGAATGGCACGAAACAAAGGAAACTACGAGCAATCTATGCTTCCACGCTCTAAAATACGGCCGTAAAGAAGTCCACGCCCAAAACCACGGCCGTGGAACTTGGCAACATGAACGTGTAGCATTCCATAGAGTTACACGGTATAAAGTACGGTGGTGGAAGTTGTGAAGAACCGTAATCCACTTCGACGCTCTAAACCACGGCCGTGGAACTCCATGAAACCGTGATTTAGGCAATCTTTTGACGAATAAAATATGGACACATTGTCTACGCATATGGGCCGGACGGTTATTCTATCCTTCCTTATAAAAGGACTGAAGGAGGGAGAATTTGGCACCTTCACTTACGCTCGCTTGCACGTGCCTAGGGTTTCATTGGACGTGCGGAGAATTGCAATTTTGCAACGGAGATATACGAAGGCTTGAAGATTTGGAAGTTGCCTTTGATTCCTAGGTTTGATTATGTAATATCCGGAATTTTTATTCCGTCTAATTCCGTCGTTGACGGTTTCCCATTCTATCTAGTATCTCTTCCTTCACAAATTTTATTATTTTATGTAGAATTTAATTCACATAAAATGATAAAATTATATCAAACTCTAATCCTTAGAATTATCTATTATTTTATGTAGAATTTAATTCACATAAAATGATAAAATTATATCAAACACTAATCCTTATAATTATCTATTGTTTTATGTAGAATTTAATTCACATAAAATGATAGATTTATATCAAACCCTAGTTATTATAATTCATTCTTATCGATGACAAGCTGTGACGAGATCATGACAAGTTGTGACGAGTTCAGGACTAAGCTGAGACGAGGCCTTGACAAAGTCCGACAAATCTGTGACAAACTCATTCATGGGCCAGACCAGGCCATGACGAGTTTTGACAGATTTTTGACAAGTAATTCAGCCCACCTTTCTTGCATGTTTCAGCCCATGGTTCCTACCTTAAGCAGCCCAGTTTGCTTACCCACAACAGCCCAGTAGTGCGACTTCGAGCCCAGCCTGCAGCAGTCCGGGAGAGGCTGGTTACGAGCCCATTAACAGCCCCTCCAGCCCAACAGGTTCAGCTCCCTCCAGCCCAGCGTGCAACCCTCTCCAGCCTGTGATCTACGTGTGAACAGCCGGCCCTTCTCCTACCTTCTCTCCTTCAGTTAACGGCTGCTGAAGAGCCTTCTGTAACAGCCGGCTTTAACGCAGCATTTATACTCCCTAACTCCTACAACAGCGTTTTTGTTTTTCTCCTAACTTCTATCACGCGCAGAACAAACCTAGGCATCGTCTCTCCCTAATCTTTCACGCTGCACTTGCCTGGATTCTGCATACCACGGATCAGCCTCTCCAGTGCGGTATTCACTCGCTGCAGACGCAAAGAGTACTCCAACGGCTGAGCCATCAAGTAATGCAGCCACTTCCGTGAGCCTTTCTCTGTACAGGTGAGTTCCGAAACGTTCTCCACATACTATGTCCGCTAGGTCGTTGTTGAATGTATGCTTCAATGTGCAGAAGACTCGAGTCTTCACTGTATCCGACTTACAGTCTCGCACAATCAAAGAACACCACCCATTTGTCTTCAACTCTGAGAAGAGCAGTAAGGTGAGTCTATTTCCGCTTAACCTTTCCTTTCAAAAACAAGCCTAGTCTAAAGGCCAGGACTAATTGTCTTTCTGTTCTAGGAATCGTTGAGACCAACTGCAGCGCACCCAGTTTCACCTTAGTCCTGTCGTCAAGGGATTCAGCAGCCCAGGGGTAGTTAAAGAGCGCTAGGGTACTGCGTCACTCAGCACACTGCAGACTCGTAAGTAGGTAATCTCGCCTCCCACCTACTAGTAGATGCTTATTATGATATAAGGTTATGTCTTGTTTGAAACTCGGAGATGTGAGCTGTTGTAGTAGGGCTGATATTGTGCCATATAGGTGTAGAGTAACCGCTGAGTGTGCAGTCATAGATGATAGAAACAATACACTGCTGTAAAGGATTTATTTTATTCACTTTTGAAGTTGATGACTACCCAATGTTGTGAATCAATGTTTAAGAGTTTCGTATAAGATCCACCGTTGAAATTTTAATAGATCATAGATAGATGTACATAGTTTACCGTGTTAAAATTTGGGAACAAATGAACGGTCGGATTGAAAGTTATAGGGTCTCAAAGTGGAGTAGTTGAGCTGTTTTTCCAGCAGAAAAATTTGACTAAGTATGGGAACATTTGTAATGTTGTAGCCAACTTTAAAGATTTTTGTAGGAATAACGATTGAACAGTTTTAAGAAATTGTTCCTCCTATGAGTAGATTAGAGATCATAGATAAGCTATAAATTTATTTTAGAATTTTTATAAGTTTATTTTAATTTCATATTTAAAGCTGTAGTTGGACTTTAGTGACTTTTCGGAAAATAGAAAATGGGTAGTTTTTATAGTTGTCACCTAAAATCATCCTAGGGAGTAGAACTTGATTAGTTAGCCTCAAGTAAGAATTTAAGTACTTTTTACGGGTTTTTGGAAGTCTCGGAACCAAGGGTAAAATAGTCATTTTACCTTAAATAAACATTGTAATAACTTCTGCACATAGAATCGTACATCTTAGGAGTTTTAGACTTCTGAGTATCCAAGGAAAAATGTTGATCCACGTGCCTCCTTTGACAGGCAACTGAGTTCCTGCAGCTACTGTTAGTGTTGTTAAGAGAGACGAGTTTTAATTCTGTTAAGTCCACTGACTTACTTAGCTAGCTTCTTGCATGTGTGTGATGTGTATGAGTGGTGTGTGTTAGATAAGATAAATAACGAAACCGGAATAGGCCGACTGTAGCATATTGTATAATTGACCCAAGTGTATGATAACGGGTCGTGACATCATCTGCCTAGCTCTTGCGAGAGTCTAGGAGGTTCCCTGCGACCAGCCCAGTCCGGTAGACGGTCACATGCATTAGTACCATTTCGCGTTGGTAAACGGGGACAGGGGCGAGGTTTGGAAATCCCTCGTGTCACAAAATAAGTATCATTAGTAATGACGTATCACTTAATTAAAGATAATAAAAAGGAATGAGTGTTACATGTTGATTGCGTATGTTGTGTGTTTGTGCTTTTACCGTTATACTTATGCATAGAATGTTAGCTAACGGTTTTATACCGCTTATAGATGCCTTGCAGGTTATGAGGCGATCGAGTGATCCGGCGGTAGTGGGCAGCAGGGGTTCCGTGCATTATAGGACGGGACTGTTATATTTTATTTTTATGACTATTGAGACTGATGTTGGTATTTCCGGTTTTTGAGACTTGGCTGTATTATTTTCAGAATTTGGATTCTTTTTATTTCCGCTCATGTTATAAAACTCTTGGTTTTGCCTTTTAAATGTGCCGTGTTGTAAGGTCCGATGAAGTTATTGCCAGACTAAGGGCGGGACCCATTGTGAGGTTCCAGCTCGTAGCATTTCGAGTCCTCTAAGATTCGGGGTGTTACAATATGGTATCAGAGCTCTAGGTTGGCAACAACGGCACTCGCCATCTTCAAAAAAAGCCGAATAAACAAATAAACGGAAACCGCAAGGGTTCCGAACTTTTAAAATGAAAATTTTGTTTTCCAAACCATGAACATAAACGGGTTGGGATAGAATGCATGGACCGCCACTACCTCCGCTAAACTCGATAGCATAGTTTATTGGACTTCTGTTATAGCTTGTAATTTTAGTAACATTCTGACCTTTAGAAGTGACATAATGTAATAAGATAGTTATGTCCTTAATAGGAACTAAAGTAGTCTTATATTGATCCCGTCATTACCAGATGGCACGTACGAGAGCGACAGCTTACGTTGGACGAGGAGAGGACCGACCTCCCCTTCCTCCTGGAGCTCCAAGACAAGGACGTATGGGCAGGCCTCAGAGAGGCCGAGGTCGAGGACGTGTCCCTGTTGTAGATCCGCCAGCTGCGGATGTACCTGTTGAGGAGGTGGCCGAGAGTATTGTTCCAGAGGTTAGGGATGAGACTACTACTAGGTCTGGAGTACGGAGTGCAGGGCCTGCTGATTTTGGCCGCGTATCGATTGGAGCATCTGAGTATCGAGCTTATGTCCAGCAGGTGCAAGAGGCATACAAAGCCGGAGCACCACCTCCAGCACCACCAGAGCCAGCTAGGTCGCCAGAGGTCTCTCAGAGGGTGACTGAGGTGGTAGTTCCACCGGTGGTAGCTGCACCAGTGAGAGTTGTCGAGGATGACCGAGTGAGAGACGAGCTGAGGGTACCGAGACTAGATGAATGGTTGAAGACATTCAACCATCAAAGAGTTCCCACCTTCGACGGGAAAGTTGCACTTGAGGTGGAACATTGGATCAGTCATGTGGAGTCCGCGCTAGAGGCGATTCGCTGCCCTGAGAGTCATAAGGTGGAGCTGGTTCACACATTGTTTAGGGACTAGGCACAGTACTGGTGGAGGAAAGTGAGGGGCGGAGTGTCCCGATTTGAGTAGTTGTTGAGTCTCGTGAGAGAGACCTTTTTTCCTTCCTCACTGAGAAGGGACCGAGTACAAGACTTCTTGGAGGCAGGTTTTGAGGATGTTCCGATAGTTGAGGCTATTAGGAGGTTCCGGGAGGAGCTGTCACTGTTGGGTCCTGTTGCACCACCTGTGGACCAGCACGTGTATCTGTTTTCCCGGAGACTGAGAGAGACTACCCGCTCCTATCTAGCAGGGTTCCGCTATGATTCCTTAGCTGATTACCAGGATCGGGCTTCAGCGTATGAGAGGGACCGACTGGGTCACCGGAGAGCTATGCAGTCTGGAGGGTCAGACAAGAGACAGAGGACCGGACCAGTCAGCACTGGAGTAGGAGGGTCAGGTCATAGGCATGGTCAGTCCCGGGGCCGTTCTAGTCACCAGGTGGCACTGCCGATGGGATCTAGAGTACGTCAGTGCTACAATTGTGGGGAGCAGGGACACATCAAGCGGGAGTGTAGGAGGCCACCAGTTACATGTTTTACTTGCGGCCAGCTGGGCCACAGGGCTACCTTCTGCCGACAGGGGCAGTCTCAGTATAGGGGTCCTCACCTGCTGGTACCCCATGAGTAGGACAGAGGCAGTCTCAGTATCAGGCTCGGGGTCAGCAGCAGCGGGCTCCGGGTCAGGCATATTCACAAGGTTCTTCTCAGGTTCCAACTAGAGGTAGAGGGCGTGGTGGAGGCACTTCAGAGACTAGGGGTACTCAGGCTCGAGTCTTTGAGTTGAGGAGTGCAGTAGAGCCAGCAGCGCCCGCAGCCACAGGTATTATCACGATTCATGGCTTTCCAGTCCGAGTACTTTTTGATACTGGTGCGATGCACTCTTTCATATCTGATGATTGCATAGATAGGTTGACCTTAGATACCGTAGAAGAGGAACATTTCCTTATAAGGTTACCCGATGGGAGTAGGGTTCGTGGTACTCGGGAGATTCACGATTGTCCTATCCACTTGGGAGGTCGTGACTGGCTAGCCGACTTTCACGTCATGCACTTAGTGCATGAGGAAGTCATACTTGGGATGGACTGGATGGATCGCCATAGAGCTGTTCTGGACGTCAGGAGGAGGACAATGACGGTCACTACAGAGTCTGGGCAGGAGGAAGTCTTTCGAGGGTGGGACCTCGGAAAGATAGGGACAGTCATTAGTGCGGTCCGAGCCGCAAAGCTCATAGGTCAGGGATGTGAGGCCTTCTAGTGTTACGCCATGAAGGAAGAGACGAGTTCATCATTAGCAGTGACCCCGGTAGCTTGTGAGTTCGAGGATGTCTTTGGCGAGCCGCCTGGCTTACCACCACAGAGGAGCATAGATTTTGGGATTGAGTTGGAGCCCGGCACGAGGCCGATCTCCAAGGCTCCATACCGCATGGCACCAGTCGAGATGCTTGAGCTTAAGAAGCAACTCAAGGAGTTGGCAGAGAAGGGATTCATCCGACCCAGTGTGTCTCCCTGGGGTGCACCAGTCCTCTTCGTCAGGAAGAAGGACGGATCCATAAGGCTTTGTATCAACTATCGCGAGTTGAACAAAGTCACCGTCAAGAATAAGTACTTGCTGCCGCGTATTGATGATTTGCTGGATCAGTTACAGGGAGCTACGGTGTTTTCACGTATCGACTTGAGGTCAGGATACCACCAGTTGAGAGTACGGGAACAGGACATACCGAAGACAGCATTTCGGAACAGATATGGTCATTATGAGTTCGTGGTGATGCCTTTCGGGCTCACCAATGCTCCTGCTGTCTTCATGAAGTTGATGAATGGCATCTTCATTGACTTCTTAGATCAGTTTGTGGTAGTTTTCATCGACGACATCTTAGTGTACTCCCGGAGTAGAGAGGAGCACGCCGGACACCTGAGGACGGTGTTGCCGGTTTTACAGGATAGAGAGCTTTATGCTAAGCTCTTTAAGTGTGAGTTCTGGAAGCCTGAGGTTGCCTTCCTTGGCCACATTGTCTCTGCCGAAGGAGTCAAGGTGGACCCGGCGAAGATAGAGTCAGTTGCATCATGGCCGCCCCCTAAGACGGTCAAGGAGGTACGCAGTTTTCTAGGTCTAGCCGGTTACTACCGTAGGTTTGTGAAGGGTTTTTCTGTGATTGCCAGACCACTTACTTCCTTGTTAAGGAAGTCCATCAGATTTGCATGGACCGAGCCCTGTCGGTGGAGCTTTGAGGAGCTGAAGGAGAGATTGACTTCTGCTCCGGTGCTAGCACAGCCAGAGGGCGTTGAGGACTTTGTCGTTTACAGCGATGCATCCAAGCTGGGCTTGGGATGCGTCCTGATGCAGAGGGGTAGGGTCATTGCGTATGCGTCTCGACAACTGAAGACGTATGAGGAGAATTACCCTACTCACGACCTTGAGCTAGCTGCAGTTATTCACGCCTTGAAGATCTGGCGTCATTACCTCTACGGGGCCACCTGTCAGATCTTCACAGACCACAAGAGTCTGAAGTACATATTCACTCAGCGGGAGTTGAATAACCGCCAGAGGAGATGGCTAGAGCTGATTAAGGACTTTGACTTAGAGATCCTTTATCATCCGGGGAAGGCGAATGTGGTCGCCGATGCCCTTAATAGGAGGACACCTCGCGAGGCTTTGATTGCTAGATTGACTGTTCAGACCCAGTTGCAGTGAGATTTTATTTGGTTGGAGGTAGACATCCGGTTTCCCGATACTGACGGGCATTTGTCGGCATTAGAGGTTTCACCGGATCTGACGGAAGAGATCCGGCAGAAATAGGAGGGTTGTCCAGCACTGACGAGGATCAGGGAGAGAATGTCCAGAGGGGAAGCACCACAGTTTATGGTGGGTGCAGATGGGATTTTGAGGCACCAGGAGCGCATATGTGTACCCTCTGACAAAGAGTTGAGGCAGCGTATACTGCAGGAGTTCCATTCTACACCTTACTCCGTCCACCCCGACGCGAGTAAGATGTATCAGGATATACGACGATCTTCTTGGTGGGGCGGGCTCAAGCCAGACGTGGCTAGATATGTACCCCAGTGTGCGACCTGTCAGCACTCAAGATCGAGCACCACAAGCCCGGAGGAGAGCTCCAACCACTTCTAGTTCCCTAGTAGAAGTGGGAGGACATTTCCATGGACTTCGTTACTGGCGTGAGGTTGAGTAGAGGCTTTGATGCGATATGGGTTGTAGTGGATCGGTTGACGAAGACGGCACGATTCATTCCTATTAAGGAAACGTGGCCGGTGTCTCGTTTAGTCGAGGAGTTTACCCGACAGATTGTGAGGTTCCACGGAGTGCCGAGGACGATCATTTCAGATAGGGATGGGCGTTTTACCTCGAGGTTCTAGCAGCAGGTACACGCCGCCTTAGTGACGAGCTTATATTTCACCACGGCATACCATCCTCAGACGGACGGGCAGTCTGAGAGGACTATTCAGACACTTGAGGACATGTTGAGGGCGTGTGTGCTTGATTGGGGGCAGGTATGGCCCGACCACCTCCCTTTGGTGGAGTTTTCTTATAACAATAGTTGGCACGCGACTATTGGGATGGCTCCTTACGAGGCACTATATGGGAGGAGGTGTCGTACACCTTTGTGTTGGGATGAGCCTGGGAGGATGAGTGGGGTAGCGCCCAAGCAGGTCCAAGATGAGATGGCTCGGGTAGAATTGATCCGAGAGCGGATGTTGACTGCACAGAGCCGTCAGAGATCTTATGCTGATAAAAGGCGCAGGCCTTTGGAGTTCAGGGTTGGCGCCCAGGTATGGTTGAAGGTGTCACCGACGAGGGGTGTTCGACGCTTCGGCATTACAGGAAAGTTGAGTCCCCGATATGTCGGGCCCTTTGAGATCCTAGAGCGGATAGGAGAGGTGGCTTATAGATTGGCATTACCACCCCGATTGGAGGGAGTCCATTCAGTTTTCCATGTATCTCAGTTGAGAGAGTTTGTGTATGACCCGAGACACATAGTGAGCCATGACGACCTAGTGGTCGAGCCGGATCATACATTTCCTGAGCACCCGATCGCAGTTTTGGAGAGAGGTATGAGACGCCTTCAATCGAAGGTAATACCCATGTTGAGAGTACAGTGGTCGAGACGAGGGATTAACGAGGCCACTTGGGAGACGGAGGATAGTATCCGACGGAACTATCCCAAGTTTTATGCGGATCTAGACACGTCTATAGGACCGTCAGGTAGTTCTACATCCTTGTTTGGTTACTTTTAGTGATTGTATGTGGGATATGTTTGATGTGCTTGTGTGTGAACCATATGTGTCTTGATGTAGTAACTTGTTAGTCATAGGGCTCACTTACATTTCTGATCTTGGGAACTACCCTAAGTTTCGGGACGAAACTTATTTTGAGGGGGAACTGATGTAACGACCATTTTTTTTCGTTATGCTTTAATTAAGTACCTTGTCCTAAGTTTCAGGACGAAACTTATTTTAAGGGGGTACTGATGTAATATCCGAAATTTTTATTCCATCTAATTCCGTCGTTGACGGTTTCCCATTCTATCTAGTATCTGTTCCTTCACAAATTTCATTATTTTATGTAGAATTTAATTCACATAAAATGATAAAATTATATTAAACTCTAATCCTTAGAATTATCTATTATTTTATGTAGAATTTAATTCACATAAAATGATAAAATTATATCAAACACTAATCCTTATAATTATCTATTGTTTTATGTAGAATTTAATTCACATAAAATGATAGATTTATATCAAACCCTAGTTATTATAATTCATTCTTATCGATGACAAGCTATGACGAGATCATGACAAGCCGTGACGAGTTCAGGACTAAGCTGAGACGAGGCCTTGACAAAGTCCGACAAATCTGTGACAAACTCATTCATGGGCCTGACAAGGCCATGACGAGTTTTGACAGATTTTTGACAAGTAATTCAGCCCACCTTTCTTGCATGTTTCAGGCCATGGTTCCTACCTTAAGCAGCCCAGTTTGCTTACCCACAACAGCCCAGCAGTGTGACTTCGAGCCCAGCCTGCAGCAGTCCGGGATAGGCTGGTTACGAGCCCATTAACAGCCCCTCCAGCCCAACAGGTTCAGCTCCCTCCAGCCCAGCGTGCAGCCCTCTCCAGCCTGTGATCTACGTGTGAACAGCCGGCCCTTCTCCTTCCTTCTCTCCTTCAGTTAACGGCTGCTGAAGAGCCTTCTGTAACAGCCGGCTTTAACGCAGCATTTATACTCCCTAACTCCAACAGCAACGTTTTTGTTTTTCTCCTAACTTCTATCACGCGCAGAACAAACCTAGGCATCGTCTCTCCCTAATCTTTCACGCTGCACTTGCCTGGATTCTGCATACCACGGATCAGCCTCTCCAGTGCGGTATTCACTCGCTGCAGACGCAAAGAGTACTCCAACGGCTGAGCCATCAAGTAATGCAGCCACTTCCGTGAGCCTTTCTCTGTACAGGTGAGTTCCGAAACGTTCTCCTCATACTATGTCCGCTAGGTCGTTGTCGAATGCCTGCTTCAATGTGTAGAAGACTCGAGTCTTCACTGCATCCGACTTACAGTCTCGCACAATCAAAGAACACCACCCATCTGTCTTCAACTCTGAGAAGAGCAGTATGGTGAGTCTATTTCCGCTTAACCTTTCCTTTCAAAAACAAGCCTATTCCGCTTACAGTCTCGCACAATCAAAGAACACCACCCATCTGTCTTCAACTCTGAGAAGAGCAGTATGGTGAGTCTATTTCCGCTTAACCTTTCCTTTCAAAAGCAGTATGGTGAGTCTATTTCCGCTTAACCTTTCCTCATACTATGTCCGCTAGGTCGTTGTTGAATGCCTGCTTCAATGTGCAGAAGACTCGAGTCTTCATTGCATCCGACTTACAGTCTCGCACAATCAAAGAACACCACCCATCTGTCTTCAACTCTGAGAAGAGCAGTATGGTGAGTCTATTTCCGCTTAACCTTTCCTTTCAAAAACAAGCCTAGTCTAAAGGTCAGGACTGATTGTCCTTCTGTTCTAGGAATCGTTGAGACCAACTGCAGCGCACCCAGTTTCACCTTAGTCCTATCGTCAAGGGATTCAGCAGCCCAGGGGTAGGTAAAGAGCGCTAGGGTACTGCGTCACTCAGCACACTACAGACTCGTAAGTAGGTAATCTCGCCTCCCACCTACTAGTAGATGCTTATTATGATATAAGGTTATGTCTTGTTTGAAACTCGGAGATGTGAGCTGTTGTAGTAGGGCTGATATTGTGCCATATAGGTGTACAGTAACCGCTTAGTGTGTAGTCATAGATGATAGAAACAATACACTGCTGTAAAGGATTTATTTTATTCAGTTTTGAAGTTGATGACTACCCAATGTTGTGAATCAATGTTTAAGAGTTTCGTATAAGATCCACCGTTGAAATTTTAATAGATCATAGATAGATATACATAGTTTACTGTGTTAAAATTTGGGAACAAATGAACGGTCGGATTGAAAGTTATAGGGTCTCAAAGTGGAGTAGTTGAGCTGTTTTTCCAGTAGAAAAATTTGACTAAGTATGGGAACATTTGTAATGTTGTAGCCAACTTTAAAGATTTTTGTAGAAATAACGATTTAATAGTTTTAAGAAATTGTTCCTCCTATGAGTAGATTAGAGATCATAGATAAGCTATAAATTTATTTTAGAATTTTTATAAGTTTATTTTAATTTCATATTTAAAGGTGTAGTTGTACTTTAGTGACTTTTTGGGAAATAGAAAATGGGTAGTTTTTATAGTTGTCACCTAAAATCATCCTAGGGAGTAGAACTTGATTATTTATCCTCAAGTAAGAATTTAAGTACTTTTTACGGGTTTTTGGAAGTCTCGGAACCAAGGGTAAAATAGTCATTTTACTTAAATAAACACTGTAATAACTTCTGCACATAGAATCGTACATCTTAGGAGTTTTAGACTTCTAAGTATCCAAGGAAAAATGTTGATCCACGTGCCTCCTTTGATTGGCAACTGAGTTCCTGCAGCTACTGTTAGTGTTGTTAAGAGAGACGAGTTTTAATTCTGGTAAGTCCACTGACTTACTTAGCTAGCTTCTTGCATGTGTGTGGTGTGTATGAGTGGTGTGTGTTAGATAAGATAAATAACGAAACCGGAATAGGCCGACTATAGCATATTGTATAATTGACCCAAGTGTATGATAACGGGTCGTGACATCATTTGCCTAGCTCTTGCGAGAGTCTAGGAGGTTCCCTGCGACCAGCCCAGTCCGGTAGACGGTCACATGCATTAGTACCATTACGCGTTGGTAAACGGGGACAGGGGCAAGGTTTGGGAATCTCTCGTGTCACAAAATAAGTATCATTAGTAATGATGTATCACTTAATTAAAGATAATAAAAAGGAATGAGTGTTAGATGCTGATTGCGTATGTTGTGTGTTTGTACTTTTACCGTTATACTTATACATAGAATGTTAGCTAACGGTTTTATACCGCTTATAGATGCCTTGCAGGTTAGGGAGGCGATCGAGTGATCCGGCGGTAGTAGGCAGCCGGGTTTCCGTGCATTATAGGACGGGACTGTTATATTTTATTTTTATGACTATTGAGACTGATGTTGGTATTTCCGGTTTTTGAGACTTGGCTGTATTGTTTTCAGAATTTGGATTCTTTTTATTTCCGCTCATGTTATAAAACTCTTGGTTTTGCCTTTTATTTTTTCCGTGTTGTAAGGTCCGATGAAGTTGTTGCCAGACTAAGGGCCGGGACCCATTGTGAGGTCCCAGCTCGTAGCATTTCGAGTCCTCTAGGATTCGGGGTGTTACAGATTAGAAGACGGATTGACATCCCGCTCTTCGTTCTTATCAAGGATTGTGATTGGTTTGTGTTATTCCAAATCTGATATACATTATACTCTTGTTTGTGGATTTGAGATTGATTTGAAGTTCATTGAAGGTTTTCGAAGATTTTCATGTTTCATTCTTCTTAATCTTGAATTTGATATCATAATGACTGTTGTTGGCTAAAACCCTTTAGCAATTTTAAGGTAAAGGGTTGATAGTTGTGGCTTAGATGATGATAGATCGATCGTAAACAGATTGGACCCTGAGAGTTAGAGAGATTCGCCGACTAACCAAAAATCACGGCCTGTTCTTGAGGTTCCACGGCCGTGGAACTCAAGATCCACCCGTAATTTACATCAGTTTACGAACCTTGCTTTTACTTTAATCCAAAGTTAAAGATTTGCTTTAACTTAGTCTTGACTTGCCTTTTCTAGGTAGTAGTGAAGCCTCAACAACCTCTACTTCGATTTCGAGTGTCACAACCTTAATCGGTTTAGTTAGTCTTGATCCTTGGGTTACAAGTTTGGGTATTTGATATTAATTCTTGTCTTTAGATCTTTTCTATACTGAAGCCTCAACAACCTTTATAGAGAGTGTCTTTAGAAAAGTCATATGAAGCCTTGAAACTTCACCATACATTGCTTTACCTTAGTATACCTTTGCAACTCTTAACTCTGTCCTTAGTTCTTTAGTATATCTTGAATCGATTGCCACAATTAGATACCTGGATCTTTAGGGTTGCTGTTTTTCCTAATATTTTCAAAGCTTTACCCTTTTACTTGCTTGACAAACTTGTAATTGAATTTGTTCCCCCCAAATCCCTGTGTTCGATACTCTGGAATACTTGCTAATCTACGACGATCCGTACACTGCGGGTTCGCTTGCTTTTATTCTAGTTTTATAAATTTAAAGCTTAATTGCACACACGCTAAGTGGCGAACAATCAGTTTAGGGAGATTTTCGGTTTCCTACTCCTACTGTTGCATATTTTCCTTCCGTAGTAGTGGCTCGGAGTTTCTGGGGCGAGATAGCCCATGTGACTGACCATAGTGACATGTGGCAGCCCGGAGATTCCCGGTAGCATATTATTTTCCATCTTGCTTTCCGCCTTGCTCACCGGATTTTCAGTGAGACTCATCTGGCGCGTACTGAGAAGCCCCAAAAGATCCGATAGGGAGAGCTTCTAAGTCTATTCTGTATGGTGACTGGAGGGGTGCCGGACTTTACTGCCATGCTGGCAGATGATTTGCATAGGATCAAGGGTAAGTCCAGAGGCGATATTTGTTGTGGTGGCATCTTCTCCTTCATGATTTGAATGAGCTCCGAGGACTTAGATGTCATCCTTACTTCTCCAAAGTCTTCCAGCTTCCTCTTCCTTGATAGAATCTCTTTCCCATAACTATCAGCCAATCACCCTAGAATCGCATAAGACACTTAGCCAACAATCATCATGATAACAATAATCAAATTTACAGAAAAGGAATCAATATTCGAACAAGAAAACCATAAGAAAAAGGTCTCAATAACTTAATCAAATATCAAACAACAAGCGTTCCTCAATCACAACTCAGCAAAGACAATAAACCAAAAGGAATCTAAGAAAGTCTTACAAACTCCTTCAAAAGCTAACTCCAAACTATGAATCCTTCCTTCCTTGATCTTCAATCCTTCAATCTTTCCTTCAAAGCTTCTAGAAAATCCCTCAATTGCTGGATGTTCTCAGCATATAAGCATGGTTGAACTTGTGGAAAATCCAACCCTTTATATAGGAGAATTATCTTCCAAAGATAATAATATCTTAAAAAGATAATTTCCTAGAAAATATATCCATATCTTTAAAATAGATCTCCCAAAAATAATATCTTCTTTCCAGAAATCCAGCCCAAAAATATAAGATATCTTCTTTCCAAAAATAAAAGATCTCAGCCAAAAATATATATCTCGCCGGCGGCAGGGTATTCGCCTCGGTCGGGACGCTCCTCGAGATCACCTCGGTCGAGGTGACACTGTAGCTGACCGAGGTGAATCTCAACTGAATGTGAAATCTCTCGAATCTGGTCCAAAGTAAATCTTCTTAATCATTTCCACACTTCCTGAGTTTTTCCTTAAGCTTCAGAATGTAGCTCCAATGACTCCTTAGCTTCCTTAGCTCCATTTCGATGCAAAACGTGCCATTTTACCTACAATTACAACGAACTAGGTGTAGACCTCGACTCCCGCAAAGGTAGACAAAACAACAATATAATCACATAATATACATCCATACATGCAGATTTATGAAGATAAAACGTCTAAACCAGCCCCTAAATATAGACTATAATACATGCTATTAAAATACCCCATACTTGTTCCTTGCTTGTCCACAAGCAAGTTCCAAATCTTACATACAAGATAGAAAGGATTATAATTCAGAAAATCAATGAAAAATGTTTCAAAACATTTTTGGTGGTGTGCTCCACTCATAGATCACTCTAAGAGAATGCTTCATGGCAAATAAAATCAATACATGATCAAAACATTTTATAAATATAAGAAAGTTGTTCATCTTTGCATAAAATCATAGAATGCATAATAAATCATATTTATTGAAATCAATCATGTATAATCCAATTTAAACAACCAAGTCAATCAGCAAGCTCGAGGTCTCAAGGGCTTCCAAAAGAGGTTAAGAAATGTGTGAGGGTGGGGTGTATATAGGGAATATGGTGCTAGAATCCGGAAAAAAGGATCTTACTTCACTTTCTTTGAATCTCAACATCTTCCACCAATAAGCTTTGCTTATTTTACTTTACTTTTTGGGATGCATGGACATAGGTGCACAATAACCGAAGCCTAGGAGATTAGCAATCATCAATTACTCGAGATGCCTCAAACCCTTGATGCACATACCATGGCCCGTTAGGAATATCGCTCAATCCGACTTTGGCAAGACACAAACACCCGGCTATGTGAATGGTGTCGAGTTACTCATCATCATGATTGACTTTCCCAAACCTATTTGTTTCTTTCTAAACTTTCAGCCAACATCTCCACTTCACTTTCACTTGCTTTTCTATTGCTTGCTTCCAAATTTCCGGATAGGGAAAGGGAGGAAAATATGTATATGAGGGGCTAAAGCATGATCAAGAAGAAGAAGAGGAGAGAATGAATTGCCTTAATCATCCCAGTAAGAATGTCATGCGGTGTCAATCTTCAAATTCAACATAATTTTGATAAAAACAAAGTATTAAACATGCTAAAAACTTCAAACAAAGCATTTTTCAACTTAAACATATCATAAAACCTTTCGAGCATATAATGATTTCAAAACCAATCTGCAAACAGAATCATTACTGAGGTCATATCCAAAGAAAAAGTACAAAACGTTTCGAAAAATCTCAGTTAAGAATCCACCTCGGTCGAGGTGTTCTGACGTTATCCGAGATGCCTACCTCGTCCAGTCAAGAACATCCCGGTTGAAGTCATAAAATTTTTTTCTTAAACCAGTTTTCGACGTTTTTCTCAAACAAAAACCTGTATGTATGCATGAAATGGCCAATAAACACATAGAGCTAAATAAGATGATAAATATCAATCAAGAGTCATAGAATCATACACACATAGTCAAATAAGTACATCCACATACCCCATACTTGGGACACATTGTCCCAATGGGTCGAATAAAAGTCAAGGAAAACAGGAAACTCACCGGACCTAGCCGAACGGCATAATAATTAAAGAAAAGAAATCCATGCAAGCTCTAATCGTGGTCAGCAGGTGGCGGTGGTGGATGTGGGATGTAGGGGTTCTGAGATGGATCAAATGGATACCCCATCATATGCTAGAACTGGATCTCCATCATGCATTGTTGGTAATGTTGGCTCTCTCTAATCTGTTGCATCCATCCATCAGTATATTTACGCTCATCCTCAAAACGTTGGGATGTATCCACTGTCGTAGCTGCGTAGGAGTCGATCATCTACTCAGTCAGCTCATCAATCCGTCGGTGAGCTACTGGATCTCTGAGCCTGCGGACTCTGCGCCGGGCTGGTTGTGATGGTGCTGCTGCCTCCTCCTCTGTCGCCTCGTCATATAGATCGACAACTGGCACACTAGGACCGCCGGTATCAATACCGGTCTCCATGGAAGCTCTACCATCATCATACTCCTCCTCATCCTCAGCTGGTGCAGTATCTCTAGCATCCTGCATGTAGGGAGGCCAAGCAGAAGACCAGTACTGCTGGACAAAGACTGTGAGCTGAGCTGACCAAAGAATGCCCTGAGGAGCAGTCGCCACCCAAGGTATAGTAACATACGGTGTACTAAGACTACGAGGAACCAGAATGTGCCTCGTGATCATCTCCTAAAGTCCAAGCGGCTTCGCAACCGCTACCACTGTACATGCACTCAAATCTAAACTCATGGCTGTAGCAATATGGGTCACTAAACCTCCGCATCAGATATCCCCCTTGGACTTTCCCTTTATCCTATGCAAGTCCTCAGCCAACATGCCTCCAAAGTCAGGCACTCCACCAGTCACCATACAAAATAAGCTCAACAGCTCTCCATGACTGATCTTCTGGGGCGTCTCAGTATGCGCAAGAAGTGTCTCACTGAATATCCTGTGGGCAAGAAGGAAGGCTAGGTGGAAGATAATACGCTCTATGGAGTCCCCAGGTCTCCATCTATCACTTTGTACCACCACATAGGCTATCTGGCCCCAGAAATCTCGAGCCACTGCTCGGGAAGGAAAGTCAGTCACGGTGGGAGTCGGGAAGCCACAAACCTCTCGAAACTGATCCATCGGCACAATGTAGTTCTAGTTCAGCAACCGGTACTTGATGTTGTTCCTCTCAAGGACGTGAGTGACGGAACTCACGAACTCCATAGTCGGCTCAAGGTAGGTTGGAGCTCGAATCTCCATGAAATCCTCCAGCCCTACCATCGAAATCATCCTCCTCAAGTCCTCCGCCAGGTGGAGGCACTCGAAGGCAGCAACATCTAAGAAACGCGGGGCAACTATGGAACGCCCGCAAATACGGTCAAAGTCGGCCTGGTGACTGTTCGCCCCTAGAGGTGTGTGCAAATAAGTTTTAAATTTATAAAACTAGAATCAAGCAGCGAACCCGCAGTGTACGGATCGGCGTAGTTAAGCAAGAATTCCAAAGTATCGAACACAGGGATTTGGGTGGGAACAAATTCAATTGCAGATTATCAAGCGAGTAAATATGAGAGTTTTGCAAATATTGGAAAAACAACAATCCTAAAGATCCAAGTATCCAGCTGTGGCAATCGATTCAAGATATACTAATGATATAAAGACAGAGTTGAGATATGCAAAGGTATACTAATGTAAGGTAATCGTACGGTGAAGTTCCAAAAACCTTATATGACTCACCTACAAGACACTCCCTATACAGGTTGTTGAGGCTCAATATAGAAAGGTTCTAAAGGTAAGAATTAATGTCAAATACCCATACTTATAGTCCAAAGATCAAGACTAACTTAGCCGATTACGGTTATGACACTCACAATCGAGGTAGAGGTTGTAGAGGCTTCACTACCACCTAGAAAAGACAAGTCTAAACTAAATTAAAGCAAATCTTTAACTTTGGATTAAAGTAAAAGCAAGTTCGTAAACTTAAGGGAAATTACGGTTAGATCTTGAGACTCCACGGCCGTGGAACTCAAGAACAGCCCGTAATTTAGGGTTCGTCGACGATTCTCTCTAACTCTCAGGGTCTAATCTGTTTACGATCGATCTATCATCATCTAAGCCACAACTATCAACCCTTCACCTTAGAATTGTTAAGGGTTTTTAGCCAATAACCGTCATGTTGATATCAAATTCAAGAATTAGAAGATAGAAAGATGAAAACTTTCAAGAACTTTCAATAATCTCCAAACCAATCTCAAAGTCACAATCAAGAACAAATATCGTCACAAGATTCGTAATAGAACAAACAAACACAATCTTAGGAAAGAAAGAAGAACGGGATGTCAATCCGTCTTATAAATCAAACCTAAACAAGAAGAGAAGTCTTCTTGCAACAATCTTCCAAAAACTTCGATCTTCCGCCAATCCGGAGATCTCAACAGCAATCTCCACCAAAAGTGCAAGTTTAGGGCAAATCCCAATGCGAACTTCGATCACCAATGAGATGTCGATGATACCAAGCAAGGGCTCCAACGACGTTGAAATTCTCTAAGCGGACCTAAACGAGGTGTAGGCGTCGATGTAAGCGCTAAGCGAGGATGACGGAATCTTGTTTCGTCCGTCTTTTTATAGGGCAAGATAAAATATCGGCCCGGCCCAATCTTCAAAAGATCGTGGCTTCAAAATGTGGCGAAAAGATTCGCCAAGATCACGGTCGTGGAAGATTCCACGACCGTAATTTAGAGCGTGGATTATGTCACGGTTTGGACCATATGTTCCACGGCCGTAATAGTTACTGGAATGCACCATGCCTCTCTTTGCAATGTTCCACGGCCGTGGAACCAAACGTGGTTTGTAGTACGGCCGTATTTTAGAGCGTGGTTTAGGGCAAGAACGTGATTCTTCCCTAGCCTCGTGCATTCATCAAGTTGAACTCCAATTTGCTCCTACAAATTCCCTCAATCCATGGACATATTCAATCAACTCTTCTTTGCTCGATTCCGCTCGGAAATGACTCTTAATCACCTAAAATCAACATAAAGCTAGTGTAGACATCCATATCGACAATATAGGCAATACTAGCTCACATATGCAATGATGCTCAATCAAAGACTATCAATATAAATCAAATACGTTTAGAAAACGTGCCTAAAATATCACAATATTTCATGCTAACAAATAACCTCATACTTAACACTTGCTTGTCCCTAAGCAAGGTCTTTCAAAAAGCTTTAAACAAGAGTTAGGATGAAATATGTCTACCTTCTTTTGGATGAAGTGCCTTCTAAAGAATAGATAATTCTCAAACCTTGCTTCAATTGTTTTTCAAACTTTCACACACTCACTCAAAGGGTAAAAAGCAAAGAAAATTTATGAATCAATTTATCTTTTAAACAAGCATCATAACCTTCAAACATTATCAAAATCAATCATAAGAAACTTCAATTTAGATCACCAAGTCATATAACATTCTTTCGATCTTAAGGACTTCCAAAGAAAAGGTCTAGAATATGGAAGGGAAGGGAAAACTTTAAGGGAAATGTGGTGCATGAATCCGGGAAAGTGGACAACTACCTTCTTCTTCTTTTGTGGTTTCCGCAACACTTCAACTTAGAGCTTTGCTCTCTTCTTTTCATTTTTCGACTTTACTTTTGGAGTCATGGACAGAGGTGCACAAAAACCGAAGTCTAGGAGATTGTCGTTTCTCATTTTTGCGAGATGCCTCAAACCCTTAGCGCACATACCATAATCCGCTAGGAATATCGCTCAATCCGACTTTGGCAAGACACAAACACCCGGCTATGTGAATGGTGCCGAGTTACTCGTCATCATGATTGATTTCCCCAAACCTAGAATTTCTTTCTATTCTTTTGATTGCAAAAATTTGCTCTCATGGCCCTCCCACATCAAAAATGCCTTTTCATTCGCTTCTCCAAATTCCCGGATAGGTAAAGGAGGCTAATATTTCAATGAGGAGCTAAAATGGTCAAAAAGAAAGAAGAAAGAAAATTCGAATTGCCTTAATCATTTCACAAGAAGTATAAGAACTTATAGTGTGATTTCAACTTCAATTTCTCAACATGATTTAGGTAACATTTATCACATTACGAAACTTGCAAAAGAGGTAAAATTCATTCATTCAAATTCTTTTCAATTCACAATTCTTTTAAGCATGCAATTGTCATCAAACTCAATTCACAAGTGGTGATTATCATAGAAATCATCTCAATTCATTAGAAGCACAAAATTTTTCAATTTTTATGGTTTTTCAAGTTCTTTTTAATGCAATGCGATAATGAAACGTGAAACACATAATGAACATGCAATGATAGTCTCGAATGAAAGTAAGCATAGTAAGTAGAGTTATTACAAACTTTTAGTACATCCCACCCCATACTTAGGACGAACATTGTCCCTAATGTTCAAAAGAAAGAGAGAAAAGAAAGAAAAGAAAAAGAAACTCACAAAGTGGTGGCGGGAATGTCTAAAACGAACGATCATGCATCCAATCACTGTGGTGCTGGCGGCGGCGGGAATGGAGAGAAGCTCGGACCGTAGAACCGCCCAAACTGCTGGCGGTAGACGTCCCTCATCATGTGGTCAAGGTTGTCTAAACGTCCGTCTCTAGCATCCGCCCGGATCTCTAGCGCTCCTACTCTCTCTGAAAGTCCGGTAGCCCAATCCGGCATCTGCTCGTACCATCCCGGGGCCTGACTGTACCATGCTGGGGCGTCGGATGGTGCTGGTGCTGGTGGAGGTGCTGCTGGCTGCTCGGTGGACCAAGGAGGGGGAACGCCATACCATGTGGGAGGTATGGTCATCCACGTGGGCCTCTCACTCACGCTAGCGCGGCGAGATGACGAGCCTGAGGGTCTAGCTGGACGTGGAGAGCGTCTAGGTACATCTGGGGCTGCCTCCGGCTGGTCCGGAAACGTGCCAAACTCCTGCTCAGCTCCTCCTCCACTCTCAAACTGATCTCCCATATCCTCCTCCTCGACAACCGGTGGTGGGACATAAGGGGGAGCTACTATCCTGTTCGCATGCATCGCAGCGAACGTCTCCTTCCAATTATGGCGTCCCGCCATAATGGAGTACTCTGGCAGCCACTCTATACCCCTGCCCGTCCTAGTCTCCCAAGGCATGCCCGCATAAGGCGGACCTCTATGTGTGGGGAAGATGAGACCCCTAACCATGAAAGCGTGCAGCCCTAAAGGAACGGCCGGTATGCGGGTGCAAGCAGAAAAATCAACACCAAAACTCCGAGCAATGTGGGTGACTATCCCACCATATCCAATGTTCCCCTTCTTCTTGTTCTTGAGCTTGCTCATCGTAGCAGCCAAGAGAGTAGCACAATCTGCACGGCGTCCATAAAGCATACAATAGAGCAAGAATAGCTCATCCGTCTTGATCTTTTGGGGCGTCTCCGTCCTAGGAAAGAGACACTCCGAAAGAACACGGTGAGCTATCTTCAAGGCTAGATGGTACATCAATCTAGCCTTGGTATCAGCGGGTTGCCAACGGTCCTCGTCGGCGTAGATCATTGCAACCTCCTCCCAAAAGTCCTTGGGGTAAACACCACTCGGAAATCGACCATTGAAGGTCTCATGGAACCCAAAAATCGTCCCAAACTCACGGATACTCAACTGATAATCTCTCTCCATAAGGCGGAAAGAGACGGTCCTATCGACGTGGCTGTGCTCAAAGGACGTCACAACCTCCCGTGTGATCTCCTCATATGCGTCTTCTCGGATAGCCGAGAAGACAACTAATCCGGCTCTATCCAAGAGCCAAGTGAGGTCATCAACAATGTTGAGAGGAGTTAGATCCTCCAACAACAAATACCTAGGGCCAATCACTGGCCTCTCCTTGATCCAATCAAGTGCAGCTAGATGGTCATCGTGTATGGTCGGGACTCTAGGGTGAGGGGGTGAAGATGGAGGTGAAGGTGAGGATGGAGGTGAAGGTGAAGATGGTGGTGGTGCCCTAGAGGATGAGGAGGAGGAGGGATTACCCTTCCTCTTCTTATTCTGGTTATTCTTCTTCTCCTTTATCCTCCCCGAAACTCTCCTTACGAAGTCCATTCTGCTCAAAAATTACGGTCTGTTCGTCCAAAACCACGGCCGTAATTCACCCAATGACCGTGGTTTGTCTCAGAAAATCACAAAATTCAGCAAATTCACAATCAATATCCACAACAGGCTGTCCTAGTCTAATTTCCTCAATTCTCAATCAGTTCTTCCTAAAAATCTCTAACAAAAACAACCGAATCAGCAAGAATCAAGAAGGGAAAAGAAAACCTCTTTTTCGGATTGAAAAATCCGAAATGCGCGTTTGTTGGTGAATTTCCGTTTGATTCGTCGCTTGGATCTTGTTTGTGGTTGAATTTGCTGCAGTTTGGGAAGAAGAATCGTTGAAAACGATTAGGAAACGAAGATTTAAGAGGGGGTCGTGGTGTTTCGGCACTTAGGTCGTGGAAAGAGGGATTTTTGGGATGAATTTGTGAAGAATGTGGCTTATATAGTTGCAGGCAAAATTTTGAAAATCACGGTCTGTCGGGGTGTTCCACGGCCGTGGAAGTGTACGGAACCGTGGTTTTGGTGATTTTTCAAAGGCTTTTGGAAATTACGGCCACTGTAGCTATGACGACCGTAATTTAGACCGTGGAACCCTCTGTAAAGCTCCAAAGTCCAAATTTCGTCACACTTCTTCAACATCATCCTCCTCTTTTCCTCTTCCATTGGTCCTACATCCAAAAACACGAACATACCGGAAGAAATCGAGGCAAAAACAAAGAAAAAACGTCTACACTAAACTAATCTATGAATCGAAAGCAAAAGCTAAAATGCAATACCTTGGGTTGCCTCCCAAGAAGCGCTTTGTTTAAGGTCCGTAGCTAGACCAAACTCGCACTTATTCGAGTGCGGTAGGCGCAAACTCCTCAGTTTGGAGTTCCGGCGTGTACTTCTTGAGTCGTTGGCCGTTCACCTTAAAACTTCCGCTCGCTTCACCCCATACTTCAACTGCACCATGGGGGAAAATACGCTTAATTAGAAAAGGTCCGGTCCAACGGAATTTAAGCTTACCTGGAAAGAGGCGAAGTCTTGAATTGAAGAGGAGAACTTGATCTTCTTCTTTGAAGTCCTTTGGAATGATATGCTTATCATGCCAACGCTTTGCTCTTTCCTTGTATATCTTAGCGTTTTCATAAGCGTTCAAGCGGAGTTCATCCAGCTCATTGATGTCGAGGAGACGCTTCTCTCCCGCTTCCCTCATGCCGAAATTCAGCCACTTGATAGCCCAAAACGCTTTGTGTTCCAACTCCACCGGCAAGTGACAAGACTTCCCATACACAAGGTTGTATGGTGTGGTTCCTATGGGAGTCTTGTATGCAGTCCGGTATACCCATAATGCATCATCAAGCTTCAAGGACCAATCCTTCCTAGTCCTTGAGACCGTCTTCTCTAAGATTCCTTTGATCTCCCTATTTGAGATCTCAACTTGTCCACTTGTTTGGGGATGGTAAGGGGTAGCGATCTTGTGAGTAACCCCATACTTAGCTAGAAGAGCTTCAAAGCGACGGGCTATGAAGTGAGAACCTCCATCACTAATGATCGTCCTTGGCATCCCAAATCGCGGGAAGATGGTCTTGTTGAAGAACTTAACCACCACCATGGCATCATTGGTGGGAGAGGCGATTGCTTCCACCCATCTAGAAACGTAGTCTACCGCCAATAGTATGTATTGGTTTCCACAAGAAGATGGGAATGGTCCCATGAAATCGATTCCCCAAACGTCGAAAATCTCCACCTCTTGGATGTTGTTGAGGGGCATCTCGTTCCTTCTAGAAATATTGCCTGTTCTTTGACAAGCATCGCAACAAGAAACAAAGGATTGCACATCTCTAAACAAAGTAGGCCAAAATAATCCAGATTGCAATACCTTTGCGCTAGTCTTGTTCGAACTAGCGTGTCCTCCACAAGGTAGTGAATGACAATGACGGATGACACTTTGCATCTCATCTTCCGGCACACATCGCCGAATGATTCCATCCGGACCTCTCTTAAAGAGGAGAGGCTCGTTCCAATAGTATTCCCGGACATCCTTAAAGAACTTCTTCCTTTGTGCGTAGGATAGTCCGGGTGGTATCTCCTGGCAAACAAAATAGTTAACAAAATCAGCAAACCATGGTTCGTTACCTTTGGAGATTACGTTGATGCACTCCTCTATGATATGTAGGTGTTCGTTTGGAAAGGAGCCATCAATGGGTAGATGGTCGTCCTCTAGATGTGTTAGACGACTCAAATGATCCGCAACAGAATTTTCTGAACCTTTCTTGTCGCGGATCTCAAGATTGAATTCTTGTAGGAGAAGAATCCATCTAATCAGCCTTGGTTTCGCATCTTTCTTCGCAAGTAGGTACCGGATCGCAGCATGATCCGTGTAGACAATCACCTTTGCACCTACAAGATAAGAGCGAAACTTGTCAATAGCATAGACAATGGCTAAAAATTCTTTCTTGGTAGTGGCGTAGTTGAGCTGCGCTTCGTCTAGCGTCTTGCTAGCATAGTATATGGCATGGGTTCGCCCTTCCTTTCGTTGTCCAAGAACAGCTCCAATAGCTACGTCACTAGCGTCGCACATAATCTCAAAGGGTAGAGTCCAATCCGGAGGTTGGATAATAGGTGCTGAGATTAGAGCTTGCCGAATGGTGTTGAACGCATCTAAACATTCCTGCGAAAACTCAAAAACCGCATCCTTCATCAATAGATTAGTGAGAGGTTTTGATATCTTAGAAAAGTCTTTGATGAAACGTCTATAAAATCCAACATGTCCTAGGAAACTTCTTATCCCTTTCACCGAAATTGGGAGAGGAAGTTTCTCTATGGTCTCTATCTTAGCCTTGTCTACTTCTATCCCTCTACTAGAGACTAAGTGACCTAATACGATTCCTTCCTTAACCATGAATTGACACTTCTCCCAATTAAGAACTAGGTTAGTGTCTTCACACCTTTGCAAAACAAGAGAAAGGTTAGAAAGGCAATCGTTAAAAGAGGAACCATATACGGAGAAGTCGTCCATGAAGACTTCCATGATTTCCTCTACGTATTCAGAGAAGATGGCCATCATGCACCGTTAAAAGGTGGTTGGGGTGTTGCAAAGCCCGAATGGCATTCTCCTATAAGCAAACGTACCCCACGGGCACGTGAATGTGGTCTTCTCCTGATCGCCTGGATGTATCGGAATCTGAAAGAAACCACTATAGCCGTCAAGGTAGCAAAAATGTGAATGTTGTGCTAACCTTTCAAGCATTTGATCAATGAATGGCAATGGAAAATGATCCTTCCGCGTTGCGTTGTTGAGCTTGCGGTAGTCTATGCACATCCGCCATCCAGTTACGGTTCGGGTAGGAATGAGTTTGTTGTTCTTGTTAGTGATGACCGTCATTCCTCCCTTCTTCGGAACTACTTGAACTGGACTCACCCACTTACTATCGGAGATAGGATAGATGATACCTGCATCAAGAAGTTTAAGAATTTCCTTCTTGACAACCTCCTTCATGGTCGGATTCAACCGCCTTTGAGGTTGTCTCGAAGTTCTAATGTCTTCCTCCATTAGTATCTTATGCATGCATAGGGAGGGTTTAATTCCTACTAAGTCCTCGATAGTATAGCCTATAGCCTTCCTATGTTTCCTAAGGACAATCATGAGCTGTTCATGTTCATCTATGCTTAGATCGGAACTAACAATAACCGGGAAGGTAGAATTAGATCCTAGAAAAGTGTGCCTTAGATGAGTAGGAAGTGGTTTGAGTTCCATTGCTTTCGGAGCTTCCAACGATACTTGAGGAGCATCCGATGTTTCCTTAGAAGTTTCTAAGGTGATGAGTGTGTTGGAGAAGAGTCGGAAGAAGTCGAAGAGATGTCTCGATCACTCTCTTCCACGGCCAGAATTACGGGTGGATCTGGTCCTCCACGGCCGTGGTTTAGGGTGTGGAAGGGAAATACGGTTGTCACATCTTCTCCACGGCCGTGTAATCCCCTGGAATGAGGTATGATTTTGGTTGTGGAATCCACGGTCGTGGAATACAGGGTATGACCGTGGATTCTGACATTCTCAGCCTCATCGTGGAGTTTCTCAAACTCCTCTTCATGCATCTCTTCTTGTGATTCTAAGGCTTCAATCGCCTCATTGCACTCTTCATCTTCCACTACATTGGTTAGACTCATAGTGATAACTTTTTGTAAAGGATCATTAAAGAGAATCGCACTTACCTCCTCTTTAGACAACCCTTCTTCATCTTGGATATCGTAAATATCCTCATCAAAGATTGGCTCCTTCACTAGAGTGGAAAGAATGAACTCTACTTTCTCTTCTCCTATGTCAAAAGCGAGTCTACCATTCTTGCAATCGACTATGCAGCCGGAAGTTGCAAGAAACGGTCTTCCGAGTATAATCGGGACCGGACTATCTGCAGGAATGTCAAGCACGACAAAATCAATAGGAACAAAGAATTTACCTAGCTTGACCGGGACGTCTTCTACAATACCGACGGGGCGAGTGATGGATCGATCCGCCATGTATAACATCATCTTCACCGGTTTAGGGTCGCCTAAACCGATCTTCCTACACAATGCAAGTGGTATGATGCTCACACTTGCTCCTAAGTCACATAAAGCGTCATATGTGACATCTCCCACTACAATGGGAATGCAAAATGACCCCGGATCTTTCAGCTTTGGGGGCATTTTCTCTTTCATGGTCTTGATGAGGTCCGAAGAATCCGAACTCATCTTGACCTCACCGAAGTCTTCTAGCTTCCTCTTGTTAGAGAGGAGTTCCTTCAAGAACTTGCCATAAGCCGGCATACCTACAATAGCATCAATGAATGGTATGTTAATATGCAGCTTACTCATGAGTTCTATGAACTTACCGAATTGTTTTTCTAGGCGCGCTCGTGCTCTAGATTGAGGGAATGGAAGGGGAGGTTTGTAAGCTGGAGGAGGAACGTAGACGTCTTCCTTCTCCTTCCCCTTCTCCTTGCCCTTCTCTACGGGGACTTCAACGAACGTAGGCTGCGGATCGGTGGTTGTCACTCCGCTCCTAGTTGTAATCGCCATCACCCTTCCCTTAGGGTTGTCCTCCGTCTTTCCTGGAAGCTTCCCTTAATTTCTAGGAACTTCCTCCGCGTGGTTGAACATTTGGTTTTCCAAAACCTTTTGAGCTTTGTCAACCTTAGAAACTTGATCATCAACCTTGATGAGGCGGTTCTCCAACCCTTGAAGCTTTCCCAAAATCGTTTCCAATATGGGATCGGGCTTCTCCTTCCCCGAGGTGTTTCCTCCATTAGATGATTGCCCTTGGCTTTTCAAAGGAGTAGAGGAAGAGGAAGGTGGATTTAGTGAATTTGAGTTGGAAGGATAGGAGTTACCAGAATTTTGTTGATTGGAGCGCCAATTGTTGTTGTTTGAACCCCTATTGTTGTTCCAATCGTTGTTCCGGTTGTTGTTGTTTCCATTCCAATTGTTATTCCGGTTATTGTTCCGGTTATTGTTGTTGCCGCCATTGTTCTTGCCCAAATAACCAACATCCTTCCCTTGTTGCTTTGGGAAGTTGGTCTTGATAGCCTCCTTCAACTCTTTGATCTCATTGTTGAGGGAGAAAATCTGATTTTGAGCTTTGTGTGTGAGCTTTGCTCCTTGCTCCACACGATTTCCCTCCACTTTCCGGTGGGAATACTTCTCTATGACTCTTGCTTACTTCTCAATGAAGTCCCAAGCGTCATCTTCTCTCATGTCCATGAACGTTCCACATGAGAGGGATTGGAGGTTGAATTGCGTTCCCGCATCCAGCCCCTTGTAGTGAATCTCCAGCAAGGCAAGTTTGGATATGCCATGATGAGGGCAATCCAAGAGCAAATCCTGAAACCTTTCCCAAGATTGAAACAAACTTTCGTTAGGTCTCATGGAAAAAGCATTAATCTTACCTCTAAGTTCCGCCGTTTTGGATGGCGGAAAGAATTTGGTGAGGAACTCCGCGGAAAGGTCTTCCCACGTATCTAGTTTCCCACTAGGAAGAGCTTGATACCAAGATAACGCTTTCCCCTTCAAGGAGAAGAAGAAAGGCTTGAGCTTATAGCTGTTGGTAGTAGCGCTCTTTGGTCTCATTGTCTCCATCATACACTCAAAGTTCTGCAAGTGTTGGTGTGGAGATTCAGCGCTTGTTCCGCCAAATTGGTTTTGGCGAACAAAAGTAATGACTTGAGGGTTGAAGCTAAACCCTTGCACATCTTCAGCATCGAAATTCACGCCCAAGCGGCGTGGTTGTTGTGTTGGATCCATCCGCTGGCCAAGAGTTCTTGGCTCATTATCCACACGCTCGATCCTCACATTCCTAGGCGGAATGCGGCGATTAGCAGCTCCTTGTGGATGGAAAGGATTTACATTGATCGTGGGATCAATCTCCTCTAGCGGTGGCATGGAAGAATCACTATCATCAGCAGATGAGTGACTTTTTCTTCTAGACCTTGATGCTTTCCTTGAGGATTTCTTGCTTCCCTTATTCTTAAAGTCGCTCATCTCTACCCTCATTTGGAAGATCATGTCTGGTAGATTGTTAACTTGAGATTGATGACGATCCATCTCATCTTGGCGGAGAGTCTCATTCCATTGGAGTTGAGCTTCCTTCTCCGCCAACTCCGCCTGAATATCACGTTCGTGTCCTTCAGCCATCTTCTTTTCCTTGCGCTTTTGCCTTAAAGTTTTCTCTAGCTCTTGATCAAGAGGCAAGAGATCTTCGGTGTTCCTAGACCTGCGCATGCACTCAAAGTGATATCAAATAACGAGAGCAAGCTCCCAAGCTTGACAACCGGTTACCGAATTCGGCCGAAACCAAATCCCCGGCAACGGCGCCAAAAACTTGTTCGTCCCTAGAGGTGTGTGCAAATAAGTTATAAATTTATAAAACTAGAATCAAGCAGCGAACCCGCAGTGTACGGATCGGCGTAGTTAAGCAAGAATTCCAGAGTATCGAACACGGGGATTTGGGTGGGAACAAATTCAATTGCAGATTATCAAGCGAGTAAATATGAGAGTTTTGCAAATATTGGAAAAACAACAATCCTAAAGATCCAAGTATCCAGCTGTGGCAATCGATTCAAGATATACTAATGATATAAAGACAAAGTTGAGATATGCAAAGGTATACTAATGTAAGGTAATCGTACGGTGAAGTTCCAAAAACCTTATATGACTCACCTACAAGACACTCCCTATACAGGTTGTTGAGGCTCAATATAGAAAGGTTCTAAAGGTAAGAATTAATGTCAAATACCCATACTTATAGTCCAAAGATCAAGACTAACTTAGCCGATTACGGTTATGACACTCACAATCGAGGTAGAGGTTGTTGAGGCTTCACTACCACCTAGAAAAGACAAGTCTAAACTAAATTAAAGCAAATCTTTAACTTTGGCTTAAAGTAAAAGCAAGTTCGTAAACTTAAGGGAAATTACGGTTAGATCTTGAGACTCCACGGCCGTGGAACTCAAGAACAGCCCGTAATTTAGGGTTCGTCGACGTTTCTCTCTAACTCTCAGGGTCTAATCTGTTTACGATCGATCTATCATCATCTAAGCCACAACTATCAACCCTTCCCCTTAGAATTGTTAAGGGTTTTTAGCCAATAACCGTTATGTTGATATCAAATTCAAGAATTAGAAGATAGAAAGATGAAAACTTTCAAGAACTTTCAATAATCTCCAAACCAATCTCAAAGTCACAATCAAGAACAAATATCGTCACAAGATTCGTAATAGAACAAACAAACACAATCTTAGGAAAGAAAGAAGAACGGGATGTCAATCCGTCTTCTAAATCAAACCTAAATAAGAAGAGAAGTCTTCTTGCAACAATCTTCCAAAAACATCGATCTTCCGCCAATCCGGAGATCTCAACAACAATCTCCACCAAAAGTGCGAGATTAGGGCAAATCCCAATGCGAACTTCGATCTCCAATGAGATGTCGATGATTCCAAGAAAGGGCTCCAACGGCGTTGAAATTCTCTAAGCGGACCTAAACGAGGTGTAGGCGTCGATGTAAGCGCTAAGCGAGGATGACGGAATCTTGTTTCATCCGTATTTTTATAGGGCAAGATAAAATATCGGCCCGGCCCAATCTTCAAAAGATCGTGGCTTCAAAATGTGGCGAAAAGATTCGCCAAGATCACGGTCGTGGAAGATTCCACGACCGTAAATTAGAGCGTGGATTATGTCACGGTTTGGACCATATGTTCCACGGCCGTAATAGTTACTAGAATGCACCACGCCTCTCTTTGCAATGTTCCACGGCCGTGGAACCAAACGTGGTTTGTAGTACGGCCGTATTTTAGAGCGTGGTTTAGGGCAAGAGCGTGATTCTTCCCTAGCCTCGTGCATTCCTTAAGTTGAACTCCAATTTTCTCCTAATAATGCCCTCAATCCATGGACATATTCAATCAACTCTTCATTGCTCGATTCCGCTCGGAAATGACTCTTAATCACCTAAAATCAACATAAAGCTAGTGTAGACATCCATATCGACAATATAGGCAATACTAGCTCACATATGCAATGATGCTCAATCAAAGACTATCAATATGAATCAAATACGTTTAGAAAACGTGCCTAAAATATCACAATATTTCATGCTAACAGTGACGCTCATGAATCACCGGTATAGTGGGATGAGATGTAGAAGAAGGGGAAGAATCACTGGGTTTATCCCTCAGAACCAGCTCATGAACGGATATGTTGCTCATGATTGTTGACAGGATGAACATCTCGGTTGCTCTGACAACCACCTCGGCTGAGACACAGCTGATCCGACCGAGGCGAACGGTTGTTCGATTTCACTGTCTCATTTTCCAGTTATTTTCCCCCAAAATCACTATCAATTGCTTCCTATGGGGTACTTATATCCTTTTCAGCAATAATAGTCAACAACCAGAGCCGGATGTGACCTAAATCAGTGAAAGGAGAGAAGTTCGGGTTTCCGAACAATTTTCCCAGATTACGCAGATTCGGAGCGTTTTTCTCGCAGTTTGGTGCTTGAAATCCGATCCTCTTGCTTCTCTTGGTGAAATCGAACCAAAAATTGTGGAAAACGAGCAAGAAACGAGGAAACGAGGGGAATCTCCGCCGCGGTCGAGACTGGAGTTGAGAGGGAAAAGTGAGGACAGAGAAATCCGCTTCGCCTTTTGTACCCCTCGCTGAATTTGATTTCACCTCGGTCGAGGTGGTCCCGACCGGACCAAGGTGTCTGACAGGGTTGTCAGAATTAGTCGCCTCGTTTGCCCAAGAACATCTCGGTCGAGGCGCTGTGACAACAACCGAGATGTGTCTCAGTCAAACTCCATCTTCTCAATTTCTCAAACTTCTGTCCTTCCAGTGTAGCTCATGATCTGTAATCCTTCCTTAGAAAATGCCTAGTTTCTATCTAGAGGACGCCAAACACAAAGCAAAGCAAAGCAAAAGCAAACTATCTAACATAAGCTAGAAAAGGGAAAAGAAAGCAATACCTTGGGTTGCCTCCAAAGAAGCGCTTAATTTAAGGTCGCCAGCTGGACCGTATATCATCCTTAAACATGCTAGAAGGTGTTCTCACCCCATACTTCACCTTCATCAAGGGGTGAGATAAAGAAGTCTACCAAACGTTCCAGCAAATGCAAGTGCTCATGGGGGAAATGAATCATCTATGGGTAGGTCTTCCTTCTCGCGCGAGAAGGGAGGTAGCCGGATGAGGTGATCCGAAACAGAATTCTCGGACCCCTTCTTATCGCGAATCTCTATGTCAAACTCTTGAAGCAAGAGAATCCATCAAATAAGACGCGGCTTCGCATCCTTGTTAGCAAGCAAGTAACGAATAGCTGCATGGTTAGTGTAAACAATAAATTTCGCTCCTACTAAGTAAAAGCGAAACTTCTCAAAAGCATATACAATCGCCAAGATCTCCTTTTCGGTGGTGGCGTAGTTCAATTGAGCTTCATCTAGCATCTTGCAAGCATAGTAAATAGTGTTGGTCTGGCCATCCTTATTTTGTCCAAGTACCGCTCCTACGGCCACATCACTCGCATCACACATGATCTCAAAGGGAAAAGTCCAGTCGGGAGGTTGAATGATGGGAGAAGAAATAAACACTTCCTTTATCCTGTAAAAAGCATCAAGGCATTCCTGCGAAAACTCAAAAACAACATCCTTATTCAAGAGATTAGTGAGTGGTTTAGAAATCTTCGAAAAATCCTTGATGAACCTTCTGTAGAAACCTGGATGCCCGAGAAAACTCCGCACACCCTTAACAGAAAAAGGGGGAAGAAATTTTTCAATAGTCTCGATCTTTGCTCGATCGACCTCAATACCTCGGTTTGAAACGACAAGTCCTAGCACAATTCCTTCACTAACCATAAAGTGACACTTCTGATAACACGATTTATGATGTAGGTTTAGGCATCCATTTAGATAGTTTTTCCCGTTAATCATGCATGGTTTGCCATTTGTTCGTAACGATTTGCACTTAGTTCATGTATGTTGTCGAGATAGACGTCTACACGGACTTTTGCATGTTTTGTAGGTATTTTGGGAGCTTTTGGAGCGTAATCGATACATTCGAGGATCGTTCCTTGTTCGCTCCAAACGGTGTGTGCAAGCTTTAAATTTATAACCCTAGACTTAAGCTTAAAACAAGGATGCGAACCCGCAGTGTACGGGTCAATCGTAGTAAAAGCAAGAAAATTCCAGGGGTCGATCACAGGGACTTGGTGAAACAAAGTCAACACGGTATGCTACGTTAATTCTAACCACAAGAGCGATTAACACAATCAAAGATGAATAAGATGTCAAATAAGCAAACATGCAATTCTAGGGATTAAAGCATCTAGTTGTGGTTCCAACTCAAGATCTATAGATAAGCGGACAAAGCTGAGATTTTTGCGTGGGGAAAGTGTTGCTAAAGTGGAGTAGATCACCGGGTAAGTCTCACTACACACTAATCCTAAACCGTAACTCCTATTACCGGGTAAGTCTCAAGGAATCAAGATAAAGAACTATAATCTCAAACTAACACACCATCTAAGGGGATAGAATCAACCTTTACCGGGTAAGTCTCAGGCTAACTCACAAAGATGGGATGGAAGCACACTCAAACCCCAATAAAGGATAAACCTTTATTACCTACACTTATGATCATTGGTACACAAACTAAGGAATTACCGGGTAAGTCTCATCCTAAGCTTGCATTGAACCAGAAAAGTGTAATAAGAATAGGATTTGGCAAACTCTAACACTTAACTCTCAGTTTAGGATAGGATAAGTCACCTCGGTCAGAAGAATTCCACCCCGGCCGAGATGTTCATCAACCGAACGAGATGCTTAGGGTTAAGGTTAAAGACTCGAACTTTCAGGATCCTACTGGAAACTAAGATTATTCTATCATTGTTTTTCCCACAACCTTCAGCCAATCACCCTAGAATCACACAAGGAAATTAGCCACTCATCATCATAATGAAAGTATTAAAATATATGGGAAGAAGGTGAATATTTGAACAAAGAAGAATTTAATGAAAAGACTTCAATAACAGAATCAAATATCACAACAAAACGTTCCTTGGATAGCAATCCAACAAGACAAGATAACAAGGAAAGGAATTGAAGACAATCTTACAAAACCCTTCAAAAAGCTATAAAAAGCTATGATCTTCAACCTTCCTTCAACCTTCAAAAAGGTTCTTCAACAACTCCCAAATTGGAGTGTACTGCGGCTGCTGCAGGTTGATAGCGGATTGTATGCGGCCTTGCTGCGTCGTATGCGAGATCATGGATTCGTGGAAATCCAACCCTTTTTATAGGAAAATAAACCTCCAAAGATAATAAATCTTAAGAAGATATTATCCCATAAATATAGGTAAAATATATGATTCTGCATATCTCCTTCCTTCCAGAAGCTCAGCCCAAAAATATAAGATCACTTTCCAAATTTAAAAGATCTCAGCCAAGAATAAAATATTCTCGCCGCGTCCTAGGTGTTCGCCTCGGTCGAGTCGGTGTCTCTAGATCGCCTCGGTCGAGGTGGTCCTCTGGTCAACCGAGGTGACTCATAACTGAATGTAGGATCTCTCAAAACTGGTCCAAAGTAAATCTTTAATCCATGGCTATGCTTCCTGGATGATTCCTTTTTGCTCCTCAATGTAGCTCCAAATGACTCATGACTCCTTTTGCTCCTTTTTGATGCAAAACGTACCATATTACCTGCAATTACAACGAAACTAGGTGTAGACCTTGATTCTCGCAAAGGTAGATGAAATGGTAGTAAAATCACATAATGTACATACAAACATGCAGATTATGAAAGATAAAACGTCCAAACAAACCCCAAAAGATGGACTATAATTCATGCTATCAAAATACCCCATACTTAGCCCTTGCTTGTCCCCAAGCAAGTTCCTCATATAGAAGACAAGATAGAATGGATTATAAATCAAGAAAATCAATGAAAAGTCTTTCAAAAACATTTTCATGGTGTGCAACTATCATAGATCACTCTAAGAGAATACTTCATGGAATTTAAAACTCAATATGCTCAAAACATTTTATAAATATAGGAAAATTGTTCATCTTTGCATAAAATCATAGAATGCATAATAAATCATAATTATCGAAATTAATCATGTATAATCCGATTTAAACCGCTAAGTCAATCAACAAGCTCAAGGTTTTAAGGGCTTCCCAAAAGAAAGGTCAAGAAACGTGTAGGGTAGGGATGTATGTAAGGTAATGTGGTGCTAGAATCCGGGAAAAGGATGAACTTCACTTCCACTTTGACTTGCAACACCTTCCACCAATAAGCTTTGCTTATTTCACACTTTTTTCTCTTTTTACTTTACTTTTTGGGATGCATGGACATAGGTGCACAATAACCGAAGCCTAGGAAATCAGCAATCGTCAATTTCTTGAGATGCATCAAACCCTTGATGCACATACCATGACCCGATAGGAATATCGCTCAATCCGACTTTGGCAAGACACAAACACCCGGCTATGTGAATGGTGCCGAGTTACTCATCTTCATGATTGACTTCCCCAAACCTATTATTGCTTTCTAATACTTTCACTTCCAGCCACCTTCAACTTTAACTTGCTTTCACCACTTTGCTTGCTTCCAAATTCCCGGATAGGTAAAGGGAGGCAAAATGTATATGAGGGGCTAAGCATGATCAAGAAGAAGAAGAAGAAGAATGAATTGCCTCGGTCTTTCCAATAAGAAAGTGAGAGAACTTATGCTGCGGTGTCAACCTTCAAATTCAACATAATTTGGATAAAAACAAAGTATTAAACATGCCAATAATTTCAAACAAAGCATTTAGCAACTTAAACATATCATAAAATCTTTCAAACACATAAAGAATTTAAAACCAGTAGGTAAACAAGATCTTCACTGAGATCATATCCAGATAAGTAACACAAAAATCGTTTTCGAAAACTCTCAGTTAACCCACCTCGGTCGAGATGTTCTTGGTTCAACCGAGGTGAAACACCTCGTTTTGCCAGAACTGTCCCGGTCGAGGTCGAAATTTTTTTTTTAAAACCATATATTTTTCGGTTTCGACGTTTTTCTCAATCAAATAATCTGTAGGTATGCATGTAAAATCAGATAATCATATAAAGGCAGATGAAGCACAAATATGAAAGTATCCGATAAATAATATACATCATAGGAAGTCGAATAACATACATCACGTAGTCAAATAAGTACATCAAATACCCCATACTTGAGACACACTGTCCCAGTGGGTATAATAAAAGTCTAAATAAAAGGGGACTCACCGGATAAAGAGCTGAACTGCATAAAAATATAATAAATAAAACCCTACAGCTCCTCAGTAGTCCTGATCCGGTGGTGGTGGTGGTATGTAGGGGAACTGAGTCGGATCATAGGGATAGCCCATGACATGCTGGAACTGTAGCTGAGCCATCATGTGCTGATGATGCTGCCGCTCCTGCATCTCGCGGATGTCCAATGAAAGTGCAGCATATGAGTCGATAACCTGATCCGTCAGGTCATCGATCCGTCGGTGTGCAGCTCTGTCCCTAACTCCCATCCTCCTGCGCCTAGCGGGCCTGACTGGAGAAGTCTCAGCTGGCGCTGGCTCAGTGTCCTCCTCGTCATCATCTAGATCAATAATGGGAGGCGCGCTCGTCCCAGCTGTATCTGTACCTGTGTCCATCGGGACGCCGCCTCCTCTCTCATCAACTATCTCATCGTCGTCGTCCTCATCAGCCTCCTCAGCCTCCTCAGCCTCCTCCTCAGCAGGGGCAGCTGCTCCAGCTGCTCCCTCTCTATAGTCCTCCATAAGTGGGGCCCATGCTGTCTGCCAGAAATGCGGGTCAAAGACCGAGAACTGTGCAGACCATCTGATGCCCTGAGGTGCAGTCCGCTCCCAAGGCATAGCAACGTAGGGTGTAGTCAGTCCACGGGGAACTAGAATCCGCCGTGTAATCATCTCCTGAAGTCCCAGCGGCTTTGGAGCCGCTGCCAACGTGCAAATGCTGAGGTCCATCCCGTGGTAAGTGGCGATGTGGGTGACTAGACCTCCACAGCAGATATCTCCCTTCGCCTTGGCCTTGATTCTATGCAGATCCTCTGCTAGGAGCAAGCCAAAGTCCGGGAAGCCTCCTGTAACCATGCAGTAAAGCGAAAAGAGCTCCCCCTGTCTGATCTTCTGGGGCGTCTCAGTACGCGCCAGAAGCATCTCACTGAAGATCCTGTGGGCAAGTCTGAAGGCCGGGTGAAAGATGACCTTCTCCCTGGAATCACCAGGGCGCCATCTGTCTGCATGTGTAGTAATGTGGGCTATTTGTCCCCAGAACTCCCTAGCTACGGATCGGGAGGGGAAGTCTACAGCGGTAGGGGCAGGAAAGCCAAAGATCTCTCTCCAGATCTCTAAAGGAACTATGAAGTTCCGGCTCATCAGCCGGTACTTCACAGATCGCTCTGTGGGGAGGTAGGAGAAGGAGCTAACAAACTCGAGTGTCGGCTCTATGTAGGCTGGGGCTCGGATCTCAGTGAACTGATCTAGCCCAACGGTGGCAATCATCCTCCTAAGGTCAGCATCTAACCCTAGGCAGTCAAAAGCTGACACATCCAGAAATCGTGGTGCGATGACTAGACGGCCAGCTATCCTCTCATAATCTACCCGGCATCTCTCGTGGATAGCCGGGCGGTAGGGACGGGATGAGGAAGGAGAAGGGGAAGGAGAGGATCTATCTCTAAGGGCTAAACGGCGATCTGAACTCATCTTCAAAAACACTCTGTCAGACTACCTCGGTTGACTGACAACTCCAAGAATCACCTCGACCGAGGTGCAGACCGACTGGACCGAGGCGAAGACAGTTCGATTTCCACTCTCTGATTTTCAGTTCTTTTCCCCCTAAAATCACTACAAATGCTTCCTAAGGGGTACTTATGGATTTCCTCAACAAAATCAAGGGCAACCAAAGCCCAATACGCGGTAAACGAGTGAGTTAGGGTTTTCGAACGTTTTTACCTCGTTTCGGTCGAAACGCTCAAATTTCTTGCAGATCTGTAGTTGCAATCGATCCTTCTACCCCTTAATTGCAGTTTGGAAGCAGAAATCGTCGGAAACGAGTGAGAAATGGAGGAGCGAGGTGCTGCTGTCCGCCGCGGTCGAAATGAGTAAATAAAAAGTGAAAAGTAATTTTTTCCTTTTTATACTGTTACTGGATCTGCTGTCACCTCGGTCGAGATGGTCTCGGCTGGCCCGAGGTGGTATGGACCGAGGCGGTTCTGCAGAAACCCTAGTCGCCTCGGTTTCCTCAAGAATTAACTCGGTCGAGATGCTCTGACAGTGACCGAGGTGCTTCTTTCTTCTCAGAATCTCGAACTTCTGTCCTTCCAGACGTGCTCTTCTCTGTTGCCTGTCCAGAACGCCAAAAACAAAGCAAAGCAAAGCAAAAACAAAAACTATCTAAGCTAGACTAGAAAACGGGAAAGAAGAGCAATACCTTGGGTTGCCTCCCAAGAAGCGCTTGATTTAAGGTCGCTAGCTGGACCATGATGCATCTCAAAGGAGGTGAGAGGTGCCCGCACCCCATACTTCACCTCCATCGTGGGGTGAAGTAAGTAGATCCATTAAACGCTCCAAGACGTGCAAGTGCTCATCGGGGAATGAATCGTCTATGGGCGGGTTATCCGTCTCGCGGGAAGATGCCGGTAGCCGGCTGAGGTGATCCGCAACTGAATTCTCGGATCCCTTCTTATCGCGGATCTCTAGGTCAAACTCTTGAAGCAAGAGAATCCATCGAATAAGACGCGGCTTGGCGTCTTTCTTAGCCATCAAGTAACGAATGGCTGCATGGTCGGTGTAGACAACGACTTTCGCCCCTACTAGATAGGAACGAAACTTCTCGAAAGCATATACAACCGCCAATAACTCCTTTTCGGTGGTAGCGTAGTGGCGTTGTGCTTCATCTAGCGTCTTGCTAGCATAATAAATGGCGGTGGTCCGTCCATCTTTCTTCTGCCCAAGCACCGCTCCTACGCCTACATCGCTAGCGTCACACATGACTTCAAAGGGCAAGGTCCAATCAGGAGGTTGGATAATGGGAGCGGAGATCAACGCTTCCTTAATCCTGTAAAAAGCATCAAGACACTCCTGCGAAAACTCAAAAACAACATCTTTATTCAAGAGGTTAGTTAGAGGTTTAGAAATCTTGGAGAAGTCTTTGATGAATCTCCTGTAGAAACCTGCATGCCCGAGAAAACTCCTCACACCTTTAACAGAACAAGGAGGAGGGAGTTTCTCAATAGTCTTGATCTTAGCTCGATCGACCTCAATACCTCGATTAGAAACGAGATGTCCTAGCACAATGCCTTCATTAACCATAAAATGACACTTCTCCCAATTCAAAACAAGATTAGTGTCTTCACATCGTTTAAGTACTAGAAAAAGGTTAGATAGGCAATCATCAAAAGAGGAACCATATACAGAAAAATCATCCATAAATACCTCCATGATCTCCTCAATGTACTCGGAAAAGATAGCCATCATGCATCGCTGGAAGGTAGCTGGTGCATTGCACAATCCAAATGGCATCCTCCGATAGGCAAACGTCCCCCAAGGACAAGTGAAAGTGGTCTTCTCCTGATCATCCGGATGGATAGGAATCTGGAAGAATCCACTATAGCCGTCTAAGTAGCAAAAGTGTGAATGCTGGGCCAACCGTTCGAGCATTTGGTCGATGAAGGGCAGCGGAAAATGATCCTTTCGAGTTGTTGTGTTCAGCTTCCTATAATCGATGCAAACTCTCCACCCCGTAACGGTCCTTGTTGGGATCAACTCGTTGTTCTTATTCGTCACAACGGTCATCCCTCCTTTCTTCGGAACGACATGCACCGGGCTAACCCACTTGCTGTCCGAGATATGATAAATAATACCTGCATCCAACAACTTAAGAACTTCCTTCTTCACAACCTCTTTCATGATCGGATTTAACCGTCTTTGAGGTTCCCGTGAAGTCTTATGATTATCTTCCATTAGAATTCTATGCATGCAGAAAGAAGGTTTAATGCCAATAAGATCATCCGTGGTGTAACCTATGGCTTTTCGATGCTTTCTCAGGACATGCATTAGCTTAGTTAATTCAGAATCGGAAAGGGAAGCACTAACAATAACGGGATAAGTAGAATCCGGCCCAAGAAAGATATACCTCAAGTGACTAGGGAGTTGTTTAAGCTCCACTACTGGGGGTGCTTTCTGGGAGGGATCTTCGCTTCCTCTTTCCAGTGGAGTGGTATCAGAAACTTGACTCGATGCAGTCTCAGTTAACATCGTCTCGCTGTTGACCTCGGTCGAGGCGCAAAGGCGTTGACCGAGGTGTTCTTCAGACGCCTCGCTCTGTCCAGAAGGTGCCTCGGTCGAGGTATTGCTACTGGATCCGAGGCTGGAAATCTTCGTTTCCTGGACTAGCTTCTCAGTTTTAGCTCCTGGATCCTCTTCCAGTGCCTTCAAGCTCTGTATATCTGCATCACAAGAAGCATCTATACCTTCCTCCATTAAACTGAAGCTAATAACTCTTTCGAGTGGATCGTTAATAAGGATAGAGCTCACCAATTCTCTTGATTCTTCTTCATCATAGATGTTGAAGATATCATCAGTTAGTTGCTCCCCTTTCATGGCTGCAAGTAGTGCGAACTCCACCACATCGCCGCCAACGTTGAATTTCAACTTGGCGTTCTTGCAATCCACATTGCAACCCGAAGTTGCTAGAAACGGCCTCCCGAGAATGATAGGGACAGGATAATCTGCGGGAATGTCAAGTACGACAAAATCTATAGGTAGATAGAAGTTACCTAACTTGACCGGAACGTCTTCCAAAATGCCCACGGGATGGGTAATGGAGCGATCCGCCATGTAAAGTCGAATCTTGACCGGCTTGGGCTCTCCAAGACCGATCTTAGTGCATAGCTCCAGCGGGATGATGCTCACGCTGGCTCCTAGATCGCAAAGGGCTTCACAAGTGACATCCCCAACTTGAATGGGAAGGCAAAATGAGCCGGGATCTCTCAATTTAGGTGGCATCTTTTCTTTCATAATCTTGATGAGCTCCGAAGATTTAGATGTCATCCTAACTTCACCAACATCCTCCAGTTTCCTCTTCCTTGATAAGACTTCTTTTAAGAACTTCCCATAGGCGGGCATACCTAGAATGGCATCAAGGAAGGGAATGTTAATATGTAGCTTATTCATCAAGTCAAGGAACTTACCAAAGTGCTTGTCTAGATGTGCTCTGGCTCTGGACTGAGGGAATGGAAGTGGTGGTTTATATGCAGGAGGTGGAACATAAGCTTTTGTCGTTCCTCCTGCTTTCTGTTGCGCCGCCTCGGTTGGCATCTCGGTCGAGGTGTTCTTCGATTGGATCTAGACCGAGGTGGTCTGCGTCGAGCGAGGTACTGGATCAGCAGTTTTGAGTCCACTCCTCGTTGTTATGGCCATGCACTGGCCCTTAGGGTTAGTTTCCGTCTTTGCTGGAAGCTTCCCTGGATCTCTTGGCGCTTCATTCGCCCTATTAGCAAGTTGTTGTTCAAGGGACTTTTGGGCCCTCGAAAATGAAGTCATAGAATTCTCCATAGCACCAAGCTTGATCAAGATTGCCTCCAGAACTGCGTCCTTCTTTTCCGGCTGAGACGAACTTGATCCTTGCCCTTGGTTTTTCAATGGAGTAGAAGAGGAAGAAGGAGAAGAGAGGAAAGGGTTAGAGGAATCATTAGAGTTGGAGTTTGAATAATTGTTACCGTGGTTTTGATTATTCGCTCTCCAGTTGTTGCTGTTGGATCCTCTATTGTTGTTGTTGTAGTTGTTGTTTCGGGGTCCGTTGTTGTTGTTACGGTACCCGTTATTGTTGTTGTTGTTGTTCCTTTGCCCTTGCTCTTCCTTCTTAGTTTGAGCCATTAAGAGCTCCTTCAATTCCTTCACGTCATTCTTCAATGATGTGAGTTGATTGTTGTTGGGTTGAGTCTCTTGAAAGTTGACTCTTTTAACTCCACCTTCAGCTCCTTGGTGGGTATACTTCTCCATATGTAAGGCTTGCTTCTCAATGAAGTCCCAAGCCTCATCAATCGCCATGTCCATGAAGGTACCGGCGGAGAGTAGTTGGAGATTGAACTGGGTATTTCCGTCCAGCCCTTTGAAGTAGATCTCCAACAACTCGATTTTTGGAATCCCATGATGTGGGCAATCCAAAAGGATATCCTTGAACCGCTCCCAAGACTTGGACAAGCTCTCCTTGTCCTTCATGATGAAAGCATTGATCTTTCCCCTCATTTCAGCGGTCTTTGAAGGTGGAAAGAATTTGGTTAGGAATTCCGTAGTCATCTCCTCCCATGTGCTAATTTTTCCTGGAGGAAGAGATTAATACCAAGTAAGAGCTCTATCTTTTAAAGAAAAGTAAAAAGGTCTTAGCTTGTAGTTGTTATTTTCAATTCTGGGAGGTCGCAAGGTCTCCATCAAGATCTCGTAGTTTTGAAGATGTTGATGCGGCGACTCCTTCTCTAGCCCTCCGAATTGGCATTGGCGAATCATGGCTAGAACTTGCGGTCGAAGTTCGTAGTCATGATCCGCTGGATCTCCTAGGTTCACTCCTGGACGCCTCAGCTGTTGATTAGGGTCCATCTTTTGACCTAGGGTTTGTGGAATTCCTGCAAGAAGAACATCTCGGACTGGTATCCGAGGTGGATGTACATCGACCGGGGCGTCAGGTACTGGAATCTGCCTCGGTCGAGGATCAACTACTGGATCCTGCATCGGTCGAAGTAGAATCTGGTTCCGAATTGCTGCAATCTCAGCTTCGATTGCTGCGGTTCTGGCATGATTCTCTTCTTTCTCTTGCCTTAGCTCTTCTTTACTGAGACGTAGTAGCTCATGCGTCTCTCTCAATTGGGCCGCAAGATCGTGATCGTCTTGTTGGGCCATCTTCGCTTTTCTTAAGCGTCGCTTGTATGTCTTTTCTGGTTCGGGATCGTAAGGAACGATTTCCTTTCCAGCGCGGGTTCTTCGCATATACCTAAGAAAGAACCTGCGAAAGTCACTCAAGTAGAGTGGTTAGACAAAAACGGGGCAAATGCCCCAAGAGCAAACCGTACCGGCTCGGTCTAGACCAAGTCCCCGGCAACGGCGCCAAAAACTTGTTCGCTCCAAACGGTGTGTGCAAGCTTTAAATTTATAACCCTAGACTTAAGCTTAAAACAAGGATGCGAACCCGCAGTGTACGGGTCAATCGTAGTAAAAGCAAGAAAATTCCAGGGGTCGATCACAGGGACTTGGTGAAACAAAGTCAACACGGTATGCTACGTTAATTCTAACCACAAGAGCGATTAACACAATCAAAGATGAATAAGATGTCAAATAAGCAAACATGCAATTCTAGGGATTAAAGCATCTAGTTGTGGTTCCAACTCAAGATCTATAGATAAGCGGACAAAGCTGAGATTTTTGCGTGGGGAAAGTGTTGCTAAAGTGGAGTAGATCACCGGGTAAGTCTCACTACACACTAATCCTAAACCGTAACTCCTATTACCGGGTAAGTCTCAAAGAATCAAGATAAAGAACTATAATCTCAAACTAACACACCATCTAAGGGGATAGAATCAACCTTTACCGGGTAAGTCTCAGGCTAACTCACAAAGATGGGATGGAAGCACACTCAAACCCCAATAAAGGATAAACCTTTATTACCTACACTTATGATCATTGGTACACAAACTAAGGAATTACCGGGTAAGTCTCATCCTAAGCTTGCATTGAACCAGAAAAGTGTAATAAGAATAGGATTTGGCAAACTCTAACACTTAACTCTCAGTTTAGGATAGGATAAGTCACCTCGGTCAGAAGAATTCCACCCCGGCTGAGATGTTCATCAACCGAACGAGATGCTTAGGGTTAAGGTTAAAGACTCGAACTTTCAGGATCCTACTGGAAACTAAGATTATTCTATCATTGTTTTTCCCACAACCTTCAGCCAATCACCCTAGAATCACACAAGGAAATTAGCCACTCATCATCATAATGAAAGTATTAAAATATATGGGAAGAAGGTGAATATTTGAACAAAGAAGAATTTAATGAAAAGACTTCAATAACTGAATCAAATATCACAACAAAACGTTCCTTGGATAGCAATCCAACAAGACAAGATAACAAGGAAAGGAATTGAAGACAATCTTACAAAACCCTTCAAAAAGCTATAAAAAGCTATGATCTTCAACCTTCCTTCAACCTTCAAAAAGGTTCTTCAACAACTCCCAAATTGGAGTGTACTGCGGCTGCTGCAGGCTGATAGCGGATTGTATGCGGCCTTGCTGCGTCGTATGCGAGATCATGGATTCGTGGAAATCCAACCCTTTTTATAGGAAAATAAACCTCCAAAGATAATAAATCTTAAGAAGATATTATCCCATAAATATAGGTAAAATATATGATTCTGCATATCTCCTTCCTTCCAGAAGCTCAGCCCAAAAATATAAGATCACTTTCCAAATTTAAAAGATCTCAGCCAAGAATAAAATATTCTCGCCGCGTCCTAGGTGTTCGCCTCGGTCGAGTCGGTGTCTCTGGATCGCCTCGGTCGAGGTGGTCCTCTGGTCAACCGAGGTGACTCATAACTAAATGTAGGATCTCTCAAAACTGGTCCAAAGTAAATCTTTAATCCATGGCTATGCTTCCTGTATGATTCCTTTTTGCTCCTCAATGTAGCTCCAAATGACTCATGACTCCTTTTGCTCCTTTTTGATGCAAAACGTACCATATTACCTGCAATTACAACGAAACTAGGTGTAGACCTCGATTCTCGCAAAGGTAGATGAAATGGTAGTAAAATCACATAATGTACATACAAACATGCAGATTATGAAAGATAAAACGTCCAAACAAACCCCAAAATATGGACTATAATTCATGCTATCATTCCTCATGATGACAAACTTCCAGACTCATTGGGAAGCAAGTTAGGAGCAAAGGAGAACACATGGGACCTTGTTGGTGCATGCCTTACACCAACTCGTGACTTAATGATCCAAAGAAGGTTGAGGCACCAAAACCACGGTCACAGGGACTTCCACGGGCGTGGAAATAGGCCGTGGTTTCCTTTGCACAACTGTGACAGCTGTCCCACGATCTCCATAACCGACTCTTGCCCTTTATGGAGAATAAAATGTGGTCCTTCAGGCTGTTGAGGACAGACCCCCATGATGAAGGGGAAGTATGGGGTGAGGACACCTCCCATACTTCCCCTTCACTTAAGGATAAAGCCTTGGCTTTTTCCCGTTAATCATGCATGGGTTGCCTCCCAAGAAGCGCTTGCCTCCCAAGAAGCGCTTCAATCACTAGTCAACCGAGGTGAATCACGACTGAATGTGAAATCTCTCAAATCTGGTCCAAAGTGAATCTCTAATCCAATTTCACGATTCCTGGATTCTTCCTTAAGCTCCTGAATGTAGCTCCAATGACTCCTTAGCTCCTTTTGCTCCTTTTTGATGCAAAACGTGCCATTTTACCTACGATTATAACGAAACTTTGTGTAGACCTCGATTCCCGCAAAGGTAGATGAAATGACAATATAATCACATAATATACATTCAAACATGCAGATTATTGAAGATAAAACGTCTAAACAGGTCCCAAAATGTAGACAATAATTCATGCTATCAGAGATCCTACAACCCATGATTACGAGCTCCGTCCTCAAGTTCTACAAATGATCCGGCATAATCAATTTTGAGGGATGGAAGGAGAGTCTCCTCATCAACACTTGATGAACTATGAGGTCTTGATGGAGACTCTAAGGCCGCCTAGATTGGAGAGCAACAACCATAAGGTTAGGTCTTTTTCCTTCTCACTTAAGGATAAAGCCTTGGCTTGGTATCAATCCATTCCACAAGGGCGTGTGGGTACTTGGGAGGAGATGACAACCGAGTTCTTGACAAAGTTCTTCCCACCTTCCAAGACTACCGAGTTAAGAGGGAAGATCAATGCCTTCGTGATGAAGGATAGAGAGAGCCTTTAAAAATATTGGGAGAGGTTCAAGGACCTCCTCCTAGATTGTCCACACCATGGTATACCGAAGATAGAGCTATTGGAGATATATTTCAAGGGGCTTGATGAGGATAGCCAATTCAAGCTCCAATCACTTTCCGGAGGAACTTTCATGCAGAAGAATGTGGATGAGGCTTGGGAGTTTGTAGAGAAACAAGCTTTGGTGACAGAAAAGTACTCCCATAGGAAGAGTGATGGGAGGAAACCGGGAGCATATGAGGTGAGTGAAGTCACCATGAGTAATTTCAAGCTTGATGCAATCAACAATGAGCTTAAGTCTTTGAGGGAGTTGTGTGCTACAACTTTGAAGAATCAAGCAAGCCCTCAAGTGCAAGTGCAAGCAAACTTGTCTTCCAAGGAGGAAGATGTGAACTACATGGGAAGGGGAAACTTCAATAATTATCAAGGCCCTAGGAACTTCAACAATAACCGGAAATTCAACAATTACCGGCCTAACCACAACCATCCAGGTTTTTCTATTCTAACCCGGATGGTGCCTTGAAACCCTCCCGCTTCCACAAGCGCAGCACCACCACTTAAGGCTTCACAAGAGCCTCCACCCGGATTTGCTCAACCTCCAAAGGATAGAACCGATATGATGTTTGAGCAATTGCTTGGGAGGTTGAGTGGTCTTGAGAGCACGGTGACTTCCATTTCTAAGGCTCAAAATGTGTTGGAAGCACAAGTGTTCCAAAAGGCGGGTGAAGCACATAGAGATCCGGGAAAGCTTCCCAGAAGGACCGAGGATAACCCAAGAGGCCAAGTGTTGGCCATTACAAAAAGGAGTGGGCTGAGCATTAAGGATCTCTTACACAAGGAGAATGCTAAGGGAAAGCAAGTAGTGGTGGAAGAAGACCCATTACAAGAAGGAGGCTAGAGCAAGGATGATGAGCCAAAATATATGGCACCGCCTCCATACAAGCCACCACTACCGTTCCCACAATCACGAGCAAGAGCTCGCTTGGACAAACACTTCGATAAATTCCTTGAACTTATGTCTAAATTGCATATTAACATTCCGTTCATGGATGCTATTCTAGGTATCCCGGCCTATGGAAAATTTTTGAAGGAAATACTCTCCAACAAGAGGAAGTTGGAGGAGTATGGAGAAGTGAGAATGACAAAGAGATCTTCCGAGTTGATCCAAACTATGAGGGAGGAGATGCCTCCTAAACTAAGAGATCCGGGCTCTTTTTGTCTGCCAATTGGGGTTGGAGAAGTGCAATATGAAGCCCTATGTGATCTTGGGGCAAGTGTAAGCATCATCCCGCTTGCACCTTGCAACAAGGTTGGGCTAGGAGAGCCAAAGCCGGTCAAGATGACCCTCTACATGGCCGACCGTTCAATTACTCACCCGTAGGAATCTCGGAGGACATACCGGTGCAGCTCGGGAAGTTCTATGTGCCAATAGATTTCGTTGTCTTTGACATCCCGGCAGACTACTCGGTTCCTATCATTTTGGGAAGGCCGTTCTTAGCTACATCCGGATGCTTAGTAGATTGTAAAAATGGAATCCTCTCCTTCAATATAGGAGAGGAAAGTATTAAGTTCAAGCTATCCACAATGATGAAGGGGCCAGCCCTTGGAGAAGATGTCTTCAACATTATCGAGCAAGACGAGTCTAGAGAAGTTGTGAGCTCGATCTTGATCAAGGACCCCTTGGAGAAGGTTCTTAGATTGAGTTTGATGGAGGAAGGAGTTGAGGATAATTGCAACGACGAAATCAAGGCCTTGGATGCACTAGAAAAAGGAGACAAGTGCTGAATTTGAAGTGCACGAAGGTGTGCTGAAACACTGTAGGAATCACGGCCTGTCTCCAAGAACCACGGCTGTAATTCTACCCGTGGAACTCTCTGGAATGCTCAAAAGTGTCAACTTCCCAGATTCCACGCCCGGCGTTTTGCCAAAGACCGTAACTTTGCCCGTGGTTTCTCTAGAAAGTGCCTTAGTGGTTGATCAAGCTTCAAGGAGCCTAGGAGAGTCTTCCATAGCTTTGGATTCATCTCAACCTACATTGTACGGAGTGTCTTCAACCGATAAAGGTCCTCCTAAACATGAACTTAAACCCCTCCCCTCTCATTTGAAATATGCTTTTCTTGGTGAAAATTCTACTTATCCGGCGATTGTTAATGCATGCTTGAATGATGATGAGTTGAATAGATTGTTGCATGAGTTGAGATTGCATAGGAGAGCTATAGGCTATACCATTGATGACTTAGTTGGCATTAAACCTTCCTTGTGCATGCATAAAATTTTGATGGAAGACAACCATAAACCTTCGATTGAACCTCAAAGAAGACTAAACCCTATCATGAAAGAGGTAGTCAAGAAAGAGATCCTTAAATTGCTAGATGCGGGAATCATTTTCCCGATTTCGGATAGTAAATGGGTTAGTCCCGTGCATGTGGTTCCTAATAAGGGTGGGATGACCGTAGTGACTAATAAGAATAATGAACTAATCCCTACTACGACGGCTACGGGGTGGAGGATGTGTATCGACTATAGGAAACTAAATGTGGCCTCTAGGAAATATCACTTCCCTCTTCCTTTCATTGACCAAATGCTAGAGAGATTAGCTCAACATTCACACATTTTCTACTTAGATGGCTATAGTGGATTCTTCCAAATCCCTATCCACCCGGATGACCAAGAGAAAACTACATTCACATGTCCTTGGGGTACATTTGCATATAGGAGAATGCCATTTGGGTTGTGTAATGCACCCGCCACCTTTCAAAGGTGTATAATGGCTATCTTTTCCGAATATATTGAAAACATCATGGAAGTGTTTATGGATGATTTCTCTGTTTATGGATCTTCATTTGATGATTGCTTGGCTAACTTGTCTTTGGTGTTGAAGAGATGTCAGGAGACTAATCTTGTCTTGAATTGGGAGAAATGCCACTTCATGGTAAGTGAAGGCATTATGTTGGGACACTTGGTGTCCAACCGAGGCATTGAGGTTGATAGGGACAAGATAGAAACCATAAAGAAGTTGCCAACACCTACCTCGGTGAAGGGGGTAAGGAGTTTCTTAGGGCATGTCGGTTTTTACCAGAGATTCATAAAAGATTTGTCTAAAATTTCAAAGCCTCTTACTAACCTACTAATGAAAGATGTTGGGTTTGCTTTCTCCAAGTATTTCCTTGAGGCTTTGAGTAGGTTGAAGAATGCTTTGATCTCCGCACCTATCATGCAACCTCCGGATTGGAGCTTACCGTTTGAGATCATGTGTGACGCGAGTGATGTGGCCGTTGGGGCTGTTTTGGGACAAAGGAAAGATGGGTTTAAACATGCCATCTATTATGCTAGAAAGACGCTAGATGATGCCCAACTCAATTATGCTACCACCGAGAAGGAGTTGTTGGTGGTGGTGTATGCATTTGAGAAGTTCCGCTCGTATCTTGTTGGGGCAAAGTTCATTGTATACACGGATCATGCTGCGATCCGTTATCTACTTACAAAGAAGGATGCCAAGCCTCGCCTCATTCGATGGATCATTCTCCTCCAAGAGTTTGATTTGGAAATCTGGGACAAGAAGGGATCCAAAAATTCTGTGGCGGACAATCTTAGTAGGCTACCACCATTGGGGATTGAGAGAGATGACATCCCGATTGATGACTCATTCCGGGATGAGCAATTGCAATTGATGGAGGAATGTTTTCCTCAAGTGACTAGAGGAGGTGAGCCATGGTATGCGGATATAGTGAACTATCTCGTTTGTGAAGAGGTGTCACCCGGTCTATCGTATGCCCAAAGGAAAAAGTTCTTCAAGGATGTGAGGCATTACTATTGGAGTCAACCGCTCTTGTTTAAGAGAGGGCCGGATGGGGTCTTTAAGAGATGCATACCGGAGGATGAGGTGGAGAGTGTGATCCGCCATTGTCATTCCTTGCCATGTGGAGGCCATGCTAGCTCATACAAGACGTGTGCAAAGGTATTGCAATCCGGGTTTTATTGGCCAAGTTTGTTCAAGGACATGCAGAATTTTGTGGTAGCTTGTGATGCTTGCCAAAGGACGGGCAACATCTCAAGGAGGAATGAGATGCCCTTGAACAACATACAAGAGGTGGAGATATTTGATGTTTGGGGTGTGGACTTCATGGGGCCATTCCCCTCTTCATGTGGAAACCTCTACATCCTATTGGCGGTAGACTATGTGTTGAAATGGGTATAAGCAATTACCTCTCCCACAAATGATGCCAAGGTTGTGGTGCGGTTCTTCAACCGAGTGATCTTCCCTAGGTTTGGAACAACAAGGGTGATCATAAGTGATGGAGGAAAGCACTTCAGCAATAGGAACTTCGGGACACTTTTGGCTAAGTATGGGGTGACTCATAAGATGGCAACACCCTACCATCCCCAAACTAGTGGCCAAGTGGAAATCTCCAACCGGGAGATAAAAGGGATCCTTGAGAAGACTGTTTTTAGGACGAGGAAAGATTGGGCAATGAAGCTTGATGATACCTTGTGGGCTTATAGAACCGCTTTCAAGATACCGATTGGCACCACTCCCTACAAGCTAGTTTATGGCAAGTCTTGCCACCTTCCGGTGGAGATGGAGCATAGGGTGTATTGGGCCATAAGGTGGCTGAATTTTGACCTCAAGGAGGCCGGTGAGAAGAGATTACTAGACATGAATGCTCTTGAGGAGATCCGGTTGGATGCCTATGAAAACGCCCGGGTCTACAATGAAAGACTAAGCGTTGGCATGACAAGCGTCTCATCCCGAAGGATTTGAGTGAAGGAGACTTGGTCCTTCTCTTCAACTCAAGCCTACGGCTCTTCCCCGAAAAGCTAAAGTCAAGATGGACGGGTCCTTATATGGTGAGGAAAATCTTTCCCCATGGAGCGGTTGAGATAGGCGGGGAGCATTGTGGAGATTTTAAGGTGAACGGGGACCGGTTGAAGATGTATATCCCGGAAGCTCCGGTGGATGTGATTGCCCCTCTTCACCTTGAGTGAAACGCTCCCGAATTTGGTCAAGCTAATGACCTTAAAGAAGCGCTTGATGGGAGGCAACCCATTGGTAACGTTTTTTTTCCCTTTTTTGTTTTTCGTTTTTGTTTTTTGTCTTTGTTTTGGTGTGTTTGGTTGTGCTTTGTGTTTGTGTGCTAGAGTCTTGGTAGCATGGAAGCCTTGCAAGGAATGGAGGTGATGATGATGATTATATATCAATTGTGGGTGGAGCGGACGCGGGACTTGGACGGCTAGCGGTGCCTAGCGCGGATCCCGACGCCATAACAAACACCATGAGCTCTCTACCATCATTGATAGATCATCCGACATCACTCCACTTGAGTAATCCCAAATACCAAAGCAAACCATTTTTTTAACATTGTGAGGACCTTCTTTCACTCTTCCTTACTTGAATTGCACATTGGGGACAATGTGTTTCTAAGTATGGGGTGGGGTTTGCATGATCTTTTGCATGATTTGAATCTAGGATAGTTTCTTTTTGTCACATGTTTCATTAGCTTTTGCATTGTACATATATATTTCGAAAATTCCAAAAAAATCAGAAAATTAAAAAAAAAAATTTAGTGCTTCTTAGTTTTGGAATGACCCTTATGATGATATTGTCTTGTGAATTGGCTATGGATGGCCTTGTGTGTTGAATGGATGTATGCATATGTGGACTTGAAGTACTTATCTTGAATCCCATGAGTGAATTGTGATTATGATGTTTGCCTTGATTGGATTGAGGATTGATGGTTGAAATTACATGTTAGTTCTTGCACATCATCTAGGAATGACTAAGGCAATTCACTTTCCTCTACTTCTCATCTTGATCATGTTGCTTGAGCACCTCAATTGAAATGAAAATTTGACCTCTTTTTACCCATCTGGGAATAGGAGCATGCTAGTGTGTTGATGTGTGTGAAAAGCAAGTGTGGGGTGAAATTGTTGATGAATGAATGTTGTGAATGAAGTGCTGAATTTGTTGTGAAAAGTGTAGAAAAAATATAGGTTTGGGGACGTTGGTTTTGATGACGAGTAACTCGGCACCATTCACATAATCGGGTATTTGTGCCTTGCCAAAGTCGGATAAACCAATAGTCCTAACGAGCCTTGGTATGTGTGTCCGGTGTGGAGCACCTCGAAAAATAAAAAAGCCCGAGGCCCGCTAATCACCAAGGTTTCGGCTTTCGTACACCAATGCCATTGTCTCAAAAATAAGTGAAAGAAAAAGAAAAGAAAAGAAAGAAAAGTAATATGCACTTGTGGGAAGTTGATCAAAAATGTGAAGTTGTGGTTGATTAGTTCCTTTCCCGGATTAGCATCAAATGACCTAGAACAAAATTCCCGCCTATTCACAAAGTTTCTTAGCCTCTTCTTTCCTAAGTCCTTGTGACCTATTTGCATGTGTGTAAGACTTAGTAATCTATATTGGATATACTCATGATCATCTTGACTTCTTCATTTTCACCGTTCATGCATGCTTTCGAGTTAAGTATAATTGTCTTTCCGTGCCTTCATTCACTTGATACATGATTGCTTGTCCATTGCCATGAAACATGACTATGAAGGTGATCCATCTTTAGAAGCACAATTCCAAAAATATTTTCAGTTTTTCATGCATTCATAAATCATGTCATCTCTTAGCCTATAGTCGGACTTTGCTCAGGGACGAGCAAACCTTAAGTATGGGGTATTTTTGATAACACGATTTATGATGTAGGTTTAGGCATCCATTTAGATAGTTTTTCCCGTTAATCATGCATGGTTTGGCATTAGATCGTGACGATTTGCACTTAATTCATGTATGTTGTCGAGATAGACGTCTACACGGACTTTTGCATGTTTTGTAGGTATTTTGGGAGCTTTTTGAGCTTAATCGATACATTCGAGGATCGCTCCTCATGATGACACACCTCCGGACTCATTGGGAAGCAAGTTATGAGCAAAGGAGAACACATGGGACCTTGTTGATGCATGTCTTGCACCAACTCGTGACTTAATGATCCAAAGAAGGCCGAGGCACCAAAACCACGGTCACTGAGACTTCCACGGGCATGGAAATAGGCTGTGGTTTCCTCTGAACAGCTGTGACAGCTGTCCCACGATCTCCATAACCGACTCTTGCCCTTGATGGAGAATAAAAGGTGGTCCTCCAGGCTGTTGAGGACAGACCCCCTCTTTTGAAGGGTTGTAAGTCTACTCTTGGAGAGGAAGAAAACACTCTTATTTTTGGAGAAGGAGAAGAACAATATTATCTTAGAGTTTTCATAGTTTTTAGAGTGATTTTAAGTGACTTCGGTAGAAGACAGTTGCAAGGGTTTGTAAGGAACGATTGAACCTTCTTTTGAAGGGTTGTAAGTCTTTCTCAACATTTATTCAGCTTGTTTTCTTGTTCTACTTGTTTCATCTTTCTTTCATTTCATTTTCATGGTATGGAAGCCATGAATGTATGCTTGTTGAGTTTGATTGTTAAGATGCATGTTGTTGGCTAAATAGATGCGATTCTAGGGTAAGGGAATGATGGTTATGGTTTGGACTATTGATAGCATGAATTATAGTCTATATTTTGGGGTTTGTTTGGAAGTTTTATCTTCAATAATCTGCATGTTTGTATGTATAATATGTGATTATATTACCATTTCATCTACCTTTGCGGGAATCGAGGTCTACACCTAGTTTTGTTGTAATCGTAGGTAAAATGGCACGTTTTACATCAAAAAGGAGCCAAAGGAGCTATGGAGTCATTGGAGCTACATTCAGGAACATAAGGAAACATCTAGGAAGCATAGCCATGTATTAAAGATTCACTTTGGACCAGATTTGAGAGATTTCACATTCAGTTGTGACTCACCTCGGTTGACTACAGAGTCACCTCGACCGAGGTGATCCGGAGAAGTCGACTCGACCGAGGCGAACATCTGGGACGCGGCAAGAATATTTTATTCTTGGCTGAGATCTTTTATCTTTGGAAAGAGATCTTATATTTTTGGGCTTGGCTCCTGGAAGGAAGAAGATATGCTAGATCATATATTTTACCTATCTTTATGGGAAGAGATCTTTCTAAGATATCTTATCTTTGGAGAGTAATTTTCCTATAAAAAGGGTTGGATTTCCCACAAATTCGAGATCCGCTATCACCTCGCTTACACCTACTACACCGCAGCAGCCATATTCCAGTTGGGAGATTTGAAGAACCTTTTTGAAGGTTGAAGGAAGAAAGTCTATAGCTTTTATAGCTTTTTGAAGGGTTTTTGTAAGATCATCTTAGATTCCCTTCCTTGTTGTTTGTCTTGTTGGATTTCTATCCAAGGAACGCTTGTTGGTTTTATAATTGATTCAGTTATTGAAGTCTTTCTCTTAAGGTTTTCTTGTTCAATTCTTCTCTTTCTTCCCATATATTTGATTATTACTTTCATGATGATCAGTGGCTAATTTCCTTGTGTGATTCTAGGGTGATTGGCTGAAGGTTGTAGGAAAAACAATGATAGAATAATCTTAATCACTGTAGGACCCTGAAAGTTCGAGTCTTTACCTTAACCCTAAGCATCTCGCTCAGTCGATGAACATCTCGGCCGGGGTGGAATTCGGCTGATCGAGGTGACTTATCTGATCCGAAACTAAGAGTTAAGTGTTAGAGTTTGCCAAATCCTATTCTTATTACAGCTTTCCTGGTTCAATGCAAGCCTAGGATGAGACTTACCCGGTAATTCCTTAGTTTGTTTACCCAAGATCATAAGTGTAGGTAATAAAGGTTTATCCTTTATTGGGGTTTGAGTGTGCTTTCATCCCATCTTTGTGAGTTAGCCCGAGACTTAACCGGTAAAGGTTGATTCTATCCCCTTAGTTGGAGTGTTAGTTTGAGGTTATAATCCTATATCTTAATTCCTTGAGACTTACCCGGTAATAGGAGTTACGGTTTGGGATTAGTGAGTATTGAGACTTACCCGGTGATCTATTCCACTTTAGTAACACCTTCCCTTTGCAAAAACCTCAGCTTTGTCCGCTTATCTTTAGATCTTGAGTTGGAACCACAACTAGATGCTTTAATCCCTAGAATTGCATATTTCCTTTATTGACTTTTTATCATCTTTGATTGTTTTAATTGCTTTTGTGGTTAGTAATTGCTAAAGCTTACCGTTATCGACTTTGTTTCACTAAGTCCCTGTGATCGACCCCTGTAATTTCTTGCTTTTTACTACGATTGACCTGTACACTACGGGTTCACATCCTTGTTTTAAGCTTACATCTAGGGTTATAAATTTAAAGCTTGCACACACCGTTTGGAGCGAACAAGTTTTTGGCGCCGTTGCCGGGGACTTGGTCTAGACCGAGCCGATTACGGTTTGCTTTTGGGGCACTTGCCCCCGTGTCTACTAACCACTCCACTTGAGTGACTTTTGCAGGTTCTTTCTTAGGTTTATGCGAAGAACCCGCGCTGGAAAGGAAATCGTTCCTTACGATCCCGAACCAGAAAAGACATACAAACGACGCTTAAGAGAAGCAAAGATGGCCAACCAAGACAATCGCGATCTTGAGGCCGAATTGAAGGAGGCGTTAGAACAGCTACGCCTCAGCAGGGAAGAACTGAGGCAAGAGAAAGAACAAACTCGCACTAGGACTGAAGCGATCGAAGCAGATATGGCAGCCTTACGAGACCAATATCAACTTCGACCGAGGGAAGACCCAGTTTCCATGCTGGACCGATGCAGGTCCCAGTCACAGACCCTCGACCGAGGCAGGTCCCAGTACCTGACGCCCCGGCCGAGGTACTTCGACCTCGGATGCCAGTCCGAGGCGCTCTTTTTGCAGGAATCCCGCAAACCCTAGGTCAAAGGATGGACCCCAATAAACAACTGAGGCGTCCGGGAGTTAACCTAGGAGATCCAGCGGACCATGACTACGAACTTCGACCGCAAGTTCTATCCATGATTCGCCAATGCCAGTTTGGAGGGCTAGAGAAGGAATCCCCACATCAACATCTTCAAAACTATGAGATCTTGATGGAGACCTTGAGACCCTCAAGGATTGAAAATGACAACTATAAGCTAAGACCTTTTTACTTTTCTATAAAAGATAAAGCTCTTACTTGGTATCAATCTCTTCCTCCAAGAAAAATTAGCACTTGGGAGGAGATGACTACGGAATTCTTGACTAAATTCTTTCTCCCCTCTAAGACCGCTGAAATGAGAGGGAAGATTAATGCATTCATTATGAAGGACAAGGAGAGCTTGTCCAAGTCATGGGAGAGGTTTAAAGACATTCTTTTGGATTGCCCACATCATGGGATTCCAAAGATAGAGTTGTTGGAGATATACTTCAAGGGACTAGACGGAAGCACCCAGTTCAACCTCCAACTACTCTCCGCCGGTACCTTTATGGACATGGCGATTGACGAAGCTTAGGACTTTATCGAGAATCAAGGTTTGCATATGGAGAAATACACCCATCAAGGAGCTGAAGGTGGAGTTAAAAGAGTTAACTTCCAAGATACTCAGCCAAACAACAATCAACTCACGTCTTTGAAGAATGACGTGAAGCAATTGAAGGAACTCTTGGTTACTCAAACCAAGAAGGAAGATCAAGGACAAAGGAATAACAACAATGGATACCGTAACAACAACGGTTCCCGGAACAACAACTACAACAACAATAGAGGGTCCAACATCAATAATTGGAGGGCGAATAACCAAAATTCTGGTAACAATCATTCTAACTCCAATTCTAACGATTCCTCTAATCCTTTCCTCTCTTCCCCTTCTTCTTCTTCTACTCCATTAAAGAGCCAGGGGCAAGGATCAAGTTCGTCTCAGCCGGAAAAGAAAGACGCAGTGCTGGAGGCCATCTTGATCAAGCTTAGTGCTATGGAGACTTCTATGACTTCATTTTCGAAGGCCCAAATGGCCTTTGAACAACAACTTGCTAGTAGGGCGAATGAAGCGCCAAGAGATCCAGGGAAGCTTCCAGCAAGGACGGAAAGCAACCCCAAGGGCCAGATTATGGCTATAACTACGGGGAGTGGACTGAAGACTGCAGATCCAGTGCCTCGGTCGGTGCTAGTACCGACGAAGACCACCTCGGTCCAGGTGCAGTCGAAGAACACTTCGGCCGAGATGCCAACCAAGGTGGAGCCACAGAAAGCGGAGGGGAAAACTGAAGTTTATGTTCCACCTCCTGCATACAAACCACCACTTCCATTCCCCCAGTCAAGGGCCAGAGCACATCTAGACAAGCACTTTGGTAAGTTCCTTGACTTGATGAATCAACTGCACATTAACATTCCTTTCCTTGATGTTATTCTAGGGATGCCCGTATATGGGAAGTTCTTGAAAGAGATCTTATCAAGGAAGAGGAAACTGGAAGACTTTGGTGAAGTAAGGATGACATCTAAATCCTCGGACAAATCATGAAGGAGAAGATGCCACCTAAATTGAGAGATTCCGGCTCATTTTGCATTCCCATTCAAGTTGGGGATGTCACTTGTGAAGCCTTATGTGATCTAGGAGCCAGCGTGAGCATCATTCCGCTGGAACTATGTGTGAAGATCGGACTTGGAGAGCCCAAGCCGGTCAAGATTCGATTGTACATTGTTTGCTCCAAACGGTGTGTGCAAGCTTTAAATTTATAACCCTAGACTTAAGCTTAAAACAAGGATGCGAACCCGCAGTGTACGGGTCAATCGTAGTAAAAGCAAGAAAATTCCAGGGGTTGATCACAGGGACTCGGTGAAACAGAGTCAATACGGTATGCTAATGTCAATACTAACCACAAGAGCAATTTAACACAATCAAAGATGAATAAGAAGTCAATAAAGCAAACATGCAATTCTAGGGATTAAAGCATCTAGTTGTGGTTCCAACTCAAGATCTATAGATAAGCGGACAAAGCTGAGATTTTTGCGTGGGGAAGGTGTTACTAAAGTGGAGTAGATCACCGGGTAAGTCTCACTACACACTAATCCTAAACCGTAACTCCTATTACCGGGTAAGTCTCAAGGAATCAAGATAAAGAACTATAACCTCAAACTAACACACCATCTAAGGGAATAGAAGCAACCTTTACCGGGTAAGTCTCAGGATAACTCACAAAGATGGGATGGAAGCACACTCAAACCCCAATAAAGGATAAACCTTTATTACCTACACTTATGATCTTAGGTACACAAACTAAGGAATTACCGGGTAAGTCTCATCCTAAGCTTGCATTGAACCAGGAAGGTGTAATAAGAATAGGATTTAGCAGACTCTAACACTTAACTTTCTGTTTAGGTCGGATAAGTCACCTCGGTCAGAAGAATTCCACCCCGGCCGAGATGTTCATCAACCGAGCGAGATGCTTAGGGTTAAGGTTAAAGACTCGAACTTTCAGGATCCTACTGGAATCTAAGATTATTCTATCATTGTTTTTCCCACAACCTTCAGCTAATCACCCTAGAATCACACAAGAAAATTAGCCACTCATCATCATAATGAAAGTATTAAAATATATGGGAAGAAAGTGAATATTTGAACAAAGAAGAATTAATGAAAAGACTTCAATAACTGAATCAAATATCACAACAAAGCGTTCCTTGGATAATAATCCAAAAAGACAAGACAACAATTGAGGGAATTGAAGACAATCTTACAAAACCCTTCAATAAAGCTATAAAAGCTATGGACTTCAATCTTCCTTCAACCTTCAAAAAGGTTCTTCGAAAACTCCCCAAATTGGAGTATGCTGCGGCTGCTGCATATTTCCGGTGTAAGCGGGGATGTGCTGCGTCGTATGCGAGATGTCGGATTTGTGGAAATCCAACCCTTTTTATAGGAAAATAACCCTCCAAAGATAAAATATCTTAGAAAGATATTATCCCATAAATATAGGTAAAATATATATTCTGCATATCTCCTTCCTTCCAGAAGCCAAACCCAAAAATATAAGATCACTTTTCAAATTTAAAAGATCTCTTCTGTAACGCCCCAAATTTTGGGTGCGTTTTCGATTTTTTTTTCTTTTTTTTTTCTTCCGACTTCTATCGTTATTTTATTACCTTAAATATTTTTAAGGGTATTTTTACGTCATAGATTAAATTCTACGAGTATATATATATATTGATATATTTTATTGCTGTATTTAAGTTTATATAATCTCTTAAATAATTTATGAGAATAGTTTTTGTATGTAAAGTATATTTTTGCGAGTTTATTTATAGTTTCGATCCACATATATTTCTCGCAGTATTATTTCGGAAAACTCGGAAAATCTTTTCGATCCGAAAATCCCGTTCCGTGTATTGGAATCTAGGTTATTTAAATTTTCAGCTTCCTATCTTAGATTAGTTCTCTTTTCTTTTTGCTTCTTCCCACGTCAGGTGGTGCCAGATGGACTCCTCCCTGCTTTGGAAAATCAAAATGTGCCAGCAGCTCCCGCCCAGGCTATGTTCTAGCTCGTCTGATCCGACTCCTCGGCAGCCCTACCTGTCCTCTCCTCTGCTCGGCCCCTCACTCAACCGCCCACCTAGCCCAGTCCATCTCGATCTCTCCCTCACGCTCAAGACCTCACCTATCCTTCTCATCTCTTTCACACAGCCCCTACAAACCTTCTCCCTCACCCTGTTCTTCTCGATGTGCGATCTCGATCTCGATCTCCTCCTCCCTTCTGTGTCTTGACAGAAACACACCACCCTTCGAGCCACCGGAGATGAGCCCCCTCTCTGTTCCTCGGTCTACCTTCCTACTCGGAGAAGCCTCATTGCAACCACCTTCCCCGGGCACTCTTCAAACTCCTCTCTAGCCTCTGTGTTTCTGTCGGCCTCTGTATTGCCCAGGAAGCACCACCACCTCCATCCCTGCATTCTTCTTCCTATGCGCCACTAGGGCCCGAACATAGAAGCAGGAGATAACCTGTCTTCTCCAATTCAGTTGCAACCGTCTTCTACCGCCGCCACACCACCGGAGACCTAGAGCGCCGCCTCTCTCCACCGGAGCCACGCTGCCAGTGCAGCGCTCCTCCCTTCGCCTCGCCGCCTGCTGGAGCACACCGAGCCGCCGGCTCCGCTTCTTCCCTTCCCAGCCGAAGAAGACGGCTCTTGAGGGTTCAGAAACCCTTTCACCTTATTAAATCGGCCCCCTATTATTTGGTGAAATTACATAATGTACCCACTCTTCTTGTAATTGCAGTTTTTGACCCACTCTTATGGAAATCTTGCATTTACACCCCTGCATAATTTATTTACATATTATGCCCCAAATAATTAATTACGGATTATTACCCACATTTTTTAAACGGTATAATTTGCCCTGGAAAATGTGTTAGCGGCTTTTAACCTTGGATTTTAATTACGGGATACTTTTATATTTTTATACACAGTATATTATGTCTTTGTTGGAATAATTCGGTTATGACTCAAAGATTTAATCCCGGGTTCTTAAAGTTGGCTTTTGAAAACGGGTTTTACCTTAGATTTTATGTAAGTTATATATTCCGTTCAAATTTAGCTTATAAGCTAAATTTGTTTAGTTTGGTGCTAGGTTCGGAAGCGCCCCGATAAACGCCATCAATCCGCATTCGACATTCGTCGATCGACTTCCACCTTTGACCCCGAGTGAGTACCTCTTTCAATCTAGTTATGTTTAGTATTAGTATCATGCTAGGTTGGATTTAGCATAACTTAGAGTGAATGCCAAGTAGTGGCTTTGAACCTTAGGTGTTTTTCGAGGATTTTGATATTGTTTGATAGATTGATGTTGATTCTAAGCTTGAGGTGGCATTGCGGTCTAGTGAGGTTATTATAAAGGATTCAAATATATGGTTTGATCTTGTGAGAATCATTAGGCTTGAGGTGTTGATATTATCTTGTGAGGTTGTTTATGGTTTTAAGTTGTATGTTGGGCTTGTGAGAATTTAGGGGTTGAGGTTGTATGATTGTTGAGGTTGTGGACTAGAAAGAGAGTATCCTAGTGGTTTTGTGAGTTATGATCTTGCGAGATCCGAAGGTTTAGAAGTCTTAGGACTTCTAGCTTATGTTGAGAGTGATGCGAGCATGAGGGATTCTAGGATGCGGTCCTAGAATTGAGAGTCAAATGGTCTTGCGTAGATCATTTGTATAGAAGTCTAAGACTTCTATTGTGAGTGGGTTGTTGTTGATATAGTTATCTTCTTGTGGGCAGGTTATGGGCTTCCTCCCTAAGGAAGCGAGAGTGTTGTGAGTTGAGTGTGGTGACGAGGTAAGTCTCCGGACTTACTTAGCTCGTATTCCTTGTATTAGCGTTGATTTGTGTTTGGTGGTGTGTGTTTATTGTTTATTGTTTATAACAACTAAACCGGAAATAGGATTACCGACATTTATATTATTTTGGCCCAAGTGTATGATAACGGGCGGTGACAACTTGCCTGGCTCCCGCGAGAGCTAGGAGGTTCTCGGCGACTATCCCGTGCTGGTAGACGGTCAGATGCATCAGTACCATTCCATGCCGGTAAGTAGGGACCGAGGCGAATTTCGGTGATTCTCGTGTCACAACCTAAGTTGAATTAGAACGGGATACGACTTAATAATAATAAAGATAATAAATCGGATTGATGTGCTTTTATGTATGTTGTATGCTTGTGATGAGATTACTTGTGTATGTGCCTTTCCCATTAATTCTAATGCTTCGAATATGAGCTAACGGTTTTATACCGATTGTTGTAGATTGCCTTGCAGGTTAGGAATGCGGCCGAGAAATCCGGAAGAGTGGGCAGCCGGGGTCCGTACATTTTAGGAAGGGTTTTTGGATAGAGTTGAGTTGTGTTTTGTCCTTCGATAGTTGTGTTTTGTATGTCGTGTATTTGGCATTCGGGTTTTGTGTTGTATCTCGGCTGAAGTCTTTTGTTTGTATAGTTTCGGGTTTCATTGCATTGCATAAAAATTGTTTTTCGGTTTTGGCCTTTATTTGTGCCATGTTGCAAGATCCGGTGAAATTGTTGTCAAGCTAAGGGTCGGGACCCATTGTGAGGTCCCAACCCGTAGCACCCCGAGTCCCGTGGATTTGGGGTGTTACATCTTCCAAGAATAAAATATTCTCGCCGCGTCCTAGGTGTTCGCCTCGGTCGAGTCGGCGTCTCTGGATCACCTCGGTCGAGATGAATCTCTGGTCAACCGAGGTGAGTCACAACCGAATGTGAAATCTCTCAAAACTGGTCCAAAGTGAATCTTTAATCCATGGCTATGCTCCCTGGATGTAGCTCCAAATGACTCATGACTCATTTTTCTCCTTTTTGATGCAAAACGTACCAAATTACCTGCAATTACAACGAAACTAGGTGTAGACCTCGATTCTCGCAAAGGTAGATGAAATGGTAGTAAAATCACATAATGTACATACAAACATGCAGATTATGAAAGACAAAACGTCCAAACAAATCCCAAAATATAGACTATAATCCATGCTATCAAAATACCCCATACTTAGCCCTTGCTTGTCCCCAAGCAAGTTCCTCATATAAAAGACAAGATAGAATGGATTATAAGTCAAGAAAATCAATGAAAAAGTCTTTCAAAAACATTTTATGGTGTGTAATTATCATAGATCACTCTAAGAGAATACTTCCTGGAATTAAAAACTTAATATGATCAAAACATTTTATAAATATAAAAAAGTTGTTCATCTTTGCATAAAATCATAGAATGCATAATAAATCATAATTATCAAAATTAATCATGTATAATCCAGTTTAAACCGCTAAGTCAATCAACAAGCTCAAGGTCTCAAGGGCTTCCCAAAAGAAAAGGTCAAGAAACGTGTAGGGTAGGAATGTATGTAAGGTAATGTGGTGCTAGAATCCGGGAAAAGGATGAACTTCACTTCACTTCAACTTGCAACATCTTCCACCAATAAGCTTTGCTTATTTCACACTTTTTTTCTTTTTTTTTTTTTTACTTTACTTTTTGGGATGCATGGACAGAGGTGCACAATAACCGAAGCCTAGGAAATCAGCAATCATCAATTTCTTGAGATGCATCAAACCCTTGATGCACATACCATGACCCGTTAGGAATATCGCTCAATCCGACTTTGGCAAGACACAAACACCCAGCTATGTGAATGGTGCCGAGTTACTCATCTTCATGATTGACTTCCCCAAACCTAAAATTACTTTCTAACACTTCACTTCCACCCCACTTCTCAACTTTAACTTGCTTTCACCACTTCGCTTGCTTCCAAATTCCCGGATAGGTAACGGGAGGCAAAATGTATATGAGGGGTTAAGCATGATCAAGAAGAAGAAGAAGAAAAGAATGAATTGCCTTGGTCTTTCCAAGAAGAAAGTGAGAGAACTTATCCTGCGGTGTCAACCTTCAAATTCAACATAATTTGGATAAAAACAAAGTATTAAACATGCTAATAATTTCAAACAAAGCATTTAGCAACTTAAACATATTATAAAACCTTTCAAACACACAAAGAATTTAAAACCAGTAGGTAAACAAAATCTTCACTGAGATCATATCCACATAAGAAACACAAAAATTCGTTTTCGAAAACTTTCTGTTACGTCACCTCGGTCGAGATGTTCTTGGTTCAACCGAGGTGAAATGCCTCGTTTCGCCAGAATCTCCCCAGTCGAGGTAAATTTTTTTTTTTTTTTTTTT
>BSUD01000005.1:129139659-129199989 GCA_033239045.1 Fagopyrum esculentum | reverse complement strand
TTTTTTTTTAAAACCATTATTTTTGTTTCGGTTTCGACGTTTTTCTCAATCAAATAACCTGTAGGTATGCATGTAATATCAGATAATCATATAAAGGCAAATGAAGCATAAATATGAAAATATCCGATAAATAAAATACATCAAAAGTGTCGAATACATCAAAGGTAGCCACATAGTCAAATAACAAACACCCCATACTTGAGACACACTGTCCCAGTGGGTATAATAAAAAGTCTAAACAAGAGAACTCACCGGATAAAAGCCGAACTGCATAAAAATATAATAATAAAACTTTGCAGCTCCTCAGTAGTCCTGATCCGGCGGTGGTGGTGGTGGTAAATAAGGATGCTGGGTCGGATCAAACGGATAGCCCATAGTCTGCTGGAACTGTAGCTCCATCATCCTACGCTGATAATGCTGCCCCTCCAACATCTGCTGAGTCCAGCTGTCAAGGTGTCGGTGCTGGGCGACAAATCTCTCATGCATGTCCATTGTAAGGGCAGCATATGAGTCTATCATCTGATATGTCAAGTCGTCGATCCGACGATGAGCCTCTGCATCTCTATGACGGCGTGTCCGACGCCTAGCAGATCTAGCAGGAGGTGCAGCAGGTGCAGGCTCAGTGTCCTCCTCATCATCTAAATCAATAATAGGTGGCGCGCTCGTCCCAGCTTTATCTGTCCCTGTGTCCATCGGGACGCCGCCTCCTCTCTCATCCACTGTCTCGTCGTCGTCGTCATCCTCCTCCTCAGCCTCAACAGGGGCAGTTGCTGCCTCTTTGTGATCCTCAATCAGTGTATCCCAAGCTGTCTGCCAGAAATGCGGATCAAAGACTGTGAACTGTGCAGACCAGCGGATGCCCTGAGGTGCAGTCCGCTCCCAAGGCATGGCGACGTATGGAGTGGTCAAACCACGGGGAACTAGAATCCTCCGTGTGATCATCTCTTGTAATCCCAGCGGCTTCGGAGCCGCCGCCAACGTGCAAACGCTGAGGTCCATCCCGTGGTAGGTAGCGATGTGGGTGACTAGACCTCCGCAGCATATGTCTCCCTTTGCTTTGGCCTTGATCTTGTGCAGATCCTCTGCCAAGAGCAAGCCAAAGTCTGGGAAGCCTCCTGTAACCATGCAGTAAAGCGAAAAGAGCTCCCCCTGTCGGACCTTCTGGGGCGGCTCAGTACGCGCCAGAAGCGTCTCGCTGAAAATCCTGTGGGCTAATTTGAAGGCCGGATGAAAGATGACCTTCTCCCTGGAATCACCAGGGCGCCATCTGTCAGCGTGCTCAGTAATGTGGGCGATCTGTCCCCAGAACTCCCTAGCTACGGATCGGGAGAGGAAGTCTACAGCAGTGGGGTCAGGAAAGCCAAAAATCTCTCTCCATATCTCTAAAGGAACTATGAAGTTCCGGTTCATCAACCGGTACTTCACAGAACGGTCTGTGGGGAGGTAAGAGAAGGAGCTAACAAACTCAAGGTTCGGCTCTAAGTAGGCTGGGGCTCGGATCTCAGTGAACTGATCTAGCCCCACTGTAGCAATCATCCTCCTAAGGTCAGCATCTAACCCTAGGCAGTCAAAAGCTGACACATCCAGAAATCGTGGTGCGATGACTGGACGGCCAGCTATCCTCTCATAGTCTACCCGGCATCTCTCGTGGATAACCGGGCGGTAGGGACGGGATGAGGAAGGAGAAGGGGAAGGGGAGGATCTATCTCTAAGAGCTAAACGACGATCTGAACTCATCTTCAAACACACTGTCAGACTACCTCGGTCGACTGACAAACTCCAAGAATCACCTCGACCGAGGTGCAGAACGACTGGACCGAGGCGAAGGCAATGCGATTTCAACTCTCTGAATTTCAGTTCTTTTCCCCCAAAAATCACTACCGATGCTTCCTAAGGGGTACTTAAAGGTTTCCTCAACAGAATCAAGGGCAACCAAAGCCCAAATTGCAGTAAACGAGCGAGTTTAGGTTTTCGAACGTTTTTACCTCGTTCCGGTCGAAACGCTCAAATTTCTTGCAGATCTGTAGTTGCAATCGACTCCTCTATCCTTCAATCTCGGTTTGGAAGCAGAAATTGTCGAAAACGAGCAAGAAACGAGGTGAGCGAGGTGCGTCTGTTCGCCGCGGTCGAGGAGGATAAAAAAAAGTGAAAAGTAATTTTTCCCCCTTTTATACTTTTACTGGATCTGCTGTCACCTCGGTCGAGATGGTCTCGACTGGACCGAGGTGGTATGGACCGAGGCGGTTCTGCAGAAACCCTAGTCGCCTCGGTTGCTTCAAGAATCAACTCGGTCGAGATGCTCTGACAATAACCGAGGTGCTTCTGTCTTCTCAGAATCTCGAACTTCTGTCCTTCCAGTTGTGCTCCTTCCTAGATATTCCCTGTTGTCTGTCCAGGACGCCAAAAACAAAGCAAAGCAAAGCAAAAAACAAAAACTATCTAAACTAGACTAGAAAACGGGAAAAGAAAACAATACCTTGGGTTGCCTCCCAAGAAGCGCTTGATTTAAGGTCGCTAGCTGGACCATGATGCGTCTCAAAGGAGGTATATCGGTGCAACCTCCTCAACCGGCGTTTCCGGTTGGTACTTCTTAAGTCTATGACCGTTGACCTTGAAGCTTCCGCTAGTTTCGCCCCATATCTCAACTGCACCATGAGGGAAAACATGTTTCACAACATAAGGTCCGGTCCATCTAGATTTCAACTTACTTGGAAAAAGGCGGAGGCGGGAGTTGAAGAGTAGAACTAAATCTCCTTCGTGAAGCTCCTTTGGAACGATACGCTTGTCATGCCATCTCTTCGTCCTTTCCTTGTAGATTTTGGCATTCTCATAGGCGTTCAAACGCAGCTCCTCCAGCTCGTTAAGTTCCAATAGTCGCTTCTCACCAGCCTCCTTGATGTCAAAGTTCAACCATTTGATAGCCCAATACGCCTTGTGCTCCAATTCAACGGGCAAATTGCAAGACTTCCCATATACCAAATTATAAGGGGTGGTACCTATGGGGTCTTGAATGCGGTCCTGTACGCCCAAAGAGCATCGTCCAACTTCATGGACCAATCCTTCCTCGTTCTGGAGACGGTCTTCTCCAAAATTGCTTTGATTTCTCTATTCGAGATCTCGACCTGTCCACTAGTTTGAGGGTGATAAGCGGTTGATACCTTGTGGGTTACCCCATACTTCGATAGAAGTGCTTTAAACTTCCGGTTGATGAAATGCGTTCCTCCATCGCTAATGATGATGCGTGGAGTTCCAAATCGTGGAAAGATAGTTCTATTCAAGAACTTCACAACCACCTTGGCGTCGTTAGTGGGAGAAGCAATGGCTTCAACCCATCTAGAGACGTAATCAACTGCAAGGAGAATGTAGAGGTTTCCTCCAGAGGATGGAAAAGGTCCCATGAAGTCAATCCCCCATACATCAAAGATTTCCACTTCTTGGATGTTGTTAAGTGGCATCTCGTTCCTCCTTGATAAATTCCCTGTTCTTTGGCATGCATCACAAGAAACAACAAAAGATTGCACGTCCTTAAATAATGTAGGCCAAAAGAAACCGGAACGCAATACCTTAGCGCATGTTTTATCGGTGCTAGCATGCCCCCCACAAGGAAGTGAATGATAATGATTTATGACGCTATTGACTTCATCCTCCGGAATGCACCTTCGAAGCATCCCATCCGGTCCGCGCTTGAATAGAAGCGGCTCATCCCAGTAGTAATGCCGTACTTCCTTGAAGAATCTCTTCTTTTGAGAGTACGTCAATCCGGGCGGTGTTTCCTGGCAAACAAGATAATTCACAATATCAGCATACCAAGGACCTTTATTATCAGAAAGTTGGTGGAGGGAATGGTCCGCCAACAGTGGGTGAATGTCAGAGAAGGGAGTGAGGAAATTGTTATTCTCAGCAATCTCAGTTGACATTGTCTCGCTGTCGACCTCGGTCGAGGCGCAAAGGTGTTGACCGAGGTGTTCTTCAATCGCCTCGCTCTGTCCAGAAGGTGCCTCGGTCGAGGTACTGCTACTGGATCCGAGACTGGAGATCTTCGTCTCCTTGATCAGCTTCTCAGTTTTGGCTCCTGGATCCTCTTCCAGTGCCTTCAAGCTCCGTATATCTGCATCACAAGAAGCATCTATACCTTCCTCCATTAAAATGAAGCTAATAACTCTTTCGAGTGGGTCGTTAATAAGGATAGAGCTCACCAATTCCCTTGATTCTTCTTCATCGTAGATGTTGAAGATATCATCAGTTAGTTGCTCCCCTTTCATGGCTGCAAGTAGTGCGAACTCCACCTCATCACCACCAACGTTGAATTTCAACTTGGCGTTCTTGCAATCCACATTGCAACCCGAAGTTGCTAGAAATGGCCTCCCGAGAATAATAGGTACTGGATAATCTGCGGGAATGTCAAGTACGACAAAATCTATAGGTAGATAGAAGTTACCTAACCTGACCGGAACGTCCTCCAAAATGCCCACGGGATGGGTAATGGAGCGATCCGCCATGTAAAGTCGAATCTTGACCGGCTTGGGCTCTCCAAGGCCGATCTTAGTGCATAGCTCCAGCGGGATGATGCTCACGCTGGCTCCTAGATCACAAAGGGCTTCACAAGTGACATCCCTAACTTGAATGGGAATGCAAAATGAGCCGGGATCTCTCAATTTAGGTGGCATCTTCTCCTTCATGATTTTGATTAACTCCGAAGACTTAGATGTCATCCTAACTTCACCAACATCCTCCAGCTTCCTCTTCCTTGATAAGATTTCTTTTAAGAACTTCCCATAGGCGGGCATACCTAAAATAGCATCAAGGAAAGGAATATTAATATGTAGCTTATTCATCAAGTCAAGAAACTTACCAAAGTGCTTGTCTAGATGTGTCTGGCTCTGGATTGAGGGAATGGAAGTGGTGGCTTGTATGCAGGAGGTGGAACATAAGTTTCTGTCGTTCCTCCTACTTTCTGTTGCTCCGCCTCGGTTGGTATCTCGGTCGAGGTGTTCTTCGACTGGATCTGGACCGAGGTGGTCTGCGTTGAGCGAGGTACTGGATCTGTAGTTTTGAGTCCACTCCTCGTCGTTATGGCCATGCACTGGCCCTTAGGGTTAGTTTCCGTCTTTGCTGGAAGCTTCCCTGGATCTCTTGGCGCTTCATTCGCCCTATTAGCAAGTTGTTGTTCAAGGGACTTTTGGGCCCTCGAAAATGATGTCATAGAAGTCTTCATAGCGTTAAGCTTGATCAAGATTGCCTCCAGAACTGCGTCTTTCTTTTCTGGCTGAGACGAACTTGATCCTTGCCCTTGGCTTTTCAATGGAGTAGAAGAAGAAGAAGGAGAAGAGAGGAAAAGATTAGAGGAATCATTAGAGTTGGAGTTTGAATAATTGTTACCGTGGTTTTGGTTATTCGCCCTCCAATTGTTGCTGAGACGAACTGCGTCTTTCTCTTCTTTCTCTTGCCTTAGCTCTTCTTTACTGAGACGTAGCAGCTCTTGCGTCTCTTTTAATTGGGCCGCAAGATCACGATCGTCTTGTTGGGCCATCTTCGCTTCTCTCAAGCGTCGCTTGTATGACTTTTTTGGTTCGGGATCGTAAGGAACGATTTCCTTCCCAGCGCGGGTTCTTCGCATGTACCTAAGAAAGAACCTGCAAAGATCGTCACTCAAGTGGAGTGGTTAGATGAAACGGGGCAAGCGCCCCAAGAGCAAACCGTACCGGCTCGGTCTAGACCAAGTCCCCGGCAACGGCGCCAAAAACTTGTTCGCTCCAAACGGTGTGTGCAAGCTTTAAATTTATAACCCTAGACTTAAGCTTAAAACAAGGATGCGAACCCGCCGTGTACGGGTCAATCGTAGTAAAAGCAAGAAAATTCCAGGGGTCGATCACAGGGACTCGGTGAAACAGAGTCAATACGGTATGCTAATGTCAATACTAACCACAAGAGCAATTTAACACAATCAAAGATGAATAAGAAGTCAATAAAGCAAACATGCAATTCTAGGGATTAAAGCATCTAGTTGTGGTTCCAACTCAAGATCTATAGATAAGCGGACAAAGCTGAGATTTTTGCGTGGGGAAGGTGTTACTAAAGTGGAGTAGATCACCGGGTAAGTCTCACTACACACTAATCCTAAACCGTAACTCCTATTACCGGGTAAGTCTCAAGGAATCAAGATAAAGAACTATAACCTCAAACTAACACACCATCTAAGGGAATAGAATCAACCTTTACCGGGTAAGTCTCAGGCTAACTCACAAAGATGGGATGGAAGCACACTCAAACCCCAATAAAGGATAAACCTTTATTACCTACACTTATGATCTTAGGTACACAAACTAAGGAATTACCGGGTAAGTCTCATCCTAAGCTTGCATTGAACCAGGAAGGTGTAATAAGAATAGGATTTAGCAAACTCTAACACTTAACTTTCTGTTTAGGTCGGATAAGTCACCTCGGTCAGAAGAATTCCACCCCGGCCGAGATGTTCATCAACCGAGCGAGATGCTTAGGGTTAAGGTTAAAGACTCGAACTTTCAGGATCCTACTGGAATCTAAGATTATTCTATCATTGTTTTTCCCACAACCTTCAGCTAATCACCCTAGAATCACACAAGGAAATTAGCCACTCATCATCATAATGAAAGTATTAAAATATATGGGAAGAAAGTGAATATTTGAACAAAGAAGAATTTAATGAAAAGACTTCAATAACTGAATCAAATATCACAACAAAGCGTTCCTTGGATAATAATCCAAAAAGACAAGACAACAATTGAGGGAATTGAAGACAATCTTACAAAACCCTTCAATAAAGCTATAAAAGCTATGGACTTCAATCTTCCTTCAACCTTCAAAAAGGTTCTTCGAAAACTCCCCAAATTGGAGTATGCTGCGGCTGCTGCGTATTTCCGGTGTAAGCGGGGATGTGCTGCGTCGTATGCGAGATGTCGGATTTGTGGAAATCCAACCCTTTTTATAGGAAAATAACCCTCCAAAGATAAAATATCTTAGAAAGATATTATCCCATAAATATAGGTAAAATATATATTCTGCATATCTTCTTCCTTCCAGAAGCCAAGCCCAAAAATATAAGAGCACTTTCCAAATTTAAAAGATCTCTTCCAAGAATAAAATATTCTCGCCGCGTCCTAGGTGTTCGCCTCGGTCGAGTCGGCGTCTCTGGATCACCTCGGTCGAGATGAATCTCTGGTCAACCGAGGTGAGTCACAACCGAATGTGAAATCTCTCAAAACTGGTCCAAAGTGAATCTTTAATCCATGGCTATGCTCCCTGGATGTAGCTCCAAATGACTCATGACTCCTTTTGCTCCTTTTTGATGCAAAACGTACCAAATTACGTGCAATTACAACGAAACTAGGTGTAGACCTCGATTCTCGCAAAGGTAGATGAAATGGTACTAAAATCACATAATGTACATACAAACATGCAGATTATGAAAGATAAAACGTCCAAACAAACCCCAAAATATAGACTATAATCCATGCTATCATACATGGCAGACCGCACCATTACCCATCCCGTGGGCATTTTGGAAGACGTTCCGGTCAAGTTAGGTAACTTCTATTTACCAATAGACTTTGTTGTACTTGAAATTCCCGCAGATTATCCTGTTCCTATTATTCTCGGGAGGCCATTTCTAGCAACTTCGGGTTGCAACGTGGATTGTAAGAACGCCAAGTTGAAGTTCAACATCGGCGGAGACGAAGTGGAGTTCGCACTACTTGCAGCCATGAAAGGGGAGCAACTAAGCGATGATATCTTCAACATCTACGATGAAGAAGAATCAAGGGAATTGGTGAGCTCTATCCTTATTAACGATCCACTCGAAAGAGTCATTAGTTTCAGTTTAATGAAGGAAGGTATAGATGCTTCTTGTGATGCACATATACGGAGCTTGAAGGCACTGGAAGAAGATCCAGGAGCTAAAATGAGAAGCTAATCCAGGAGACGAAGATCTCCAGTTTCGGTTCCAGTTGCAGTACCTCGACCGAGGCACTTTCTAGACTGAGCGAGGCGACCGAAGAACATCTCGGTCAACGCCTTTGCACCTCGACCGAGGTCGAAGGCGAGACGACTTCAACTGAGACTTCCGAAAGTCCAGTTTCTGAATCTACTCCACTGGAAGGAGGAAGAAAGGATCCCCCTTAGAAAGCACCCCCAGTTGTGGAGCTTAAACAACTCCCAAACCACTTGAGGTATGTCTTTCTTGGACCGGATTCCACTTATCCCGTTATTGTTAGTGCTTCCCTCTCCGAATCTGAATTGTCTAAACTAATGCATGTCTTGAGAAAGCATCAAAAGGCTTTGGGTTATACTATAGATGATCTTATTGGCATCAAGCCTTCTTTCTGCATGCATAGAATTCTAATGGAGGATGATCATAAGACTTCACGGGAACCTCAAAGATGGTTAAATCCGATCATGAAAGAGGTTGTGAAGAAGGAAATTCTTAAGTTGTTGGATGCAGGTATCATATATCCTATCTCGGACAGCAAGTGGGTTAGCCCGGTGCATGTAGTTCCGAAGAAAGGAGGGATGACCGTTGTGACGAACAAGAACAACGAGTTAATCCCAACCAGGACCGTCACGGGCTGGAGGGTTTCCATTGATTACAGGAAGCTGAACACGGCCACTCGGAAGGACCATTTTCCGCTTCCCTTCATTGATCAAATGCTCGAACGGTTGGCCCAGCATTCACACTTTTGCTACTTGGACGGCTATAGTGGATTCTTCCAGATTCCTATCCATCCGGATGATCAGGAGAAGACCACTTTCACTTGTCCTTGGGGGACGTTTGCCTATCGGAGGATGCCATTTGGATTGTGCAATGCACCCGCTACCTTCCAGCGATGCATGATGGCTATCTTTTCCGAGTACATAGAGGAGATCATGGAGGTACTTATGGATGATTTTTCAGTATATAGTTCCTCTTTTGATGATTGCCTATCTAACCTTTCTCTAGTGTTGAAAAGATGTGAAGACACTAATCTTGTTTTGAATTGGGAGGTCATTTTATGGTTAATGATGGCATTGTGGTAGGACACCTCGTTTCTAATCGAGGTATTGAGGTCGATCGCGCTAAGATCGAGACTATTGAGAAACTCCCTCACCCTTGTTATGTTAAAGGTGTGAGGAGTTTTCTCGGGCATGCAGGTTTCTACAGGAGATTCATCAAGGACTTTTCTAAGATTTCTAAACCTCTAACTAACCTCTTGAAAAATGATGTTGTTTTTGAGTTTTCGCAGGAGTGTCTTGATGCATTTTACAGGATTAAGAAGCGTTGATCTCCGCTCCCATTATCCAACCTCCGGATTGGACCTTGCCCTTTGAGATCATGTGCGATGCTAGTGATGTAGCCGTAGGAGCGGTGCTTGGCCAGAAGAAGGATGGCCGGACCACCGCCATTTATTATGCTAGCAAGACGCTAGATGTAGCACAACGCAACTACGCTACCACCGAGAAGGAGCTATTGGCGGTTGTATATGCTTTCGAGAAGTTTCGTTCTTACTGAGTAGGGGCGAAAGTCATTGTCTACACCGACCATGCAGCCATCCGTTACTTGCTTGCTAAGAAAGATGTCAAGCCACGCCTTATTCGATGGATTCTCTTGCTTCAAGAGTTTAACTTAGAGATCCGCGATAAGAAGGGATCCAAAAATTCTGTTGCGGATCACCTCAGCCGGCTACCTGCATCTTCACGCGAGAAGGACGACCCACCCATAGACGATTTATTCCCCGATGAGCACTTACACTTGTTGGAGCGCTTGATAGACTTACTTACTTCACCCCACGATGGAGGTGAAGTATGGGGTGAGGGCACCTCCCATCACGTTTGAGAGACGCACCATGGTCCAGCTACCGACCTTAAACCAAGCGCTTCTTGGGAGGCAACTAAAGGTATTGCTTTCTTTTCCCTTTTTCTAGTCTAGATTAGATAGTTTTGCTTTTGCTTTGCTTTGTTTTGTTTTTGGTTTCCTAGACAAACAACAAGTGACATCTAAGGAAGAAGTACAAACCAGGAGCATAATTGGAAGGACAGAAGTTCGAGAATTTGAGAAGACGGAGTTTGACTGAGGCACATCTCGGTTGCTGTCAAAGCACCTCGACCGAGATGATTCTTGAGCAACCGAGGCGACTAGGGTTTCCAAAGAACCACCTCGGTCCGTACCACCATGGTCCAGTCGAGACCACCTCGACCGAGGTGACAGTAGTTCCAGAAAGGGTATAAAAGGGGGGTTGAATTTCTCTCTCTTCTTTTTACCTCTCCTCGACCGCGGCAGCCCCTCGCCTCGCTTTGCCCTTCTTCGATCGTTTTCGACGATTCTTGCTTCCAAATTGCAAAGAAAGGATAGAGGATCCCAGTGCAAGTGTCAATCTGCGAGAAAAACGAACCGAATCGACCGAATCGGGGTAAACATCGAAAAAAAACCCTAATCTCGTTCTCTTCACTGTTTTGCTTTGAATTGGGCTTTGGTTGCCCTTGCATTTGCTGAGAAACAGATTAAGTACCCCATAGGAACCAGTTGTAGTGATTTTGGGGGAAAAGAACTGGATTTTTGAGAGATTCGATCGCGCAGTTCTTCGCCTCGGTCCAGTTGTTCTGTGCCTCGGCCGAGGTGTTCTTGAGTTGTGTCAGGCCGACTGAAGTGATCTGACAGAGTGCTTTAGAGATGAGTTCAGATAGACAGCTTGTCCTTAGGGATAGATCCTCCCCTTCCCCTTCTTCTTCCTCTTCTAGACCTTATAGACCGGTGATCCACGAGAGACACCAGGTCGACTATGACCGTACTGCAGCCCGTCCAGTGATTGCACCATGCTTCCTGGACGTTTCGGCTTTTGATTGTCTCCATGTGGATGGAGACCTTAGACGGATGATATCGATGGTAGGGCTAGATCAGTTTACTGAGATCCGTGCACCTGCCTATTTAGAGCCTACCTTGGAGTTTGTCAGCTCCTTCACCTACCTCCCCACAGAGCGTTCTCTGAAGTACCGGTTGATGAACCGGAACTTCCTAGTACCCTAAGAGCACTGGAGAGACATTTTTGGTTTCCCGGCCCCGACCGCTGTTGATTTTCCTTCCCGGACTGTAGCTAGGGAGTTTTGGGGTCAAATTGCTCATGTAGTTGAGCACGCAGATAGATGGCGCCCTGGGGACTCCAGGGAGCGTATCATTTTTCACCTAGCCTTTAGGTTAGCTCACCGTATTTTCAGTGAGACGCTTCTGGCGCGTACTGAGACGCCCCAGAAGGTCCAACAGGGGGAGCTTTTCAGCCTTTACTGCATGGTGACTGGAGGGATTCCATACTTTGGCTTGATGTTGGCAGAGGATCTGCACAAGATCAAGGCCAAGGCGAAGGGGGACATTTGCTGCGGAGGGATTGTGACCCACATTGCTAGCTATCAGGACATGGACCTTAGAGCTTGTACTATGGTGGCGGCTGCCAAGCCGCTAGGACTTCAGGAGATGATCACTCGGCGGATTCTGGTTCCCCGAGGACTCACTCCACCATATGTAGCCATGCCATGGGAGCCGACTACACCACAGGGGATCAGATGGTCGCCCTAGTTCTCTGTCTATGACCCTCACTACTGGCAGACTGCTTGGATTCCATTGATGGAGGATGCTAGAGAGGCAGCAACTGCACCAGCTGAGGAGGATGAGGTAGAGGAGGAGACAACTGATGACGATGACAGGGATGGTGGAGTTCCTATGGATACAGGGACGGATACTGCTGGGACGAGTGCGCCGTTTATTGACATTGATGATGATGTACGCCGACACAGATATCCAGAGGCTCACCGTCGGATCGATGATCTGATGGATCAGATGATCGATTCTTATGCTGCCCTATCACTGGATATCCGTGAGATGCAGGAGAGACAACATTACCAGCACATGATGGCTCAGATTCAGTTTCAGCACATCATGGGCTACTCGTTCGACCCATCTCAGTATCCATATGTGTCACCACCACCACCACCGGATCGTGACTATTGAGAGCTGCAGGACTTTCTTTTTTAATTATTATGCAGCTCAGCTTTATGTCCGGTGAGTATTTTATTTCTTTAGGCTTATTTTGACCCACTGGGACAGTGTGTCCCAAGTATGGGGTGTTTATGTATTTGATTGACTTATGTGATGTATGACTCTACATTATCGGATATTTATGCTTATTTTGCTTCTATGGATTTTATCTGAGATTACATGCATGCATACATGTTATTTGATTGAGAAAAACGTCGAAACTGGACAGAAAAAAAAATTTGACCTCGACCGGGGCAGTTTTGGCCAAACGAGGTGTTTCACCTCGGTTGACCTAAGAACACCTCGACCGAGGTGGTTTAACTGAGAGTTTTCGAAACGATTTTGTGCTTTTTATCTGGATATGATCTCAGTGCAGATCTTGTTGCTGACTGGTTTTGAAATCTTCATATGATTGAAAGGTTTTATAATATGTTTAAGTTGCTAAATGCTTTGTTTGAAATTTTTGGCATGTTTAATAATTTGTTTTTATCCAAATTATGTTAAATTTGAAGGTTGACACCACGTTATGAGTTCTCTCACTTTCTTCCTGGAAAGACCAAGGCAATTCATTCTTCTGTCTTCTTCTTCTTGATCATGCTTAGCCCCTCACATACATTTTTGCCTCCCTTTACCTATCCGGGAATTTGGAAGCAAGCAAAGTGGTGAAAGCAAGTGAAGTTAAAGTTGAGAAGTTGGCTGGCAGTGAAAGTGTTAGAAAGAAATAAATAGGTTTGGGGAAGTCAATCATGATGATGAGTAACTCGGCACCATTCACATAGTCGGGTGTTTGTGTCTTGCCAAAGTCGGATTGAACGATATTCCTAACGGGTCATGGTATGTGCATCAAGGGTTTGATGCGTCTCAAGAAATTGATGATTGCTGATCTCCTAGGCTTCGGTTATTGTGCACCTTTGTCCATGCATCCCAAAAAGTAAAGTAAAAGAAAAAGTGTGAAATAAGCAAAGCTTATTGGTGGAAGATGTTGAAAGTCAAAGTGAAAGTGAAGTATATCCTTTTCCCGGATTCCAGCACCACATTACCTTACATACATCCCTACCCTACACGTTTCTTGACCTTTCTTTTGGGAAGCCCTTGAGACCTCGAGCTTGTTGATTGACTTAGTGGTTTAAACTGGATTATGCATTATTAATTTCGATAATTATGACTTATTATGCATTCTATGATTTTATGCAAAGATGAACAACTTTCTTATATTTATAAAATGTTTTGATCATATTTTGATTTTAAATTCCATGAAGTATTCTCTTAGAGTGATCTATGATTGTAGCACACCATAAAAATGTTTTTGAAAGACTTTATCATTGAGTTTCTTGACTTATAATTCATTCTATCTTGCCTTTTATATGCGGAACTTGCTTGGGGACAAGCAAGGGCTAAGTATGGGGTATTTTGATAGCATGAATTATAGTCTATATTTTGGGGTTTGTTTGGACGTTTTATCTTCAATAATCTGCATGTTTGTATGTATAATATGTGACTATATTACCATTTCATCTACCTTTGTGGAAATCGAGGTCTACACCTAGTTTTGTTGTAATCGTAGGTAAAATGGTACGTTTTACATCAAAAAGGAGCAAAAGGAGCTATGGAGTCATTGGAGCTACATTCAGGAACATAAGGAAACATCCAGGAAGCATAGCCATGTATTAAAGATTCACTTTGGACTAGATTTGAGAGATTTCACATTCAGTTGTGACTCACCTCGGTTGACTACAAAGTCACCTCGACCGAGGTGATCCGGAGAAGTCGACTCGACCGAGGCGAACACCTGGGACGCGGCGAGAATATTTTATTCTTGGCTGAGATCTTTTATCTTTGGAAAGAGATCTTATATTTTTGGGCTTGGCTCCTGGAAGGAAGAAGATATGCTAGATCATATATTTTACCTATTTTTATGGGAAGAGATCTTTCTAAGATATTTTATCTTTGGAGAGTAATTTTCCTATAAAAAGGTTTGGACTTCCCACAAATCCGAGATCCGCTATCACCTCGCTTCCACCTACTACACCGTAGCAGCCATACTCTAGTTGAGAGATTTGAAGAACCTTTTTGAAGGTTGAAGGAAGAAAGTCTATAGCTTTTATAGCTTTTTGAAGGGTTTTTGTAAGATCATCTTAGATTCCCTTCCTTGTTGTTTGTCTTGTTGGATTTCTATCCAAGGAACGCTTGTTGGTTTTATAATTGTTTCAGTTATAGAAGCCTTTCTCTTAAGGTTTTCTTGTTCAACTATTCTCTTTCTTCTCATATATTTGATTAATACTTTCATGATGATGAGTGGCTAATCTCTTTGTGTGATTCTAGGGTGATTGGCTGAAGGTTGTGAGAAAAACAATGATAGAATAATCTTAATCACAGTAGGACCCTGAAAGTTCGAGTCTTTACCTTAACCCTAAGCATCTCGCTCAGTCGATGAACATCTCGGCCGGGGTGGAATTCGGCTGATCGAGGTGACTTATCTGATCCGAAACTGAGAGTTAAGTGTTAGAGTTTGCCAAATCCTATTCTTATTACACCTTTCCTGGTTCAATGCAAGCCTAGGATGAGACTTACCCGGTAATTCCTTAGTTTGTTTACCCAAGATCAAAAGTGTAGGTAATAAAGGTTTATCCTTTATTGGGGTTTGAGTGTGCTTTCATCCCATCTTTGTGAGTTAGCCCGAAACTTACCCAGTAAAGATTGATTTTATCCCCTTAGTTGGAGTGTTAGTTTGAGGTTATAATCCTTTATCTTAATTCCTTGAGACTTACCCGGTAATAGGAGTTACGGTTTGAGATTAGTGAGTAGTGAGACTTACCCGGTGATCTATTCCACTTTAGTAACACCTTCCCTTTGCAAAAACCTCAGCTTTGTCCGCTTATCTTTAGATCTTGAGTTGGAACCACAACTAGATGCTTTAATCCCTACAATTGCATATTTCCTTTATTGACTTTTTATCATCTTTGATTGTTTTAATTGCTTTTGTGGTTAGTAATTGCTAAAGCTTACCGTTATCGACTTTGTTTCACTAAGTCCCTGTGATCGACCCCTGGAATTTCTTGCTTTTTACTACGATTGACCCGTATACTGCGGGTTCGCATCCTTGTTTTAAGCTTACATCTAGGGTTATAAATTTAAAGCTTGCACACACTGTTTGGAGCGAATAACTATGATAGAATAGACTTAGATGTATCTTTGGATGATTTGCTTGCTCGAACTTGACTGTTGTTATAAATTACGGGTTGTTCTAGGACAACCACGGCCGTGGTTCTTAATATCAGCCCGTGGTTTTGTTTGACTTGCTTGTATTGATAAATCTGAGTGTTGGGATGTTAGATTTTTGAAATCCTAGTGTTTGTTGAGCTTAATCTATCCTAGGGTGACCTAGTGTTGAGCTTAATCTATCCTAGGGCTGTTCTAGGACAACCACGGCCGTGGTTCTTAATATTAGCCCGTGGTTTTATCTGACTTGCTTGTATTGATAAATCTGAGTGTTAGGATGTTAGATTGTTGAAATACTAGTGTTTGTTGAGCTTAATCTATCATAGGGTGACCTAGTGTTAGCAAACTAAGTGATAGAAGAGACCTACCCGGTAAATCTTGACCTTAGGTACCAAGGATGATGAACTCTAGGTAGTAGTGAGCCTCACAAGCCGCTATTGGATTGAGTGTGCCAGGAATGAAGTTTAGGACTTACCTTCCCGAGACTTACCCGGTAAGGAGAGGTTAGATCCCTAGATAACAATCCGGTTTGTGTACAATTCCTAACCTTAGGCTCCTTGAGACTTACCAGGTGATAGGACCTTAGGAATGGACTAGTGGACCATGAGACCTACCCGGTGATTGATGCCAATTAAGAAACACCCTTTCCCCACATACCATAGTTAATCCAAGGAGTGATTAGAAGCTTGAGTCCAATGCCATAACCGGAATTTCTAACCCCTAGAATCCGTTTTTCTCTCTTTGATCACATATCTCGTGTTTGTTTGCTTGTTTGTGTTGCTAGCTTAGTTGTTCGTTTGATTTGTTAATCTTGCATAATATTGTTATCCTTGCTTGATCACCACAAAACCAATCCAAAAACATTGTGATTTTATTTTCTTTATTCCCTTCTCTTTCCTTATCCTAGGTTTGCACTATCCATAATCACCTATTTGATTCGATTTCACCTTAGTCTTTGCGTTCGACCTCGGAATACTATCCTTACTACAAAATGACCCATACACTGTGGGTTCGCTAGGAGTTAGGAAAAATATATCGAGTTATAAATTTAAGACTTTTGTGCTATACGTTTCTAGCGTAACCATAAAGTGACACTTCTCCCAATTCAAAACGAGATTAGTGTCTTCACAACGTTGTAGCACTAGAGAAAGGTTAGACAAGAAATTATCAAAAGAGGAACCAGATACCGAAAAGCCATCCATGAATGCCTCAATGATCTCCTCTATGTACTCGGAAAAGATAGCCATCATACAACGCTGGAAGGTAGCGGGTGCATTACATAATTCAAATGGCATCCTCCTATAAGCGAACGTCCCCCATGGAAAAGTGAAAGTGGTCTTCTCTTGATCATCCAGATGGATAGAAATCTGAAAGAAGCGACTATAACCATCTAAATAGCAAAAATCGGAATGATGGGCTAACCTTTCAAGCATTTGGTTGATGAAGGGAAGTGGAAAATGGTCCTTCCGAGTGGCCACGTTCAGCTTCCTGTAATCGATGCACATCCTCCAGCCCGTAACGGTCCTAGTTGGAATCAACTCGTTGTTCTTATTTGTCACAACGGTCATCCTTCCTTTCTTTGGAACTACGTGCACTGGGCTCACCAACTTGCTATCCGAGATAGGAAATATGATACCTGCATCCAACAACTTAAGAATCTCCTTCTTCAGAACCTCTTTTATGATCGGATTTAACCGTCTTTGAGGTTCCCGTGAAGTCTTATGATCATCTTTCATTAGTATTTTATGCATGCAGAAAGAAGGCTTAATACCAATAAGATCATCAATAGTATATCCCAAAGCCTTTCGATGTTTTCTCAAGACATGCATCAGTTTAGACAATTCAGTTTCGGAAAGGGAAGCACTTACGATAACGGGATATGTAGAATCCTGTCCAAGGAAAACATACCTCAAGTGACTTGGAAGCGGTTTAAGCTCCACAACTAGGGGTGCTTTCTGAGGGGGATCCTTGCTTCCTCCTTCCAGTGGAGTAGACTTAGATCGAAGAACTGGACTTTCAGAAGTCTCAGTTGACATCATCTCGCTTGCGACCTCGGTCGAGGTCCAAGATGGGTGACCGAGATGTTCTTCAGATAAGAACACCTCACTTGGTCCAGAAAGTGCCTTGGTCGAGGAACTGGAACTCGGACCGAAACTTAAATTGCTTCTCTTCTCCTGGATTAGTTTCTCAATCTTAGCTCCTTGATCTGCTTCTAGTGCCTTTAAGCTCCGTATATCTGCATCACAAGAAACATCTATACCTTCCTCCATTAAACTAAAACTAAGAAATCTTTCGAGAGGGTCATTAATAAGGATAAAGCTCACCAATTCTCTTGATTCTTCTTCATCGTAGATGTTGAAGATATCATCCTCCAGCTACTCTCCTTTCATTGCAGCAAACAATGCAAATTCCACTTGATCTCCACCAATGTTGATTTTCAACTTGGCGTTCTTACAATCCACATTGCAACCCGAAGTTGCTAGAAATGGTCTCCCGAGAATGATAGGAACGAGATAATCTGCGGGTATATCAAGTACAACAAAGTCTATAGGTAAATAGAAGTTACTTAACTTTACAGGAACGTCTTCCAAGATGCCCAGGGGATGGGTAATGGAGCGATCCACCATGTAAAACGTTAACTTCACCGGCTTGGGCTCTCCAAGTCCGATTCTCTCAGATAGCTCCAGCGGAATGATGCTCACGCTGGCTACTAGAGCACATAATGCCTCACAAGTTACATCCCCAACTTGAATGGGAATGCAAATTGAGCCGGGATCTCTCAATTTGGGTGGCATCTTCTCCTACATGATTTGAATGAGCTCCGAGGACTTTGATGTCATCCTTACTTCTCCAAAGTCTTCCAGCTTCCTCTTCCTTGATAGAATCTCTTTCAAGAACTTTCCACAGGCGGGCATCCCTAGAATAGCATCAAGGAAAGGGATGTTAATATGTAGTTTATTCATCAAGTCAAGAAACTTACCGAAATGCTTGTCTAGATGTGCTCTGGTCCTTGACTAGGGGAATGGAAGTGGTGGTTTATAAGCAGGAGGTGGAACATAAACTTCAAATTTGTCCTTCTCTTTCTGGGACTCCACCTCGGATGGCTCCTCGACCAAAGTGTTCCTCGTCTTATCCTGGACCGAGGTGTTCTTCGTCTACACTAGCACCGACCGAGCTACCGGATCTGCAATTTTTTGTCCACTTCTCGTTGTTATTGTCATAACAACGAGAAGTGGATAAAAAATTGCATCCAGCACTGCATCTTTCTTCTCTGGCTGGGACGAACTTGATCCAGACTCCTGGCTCTTCAATGGAGTAGAAGAAGAAGAGGAGGGCTTAAAAGCATTATTAGCATGAGAATAAGGGTTACCCGGATTTTGTTGATTAGATCTTCAATTGTTGCTGTTGGAGCCTCTATTGTTGTTGTAATTGTTGTTCCGTGACCCTTGGTTGTTGTTTCTTCCTTGATATCCTCAATCTTGCTCCTTCTTTGTGTGAGCTACTAAAATCTCCTTCAATTGCTTCACATCATTGCTAAGCGAGATGAGTTGATTTCCATTTGATGAAGTGTCTTGGAAGCTAACTCTCCTCGCTCCATTCTCGGCTCCTTGATGGGAGTATTTCTCCATATGCAAAGCTTGCTTTTCAATGAACTCTCAAGCTTCGTCTATCGGCATATCCATGAACATGCCGGCGGAAAGTAGTTGGAGATTGAATTGAGTAATTTCATCCAATCCCTTGAAATATATCTCCAACAACTCTATCTTTGGAATCCCATGATGTGGGCAATCCAATAGAACATCTTTGGATCTCTCCTATTACTTGGACAAACTCTCCTTGTCCTTCATGATGAATGCATTAATCTTCCCTCTCATTTCAGCGGTCTTGGAGGGAGGAAAGAATTTAGTTAGAAACTCCGTCATCATCTCTTCCCAAGTGTTGATCTTTCTGGGTGGAAGAGATTGATACCAAGCAAGCGCCCTGTCTTTCAAAGAAAAATAGAAAGGCCTTAGCTTGTAGTTGTTATTTTCCAGCCTTGATGGTCTCAAGGTCTCCATCAGAGTTCGTAGTTTTGCAAATGCTGATGCGAAGACTGCCTCTCTAAACCTCGAAATTGGCATTGTCGGATCATAGATAGAACTTACGGTCAAAGTTTGTAATCATGCTCAGCTGGATCAACTAGGTTGACTCCTGGACGCCTCACTTGCTGATTAGGGTCCATCCTCTGTCCCAAGGTTTGTGTAACTCCAGCAAAAAGAACATCTCGGACAGGCATCCGAGGTGGATGTATCTCGGCCGGGGAAACTTGGACTGGGACTTGCCTCGGTCGAGGCAGAAACTGGGCCCTTAGAGTGGCCATATCTGCTTTAATCTCTTCGGTTCTTGCGCGAGTTTTCTCTCTCTCTCGCTATAGTTCTTCTTGGTTGAGGCGTAACCGTTCCAGCGCCTCCTTCAATTCGGCCTCAAGATCACGATTGTCTTGATTGGCCATCTTAGCCTTTTCAATCGTCGTTTGTAGGTCTTTTCTAGTTCGGGATCGTAAGGAACGATTTCCTTTCCAGCACGAGTTCTTTGCATTGACCTCAGAAAAGATCCTGTGAAAACACTCAAGTAAAGTGGTCAATAGCAACAAGGGCAATTGCCCCGGAAGACAACCGCAACCGGCTTGGTCTAGACCAACTCCCCGACAACGGTGCCAAAAACTTGTTCGCTCCACGGTGTGTGCAAGCTTAAAATTTATAACCCAACAAGTATTCTTGAACAAGTATGCGAACCCGCAGTGTACAAATCAATTGTAATAAAAGCAAGAATTCCAGGGATCGATCACAGGGACTTTGGTGAAACAAAGCACAAAATCGGTTGTCAAATATTGCAATTAACCAAAAGCAATTAAAGCACTCAAAGATGATATAAAAGTCAAGTAAGGGGAAATGCGGATTCTCGGGATTAAAGCATCTAGTTGTGGTTTCGACTCAAGATCTCAAAGGATAACGCGGACAAAGCTGAGATTAGCAAAGGAAAGGTGTTTCTAAGGTGTGAATAGATTACCGGGTAAGTCTCACTACTCACTATCCCAAACCAAAGCTCCTATTACCGGGTAAGTCTCAATGTACTAAGGAAAGGAACTATAATCTCAAACCAACACACCACCCAAGGGAATAGAATCAACCTTTACCGGGTAACTCTCAAGCTAACTTACAAGGATGGGATGAAGGCACACTCAAACCCCAATAAAGGATAAACCTTTATTACCTATACTCATGATCTTAGGTAAACAAACAAAGGAATCACCGGGTAAGTCTCATCCTAAGCTTGCATTGAACAAGGAAAGGTGTAATAAGAATAGGATTTGCCAAACTAGAATACTTAACATTAGTTTCGGATCAGGAAAGGTTCACCTCGTTCAGTCAGATCCCACCCCGGCAGAGATGTTCCTCGACTGATCGAGGTGTTCTAGGGTTTATGGTTAAAGACTCGAGCTTTCAGAGTTCTACTGAGATTAAGATCATTCTATCATCGTCTTTCCCACAACTCTCAGCCAGTCACCCTAGAATCGCATAAGAAACTTAGCCAACAATAATCAAATTTATAGAAAGGAATCAATATTCGAACAAGAAAACCTTAAGAAAAAGGTCTCAATAACTGAATCAAATATCAAACAACAAGCGTTCCTCAATCACAACTCAGCAAAGACAATAAACCAAAAGGAATCAAAGAAAGTCTTACAAACTCCTTCAAAAGCTAACTCCAAACTATGAATCCTTCCTTCCTTGATCTTCAATCCTTCCTTCAAAGCTTCCAGAAAATCCTTGAACTGCTGGATGTTCTCAGCATGTAAGCATGGTTGAACTTGTGGAAAATCCAACCCTTTATATAGGAGAATTATCTTCCAAAGATAATAATATCTTAAAAAGATAATTTCCTAGAAAATATATCCATATCTTTAAAATAGATATCCCAAAAATATAAGATATCTTCTGTCCAAAAATAAAAGCTCTCAGCCAAAAATATATATCTCGCCGGCGGCAGGGTATTCGCCTCGGTCGGGACGCTCCTCGAGATCATCTCGGACGAGGTGACACTGTAGCTGACCGAGGTGAATCTCAACTGAATGTGAAATCTCTCAAATCTGGTCCAAAGTAAATCTTCTAAATCATTTCCATGAGTCCTGAGTTCTTCCTTAAGCTCCAGAATGTAGCTCCAATGACTCCTTAGCTCCATTTCGATGCAAAACGTGCGATTTTACCTACAATTACAACGAAATTAGGTGTAGACATCGATTTCCGCAAAGGTAGACAAAACAACAATATAATCACATAATATACATCCATACATGCAGATTTATGAAGATAAAACATCCAAGCCAGCCCCTAAATATAGACTATAATACATGCTATCAGTGACCCACATCGCCACTTCCATGGGCTTGGACTTATCAGCTTGTACACTTATTGCAGCCGCGAAGCCGCTGGGACTACAAGAGATGAACACCCGCCGCATTCTAGTTCCTTGTGGCCTTGGCACGCCCTATGTTGCCATGTCATGGGAGAAGACAGCTCCACAGGGCATTATGTGGTCATCTCAGTTTTCTATTTTTGATCATCAGTATTGGTCTACTGCTTGGTTCCCTTACATGCAGAATGCTGGAGATGCAGCTGATGATGATGATGATTATGATGATGATGAGGGGTATAGAGGAGGAGCTGCCATGGACACCGGTACTGATACCAGCGGCCCTAAAGTTCTCGTTGTTGACCTCGATGACGAGGCGACAAAGGATGAGAGAGCAGCACCACCACCACCGCCACCTCAGCGCAGATCCCGCCGCCGTAGAGATCCCGAGGCCCACCGACGGATTGATCAGCTTATTGATCAGATGATTAAATCCTACGCAGCCCTGACAGTTGACATCACCGAGCGCTTCACTGAGGAGCGCCGACACATTGAGGGATGGACGTATCGGATGGAGGAGAGCCAGCAGTTCACTAGACGGATGATGGAGATCCAGCATCAACAGGTTATGTGCTATCCTTTCGATCCTTCCCAGCATCCCTATATTCCACATCCACCACCGCCAGCTGACGAGGACTAGAGCTTCATGGATTTTCTTTATTTGTTATGCATTTCAGCTAGGTCCGGTGAGTACTTTATTTCCTTAGACTTATATTTGACCCATTGGGACAATTTGTCCCAAGTATGGGGTATTTGGATGTATATATGTGACCTTATTTGCTTCTATGCTTGTATGATTCTCTTGATGGATAGTATTGTCTATTTATGCTTTATGTGCTTATTTGTCATTACATGCATACATATAGGTTTCTGTTTGAGAAAAACATCAAAAACTGGTTTGAAAAAAAAATTTATGACTTGACGGAGATGTTCTTGACCGATCGAGGATGAACACCTCGGATGACGTCCCACCTCGACCGAGATGGGTTTTTAACTGAAAGATATTCGAAACGTTTTGTGCTTCTATTCTGGATATGACCTCAATGTAGATATTTGTTTGCAGATTGGTTTTTGAAATCTTTATATGCTCAAAAGGTTTTATGATATGTTTAAGTTGCTAAATACTTTGTTGAAATTCTAGCATGTTTAATACTTTATTTTTATCAAAATTATGTTGGATTTGAAGGTTGACACCACATGATGAGTTCTATCACATTCTTCCAGGGATGATTAAGTTACTTCATTCTCTTCTTCTTCTTCTTCTTCTTGATCATGCTTTATGTTGGATTTGCCTCCTTTTACCTATCCGGGAATTTGTAAGCATGTGATGAAAAGCAAAGTGGAAGTAAAGTTGAGATCTTAGCTAAAAGTGTTAGAAAGAAACATTAGGTTTGGGGAAGTCAATCATGATGATGAGTAACTCGGCATCATTCACATAGCCGGGTGTTTATCTCTTGCCAAAGTCAGATTGAGAGATATTCCTAACGGGCCATGGTATGTGCATCAAGGGTTTGAGGCATCTCGAGAAATTGATGATTGCTGATCTCCTAGGTTTCGGTTATTGTGCACCTCTGTCCATGCATCCCAAAAAGTAAAGTAAAAAAAAAGTGAAAATAAGCAAAGCTTATTGGTGGTAGATGTTGATATTCAAAGAAAGTGAAGAAAAGATCCTATTCCCACATTTTAGCACCACATTACCCTATATACATCCCAACCCAACATGTTTCTTGACCTCTTTTGGAAGCCCTTGAGACCATGAGTATGTTGATTGACTTGGTGGTTTAAACTGGATTATACATGATTGATTTCGATAAATATGATTTACCATGCATTCTATGATTTTATGCAAAGATGAACAACTTTCTTATATTTATAAAATGTTTTGACCATGTCTTGATTTTATTTGCCAAGAAGCATTCTCTTAGGGTGATATATGAATGGAGTACACCATCAAAATGTTTTGATATGTTTTTCATTGATCTTTTTAATGACTTATAATCCATTCTATCTTGTATCTAAGATTTGGATCTTCCTTGGGGACAAGCAAAGGACAAATATGGGGTATTTTGATAGCATGTATTATAGTCTATATTTTGGGATTGGTTTGGACTTTTTATCATCATAAATCTGCATGTACGGATGTATATTCTTTGATTATATTGTTGTTTTCTCTACCTTTGAGAGAATCGAGGTCTACACCTAATTTCGTTGTAATTGTAGAGAAAATGGCACGTTTTGGACTAAAATGGAGCTAAGGAAGCTAAGGAGCCATTGGAGCTACATTTTGGAACATTGAGGATTTACAAGAAAGGCTCAGGAACCATGGAAATGAGATGGAAGATTGATTTTTGGACCAGATTAGAGAGTTTTTACACTCAGCTGAGACTCACCTCGGTCAGCTACGGTATCACCTCGATCGAGGTGATCTTCATGAGCGACTCGACCGAGGCGAATTTCTGACAGGCTACGAGATCTTTATTTTTGGCTGAGATCTTCTATTTTTGGAAAGTATATATCACATATTTTTTGCTGGATTTTGGAAGGAAGATATCTTTTTGGTTGATTTATTTTGGAAGATATGGAGATATATTTTAAGGAAATTATCTTTTTAAGATATTTTATCTTTGGAATATAATTCTCCTATATAAAGGGTTCGATTTTCTACAATTCAGCCATCTTTGGATCATCTAAAAATCTACGGATCATCTACGGATCAGAGAAGAGTTTGAAGGAAGCTTTGAAGGTTGAAGTTCAAGGAAGGAAGGAATCTAGTTGAAGTTTGCTTTGAAAGAAGTAGTAATATTTCCTTAGTTTGGTTTGTTTGTTGTCTTTTCCGATTGTGATTGAGGAACGCTGATTGTTTGTTTGATTCATTCAGTTATTGAGACCTTTGTGTTAAGGTTTTCTTGTTTGAATATTGATTCTTTTCTTATATATTTGATTATTGTTATCATGATGATTGTTGGCTAAAAGTTGTGGGAAAGACGATGATAGAATGGTTTTAACCCCAGCGGACCCTAAAAGCTCGAGCCTTTATCTTAACCGATGAATACCTTAGTTAGTTGTTGAACATCTCGGCCGCAATGGAATATAACTGAACGAGGTGAAGTCTTTCCTGATCCTTATCTAAGTTAAGATTTCAGTTTGCCAAATCCTATCCTTGATATACCTTTCATGGTTCAACGCAAGCCTAGGATGAGACTTGCCCGGTGATTCCCTTGTTTGTATACGCAAGATCATGAGTGTAGGTAATAAAGATTTATCCTTTATTGGGGTTTGAGTGTGCCTTCATACCATCTTTGAGAGTTAGCTTGAGACTTACCCGGTAAAGGTTGATTCTATCCCCTTGGGTGGTGTGTTGGTTTGAGATTATAGTTCCTTTCCTTAGTACCTTGAGACTTACCCGGTGAGAGGATCTTTGGTTTGGGTTAGTGAGTAGTGAGACTTACCCGGTGATCTATTCCCACCTTAGAAACACCTTCCCTTTGCAAACCTCAGCTTTGTCCACGCTATCTTTTGAGACCTTGAGTCGGAACCACAATTGGATGCTTTAATCTCTAGAATCTGCATTTTCTTTACATGACTTTTATATCATGTTTGATAGCTTTGATTTGTTGCTTGTGGTTATTTGACAACCTGAATTACCAATCTTTGTTTCACCATAGTATTTGTGATCGACCCCTGTAATATTTGCTTTCATTACAATTGATCCGTACACTGCGGGTTCGCATATTATTCAGGCATATATCTTGGTTATAAATATTAAAGCTTGCACACACCTTTTGGAGCGAACAAAGGCTCCTGGATCCTCAATGGAGTAGAAGAAGAAGAATGGGGATTTAGATCATTTTCAGCATGAGAATAAGGGTTACCGGGATTTTGTTGATTTAATCTCCAACTGTTGTTGAAATTCTTGTTGTTGTTGTTGTAATTGTTGTTCCTCAGTCCTTGATAGTTTCCTCTCCCCAAGTATCCAGCATCTTGCTCCTTTGTTGCCTTAGTTTGAGCTAATAAAAGCTCCTTCAAAGCTTTGACTTCATTGTTGAGTGTAGTGAGTTCAACAACACTTGAATTTGTAAGACTCATATCCGGAAAGCTAACTCGCTTTGCTCCATCTTCAACTCTTCGATGCGAGTACTTCTACATATGTAAAGCTTGCTTCTCGATAAACTCCAAAGCTTCATCTGCCGGTGTATCCATAAAAACTGCAGAAGAAAGTGATTGGAGTTTGATTTTAGTTTCCTCATCTAATCCCTTGAAGTAAATCTCTAGCAACTAAATCTTACTCTCAATTCAGCAATTTTTGATAGGGGAGAGAACTTAGTAACAAACTCCGTAGTCATTTCTTCCCATGTGTTGACTCTTCCACCTGGAAGAGATTGATATCAAGCTAGCGCCTTGTCTTTCAAAAAGAAATAGAAAGGCCTTAGATTTTATTTGTCGTTCTCCACTTTTGATGGTCTTAATGTCTCCATAAGAATCTCATAGTTTTGAATGTGTTGATGTGGAAATTCTATTTCCATGCCTCCAAATTGACATTGTCGAATCATTGTGAGGACTTGAGGTCTAAGCACATAATCATGCTTAGTTGGATCTCCTAGATTAACTCTTGGACGTATTACTTGTTGATTCGGGTCCATCCGCTGACCTAGGGTTTGCGGTGCTCCAGCGAAAAGATTACCTCGGTCAACCATGGCCAGCGACCGAGGTAGTGGATGTATCTCGGCCGGGGCAACTAGGGCAGGATCCTGCCTCGGTCAAACAACTAGGTTCGGTCGAGGTCGGATCTGGGCTCGTAGAGCGGCCATATCAGCTTTAATCTCCCCTTTTCTTACACGAGTTTCCTCTTTCTCTCTCTAAAATTCTTTGTTCGCTCCAAACGGTGTGTGCAAGCTTTAAATTTATAACCCTAGACTTAAGCTTAAAACAAGGATGCGAACCCGCAGTGTACGGGTCAATCGTAGTAAAAAGCAAGAAATTCCAGGGGTCGATCACAGGGACTCGGTGAAACAAAGTCAATAACGGTAAGCTTCGTGAATACTAACCACAAGAGCAATTAACACAATCAAAGATGAATAAGAAGTCAATAAAGCAAACATGCAATTCTAGGGATTAAAGCGGCTAGTTGTGGTTCCAACTCAAGATCTAAAGATAAGCGGACAAAGCTGAGATTTTTGCAAGGGGAAGGTGTTACTAAAGTGGAGTAGATCACCGGGTAAGTCTCACTACTCTCTAATCCTAAACCGTAACTCCTAGTACCGGGTAAGTCTCAAGGAATGAAGATAAAGAACTATAACCTCAAACTAACACACCATCTAAGGGAATAGAATCAACCTTTACCGGGTAAGTCTCAGGCTAACTCACAAAGATGGGATGGAAGCACACTCAAACCCCAATAAAGGATAAACCTTTATTACCTACGCTTATGATCGTTGGTATACAAACTAAGGAATTATCGGGTAAGTCATCCTGAGCTTGCTTTGAACCAGGAAAGGTGTAATAAGGATAGGATTTGGCAAACTCTAACACTTAACTCTCAGTTTAGGATCAGTTAAGTCACCTCGGTCATCCGAATTCCACCCCGACCGAGATGTTCATCGACTGAGCGAGATGCTTAGGGTTAAGGTTAAAGACTCGAACTATCAGGGTCCTACTGGAATCTAAGACTATTTTATCATTGTTTTTTCCACAACCTTCAGCCAATCACCCTAGAATCACACAAGGAAATTAGCCACTCATCATCATTATGAAAGTATTAAATATATGGGAAGAAGGTGAATATTTGAACAAGAAGAATTTAATGGAAAAGACTTCAATAACTGAATCAAATATCACAACAAAAGCGTTCCTTGGATAGCGATCCAACAAGACAAGACAACAAGGAAGGGAATTAAAGACAATCTTACAAAACCCTCCAAAAAGCTATAAAAGCTATGATCTTCAATCTTCCTTCAACCTTCAAAAAGGTTCTTCGAAACTCCCAACTGGAGTATGGCTGCTGCGATGTATGCGAGATCTCCTCGTGAGCAAGATGTTATGCAAGATGTGATAGCGGATCCCCGATTTGTTGGAAATCCAACCCTTTTTATAGGAAAATAAACCTCCAAAGATAATATATCTTTGAAAGATCTTTTCCCATAAAAATAGGTAAAATATAAGATCTTCTTCCTTCCAGGAGCCAAGCCCAAAAATATAAGATCACCTTCCAAAGATAAAAGATCTCAGCCAAGAATAAAATATTCTCGCCGCGTCCTAGGTGTTCGCCTCGGTCGAGTCGGCGTCTCTGGATCACATCGGTCGAGATGAATCTCTGGTCAACCGAGGTGAGTCATAACTGAATGTGAAATCTCTCAAAACTGGTCCAAAGTGAATCCTTAATCCATGGATATGCTTCCTGGATGGTTCCTTATGCTCCTCAATGTAGCTCCAATGACTCCATAGCTCCTTTTGTTCCTTTTTGATGCAAAACATGCCATTTTATCTACATTTACAGCAAAACTTGGTGTAGACCTTGATTCCCGCAAAGGTAGATGAAATGGTAATATGATCTCATATTATACATGCAATCATGCAGATTATTGAAGATAAAACGTCCAAACAAACCCCAAAATATAGACTATAATTCATGCTATCAAAATACCCCATACTTAGCCCTTGCTTGTCCCCAAGCAAGTTCCGCATATAGAAGACAAGATAGAATGGATTAATAGTCATAAAAAGTCTTTTCAAAAACATTTTTATGGTGTGTTACAATCATAGATCACTCTAAGAGAATACTTCATGGAATTTAAAATCCAAACATGATCAAAACAATTTATAAATATAGAAAAGTTGTTCATCTTTGCATAAAACCATAGAATGCATAATAAGTCATAATTATCAAAATAATCATGTATAATCCAGTTTAAACCACTAAGTCAATCAACTAGCTCAAGGTCTCAAGGGCTTCCCAAAAGAAAAGGTCAAGAAACGTGTAGGGTAGGGATGTGTGTAAGGTAATGTGGTGCTAGAATCCGGGAAAAGGATGAACTTCACTTCCACTTTGACTTGCAACATCTTCCACCAATAAGCTTTGATTATTCCACTTTTTTTCTTTTTACTTTACTTTTAGGGATGCATGGACAGAGGTGCACAATAACCGAAGCCTAGGAAATCAGCAATCATCAATTTCTTGAGATGCATCAAACCCTTGATGCACATACCATGACCCGTTAGGAATATCGCTCAATCCGACTTTGGCAAGACACAAACACCCGGCTATGTGAATGGTGCCGAGTTACTCATCTTCATGATTGACTTCCCCAAACCTAAAATTACTTTCTAACACTTTCACTTCCAGCCAACTTCTCAACTTTAACTTCACTTGCTTTCACCACTTCGCTTGCTTCCAAATTCCCGGATAGGTAAAGGGAGGCAAAATGTATATGAGGGGCTAAGCATGATCAAGAAGAAGAAGAGAGAAGAATGAATTGCCTTGGTCTTTCCAGGAAGAAAGTGAGAGAACTTATCTTGTGGTGTCAACCTTCCAATTCAACATAATTTGGATAAAAACAAAGTATTAAACATGCCAATAATTTCAAACAAAGCATTTAGCAACTTAAACATATTATAAAACCTTTCAAACACATAAAGAATTTAAAACCAGTCAGTAAACAAGATCTTCACTGAGATCATATCCAGATAAGTAACACAAAAATAATTTTCGAAAACTCTCAGTTAACCCACCTCGGTCGAGGTGTTCTTGGGTCAACCGAGGTGAAACGCCTCGTTTGGCCAAGACTGACTCGGTCGAGGTCAAAAAAATTTTTTTTTTTTAAAACCATTTTTTTCAGTTTCGACGTTTTTCTCAATTAAATAACCTGTAAATATGCATGTAATATCAGATAAACATATAAAGGCAACTGAAGCATAAATATGAAATATCCGATCAAATAAGTCGTACATCGAAGTCATCAAATAAATACAAACACCTCATACTTGGGACACACTGTCCCAGTGGGTCAATATAAGTCTAGAAATAAGAGTACTCGCCGGATAAATAGCTGAACTGCATAAAAATATAATAAAGAAAGTCCTGCAGCTCATCAATAGTCGCGATCCGGTGGTGGTGGTGGCACGTATGGATACTGAGTCGGGTCGAACGGATAACCCATGACGCGCTCGAACTGAAGCTGGGCCATGATATGCTGATAATGCTGCCTCTCCTGCATCTCGCGGATATCCAGCGACAATGCAGCATAGGAATCAATAACCTGATCCGTCAGGTCATCGATCCGTCTGTGGGCAGCTGGATCTCTCACTTTGTGTCTCCTGCGTCTAGCAGGTCTAACCGGAGAAGTCTCAGCTGGTGCAGGCTCAGTCTCATCATCATCATCCAAGTCTATGATCGGCGGCACGCTCGTCCCTGCAGTATATGTCCCTGTATCCATCGGGACTCCACCATCTCTCTCATCTACTGTATCCTCGTCATTGTCAGCCTCCTCCTCCTCATCCTCAGCTGGGGCTGCTGCTGCCTCCCTATGATCCTCCATCAGTGGAGCCCAAGCTGTCTGCCAATAATGCGGGTCATAAACGGTGAACTGGGCAGACCATCGGATCCCTTGTGGCACAGTCAGCTCCCACGGCATAGCAACATATGGAGTGGTCAGACCTCGGGGAACTAGAATCCTCTGAGTGATCATCTCCTGCAATCCAAGCGGCTTCGGAGCCGCCACCATCGTACACGCACTGAGGTCCATGCCATGAAAAGCAGCTATGTGGGTGACAAGACCTCCGCAACAGATGTCTCCCTTCGCCTTGGCCTTGATCTTGTGCAGGTCCTCTGCCAAGATGAAGCCAAAGTCAGGGAAACCCCCCGTAACCATACAGTACAAATTGAAAAGCTCGCCCTGTCGGATCTTCAGTCGCCTCGCTCAGTCTAGGAAGTGCCTCGGTCGAGGTACTGCAACTGGAACCGAAATTGGAGATCTTCGTCTCCTGGATTAGTGTCTCAGTTTTAGCTTCTGGATCTTCTTCCAGTGCATTCAAGCTCCGTATATCTGCATCACAAGAAGCATCTATACCTTCCTCTATTAAACTAAAACTTATAACTCTTTCGAGTGGATCGTTAATAAGGATAGAGCTCACCAATTCTCTTGATTCTTCCTCATCGTAGATGTTGAAGATATCATCAGTTAGTTGCTCCCCTTTCATGGCTGCAAGTAGTGCGAACTCCACCTCATCTCCACCAATGTTGAATTTCAACTTGGCGTTCTTGCAATCCACATTGCAACCCGAAGTTGCTAGAAATGGCCTCCCGAGAATAATAGGAACAAGATAATCTGCGGGAATGTCAAGTACAACAAAATCTATAGGAAGATAGAAGTTACCTAACTTGACCGGAACGTCCTCCAAGATGCCCACGGGATGGGTGATGGAGCGATCCGCCATATAAAGTCGAATCTTGACCGGCTTGGGCTCTCCAAGTCCGATCTTCATGCATAGCTCCAGCGGGATGATGCTCACGCTGGCTCCTAGATCACAAAGGGCTTCACAAGTGACATCCCCAACTTGAATGGGAATGCTAAATGAGCCGGGATCTCTTAATTTAGGTGGCATCTTCTCCTTCATGATCTTAATAAGCTCCGAGGATTTAGATGTCATCCTAACTTCACCAAAGTCTTCCAATTTCCTTTTCCTTGATAGGATCTCTTTTAAGAACTTCCCATAGGCTGGCATTCCTAGAATAGCATCAGGGAAAGGAATGTTAATATGCAGCTTATTCATCAAGTCAAGGAACTTACCAAAGTGCTTGTCTAGATGTGCTCTGGCCCTTGACTGGGGAATGGAAGTGGTGGTTTGTATGCAGGAGGTGGAACATAAACTTTAGTTTTCCCCTCCGCTTTCTGTTGCTCCGCCTCGGTTGGCATCTCGGTCGAGGTGTTCTTCGACTGGATCAGGACCGAGGTGGTCTGTGTCGAACGAGGTACTAGATCTGCAGTTTTAAGTCCACTCCTCGTCGTTATGGCCATGCACTGGCCCTTAGGGTTGCTTTCCGTCTTTGCTGGAAGCTTCCCTGTATCTCTTGGCGCTTCATTCGCCCTACTCGCTAGTTGTTGTTCGAAGGACTTTTGGGCCCTCGAAAATGAAGTCATAGAATTCTGCATAGCGCTAAGCTTGATCAAGATAGCCTCCAGAACTGCGTCTTTCTTTTCCGGCTGAGACGAACTTGATCCTTGCCCCTGGCTCTTCAATGGAGTAGAAGAAGAAGAAGGGGAAGAGAGGAAAGGGTTAGAGGAATTATTAGAGTTGGAGTTTGAATAATTGTTACCAGGATTCTGGTTGCTTTGATTGTTCGTCCTCCAATTGTTGCTATTGGACCCTCTATTGTTGTTGTTGTTGTAGTTATTGTTCCGGGAACCGTTGTTGTTGTTACGGTATCCATTGTTGTTGTTCCTTTGTCCTTGCTCTTCCTTCTTGGTTTGAGCAAACAAGAGTTCCTCCAATTGCTTCACGTCATTCTTCAAAGACGTGAGTTGATTGTTGTTGGATTGAGTCTCTTGAAAGTTGACTCTTTTAACTCCACCTTCAGCTTCTTGGTGGGTATATTTCTCCATGTGCAAGGCTTGCTTCTCAATGAAGTCCCAAGCCTCGTCAATCGCCATGTACATGAAGGTACCGGCGGAGAGTAGTTGGAGATTGAACTGGGTGCTTCCGTCCAGTCCTTTGAAGTAGATCTCCAGCAACTCGATTTTTGGAATCCCATGATGTGGGCAATCCAAAAGGATGTCCTTGAACCGCTCCCATGACTTGGACAAGCTCTCCTTGTCCTTCATAATGAAAGCATTGATCTTCCCTCTCATTTCAGCTGTCTTTGAAGGGGGAAAGAATTTGGTCAAGAATTCCGTAGTCATCTCTTCCCATGTGCTGATTTTTCCTGGAGGAAGAGATTGATACCAAGTAAGAGCTCTATCTTTTAAAGAAAAGTAAAAAGGTCTTAGCTTGTAGTTGTTATTTTCAATTCTGGAAGGTTGTAAGGTTTCCATCAAGATCTCGTAGTTTTGAAGATGTTGATGTGGTGATTCCTTCTCCATCCCTCCGAATTGGCATTGGCGAATCATGGATAGAACTTGCGGTCGAAGTTCGTAGTCATGGTCCGCTGGATCTCCTAGGTTGACTCTTGGACGCCTCAGTTGTTGATTAGGGTCCATCCTTTGACCTAGGGTTTGTGGGATTCCTGCAAGAAGAACATCTCGGACTGGCATCCGAGGTGGATGTATCTCGGCCGGGGCGTCTGGTACTGGAACCTGCCTCGGTCGAGGGTCAGCAACTAGAACCTGCCTCGGTCCAGCATCGGGAACTGGGTTGTCCCTCGGTCGAAGTAGAATCTGGTCTCGTATGATGGTCATTTCTGCTTCGATTGCTTCAGTTTTGGTGCGAGTTTCTTCCTTCTCTCGCCTTAGTTCTTCCTTGCTGAGGCGTAGCAGCTCTAACGCCTCTTTCAATTCGGCCTCAAGATCGCGGTTGTCTTGTTGGGCCATCTTCGCTTCTCTTAAGCGTCGCTTGTATGTCTTTTCTGGTTCGGGATCGTAAGGAACGATTTCCTTCCCAGTGCGGATTCTTCGCATATACCTAAGAAAGAACCTGCAAAAGTCACTCAAGTAGAGTGGTTAGATGACACGGGGGCAAGTGCCCCAAGAGCAAACCGTACCGGCTCGGTCTAGACCAAGTCCCCGGCAACGGCACCAAAAACTTGTTCGCTCCAAACGGTGTGTGCAAGCTTTAAATTTATAACCCTAGACTTAAGCTTAAAACAAGGATGCGAACCCGCAGTGTACGGGTCAATCGTAGTAAAAAGCAAGAAATCCCAGGGGTCGATCACAGGGACTCGGTGAAACAAAGTCAATAACGGTAAGCTTCGTGAATACTAAGCACAAGAGCAATTAACACAATCAAAGATGAATAAGAAGTCAATAAAGCAAACATGCAATTCTAGGGATTAAAGCGTCTAGTTGTGGTTCCAACTCAAGATCTAAAGATAAGCGGACAAAGCTGAGATTTTTGCAAGGGGAAGGTGTTACTAAAGTGGAGTAGATCACCGGGTAAGTCTCACTACTCTCTAATCCTAAACCGTAACTCCTATTACCGGGTAAGTCTCAAGGAATGAAGATAAAGAACTATAACCTCAAACTAACACACCATCTAAGGGAATAGAATCAACCTTTACCGGGTAAGTCTCAGGCTAACTCACAAAGATGAGATGGAAGCACACTCAAACCCCAATAAAGGATAAACCTTTATTACCTACGCTTATGATCGTTGGTATACAAACTAAGGAATTACCGGGTAAGTCTCATCCTGAGCTTGCTTTGAACCAGGAAAGGTGTAATAAGGATAGGATTTGGCAAACTCTAACACTTAACTCTCAGTTTAGGATCAGATAAGTCACCTCGGTCATCCGAATTCCACCCCGGCCGAGATGTTCATCGACTGAGCGAGATGCTTAGGGTTAAGGTTAAAGACTCGAACTTTCATGGTTCTACTGGAATCTAAGACTATTCTATCATTGTTTTTCCCACAACCTTCAGCCAATCACCCTAGAATCACACAAGGAAATTAGCCACTCATCATCATTATGAAAGTATTAAATATATGGGAAGAAGGTGAATATTTGAACAAGAAGAATTTAATGGAAAAGACTTCAATAACTGAATCAAATATCACAACAAAAGCGTTCCTTGGATAGCAATCCAACAAGACAAGACAACAAGGAAGGGAATTAAAGACAATCTTACAAAACCCTCCAAAAAGCTATAAAAGCTATGATCTTCAATCTTCCTTCAACCTTCAAAAAGGTTCTTCGAAACTCCCAACTGGAGTATGGCTGTTGCGATGTATGCGAGATCTCCTCGTGAGCAAGATGTTATGCAAGATGTGATAGCGGATTCCCGATTTGTGGGAAATCCAACCCTTTTTATAGGAAAATAACCCTCCAAAGATAATATATCTTAGAAAGATCTTTTCCCATAAAAATAGGTAAAATATAAGATCTTCTTCCTTCTAGGAGCCAAGCCCAAAAATATAAGATTTCCTTCCAAAGATAAAAGATCTCAGCCAAGAATAAAATATTCTCGCCGCGTCCTAGGTGTTCGCCTCGGTCGAGTCGGCGTCTCTGGATCACCTCGGTCGAGATGAATCTCTGGTCAACCGAGGTGAGTCATAACTGAATGTGAAATCTCTCAAAACTGGTCCAAAGTGAATCCTTAATCCATGGCTATGCTTCCTGGATGGTTCCTTATGCTCCTCAATGTAGCTCCAATGACTCCATAGCTCCTTTTGTTCCTGTTTGATGCAAAACATGCCATTTTACCTACAATTACAGCAAAACTAGGTGTAGACCTCGATTCCCACAAAGGTAGATGAAGTTGTAATATAATCTCATATTATACATGCAATCATGCAGATTATTGAAGATAAAACGTCCAAACAAACCCCAAAATATAGACTATAATTCATGCTATCATTCTTCTTTATTCAGCCGAAGTTGTTCTAATGCATTCTTCAATTCGGCTTCAAGATCTCGCCAGCCATCTTAGCTTCTTTCAATCTCCTTTTGTATATCTTCTCTGGTTCGGGATCGTAGGGAACGATTTCTTTTCCAGCACGAGTTCTTCGCATAAACCTAAAGAAAGATCCTGCTAAATCACTCAAGTAAAGTAATCAATAGCAACAAGGGCAACATCCCTAAAAGACAACCAAAGCCGAACTTGGTCTTGACCAAGTCCACGGAAACGGCGCCAAAAACTTGTTCGCTCTTAGACGTGTTTGTTGTGAACGATATAGCTTTTAATTTATAAACTAATATATAAGCCTGAAACAATATGCGTACCCGCATTATACGGATCAATTGTAATAACGGAAAATACTCCAGGGTCGAACACAAGGACTATGGTGAAACAAAGCATGGCAATTCAGGTTGTAAATCAAAAGCAAGAAACAAAGAAAAGATATCAAAGATGATGTAATAATAAAATAAAGGAATGCAGATTCTAGAGGTCAAAGCATCCGGTTGTGGTTCCGACTCAAGATCTCAAAGGATAACGTGGACAAAGCTGAGGTTTGTAAGGGAAGGTATTTCTAAGGTGGGTATAGATCACCTAGTAAGTCTCACTACTCTCTATCCCAAACTAAAGATCCTCTCACCGGGTAAGTCTCAAGGAACTAAGGAAAGGAACTATAATCTCAAACTAACACGCCACCTAAGGGGATAGAACTAACCTTTACCGGGTAAGTCTCAGGCTAACTCACAAAGGTAGGATGAAGGCACACTCAAACCCTAATAAAGGATAAACTTTTATTACCTAACACTCATCATCATCAGTATACAAGCAAAGGAATCACCGGGTAAGTCTCATCCTAGGCTTGCATATGGACTAGGAAAGGTGCAACAAGGATAGGAATTGGCAAACTAAAACCTAAACTCAGGTATGGATCAGATAAGGATACGCCTCGCTCAGTCATGTCCGATCTCGGTCGAGATGTTGTATGAACGGACCGAGGTGAGGTTCAGCTAAGGTTTGGCTCGAGCTTTCAGGGTCTACTAAGGTAAAGGCTCATTCTTTCATCATCTTTCCCACAACCTTCAGCAAATCACCCTAGAATCGCACAAGAATTAGCCAATAATCATCATGATAATAATAATCAAATATATAAGAAAAGAAGCAATATTCAAACAAGAAAACTTTAACACAAAGGTCTCAATAATCACTCAATCAAAGAATCAAACAAACAACCAGCAAACTATGTTCCTCAATCACAAACCAAAAGATAACAATCAAACAATATAAGAAAACCTTACAACTTCCTTCAAAGACTTCACCTTTATCTTCAAAGCCAACCTCCTTCCTTCCTTGGAATATCATCAATCTTCCAAACTAACCAACTAACGAGAGATTGATGATCTCCTTCCATCCAGAAAATACATCCCAATGTATAGGAAAATCACTTTCCAAAAATAAAAGATCATATAGCCAAAAATAAAAGATCATATAGCCAAAAATAGAAGATCTTATGGGTTGTGGGCCGTCCGTCTCGATCCATCCCATCGTAATCACCTCGGTCGAGGTGACACTGTAGTCATCCGAGGTGATCCTCAACTACGTGCAAATCTCTCCAATCTGGTCCAAAATAAAACCTCTGTCCAACTTCCATGATTTCTAAGCTTTCCTTGTAGTTCCTCAATGCTCCAAAATGTAGCTCCAATGACTCCTTAGATCCCTTAGCTCCAAATTGCTCCAAAACGTATTATTTTCCCTACAATTACAACAAAACTAGGTGTAGACCTCGATTCTTGCAAACGTAAACAAAACAACATAATGATCAAAAATATACATCCATGCACGCAGATATATGAAGATAAAACGTCCAAACCAATCCCAACATATAGACTATAATACATGCTATTAGGCATCTCGAGAAATTGAGAATTGCTGATTTCCTAGGCTTCGGTTATTTGTGCACCTCTGTCCACGGTCTCAAAAACTGAAAAAGTAAAAATTGCAAAATGCACAATGAAGTTATATTTTCGGTGGCTGCAAAAGAGTTCAAAAATCGTGAAGTTTTATTCTTTATTCCCGAAATTTACCACCACACATCCTTTATATCTTCCCACCTCGTTGACACGTTTCTTTGGCCTTTCAATCATTGAGACCTTTGTGCACGTATTTAAGGCTTATATGGTTTAGATTTGTTCTCTTTTGATTGTATCTACATTTTATACCATACATTTCATGTATAATGTTTGAGTAAAGTATAATTGCCCTTTCATGCCATAACTATATCTTGTGATTGTCTCTACATTCTAAATTTGAACCTTACTTGGGGACAAGCAAGAGGCAAGTATGGGGTATTTTGATGACATGAATTATATACCATCATATTCATGCATTATACGAGTCTGTCACCTCAGTTTTACATGCATTTAATTAAGATTGTATGACTTTTAGTTCATATTCATATACATTTTCAGAATAGAGGTGTACACACTTTTATTTGTGAAATTGTAGGTAAAAGGCGATGATGTGGAACGAAAAGGGAGCAATATGGAGCATGACATCATTGAGGATCATGAGAGGAGCCAAAAGATATGAAAAGATCACAAAATAAGATAGAAGTTGTAACTAAACGATATCACACGATCTGAGGAAAAAATCGGATGAATATTTATATAGATCAGTCGATCTCCTTCACAGATGACTCGATTTTTATCATATATAACCGATTAGTTGAAGTATTGTAACCATAAGGTCACATCTCATACACCATAAAAGAAGGACGTCTCACCACCTTCAAAGGCATCCAATTCCATACAACACTACTAAGGAATACAATCGAAAGCGCTAAGGAAAGCATTCAGAGTTAAAGATCGAAGGAAGTTCTGAAGTTCTAATTCAAGAATAAAGTTCTTGGAAGTTTTGTGAACGTGATTTGGAGTGTGTTGTTGATTTTTTTCTTGAGTTTTGAAGGAGTAAATATTGTTCAAACGTTCTTGGTTTGATTTTATTGAAGATGCAAAGTTTTCTCAAGTTCTTTACTTTCTTTATTCAATATCTCTTTTGATTTAGATAATGTGTATTTTTGGCTAAAACTCTTGTGATTTTAGGGTGATTGGTTGAAGATTGTGGTTGAGAAGGTGATAGAATGGCCTTCCTGAATAGATTGGACCCTGAGAGTTGAGTTTAACCATCGTAGAAGGCAAAAATAGGATTGTTCTTGGCTAGGATCGAAAAGGGGTGTGCGCAAATAAGATTTAAATTTATATCCAAGAATTAAGTCTAACGATAGCAAATTCGTAGTGTACGGATCAATCGTAGTATGAACTATTTTTCCAGAGTCGATCTCAAGGAATCGGTGAGAACAAAGCAGTAAAGTTAATACAACTTGGGTAGCAAGCAATGCAATGATCACAAATAAGAATATAGAAGCAAGAATAATGGGAATGCAAATTCTAAAGATCCAAGTATCCGGTTGCGGTATTCGATTCAAGATGTCTAAGGATGTGTTCAGACAGAGCTGGATAGAAAGGTATGTATATCTTCTGTAGGAATGTCGTCCGGTTTAAGATCCAACTTCCCTTTATGTCCCACCCAAAGGATTCTACTTGACGGATGTCGAGTCTCGTCCAGAAAAGGTTACGAGGATAGGATTAACTCTCACACCAACCTAAACCCAATGGAAAGAAAAATAAACGATTGAGGGCATGGCACTCCCCATCACCTAATAGAGGGATTTGAATCCTCTATCACCTAGAGCTTGTAACACTTACAATCAGCAAAGCTAAGGCCAGAAAAGGTTAAAAAAAAGTAGGATTTATGCAATCTTGAACTTTGGATAAAGGCAAAAGCGAAACGTGCAAAACAGAGGAAACCACGGCCAGATCTTGGGAAACCACGGTCGTGGTTCCTTAAGAACAACCCGTGGAAATCCTCGTTCGAGGGTTTCGTCTCACAACTCTCAGGGTCCTATTTGTAAAGGCTCAATCTATCATCATCTATACCACAACCATTAACCCTTCACCTTATAATAGCAGGAGGTTTAGCCAACAATCATCATCATATTCAATTCAAGATTAAGAATAGAAATCAAGAAGGATATACAACCAAGAACACAAAGATGAATAAAACCAATCTTGAAAGAATCAATAACTCAATCAATCAAACAATTTAATCCCAAAATGTGTTCTCAAAGACAAGAATCAAAGAATAGAACAATCTCCAAAATATCTAAGGTAGAATCAAGAACTTCTTCGATCTCTTACAATGGTAAAGCAATCCTTCCGATGTACGGAAAATGGAATCCAAGAGTGCCGTCCTTCCGGCCCAGAGCGTGATCTTCGTCTATTGCGAGATATCCGAAATGCAGCCGCCAACCCCCTTTTATAAAATAAAACTAGGTTAAAAGGCTCCTTTCTTTCGTGCTAACGTGGAAATTAATGTAACGAACTTTTCCGAAGAAAACCACGGGTGACGTCACAAAACCACGGTTGTGGTTTACCCCATTGTGACTCTCGACCTTCGTTTCCACGTGTGAATATCATTTAATTATCAAAACCCCGGCCGTGGAAACCCTTTCTTGACCGTGATTCTTCCTTTTCGACGCTTTTCACCCATGCTTCACTTCATACTTCTTCCAATGACGTTCCAATGCCTCCCAATGAAATCCTTATTGACCAACACTTAGTGAATGGCTCCATTCGAATCCATTTCAACTCCAAATCACCTAAAATCACAATAAAGCTTGTGCAGATCTCGATTCTAGGATAATAGGTGTAAATACTAGATAAATGTTACAAATGCATGTCCATGTACTCAAAAAGAAGGGAAAAACTACCTATATGCACATCTAAACTACGTCATATTTCATGTCATCAAAATACCTCATTCTTGCCTCTTGCTTGTCCTCAAACAAGGTTCAATCTAGAATACAAAGATGTATGAAATATGAATGCAAAAGACAAGGAAAAACACAATATTTTTGTATTAGTGCTTCTATTCAAAGATCGCTCTCTACACTTGTTTCATGGTTTTCTGATAATCGTTATGTGAACAAAAGGATTCATGCCTTGTAAAGAACAAGCACATCTTGCAGAAGTTTCAAAACAAGCATTATAACATGAAGCAAAATCAAAATCACTCATGGGAAAATCCAATTTGGACCACAAAGCCAAACATCAATCTCAAAGATCTTAAAGTCTTTCAAATGAAGGTCAGGAAACGTGTTAGGGTAGGATATGTATAAGATGCATGGTGCAAAATCCGAGAGGACAATAACATCACAACTACTTTAAGCAAACTTCAACTTCCACTAATAGAGCTTTGCTCTTCTTTTCTTTCAGCTTAATTTTTCGACTTTACTTTTGAGATCAAAGACAGAGGTGCACAATAACCGAAGCCTAGGAAATCAGCATTAACTTAATTTTTCGAGTTGCCTCAAACCGTAATGCACATACAATGACTCATTAGGAATATCGCTCAATCTGATTTTGGTAAGACACAAACACCGGGCTATGTGAATGGTGCCGAGTTACTCATCATCATGATTGACTTCCCCAAACCTATTTTTCTAACACACTTCATCACTTTCAACTTCAAACTTCACAACTTTTACACAATTCGCATCCTAATTCCCGGATAGGTAAGAAGGGAAAATAGATATACATGAGGAGCTTAAGGTGATTAGGAACAAGAAAGGAAAGAAAATCGAAGCACCTTATTCATATCAATAAGAAGTGCAAGAACTTATAAAAGCGGTTTCAACCTTCAAATTCTCAACATGATTTAGATCAATTTCCAAATTATAAAACTTGCAAGAAAGTTCAAAAAAACATTCAAATTCTTCACAATTCATTTCAAGCACATAAAAATCATCAAAAATCCAATTCACAAGTAGTTTTCTTCATCAAGGTCATCTCCAATCCTAGAAGCACAAAAATTTTTAAATTTTCAGATTTTTTTGGATTTTTCAAAACTATCAAATCCAATGCAACAATGAAACGTGTGACAAAGGTAGTGAAAAATGCAAAGGTACGATGAGCATTCAAGCAAGCAAGTACCTCAAAGTTATTACAAACCAAAGGTATTCAACCACCCCATACTTGGACAACACATTGTCCCCAACGTGTAATAGAAGTAGAGGTAAAAGTACAAGAAACTCACAAGTTTGGTGGAAAAGCTAAAAAGCGAATGTCATCATCAAAGTGAAGGCAGGAATGGATGCCATGCCGGGTCATAGGGGCGGCTGAACTGGGCGTAGTAAAGGTCTCGGATCATCTACTGCCCCTGCTCGACGGTGTCAAGGCGGTCATCGATGTTATCCATCCTCTACTGTAGTGTGGGAAGCCATGGAGGCTGCTCATCGTACGAGGATTAATGCTATGAAGTACTGGCATGATGCTGGGAAGGACTGGCTCAAGGACGGCGGGCGGTGGATCCCCTAGGAGGCTCGTGCTGCCCACCCATGGATGGAAAAGAAGATGGCAACTCCGATAGCACGAATTATAGTCTATATTTTGGGGTTTATTTGGACGTTTTATCTTCAATAATCTGCATGTTTGTATGCATATTATGTGATTATATTACCATTTCATCTGCCTTTGCGGGAATCGAGGTCTACACCTAGTTTTGTTGTAATCGTAGGTAAAATGGCACGTTTTGCATCAAAAAGGAGCAAAAGGAGCTATGGAGTCATTGGAGCTACATTCAGGAACATAAGGAAACATCCAGGAAGCATAGCCATGGATTAATGATTCACTTTGGACCAGATTTGAGAGATTTCACATTCAGTTGTGACTCACCTCGGTTGACTACATAGTCACCTCGACCGAGGTGATCTAGAGAAGTCGACTCGACCGAGGCGAACACCTGGGACGCGGCGAGAATATTTTATTCTTGGCTGAGATCTTTTATCTTTGGAAAGAGATCTTATATTTTTGGGCTTGGCTCCTGGAAGGAAGAAGATATGCTAGATCATATATTTTACCTATTTTTATGGGAAGAGATCTTTCTAAGATATCTTATCTTTGGAGAGTAATTTTCCTATAAAAGGGTCGGATTTCCCACAAATCTGGGACGCTGCATACATCCGCATACAGTTGGAGATCCCGCTTACACCGCTGCAGCCATACTCCATTTGGGAGATTTGAAGAACCTTTTTGAAGGTTGAAGAAGGAAGTTTATAGCTTTTATAGCTTTTGAAGGGTTTTTGTAAGATCATCTTAGATTCCCTTCCTTGTTGTCTTGGCTTGTTGGATTTCTATCCAAGGAACGCTTTATTGTGATATTTGATTCAGTTATTGAAGTCTTTTCATTAAATTCTTCTTGTTCAAATATTCACTTTCTTCTCATATACTTGATTAATACTTTCATGATGATGAGTGGCTAATCTCTTTGTGTGATTCTAGGGTGATTGGCTGAAGGTTGTGGGAAAAACAATGATAGAATAATCTTAAGTTCCAGTAGGACCCTGAAAATTCGAGTCTTTAACCTTAACCCTAAGCATCTCGCTCAGTCGATGAACATCTCGGGCGGGGTGGAATTTGGCTGACCGAGGTGACTTATTTGATCCGAAACTGAGAGTTAAGTGTTAGAGTTTGCCAAATCCTATCCTTATTACACCTTTCCTGGTCCAATGCAAGCTTAGGATGAGGCTTACCCGGTAATTCCTTAGTTTGTTTACCTAAGATCATAAGTGTAGGTAATAAAGGTTTATCCTTTATTGGGATTTGAGTGTGCTTCCATCCCATCTTTGTGAGTTAGCCTGAGACTTACCCGGTAAATGTTGATTCTATTCCCTTAGATGGTGTGTTAGTTTGAGGTTATAGTTCTTTATCTTAATTCCTTGAGACTTACCCGGTAATAGGAGTTACGGTTTTGGATTAGTGAGTAGTGAGACTTACCCGGTGATCTATTCCACTTTAGTAACACCTTCCTATTGCAAATATCTCAACTTTGTCCGCTTATCTTTAGATCTTGAGTTGGAACCACAACTAGATGCTTTAATCCCTAAAATTGCATATTTCCTTTATTGACTTTTATCATCTTTGATTGTTTTAATTGCTATTGTGGTTAGTAATTGCTAAAGCTTACCCTAATTGGACTTTGTTTCACTAAGTCCCTGTGATCGACCCCTGGAATTCCTTGCTTTTTACTACGATTGACCCATACACTGCGGGTTCGCATCCTTGTTTTAAGCTTACGTCTAGGGTTATAAATTTAAAGCTTGCACACACCGTTTGGAGCGAACAAGTTTTTGGCGCCGTTGCCGGGAACTTGGTCTAGACTGAGCGGGTTGCGGTTTGCTTTCGGGGCACTTGCCCCTGTTGATACTAACTACTCTTTCTATGAGTTTTGTAGTTTTCAGGATTTCCGATGACTACATTTGATCCAGCCTGGATAGCAAGACAAAGTGCTAGGGCCGACCATTATGAATACTTGGAGGAGAAGTACTCCTTCTATTGGTTCAACACTGAATGGGAAAGAGAAGAGGCCATTAAGCATGAACTTGCGATGTGGGATGAACTGAATGTCCCTAAAAAGATTTGTGAGCAACCCCTTGAAGATTCTCTTGAATCAAGATGGGAGAGGTTGATGAAGAAGGTAGAGGAGCTCAAGGAAAGCACCCTATCCTAGGCTAAGCCAAAAGAGGAGCATAAGGAAGTGCTGCAAGTTCCAATCACCCTTCCAATCAAACCAGAAGTTTCTCCTGAAGCTTTTGAGGGAGATTTGAAAGATTTCGATCTAACTGTTGAGACCTCGGCCAAGGTGAAAGAGAGATCGGCCGAGGTGGAGGAAAAATCTGCAGAACTGGAAGATGAAGATGCAGAGAACTTTGGCCAACCTACTGAGACTGTGGTCAAAGTGGAAGAAAGATCGGCTGAGTTGGGAAACATTTCATGTGTGGATTATCAACCCAACATGAAACTTGTCCCAAGCTTTGGAGAACTTTACAAGGTACATTCTCCTACTTTATTCGAAATTCCTATTAAAATTTCTGACTTTTTCAGGAATGCACCGGAGAGCTGGAGGTCTCTTCCGAAAGAACCTCCTAAGATCAAGATGAAACCTCCGTTGAATTTGTTGAAAAAAGATGCTCCTTGGATTATAAGGAGTAAAGTTTACAAGCACTTTACCGTTAAGGCGATGAAGTGTCTTTTGTTCAAGTATGGGGTCCCTCGCAATCTAAGGACCTTGTACCATCCCCAAGCTAAAGATGGGGAAGCTACTAGGATTCTCGAGAAGCTGTTTTTTCGATCAAGGAAAGGATGGGACGAAAGACTAAGTTATGTCCCATGGAAAAAGAGGAAGACCGGTAGGATCCCGGTGAGGACCAAACCGTACAAGCTTGTACGTAGGAGATCCTACCATTTGCCGGTGAAGTTAGGAACCGGAACCTTTTTGGGAGAGTTTTATTATGGATGTGATGAGCACTCCACGATATTCAAGGTACATTGAGTAATTCCATGCCGTATGGTCCAGCTAGCGACCTTAAACCAAGCGCTTCTTGGGAGGCAACCCAAGGTATTGCTTTCTTTTCCCTTTTTCTAGTCTAGCTTAGATAGTTTTGCTTTTGCTTTGCTTTGTTTTGTTTTTGGCATTCTAGACAGACAACAGGTGACATCTAAGGAAGGAGTACAAACCAGGAGCATAATTGGAAGGACAGAAGTTCGAGAATTTGAGAAGATGGAGTTTGAATGAGGCACATCTCGGTTGCTGTCAGAGCACCTCGACCGAGATGATTCTTTAGCAACCGAGGCGACTAGGGTTTCTAAAGAGCCACCTCGGTCCGTACCACCTCGGTCCAGTCGAGACCACCTCGACCGAGGTGACAGCAGTTCCAGAAAGGGTATAAAAGGGGGATTAATTTTCTCTCTCTTCTGTTTTACCCTTCCTCGACCGCGGCGCTCCCTTTCACCTCGCCTCTTCGATTCTTGCTCGTTTTCGAAGATTTTTATTTCCAAATTGGGATTAAAGCGTAGAGGATCAAGCTGCAAGTGCGAATCTGCAAAGAAATCGAACCGAAACTGCCGAACGAGGTAAAAAGAGAACGAAACCCTAACCTCGCTTTTTTTGCTTCGATTTAGGCTTGGATTGCCTTGCATTTACTGAGAAACAAATTAAGTACCCCATAGGAACCAGTTGTAGTGATTTTGGGGGAAAAGAACTGGAATTTAGAGGAAATTAGTCGCACAATTTTCTGCCTCGGTCCAGTCGTGTTGTGCCTCGGCCGAGGTGTTCTTCAGTGTTGTCAGACCGACCGAAGCGACCTGACAGAGAGTTTAGAAAATGAGTTCTGACAGACGGCTTGTCCTTAGGGATAGATCCTCCCGTTCCCCTTCTTCCTCTTCTTCTAGACCTTATCGACCGGTGATCCACGAGTGACACCGGGTCGATTACGACCGTATTGCAGCCCGTCCAGTGATAGCACCTCGCTTCATGGACGTATCAGCCTTTGACTGTCTCCATGTGGATGGAGACCTTAGACGTATGATATCGACGGTAGGACTGGATTAGTTTATTGAGATCCGCGCACCCGCCTATCTGGAGCCTACCTTAGAGTTTGTTAGCTCCTTCGCCTACCTCCCCACAGAGCGTTCTGTGAAGTACCGGTTGATGAACCGGAACTTCATAGTTCCACTAGAGTATTGGAGAGACATTTTCGGTTTCCCAGCCCCGACCGCTGTTGACTTCCCTTCCCGGACTGTAGCTAGGGAGTTTTGGGGTCAGATTCCTCACATGGTTGAGCACGCAGACAGGTGGCGCCCTGGAGACTCCAGGGAGAAGATTATTTTTCACCTAGCTTTTAGGTTAGCCCACCGCATTTTCAGCGAGACGCTTCTGGCGTGTACTGAGACGCCCCAAAAGGTCCGACAGGGGGAGCTTTTTAGCCTTTACTGCATGGTGACTAGAGGGATCCCCGACTTTGGCTTGATGTTGGTAGAGGACCTGCACAAGATCAAGGCCAAGGCGAAGGAGGACATTTGTTGCGGAGGACTTGTGACCCACATTGCCAACTATCAGGACATGGACCTCAGCGCTTGCACTATGGTGGCGGCTGCCAAGCCGCTAGGGCTACAGGAGATGATCACTCGACAGATTCTGGTTCCCCGAGGACTGACTACGCCATATGTGGCGATGCCATGGGAGCTGACTGCACCGCATGGGATCAGATGGTCACCCCAGTTCTCTGTCTCTGACCCTCATTACTAGCAGACTGTTTGGATTCCATTGATAGAGGATTATAGAGAGGCAGCAGCTGCACCAGCTGAGGAGGAGGAGGTAGATGAGGAGACTGCTGATGACAGGGATGGTGGAGTCCCGATGGATACAGGGACAGATACTGCTGATGACAGGGATGATGATACTTAGCCTACACCAGCCACATCTCCAGGGGTCGATCACAGGGACTTAGTGAAACAAAGTCCAATTACGGTAAGCTTTAGCAATTACTAACCACAATAGCAATTAAAACAATCAAAGATGATAAAAGTCAATAAAGGAAATATGCAATTCTAGGGATTAAAGCATCTAGTTGTGGTTCCAACTCAAGATCTCAAGATAAGCGGACAAAGCTGAGGTTTTTGCATGGGGAAGGTCTTACTAAAGTGGAATAGATCACCGGGTAAGTCTCACTACTCACTAATCCAAAACCGTAACTCCTATTACCGGGTAAGTCTCAAGGAATTAAGATAAAGAACTATAACCTCAAACTAACACACCATCTAAGGGAATAGAATCAACCTTTACCGGGGAAGTCTCAGGCTAACTCACAAAGCTGGAATGAAAGCACACTCAAACCCCAATAAAGGATAAACCTTTATTACCTACACTTATGATCTTAGGTAAACAAACTAAGGAATTACCGGGTAAGTCTCATCCTAGGCTTGCATTGGACCAGGAAAGGTGTAATAAGGATAGGATTTGGCAAACTCTAAAACTTAACTCTCAGTTTCGGATCAGATAAGTCACCTCGGTCAGAAGAATTCCACCCCGGCCGAGATGTTCATCGACTGAGCGAGATGCTTAGGGTTAAGGTTAAAGACTCGAACTTTCAGGGTCCTATTGGAACTTAAGATTATTCTATCATTGTTTTCCCCACAACCTTCAGCCAATCACCCTAGAATCACACAAAGAGATTAGCCACTCATCACCATGAAAGTATTAATCAAATATATGGGAAGAAAGTGAATAGTAGAACAAGAAGAATTTAATGAAAAGACTTCAATAACTGAATCAAATATCACAACAAAGCGTTCCTTGGATAGAAATCCAACAAGACAAGACAACAATGAAGGGAATCTAAGATGATCTTACAAAGACCCTTCAAAAGCTATAAAAGCTATAAACTTCCTTCTTCAACCTTCAAAAAGGTTCTTCAAATCTCCCAACTGGAGTATGGCTGCAGCGGTGTAAGCGGGATCTCCAACTGTATGCGGATGTATGCAGCGTCCCGGATTTGTGGGACATCCGACCCTTTTTATAGGAAAATTACTCTCCAAAGATAAGATATCTTAGAAAGATCTCTTCCCATAAAAATAGGTAAAATATATGATCTAGCATATCTTCTTCCTTCCAGGAGCCAAGCCCAAAAATATAAGATCTCTTTCCAAAGATAAAAGATCTCAGCCAAGAATAAAATATTCTCGCCGCGTCCCAGGTGTTTGCCTTGGTCGAGTCGACTTCTCTGGATCACCTCGGTCGAGGTGAATCTGTAGTCAAACGAGGTGAGTCACAACTGAATGTGAAATCTATCAAATCTAGTCCAAAGTGAATCTTTAATCCATGACTATGCTTCCTGGATGTTTCCTTATGTTCCTGAATGTAGCTCTAGTGACTCCATAGCTCCTTTTGCTCCTTTTTTATGCAAAACGTGCCATTTTACCTACGATTACAACAAAACTAGGTGTAGACCTCGATTCCCGCAAAGGCAGATGAAATGGTAATATAATCACATAATATACATACAAACATGCAGATTATTAAAGATAAAACGTCCAAACAAACCCCAAAATATAGACTATAATTCATGCTATCAAAATACCCCATACTTAGCCCTTGCTTTTCCCCAAGCAAGTTCCGCATATAAAAGGAAAGATAGAATGGATTATAAGTCAAGAAAATTAATGAAAAGTCTTTCAAAACATTTTTATGGTGTGCTACAATCATAGATCACTCTAAGAGAATACTTGATGGAATTTTAAAATCAAAATATGATTAAAACATTTTATAAATATAAGAAAGTTGTTCATCTTTGCATAAAATCATAGAATGCATAATAAGTCATAATTATCGAAATTAATCATGCATAATCCAGTTTAAACCACTAAGTCAATCAACAAGCTCGAGGTCTCAAGGGCTTCCCTAAAGAAAGGTGAAGAAACGTGTAGGGTAGGGATGTATGTAAGGTAATGTGGTGCTCGAATCCGGGAAAAGGATATACTTCACTTTGACTTTGACTTTCAACATCTTCCACCAATAAGCTTTGCTTATTTCACACTTTTTCTTTTACTTTACTTTTTGGGATGCATGGACAGAGGTGCACAATAACCGAAGCCTAGGAAATCAGCAATCATCAATTTCTTAAGATGCATCAAACCCTTGATGCACATACCATGACCTGTTAGGAATATCGCTCAATCCGACTTTGGCAAGACACAAACACCCGGCTATGTGAATGGTGCCGAGTTACTCATCTTCATGATTGATTTCCCCAAACCTATTATTACTTTCTAACACTTTCACTTCCAGCCAACTTCTAAACTTTAACTTCACTTGCTTTCACCACTTTGCTTGCTTCCAAATTCTCGGATAGGTAAAGGGAGGCAAAAATGTATATGAGGGGCTAAGCATGATCAAGAAGAAGAAGAGAGAAGAATGAATTGCCTTGGTCTTTCCAGGAAGAAAGTGAGAGAACTCATAACGTGGTGTCAACCTTCAAATTCAACATAATTTGGATAAAAACAAAGTATTAAACATGCCAAAAATTTCAAACAAAGCATTAAGCAACTTAAATATACTATAAAACTTTTCAAACACATAAAGATTTCAAAACCAGTCAGTAAGCAAGATCTTCACTGAGGTCATATCCAGATAAGAAGCACAAAAATCGTTTCGAAAACTCTCAGTTAACCCACCTCGGTCGAGGTGTTCTTAGGTCAATCGAGGTGAAATACCTCGTTCGGCCAGAACTGCCCCGGTCGAGGTCAAAAAAAATTTTTTTTAAAACCAGTTTTTCGACGTTTTTCTCAATCAAATAACCTGTATGTATGCATGCAGTCTCAGATAAACACATAGAAGCAAAATAAAGCATAAATATCATAGAAGGTCAAGTCATACATCCATGAGTCAAATAATACATCAATAAACATGCATCTCCTGTAAGTCCTATAGGCGCTGGTGCCGGTGTCCGTCCCCGTGTCCATGTAATCCTGGCTCTGTCCTCCTGCCACGCCAGTTGCAGCATCATCCTCCTCATAATCTGGACCCATCATATCAGCATGCATCTCCTCAAACATCATCTTCCAGTTGACGTTGTTCCTAATGGTGTATTCCGCCTTCCACGGCATCCCTCTCGCTCCCTTTCCCTCCCAAGGCATAGCTGCATGTGGCAGCCCTCTGTGTAGGGGAATCAGAATACCCCTATGAATGAAACGTGCAAGATCAAGAGGCCTAGCCTCTGCAGCTACCTCAGAAGCGGAGAAGTCTACCCCTAGACGGCGAGCGATGTAAGTCACAATACCTCCCACACAAATGTCCCCTTTATCCTTGTTTTTGATCTTCCTTATGTTGTCGGCTAGTAAAGTGGCATAATCAGCAGCGGTAGCGGTGGCCATGCAGAACAAGATGAACAACTCATCGGTCTTAAGCGTTGTGGTGTCTCGGTCCTAGGAAAAAGACACTCGGACATGATCCGGTGTGCTAGCTTGAAAGATAAATTGTAACTCGAGCTCTCCTTAGAATCGGCCGGGCGCCACCTATCATCCAAACCAACTACCATAACAATAGACTCCCAAAAAGCATGCGGCCTAGTGTTCCTAGGGAAGGTCCCGTTAGTAGTCTCACTAAAATCGAAAATCTAAGCAAACCTCACAATGGGCATGTTGTAGCCTTGATTCATCATCTTGAACTTAACCTTCCTCTCCCTAGCATCATGATCAAAGGAGCTAAGACACTCCATGGTGAGCTCCTCATAAGCATGCTCTCTAATGCCGATGAACTCTCTAAGCCCGGCATTATCAATCATAAAATTCAAATCATCCAAAACATTCAAACACTCGAGTTCCTCAAGTACAAGGTACCTAGGGGCTACAATGATGCGCGGTTGGATGGTTTTGTAAGCTTTCTTGTGTTCTTCTAGAATGCGGGGGAGTCTAGGAGGTGGAGGTTGTTGTTGTGGGGGTTGTGGTGGTGGTTAGGAAGAGGAAGAGGCTTTGCTTTTACCTTTCGCAAACAAATTTTGGTCACTATGTCTCAAACCATCTATATTCAGTAAACAACGGGCAGATCTTGACAAACCACGGGCGTGGAAACCTATATCACCCCGTGGTTTCTGTCGATTTTTCAGCAATCGACAACAACAAACAACAAACTCACAAGAAAAAGTACTAGGCTATTTCTAATTCCAATTCCGTCCAGTTCTCTAACAAATCATCAACAGAATCGTCAAAATTGAACCAAGATCGAGCATGAGAGATGAATCTAGGTTTTTGGATTGAAAAATCCAAATGCTTGTTGATTTCTTGTTTGTTTGTGCAGTTTGGACTCGGAATCTTCAATAGGGCATTGAGAGCTTCGAATTGAGAAGAAGAATCGCTTCAAACGCTTGCCGGATGTGAAGATCGGTGCCGGGGTTTTTGGTCGGCATTTTCGCGAGCTAGGCATGGTTTTGGGGCTTTTTGTTTCAACTTTGGAGTGAAGTGTGGCATTTTATACCTTTCGTGGAAAGTTGGAAAACCACGTCCCCTACTGGCAAAACCACGGGCGTGGTTTCACCCGTGACGCTTCTCAAATAACTTTTCCACGGTCAAAAATAGAAAACCACGGGCGTGGAAATCTATTTTAGACCGTTGAATCCTTGATTATGTCCAAAATTCCAAGTTTGACAGTGTTTTGCTTTCCTTCACTTCTTTTTGGAGATTTCCTAGTTCTTGTCATCCCAATATACAAGAAAAACCGGGAACAAACCAACGAAAACAACAAAAACAAACTAACTAAGCTAATCTAAGAAAAAGGAAAAAGAAAACGATACCTTGGGTTGCCTACCAAGAAGCGCTTTGTTTAAGGTCTGTAGCTAGACCGTTCCTTTTTGCTTAGTTCAAGTGAGGAGGGTAGATGCAAGCTCCTCGATTTGAACTTCCGGTACGTACTTCTTCAGTCGTTGACCGTTGACTTTGAAAGTTCCACATTGTTCACACCATACCTCAACTGCACCATGGGAAAAAATACGCTTAATCACAAATGGTCCGGTCCAACGAGACTTCAACTTACCTGGAAATAAACGAAGGCGGGAGTTGAAAAGAAGGGAAAGATCGCCTTCTTTCAAGTCCTTCGGAATGATGTGCTTGTCGTTCCACCTCTTCGTTCTTTCTTTGGAAGTTTGAACGTTATTCGATGTGCTCTTCACCTTGTAATGCCTTTTAGAGCTATCTCTAGATGTTTGTAAAGATGGAGAGAAGGTAAAACAGTGTTTTATAATATTTTTGAGGGGGGGGGGGGAGGAAGAAACATCGGAAGTTTTGAATTCCACGGAGTCACTGTAACTTCCACGGTCATGGATCCTACCGTGGCTGCTCTTGACTTGTGATTCCATAGGGTAATTGTTGCAAACCACGCCTGATAGCATGAATTATAGTCTATATTTTGGGGTTTGTTTGGACGTTTTATCTTTCATAATCTGCATGTTTTTATGTACATTATGTGATTTTACTACCATTTCATCTACCTTTGCGAGAATCGAGGTCTACACCTAGTTTCGTTGTAATTGCAGGTAATATGGTACGTTTTGCATCAAAAAGGAGCAAAAGGAGTCATGAGTCATTTGGAGCTACATCCAGGGAGCATAGCCATGGATTAAAGATTCACTTTGGACCAGTTTTGAGAGATTTCACATTCAGTTGTGAGTCACCTCGGTTGACCATTGATTCATCTCGACCGAAGCGATCCAGAGACGCCGACTCGACCGAGGCGAACACCTAGGACGCGGCGAGAATATTTTATTCTTGGAGGAGATCTTTTAAAATTGGAAAGTGATCTTATATTTTTGGGCTTGGCTCCTGGAAGGAAGGAGATATGCAGAATCATATATTTTACCTATTTTTATGGGAATATATCTTTCTAAGATATTTTATCTTTGGAGGGTTATTTTCCTATAAAAAGGGTCGGATTTCCCATAATTCGACATCTCGCATACATCCCGCGGATCCGCTATCAGCGCAAGAGAGACGTTTATAGCAAGCAGCAGCCTACTCCAAGTTGGGAGTTTTCGAAGAACCTTTTTGAAGGTTGAAGGAAGATTGAAGTCCATAGCTTTTATAGCTTGTTGAAGGGTTTTGTAAGATTGTCTTCAATTCCCTCATTGATTGTCTTGTCTTGTTGGATTGCTATCCAAGGAACGCTTGTTGTGATATTTGATTCAGTTATTGAAGTCTTTTCATTAAATTCTTCTTTGTTCAAATATTCACCTTCTTCCCATATATTTTAATACTTTCATTATGATGATGAGTGGCTAATTTCCTTGTGTGATTCTAGGGTGATTGGCTGAAGGTTGTGGTAAAAACAATGATAGAATAATCTTAGATTCCAGTAGGATCCTGAAAGTTCGAGTCTTTAACCTTAACCCTAAGCATCTCGTTCGGTTGATGAACATCTCGGCCGGGGTGGAATTCTTCTGACCGAGGTGACTTATCCGACCCTAAACTGAGAGTTAAGTGTTAGAATTTGCTAAATCCTATTCTTATTACACCTTCCTGGTTCAATGCAAGCTTAGGATGAGACTTACCCGGTAATTCCTTAGTTTGTGTACCAACGATCATAAGTGTAGGTAATAAAGGTTTATCCTTTAATTTATTGGGGTTTGAGTGTGCTTCCATCCCATCTTTGTGAGTTAGCCTGAGACTTACCCGGTAAAGGTTGATTCTATTCCCTTAGATGGTGTGTTAGTTTGAGCTTATAGTTCTTTATCTTGATTCCTTGAGACCTACCCGGTAATAGGAGTTACGGTTTAGGATTAGTGTGTAGTGAGACTTACCCGGTGATCTACTCCACTTTAGTAACACCTTCCCCTTGCAAAAATCTCAGCTTTGTCCGCTTATCTATAGATCTTGAGTTGGAACCACAACTAGATGCTTTAATCCCTAGAATTGCATGTTTGCTTTATTGACTTCTTATTCATCTTTGATTGTGTTAAATTGCTCTTGTGGTTAGCATTGACATTAGCATACCGTATTGACTTTGTTTCACCGAGTCCCTGTGATCGACCCCTGGAATTTTCTTGCTTTTACTACGATTGACCCGTACACTGCGGGTTCGCATCCTTGTTTTAAGCTTAAGTCTAGGGTTATAAATTTAAAGCTTGCACACACCGTTTGGAGCGAACAAGTTTTTGGCGCCGTTGCCGGGGACTTGGTCTAGACCGAGCCGGTACGGTTTGCTCTTGGGGCGCTTGCCCCGTTTCATCTAACCACTCTACTTGAGTGACGACTTTTGCAGGTTCTTTCTTAGGTATATGTGAAGAACCCGCGCTGGGAAGGAAATCGTTCCTTACGATCCCGAACCAGAAAAGACATACAAGCGACGCTTAAGAGAAGCGAAGATGGCCCAACAAGACGATCGTGATCTTGCGGCCCAATTGAAAGAGACGCAGGAGCTGCTACGTCTCAGTAAGGAAGAGCTAAGGCAAGAGAAAGAAGAGAATCGTGCCAAGACTGCAGCAATCGAAGCTAAGATTGCAGTCATACGAGATCAGATTCTGCTTCGACCGAGGGAAGATCCACTTGTTGATCCTCGACCGATGCAGAATCCAGTAGTAGATCCTCGACCGAGGCAGATTCCAGTACCTGACGCCCCGGCCGATGTACTCCCACTTCGGATGCCAGTCCGAGATGTTCTTCTTGCAGGAATCCCACAAACCCTAGGTCAAAGGATGGACCCTAATCAACAGCTGAGGCGTCCAGGAGTGAACCTAGGAGATCCAGCGGATCATGACTACGAACTTCGACCGCAAGTTCTATCCATGATTCGCCAATGTCAATTCGGAGGGCTAGAGAAGGAGTCGCCGCATCAACATCTTCAAAACTACGAGATCTTGATGGAAACCTTGCGACCCTCCAGAATTGAAAATAACAACTACAAGCTAAGACCTTTTTACTTTTCTTTAAAAGATAGAGCTCTTACTTGGTATCAATCTCTTCCTCTAGGAAAAATTAGCACATGGGAGGAGATGACTACGGAATTCTTAACCAAATTCTTTCCCCCCTCAAAGACCGCTGAAATGAGAGGGAAGATCAATGCTTTCATCATGAAGGACAAGGAGAGCTTGTCCAAATCTTGGGAGCGGTTCAAGGATATCCTTTTGGATTGCCCACATCATGGGATTCCAAAGATCGAGTTGTTGGAGATCTACTACAAAGGGTTGGACGGAAGCACCCAGTTCAATCTCCAACTACTCTCCGCCGGTACCTTCATGGACATGGCGATTGATGATGCTTGGGACTTCATTGAGAAGCAAGCCTTGCACATGGAGAAATATACCCACCAAGGAGCTGAAGGTGGAGTTAAAAGAGTCAACTTTCAAGAGACTCAATCCAACAACAATCAACTCACATCATTGAAGAATGACGTGAAGCAATTGAAGGAGCTCTTGATGGCTCAAACTAAGAAGGAAGAGCCAGGGCAAAGGAACAACAACAATAACGGGTACCGTAACAACAACAACGGACCCCGAAGCAACAACTACAACAACAACAATAGAGGATCCAATAGCAACAACTGGAGGGGGAATAACCAAAACTACGGTAACAATTATTCAAACTCCAACTCTAATGATTCCTCTAACCCTTTCCTCTCTTCTCCTTCTTCTTCCTCTACTCCATTGAAAAGCCAAGGGCAAGGATCGAGTTCGTCTCAGCCGGAAAAGAAAGACGCAGTTCTGGAGGCAATCTTGATCAAGCTTAGTGCTATGGAGAATTCTATGACTTCATTTTCGAGGGCCCAAAAGTCCCTTGAACAACAACTTGCTAATAGGGCGAATGAAGCGCCAAGAGATCCAGGGAAGCTTCCAGCGAAGACGGAAACTAACCCTAAGGGCCAGTGCATGGCCATAACGACGAGGAGTGGACTCAAAACTGCAGATCCAGTACCTCACTCGACGCAGACCACCTCGGTCCAGATCCAGTCGAAGAACACCTCGACCGAGATACCAACCGAGGCGGAACAACAGAAAGTAGGAGGAACGACAAAAACTTATGTTCCACCTCCTGCATATAAGCCACCACTTCCATTCCCTCAATCCAGAGCCAGAGCACATCTAGACAAGCACTTTGGTAAGTTTCTTGACTTGATGAATAAGCTACATATTAATATTCCTTTCCTTGATGCTATTTTAGGTATGCCCGCCTATGGGAAGTTCTTAAAAGAAATCTTATCAAGGAAGAGGAAGCTGGAGGATGTTGGTGAAGTTAGGATGACATCTAAATCTTCGGAGCTAATCAAAATCATGAAGGAAAAGATGCCACCTAAATTGAGAGATCCCGGCTCATTTTGCATTCCCATTCAAGTTGGGGATGTTACTTGTGAAGCCCTTTGTGATCTAGGAGCCAGCGTGAGCATCATCCCGCTGGAGCTATGCACTAAGATCGGTCTTGGAGAGCCCAAGCCGGTCAAGATTCGACTCTACATGGCGGACCGTTCCATTACCCATCCCGTGGGCATTTTGGAAGACGTTCCGGTCAAGTTAGGTAACTTCTATCTACCTATAGATTTTGTCGTACTTGACATTCCCGCAGATTATCCAGTACCTATTATTCTCGGGAGGCCATTTCTAGCAACTTCGGGTTGCAACGTGGATTGCAAGAACGCCAAGTTGAAATTCAACGTTGGTGGCAATGAGGTGGAGTTCGCATTACTTGCAGCAATGAAAGGGGAGCAACTAACTGATGATATCTTCAACATCTACGATGAAGAAGAATCAAGAGAATTGGTGAGCTCTATCCTTATTAACGACCCACTCGAAAGAGTTATTAGCTTCAGTTTAATGGAGGAAGGTATAGATGCTTCTTGTGATGCAGATATACGGAGCTTGAAGGCACTGGAAGAGGATCCAGGAGCCAAAACTGAGAAGCTAATCCAGGAGACGAAGATCTCCAGTCTCGGATCCAGTAGCAGTACCTCGACCGAGGCACTTTCTGGACAGAGCGAGGCGACCGAAGAACACCTCGGTCAACGCCTTTGCGCCTCGACCGAGGTCGACAGCGAGACGATTCAAACTGAGATTGCATCAAGTCCAGTTTCTGACACCACTCCACTGGAAAGAGGAAGCACAGATCCCTCTCAGAAAGCACCCCCAGTTGTGGAGCTTAAACAGCTCCCTAGTCACTTGAGGTATATCTTTCTTGGGCCGGATTCTACTTATCCCGTTATTGCTAGTGCTTCCCTCTCCGATTCTGAATTATCTAAGTTAATGCATGTCCTGAGAAAGCATCGAAAAGCTATAGGTTACACCACGGATGATCTTATTGGCATTAAACCTTCTTTCTGCATGCATAGAATTCTAATGGAGGATAATCATAAGACTTCACGGGAACCTCAAAGACGGTTAAATCCGATCATGAAAGAGGTTGTGAAGAAGGAAGTTCTTAAGTTGTTGGATGCAGGTATTATTTATCCTATCTCGGACAGCAAGTGGGTTAGCCCGGTGCATGTCGTTCCGAAGAAAGGAGGGATGACCGTTGTGACGAATAAGAACAACGAGTTGATCCCAACAAGGACCGTTACGGGCTGGAGAGTTTGCATCGATTATAGGAAGCTGAACACGGCGACTCGGAAGGATCATTTTCCGCTTCCCTTCATTGATCAAATGCTCGAACGGTTGGCCCAGCATTCACACTTTTTCTACTTGGACGGCTATAGTGGATTCTTCCAGATTCCTATCCATCCGGATGATCAGGAGAAGACCACTTTCACTTGTCCTTGGGGGACGTTTGCCTATCGGAGGATGCCATTTGGATTGTGCAATGCACCCGCTACCTTCCAGCGATGCATGATGGCTATCTTTTCCGAGTACATAGAGGAGATCATGGAGGTATTCATGGATGATTTTTCTGTATATGGTTCCTCTTTTGATGATTGCCTATCTAACCTTTCTCTAGTGCTTAAACGATGTGAAGACACTAACCTTGTTTTGAATTGGGAGAAGTGTCATTTTATGGTTAATGAAGGCATTGTGCTAGGACACCTCGTTTCTAATCGAGGTATTGAGGTCGATCGAGCTAAGATCGAGACTATTGAGAAACTCCCTTCCCCTTGTTCTGTTAAAGGTGTGAGGAGTTTTCTCGGGCATGCAGGTTTCTACAGGAGATTCATCAAGGACTTCTCCAAGATTTCTAAACCTCTAACTAACCTCTTGAATAAAGATGTTGTTTTTGAGTTTTCGCAGGAGTGTCTTGATGCTTTTTACAGGATTAAGGAAGCGTTGATCTCCGCTCCCATTATCCAGCCTCCTGATTGGACCTTGCCCTTTGAGGTCATGTGTGACGCTAGTATTGTAGCCGTAGGAGCGGTGCTTGGACAGAAGAAGGATGGACGGACCACCGCCATCTACTATGCTAGCAAGACGCTAGATGAAGCACAACGCAACTACGCTACCACCGAGAAGGAGTTATTGGCGGTTGTATATGCTTTCGAGAAGTTTCGTTCCTATCTAGTAGGGGCGAAAGTCATTGTCTACACCGACCATGCGGTCATTCGTTACTTGTTGGCTAAGAAGGATGCCAAGCCGCGCCTCATTCGATGGATTCTCTTGCTTCAAGAGTTTGATCTAGAGATCCGCGATAAGAAGGGGTCCGAAAATTCCGTTGCGGATCACCTCAGCCGGCTACCTGAATCTTCCCGCGAGACGAATAACCCACCCATAGACGATTCATTCCCCGATGAGCACTTACACTTGTTGGAGCGTTTGATGGAGCTACTTACTTCACCCCACAATGGAGGTGAAGTATGGGGTGAGGGAACCTCCCACCTCGTTTGAGACACATCATGGTCCAGCTAGCGACCTTAAATCAAGCGCTTCTTGGGAGGCAACCCAAGGTATTGCTTTCTTTTCCCGTTTTCTAGTCTAGCTTAGATAGTTTTTGTTTTTGCTTTGCTTTGCTTTGTTTTTGGCGTTCTGGACAGACAACAGGGAATATCTAGGAAGGAGCACAACTGGAAGGACAGAAGTTCGAGATTCTGAGAAGACAGAAGCACCTCGGTTATTGTCAGAGCACCTCGACCGAGTTGATTCTTGAGCAACCGAGGCGACTAGGGTTTCTGCAGAACCACCTCGGTTCATACCACCTCGGTTCAGTCGAGACCATCTCGACCGAGGTGACAGCAGATCCAGTAAAAGTATAAAAGGGGGAAAAATTACTTTTCACATTTTTTTACCCACCTCGACCGCGGCGACAGATCCATTTCGCTCTCCCTCAGGTCTTGCTCATTTTCGACGTTTTCTGCTTCCAAACCGAGATTGAAAGGTAGAGGAGTCGATTGCAACAACAAATCTGCAAGAAATTCGAGTGAATCGGCCGGAACGAGGTAAAAACGATCGAAACCCTAAACTCGTTCGTTTACTGCAATTTGGGCTTTGGTTGCCCTTGATTCTGTTGAGGAAAGACTTAAGTACCCCATAGGAAGCATCTGTAGTGATTTTTGGGGGAAAAGAACTGGATTTTTGAGAGTTGAAATCGCGACTGTCTTCGCCTCGGTCCAGTCGATCTGCACCTCGGTCGAGGTGATTCTTGGAGTTTGTCAGTCGACCGAGGTAGTCTGACAGTGTTGTTTGAAGATGAGTTCAGATCGTCGTTTAGCCCTTAGAGATAGATCCTCCCCTTCCCCTTCTCCTTCCTCATCCCGTCCTTACCACCCGGTTATCCACGAGAGATGCCAGGTAGACTACGAGCGGATAGCTAGCCGTCCAGTTATCGCACCACGATTTCTGGACGTGTCAGCTTTTGATTGCCTAGGGTTAGATGCTGACCTTAGGAGGATGATAGCTACTGTCGGGCTTGATAGCATGAATTATAGTCCATATTTTGGGGTTTGTTTGGACGTTTTATCTTTCATAATCTGCATGTTTGTATGTACATTATGTGATTTTACTACCATTTCATCTACCTTTGCGAGAATCGAGGTCTACACCTAGTTTCGTTGTAATTGCAGGTAATATGGTACGTTTTGCATCAAAAAGGAGCAAAAGGAGTCATGAGTCATTTGGAGCTACATTGAGGAGCAAAAAGGAATCATCCAGGAAGCATAGCCATGGATTAAAGATTTACTTTGGACCAGTTTTGAGAGATCCTACATTCAGTTATGAGTCACCTCGGTTGACCAGAGGACCACCTCGACCGAGGCGATCCAGAGACACCGACTCGACCGAGGCGAACACCTAGGACGCGGCGAGAATATTTTATTCTTGGCTGAGATCTTTTAAATTTGGAAAGTGATCTTATATTTTTGGGCTGAGCTTCTGGAAGGAAGGAGATATGCAGAATCATATATTTTACCTATATTTATGGGATAATATCTTCTTAAGATTTATTATCTTTGGAGGTTTATTTTCCTATAAAAAGGGTTGGATTTCCACGAATCCATGATCTCGCATACGACGCAGCAAGGCCGCATACAATCCGCTATCAGCCTGCAGCAGCCGCAGTACACTCCAATTTGGGAGTTGTTGAAGAACCTTTTTGAAGGTTGAAGGAAGGTTGAAGATCATAGCTTTTTATAGCTTTTTGAAGGGTTTTGTAAGATTGTCTTCAATTCCTTTCCTTGTTATCTTGTCTTGTTGGATTGCTATCCAAGGAACGTTTTGTTGTGATATTTGATTCAGTTATTGAAGTC
>BSUD01000005.1:129052543-129139589 GCA_033239045.1 Fagopyrum esculentum | reverse complement strand
TTTTGTTGTGATATTTGATTCAGTTATTGAAGTCTTTTCATTAAATTCTTCTTTGTTCAAATATTCACCTTCTTCCCATATATTTTAATACTTTCATTATGATGATGAGTGGCTAATTTCCTTGTGTGATTCTAGGGTGATTGGCTGAAGGTTGTGGGAAAAACAATGATAGAATAATCTTAGTTTCCAGTAGGATCCTGAAAGTTCGAGTCTTTAACCTTAACCCTAAGCATCTCGTTCGGTTGATGAACATCTCGGCCGGGGTGGAATTCTTCTGACCGAGGTGACTTATCCTATCCTAAACTGAGAGTTAAGTGTTAGAGTTTGCCAAATCCTATTCTTATTACACTTTTCTGGTTCAATGCAAGCTTAGGATGAGACTTACCCGGTAATTCCTTAGTTTGTGTACCAATGATCATAAGTGTAGGTAATAAAGGTTTATCCTTTATTGGGGTTTGAGTGTGCTTCCATCCCATCTTTGTGAGTTAGCCTGAGACTTACCCGGTAAAGGTTGATTCTATCCCCTTAGATGGTGTGTTAGTTTGAGATTATAGTTCTTTATCTTGATTCCTTGAGACTTACCCGGTAATAGGAGTTACGGTTTAGAATTAGTGTGTAGTGAGACTTACCCGGTGATCTACTCCACTTTAGCAACACTTTCCCCACGCAAAAATCTCAGCTTTGTCCGCTTATCTATAGATCTTGAGTTGGAACCACAACTAGATGCTTTAATCCCTAGAATTGCATGTTTGCTTATTTGACATCTTATTCATCTTTGATTGTGTTAATCGCTCTTGTGGTTTGAATTAACGTAGCATACCGTGTTGACTTTGTTTCACCAAGTCCCTGTGATCGACCCCTGGAATTTTCTTGCTTTTACTACGATTGACCCGTACATTGCGGGTTCGCATCCTTGTTTTAAGCTTAAGTCTAGGGTTATAAATTTAAAGCTTGCACACACCGTTTGGAGCGAACAAGTTTTTGGCGTCGTTGCCGGGGACATGGTGTAGACCGAGCCGGTACGGTTTGCTCTTGGGGCATTTGCCCCGTTTTTGTCTAACCACTCTACTTGAGTGACTTTCGCAGGTTCTTTCTTAGGTATATGCGAAGAACCCGCGCTGGAAAGGAAATCGTTCCTTACGATCCCGAACCAGAAAAGACATACAAGCGACGCTTAAGAAAAGCGAAGATGGCCCAACAAGACGATCACGATCTTGCGGCCCAATTGAGAGAGACGCAGGAGCTACTACGTCTCAGTAAAGAAGAGCTAAGGCAAGAGAAAGAAGAGAATCATGCCAGAACCGCAGCAATCGAAGCTGAGATTGCAGCAATTCGGAACCAGATTCTACTTCGACCAATGCAGGATCCAGTAGTTGATCCTCGACCGAGGCAGATTCCAGTACCTGACGCCCCGGTCGATGTACATCCACCTCGGATACCAGTCCGAGATGTTCTTCTTGCAGGAATTCCACAAACCCTAGGTCAAAGGATGGACCCTAATCAACAGCTGAGGCGTCCAGGAGTGAACCTAGGAGATCCAGCGGATCATGACTACGAACTTTGACCGCAAGTTCTAGCCATGATTCGCCAATGTCAATTCGGAGGGCTAGAGAAGGAGTCGCCGCATCAACATCTTCAAAACTACGAGATCTTGATGGAGACCTTGCGACCTCCCAGAATTGAAAATAACAACTACAAGCTAAGACCTTTTTACTTTTCTTTAAAAGATAGAGCTCTTACTTGGTATCAATCTCTTCCTCTAGGAAAAATTAGCACATGGGAGGAGATGACTACGGAATTCCTAACCAAATTCTTTCCACCTTCAAAGACCGCTGAAATGAGGGGAAAGATCAATGCTTTCATCATGAAGGACAAGGAGAGCTTGTCCAAGTCTTGGGAGCGGTTCAAGGATATCCTTTTGGATTGCCCACATCATGGGATTCCAAAAATCGAGTTGTTGGAGATCTACTTCAAAGGGCTGGACGGAAATACCCAGTTCAATCTCCAACTACTCTCCGCCGGTACCTTCATGGACATGGCGATTGATGAGGCTTGGGACTTCATTGAGAAGCAAGCCTTACATATGGAGAAGTATACCCACCAAGGAGCTGAAGGTGGAGTTAAAAGAGTCAACTTTCAAGAGACTCAACCCAACAACAATCAACTCACATCATTGAAGAATGACGTGAAGGAATTGAAGGAGCTCTTAATGGCTCAAACTAAGAAGGAAGAGCAAGGGCAAAGGAACAACAACAACAACAACAATAACGGGTACCGTAACAACAACAACGGACCCCGAAACAACAACTACAACAACAACAAGAGGATCCAACAGCAACAACTGGAGAGCGAATAATCAAAACCACGGTAACAATTATTCAAACTCCAACTCTAATGATTCCTCTAACCCTTTCCTCTCTTCTCCTTCTTCCTCTTCTACTCCATTGAAAAGCCAAGGGCAAGGATCAAGTTCGTCTCAGCCGGAAAACAAGGACGCAGTTCTGGAGGCAATCTTGATCAAGCTTGGCGCTATGGAGAATTCTATGACTTCATTTTCGAGGGCCCAAAAGTCCCTTGAACAACAACTTGCTAATAGGGCGAATGAAGCGCCAAGAGATCCAGGGAAGCTTCCAGCAAAGACGGAAACTAACCCTAAGGGCCAGTGCATGGCCATAACGACGAGGAGTGGACTCAAAACTGCTGATCCAGTACCTCGCTCGACGCAGACCACCTCGGTCCAGATCCAGTCGAAGAACACCTCGACCGAGATGCCAACCGAGGCGGCGCAACAGAAAGCAGGAGGAACGACAGAAGCTTATGTTCCACCTCCTGCATATAAACCACCACTTCCATTCCCTCAGTCTAGAGCCAGAGCACATCTAGACAAGCACTTTGGTAAGTTCCTTGACTTGATGAATAAGCTACATATTAACATTCCCTTCCTTGATGCCATTCTAGGTATTCCCGCCTATGGGAAGTTCTTAAAAGAAGTCTTATCAAGGAAGAGGAAACTGGAGGATGTTGGTGAAGTTAGGATGACATCTAAATCTTCGGAGCTCATCAAGATTATGAAAGAAAAGATGCCACCTAAATTGAGAGATCCCGGCTCATTTTGCATTCCCATTCAAGTTGGGGATGTCACTTGTGAAGCCCTTTGCGATCTAGGAGCCAGCGTGAGCATCATCCCGCTGGAGCTATGCACTAAGATCGGTCTTGGAGAGCCCAAGCCGGTCAAGATTCGACTTTACATGGCGGATCGCTCCATTACCCATCCCGTGGGCATTTTGGAAGACGTTCCGGTCAAGTTAGGTAACTTCTATCTACCTATAGATTTTGTCGTACTTGACATTCCCGCAGATTATCCTGTCCCTATCATTCTCGGGAGGCCGTTTCTAGCAACTTCGGGTTGCAATGTGGATTGCAAGAACGCCAAGTTGAAATTCAACGTTGGCGGCGATGAGGTGGAGTTCGCACTACTTGCAGCCATGAAAGGGGAGCAACTAACTGATGATATCTTCAACATCTATGATGAAGAAGAATCAAGAGAATTGGTGAGCTCTATCCTTATTAACGATCCACTCGAAAGAGTTATTAGCTTCAGTTTAATGGAGGAAGGTATAGATGCTTCTTGTGATGCAGATATACAGAGCTTGAAGGCACTGGAAGAGGATCCAGGAGCTAAAACTGAGAAGCTAGTCCATGAAACGAAGATTTCCAGCCTCGGATCCAGTAGCAATACCTCGACCGAGGCACCTTCTGGACAGAGCGAGGCGTCTGAAGAACACCTCGGTCAACGCCTTTGCGCCTCGACCGAGGTCGACCGCGGGACGATATCAACTGAGATTGCCGAGAATAACATTTTTTCTACTCCCTTCTCTGACATTCACCCACAGTTGGCGGATCATTCCCTCCACCAACTTTCTGATAATAAAGGTCCTTGGTATGCTGATATTGTGAACTATCTTGTTTGCCAGGAAATACCGCCCGGATTGACGTATTCTCAAAAGAAGAGATTCTTCAAGGAAGTACGACATTACTACTGGGATGAACCGCAGCTATTCAAGTGCGGACCGGATGGGATGCTTCGAAGGTGCATTCCGGAAGATGAAGTTAATAGTGTCATAAGGCATTGCCATTCACTTCCTTGCGGAGGGCATGCTATCACCGATAAAACATGCGCTAAGGTATTACGTTCCGGTTTCTTTTGGCCCACATTATTTAAGGATGTGCAATCTTTTGTTGTTTCTTGTGATGCATGTCAAAGAACAGGGAACTTATCAAGGAGGAACGAAATGCCACTTAACAACATCCAAGAAGTGGAAATCTTTGACGTATGGGGGATTGACTTCATGGGACCTTTTCCATCCTCCGGAGGAAACCTCTACATTCTCCTTGCCGTTGATTACGTCTCTAGATGGGTTGAAGCCATTGCTTCTCCCACTAACGACGCCAAGGTGGTTGTGAAGTTCTTGAATAGAACTATCTTTCCACGATTTGGAACTCCACGCATCATCATCAGCGATGGAGGAACGCATTTCATCAACCGGAAGTTTAAAGCACTTCTATCGAAGTACGGGGTAACCCACAAGGTATCAACCGCCTATCATCCTCAAACTAGTGGACAGGTCGAGATCTCGAACAGAGAAATCAAAGCAATTTTGGAGAAGACCGTCTCTAGAACAAGGAAGGATTGGTCCATGAAATTAGACGATGCTCTTTGGGCGTACAGGACCGCATTCAAGACTCCCATAGGTACCACCCCTTATAATTTGGTATATGGGAAGTCTTGCCACTTGCCCGTTGAGTTGGAGCACAAAGCGTATTGGGCTATCAAATGGTTGAACTTTGACATTAAAGATGCTGGCGAGAAGCGACTATTGGAACTTAACGAGCTAGAGGAGCTGCGTTTGAACGCCTATGAGAATGCCAAAATCTACAAGGAAAGAACGAAGAGATGGCATGACAAGCGTATCGTTCCAAAGGAGCTTAACGAGGGAGATTTAGTTCTACTCTTCAACTCCCGCCTCCGTCTTTTTCCAGGTAAATTGAAATCTAGATGGACCGGACCTTACGTTGTGAAACATGTTTTCCCTCATGGTGTAGTTGAGATATGGGGAGAAACTAGCGGAAGCTTCAAGGTCAACGGTCATAGACTTAAGAAGTACCAACCGGAAACGCCGGTTGAGGAGGTTGCGCCGATTTACCTCCTTTGAGATGCATCATGGTCCAGCTAGCGACCTTAAATCAAGCGCTTCTTGGGAGGCAACCCAAGGTATTGCTCTTCTTTCCCGTTTTCTAGTCTAGCTTAGATAGTTTTTGTTTTTGCTTTGCTTTGCTTTGTTTTTGGCGTTCTGGACAGGCAACAGAGAAGAGCACGTCTGGAAGGACAGAAGTTCGAGATTCTGAGAAGAAAGAAGCACCTCGGTCACTGTCAAAGCATCTCGACCGAGTTAATTCTTGAGGAAACCGAGGCGACTAGGGTTTCTGCAGAACCGCCTCGGTCCATACCACCTCGGGCCAGCCGAGACCATCTCGACCGAGGTGACAGCAGATCCAGTAACAGTATAAAAAGGAAAAAATTACTTTTCACTTTTTATTTACTCATTTCGACCGCGGCGGACAGCAGCACCTCGCTCCTCCATTTCTCACTCGTTTCCGACGATTTCTGCTTCCAAACTGTAATTAAGGGGTAGAAGGATCGATTGCAACTACAGATCTGCAAGAAATTTGAGCGTTTCGACCGAAACGAGGTAAAAACGTTCGAAAACCCTAACTCACTCGTTTACCGCGTATTGGGCTTTGGTTGCCCTTGATTTTGTTGAGGAAATCCATAAGTACCCCTTAGGAAGCATTTGTAGTGATTTTAGGGGGAAAAGAACTGAAAATCAGAGAGTGGAAATCGAACTGTCTTCGCCTCGGTCCAGTCGGTCTGCACCTCGGTCGAGGTGATTCTTGGAGTTGTCAGTCAACCGAGGTAGTCTGACAGAGTGTTTTTGAAGATGAGTTCAGATCGCCGTTTAGCCCTTAGAGATAGATCTTCTCCTTCCCCTTCTCCTTCCTCATCCCGTCCCTACCGCCCGGCTATCCACGAGAGATGCCGGGTAGATTATGAGAGGATAGCTGGCCGTCCAGTCATCGCACCACGATTTCTGGATGTGTCAGCTTTTGACTGCCTAGGGTTAGATGCTGACCTTAGGAGGATGATTGCCACCGTTGGGCTAGATCAGTTCACTGAGATCCGAGCCCCAGCCTACATAGAGCCGACACTCGAGTTTGTTAGCTCCTTCTCCTACCTCCCCACAGAGCGATCTGTGAAGTACCGGCTGATGAGCCGGAACTTCATAGTTCCTTTAGAGATCTGGAGAGAGATCTTTGGCTTTCCTGCCCCTACCGCTGTAGACTTCCCCTCCCGATCCGTAGCTAGGGAGTTCTGGGGACAGATAGCCCACATTACTACACATGCAGACAGATGGCGCCCTGGTGATTCCAGGGAGAAGGTCATCTTTCACCCGGCCTTCAGACTTGCCCACAGGATCTTCAGTGAGATGCTTCTGGCGCGTACTAAGACGCCCCAGAAGATCAGACAGGGGGAGCTCTTTTCGCTTTACTGCATGGTTACAGGAGGCTTCCCGAACTTTGGCTTGCTCCTAGCAGAGGATCTGCATAGGATCAAGGCCAAGGCGAAGGGAGATATCTGCTGTGGAGGTCTAGTCACCCACATCGCCACTTACCACGGGATGGACCTCAGCGTTTGCACGTTGGCAGCGGCTCCAAAGCCGCTGGGACTTCAGGAGATGATTACACGGCGGATTCTAGTTCCCCGTGGACTGAATACACCCTACGTTGCTATGCCTTGGGAGCGGACTGCACCTCAGGGCATCAGATGGTCTGCACAGTTCTCGGTCTTTGACCCGCATTTCTGGCAGACAGCATGGGCCCCACTTATGGAGGACTATAGAGAGGGAGCAGCTGGAGCAGCTGCCCCTGCTGAGGAGGAGGCTGAGGAGGCTGATGAGGACGACGACGATGAGACAGTTGATGAGAGAGCAGGCGGCGTCCCTATGGACACAGGTACAGATATAGCTGGGACGAGCGCGCCTCCCATTATTGATCTAGATGATGACGAGGAGGACACTGAGCCAGCGCCAGCTGAGACTTCTCCAGTCAGGCCCGCTAGGCGCAGGAGGAGGGGAGTTAGGGACAGAGCTGCACACCGACGGATCGATGACCTGACGGATCAGGTTATCGACTCATATGCTGCACTTTCATTGGACATCCGCGAGATGCAGGAGCGGCAGCATCATCAGCACATGATGGCTCAGCTACAGTTCCAGCATGTCATGGGCTATCCCTATGATCCGACTCAGTTCCCCTACATACCACCACCACCACCGGATCAGGACTACTGAGGAGCTGCAGGGTTTTATTTATTATATTTTTATGCAGTTCAGCTCTTTATCCGGTGAGTCCCCTTTTATTTAGACTTTTATTATACCCACTGGGACAGTGTGTCTCAAGTATGGGGTATTTGATGTACTTATTTGACTACGTGATGTATGTTATTCGACTTCCTATGATGTATTTTATTTATCGGATACTTTCATATTTGTGCTTCATCTGCCTTTATATGATTATCTGACTTTACATGCATACCTACAGATTATTTGATTGAGAAAAACGTCGAAACCGAAAAATATATGGTTATAAAAAAAAAATTTCGACCTCGACCGGGACAGTTCTGGCAAAACGAGGTGTTTCACCTCGGTTGAACCAAGAACATCTCGACCGAGGTGGGTTAACTGAGAGTTTTCGAAAACGATTTTTGTGTTACTTAACTGGATATGATCTCAGTGAAGATCTTGTTTACCTACTGGTTTTAAATTCTTTATGTGTTTGAAAGATTTTATGATATGTTTAACTTGCTAAATGCTTTGTTTGAAATTATTGGCATGTTTAATACTTTGTTTTTATCCAAATTATGTTGAATTTGAAGGTTGACACCGCAGCATAAGTTCTCTCACTTTCTTATTGGAAAGACCGAGGCAATTCATTCTTCTTCTTCTTCTTCTTGATCATGCTTAGCCCCTCATATACATTTTGCCTCCCTTTACCTATCCGGGAATTTGGAAGCAAGCAAAGTGGTGAAAGCAAGTTAAAGTTGAAGGTGGCTGGAAGTGAAAGTATTAGAAAGCAATAATAGGTTTGGGGAAGTCAATCATGAAGATGAGTAACTCGGCACCATTCACATAGCCGGGTGTTTGTGTCTTGCCAAAGTCGGATTGAGCGATATTCCTATCGGGTCATGGTATGTGCATCAAGGGTTTGATGCATCTCAAGAAATTGACGATTGCTGATTTCCTAGGCTTCGGTTATTGTGCACCTATGTCCATGCATCCCAAAAAGTAAAGTAAAAAGAGAAAAAAGTGTGAAATAAGCAAAGCTTATTGGTGGAAGGTGTTGCAAGTCAAAGTGGAAGTGAAGTTCATCCTTTTCCCGGATTCTAGCACCACATTACCTTACATACATCCCTACCCTACACGTTTCTTGACCTTTCTTTTGGGAAGCCCTTAAGACCTTGAGCTTGTTGATTGACTTAGCGGTTTAAATCGGATTATACATGATTAATTTCGATAATTATGATTTATTATGCATTCTATGATTTTATGCAAAGATGAACAACTTTCCTATATTTATAAAATGTTTTGAGCATATTGAGTTTTAAATTCCATGAAGTATTCTCTTAGAGTGATCTATGATAGTTGCACACCATGAAAATGTTTTTGAAAGACTTTTCATTGATTTTCTTGATTTATAATCCATTCTATCTTGTCTTCTATATGAGGAACTTGCTTGGGGACAAGCAAGGGCTAAGTATGGGGTATTTTGATAGCATGAATTATAGTCCATATTTTGGGGTTTGTTTGGACGTTTTATCTTTCATAATCTGCATGTTTGTATGTACATTATGTGATTTTACTACCATTTCATCTACCTTTGCGAGAATCGAGGTCTACACCTAGTTTCGTTGTAATTGCAGGTAATATGGTACGTTTTGCATCAAAAAGGAGCAAAAGGAGTCATGAGTCATTTGGAGCTACATTGAGGAGCAAAAAGGAATCATCCAGGAAGCATAGCCATGGATTAAAGATTTACTTTGGACCAGTTTTGAGAGATCCTACATTCAGTTATGAGTCACCTCGGTTGACCAGAGGACCACCTCGACCGAGGCGATCCAGAGACACCGACTCGACCGAGGCGAACACCTAGGACGCGGCGAGAATATTTTATTCTTGGCTGAGATCTTTTAAATTTGGAAAGTGATCTTATATTTTTGGGCTGAGCTTCTGGAAGGAAGGAGATATGCAGAATCATATATTTTACCTATATTTATGGGATAATATCTTCTTAAGATTTATTATCTTTGGAGGTTTATTTTCCTATAAAAAGGGTTGGATTTCCACGAATCCATGATCTCGCATACGACGCAGCAAGGCCGCATACAATCCGCTATCAGCCTGCAGCAGCCGCAGTACACTCCAATTTGGGAGTTGTTGAAGAACCTTTTTGAAGGTTGAAGGAAGGTTGAAGATCATAGCTTTTTATAGCTTTTTGAAGGGTTTTGTAAGATTGTCTTCAATTCCTTTCCTTGTTATCTTGTCTTGTTGGATTGCTATCCAAGGAACGTTTTGTTGTGATATTTGATTCAGTTATTGAAGTCGTTTCATTAAATTCTTCTTTGTTCAAATATTCACCTTCTTCCCATATATTTTAATACTTTCATTATGATGATGAGTGGCTAATTTCCTTGTGTGATTCTAGGGTGATTGGCTGAAGGTTGTGGGAAAAACAATGATAGAATAATCTTAGTTTCCAGTAGGATCCTGAAAGTTCGAGTCTTTAACCTTAACCCTAAGCATCTCGTTCGGTTGATGAACATCTCGGCCGGGGTGGAATTCTTCTGACCGAGGTGACTTATCCTATCCTAAACTGAGAGTTAAGTGTTAGAGTTTGCCAAATCCTATTCTTATTACACTTTTCTGGTTCAATGCAAGCTTAGGATGAGACTTACCCGGTAATTCCTTAGTTTGTGTACCAATGATCATAAGTGTAGGTAATAAAGGTTTATCCTTTATTGGGGTTTGAGTGTGCTTCCATCCCATCTTTGTGAGTTAGCCTAAGACTTACCCGGTAAAGGTTGATTCTATCCCCTTAGATGGTGTGTTAGTTTGAGATTATAGTTCTTTAGCTTGATTCCTTGAGACTTACCCGGTAATAGGAGTTACGGTTTAGGATTAGTGTGTAGTGAGACTTACCCGGTGATCTACTCCACTTTAGCAACACTTTCCCCACGCAAAAATCTCAGCTTTGTCCGCTTATCTATAGATCTTGAGTTGGAACCACAACTAGATGCTTTAATCCCTAGAATTGCATGTTTGCTTATTTGACATCTTATTCATCTTTGATTGTGTTAATCGCTCTTGTGGTTAGAATTAACGTAGCATACCGTGTTGACTTTGTTTCACCAAGTCCCTGTGATCGACCCCTGGAATTTTGTTGCTTTTACTACGATTGACCCGTACACTGCGGGTTCGCATCCTTGTTTTAAGCTTAAGTCTAGGGTTATAAATTTAAAGCTTGCACACACCGTTTGGAGCGAACAGGGCTGGATCAGTTTACTGAGATCCGAGCCCCAGCCTACTTAGAGCCGACACTCGAGTTTGTTAGCTCCTTCTCCTACCTTCCCACAGAGCGGTCTGTGAAGTACCGGTTGATGAACCGGAACTTCATAGTTCCTTTAGAGATATGGAGAGAGATTTTTGGCTTTCCTGAGCCCACCGCCACCGACTTCCCCTCCCGATCCGTAGCTAGGGAGTTCTGGGGACAGATCGCCCACATTACTGAGCACGCAGATAGGTGGCGCCCTGGAGATTCCAGGGAGAGGGTCATCTTTCATCCGGCCTTTAGACTAGCCCACAGGATTTTCAGCGAGACGCTTCTGGCGCGTACTGAGACGCCCCAAAAGGTCCGACAGGGGGAGCTCTTCAGCCTTTACTGCATGGTTACAGGAGGTTTCCCAGACTTTGGCTTGCTCTTGGCAGAGGATCTACACAAGATCAAGGCCAAGGCGAAGGGAGACATTTGTTGCGGAGGTCTAGTCACCCACATCGCTACCTACCACGGGATGGACCTCAGCGTTTGCACGATGGCGGCGGCTCCGAAGCCGCTGGGATTACGGGAGATGATCACACGGAGGATTCTAGTTCCCCGTGGTTTGACCACTCCATACGTCGCCATGCCTTGGGAGCGGACTGCACCTCAGGGGATCCGCTGGTCTGCGCAGTTCACAGTCTTGGGATACACTGATGGAGGATCACAGAGAGGCAGCAGCTGCCCCTGCTGCAGCTGAGGAGGAGGCTGAGGATGAGGATGACGACGATGATGATGAGACAGTGGATGAGAGAGGAGGTGGCGTCCCGATGGACACAGGGACAGATACAGCTGGGACGAGCGCGCCACCTATTATAGACTTAGATGATGAGGAGGACACTGAGCCGGCACCAGCTGAGACTTCTCCGGTCAGACCTGCTCGACGCAGGAGGCGTGGAGTGAGGGATAGAGCTGCACACCGACGGATCGATGACCTGACGGATCAGGTTATCGATTCATATGCTGCACTTTCGCTGGATATCCGCGAGATGCAGGAGCGGCAGCATCATCAGCACATCATGGCTCAACTGCAGTTCGAGCGGATCATGGGCCATCCTTACGATCCGACTCAGTATCCTTATGCACCACCACCGGATCGAGACTACTGAGGAGCTGCAGGGTTTTATTATTATATTTTTATGCAGTTCGGCTTTCATCCGGTGAGTTCTCTTTCGTTTAGACCTTTATTATACCCACTGGGACAGTGTGTCTCAAGTATGGGGTGTTTGTTATTTGACTATGTGGCTACCTTTGATGTATTTGATACTTTTGATGTATTTTATTTATCGGATATTTTCATATTTATGCTTCAGTTGCCTTTATATGATTATCTGATATTACATGCATACCTACAGGTTATTTGATTGAGAAAAACGTCGAAACCGAAAAAAAAAATGGTTTTATAAAAAAAAATTTTGACCTCGACCGAGTCAGTTCTGGCGAAACGAGGCATTTCACCTCGGTTGAACCAAGAACATCTCGACCGAGGTGGCGTAACAGAAAGTTTTCGAAAACGATTTTGTGTTACTTATCTGGATATGATCTCAGTGAAGATTTTTTTTACCTACTGGTTTTAAATTCTTTGTGTGTTTGAAAGGTTTTATAATATGTTTAAGTTGCTAAATGCTTTGTTTGAAATTATTAGCATGCTTAATACTTTGTTTTTATCCAAATTATGTTGAATTTGAAGGTTGACACCGCAGGTTAAGTTCTCTCACTTTCTTCTTGGAAAGACCAAGGCAATTCATTTTCTTCTTCTTCTTCTTCTTGATCATGCTTAGCCCCTCATATACATTTTGCCTCCCTTCACCTATCCGGGAATTTGGAAGCAAGCGAAGTGGTGAAAGCAAGTTAAAGTTGAAGAGTGAGCTGGAAGTGAAGTGTTAGAAAGTAATTCTAGGTTTGGGGAAGTCAATCTTGATGATAAGTAACTCGGAACCATTCACATAGCCGGGTGTTTGTGTCTTGCCAAAGTCGGATTGAGCGATATTCCTAACGGGTCATGGTATGTGCATCAAGGGTTTGATGCATCTCGAGAAATTGATGATTGCAGATTTCCTAGGCTTCGGTTATTGTGCACCTCTGTCCATGCATCCCAAAAAGTAAAGTAAAAAAAAAAAAAAGAAAAAGTGTGAGATAAGCAAAGCTTATTGGTGGAAGATGTTGCAAGTTGAAGTGAAAGTGAAGTTCATCCTTTTCCCGGATTCTAGCACCACATTACCTTACATACATCCCTACCCTACACGTTTCTTGACCTTTTCTTTTGGGAAGCCCTTGAGACCTTGAGCTTGTTGATTGACTTAGCGGTTTAAACTGGATTATACATGATTAATTTTGATAATTATGATTTATTATGCATTCTATGATTTTATGCAAAGATGAACAACTTTCTTATATTTATAAAATGTTTTGATCATATTAAGTTTTTAATTCCAGGAAGTATTCTCTTAGAGTGATCTATGATAGTTACACACCATAAAATGTTTTTGAAAGACTTTTTCATTGATTTCCTTGACTTATAATCCATTCTATCTTGTCTTTTATATGAGGAACTTGCTTGGGGACAAGCAAGGGCTAAGTATGGGGTATTTTGATAGCATGAATTATAGTCTATATTTTGGGGTTTGTTTGGACGTTTTATCTTTCATAATCTGCATGTTTTTATGTACATTATGTGACTTTACTACCATTTCATCTACCTTTGCGAGAATCGAGGTCTACACCTAGTTTCGTTGTAATTGCAGGTAATATGGTACGTTTTGCATCAAAAAGGAGCAAAAGGAGTCATGAGTCATTTGGAGCTACATCCAGGGAGCATAGCCATGGATTAAAGATTCACTTTGGACCAGTTTTGAGAGATTTCACATTCAGTTGTGAGTCACCTCGGTTGACCATTGATTCATCTCGACCGAAGCGATCCAAAGACGCCGACTCGACCGAGGCGAACACCTAGGACGCGGCGAGAATATTTTATTCTTGGAGGAGATCTTTTAAAATTGGAAAGTGATCTTATATTTTTGGGCTTGGCTCCTGGAAGGAAGGAGATATGCAGAATCATATATTTTACCTATTTTTATGGGAATATATCTTTCTAAGATATTTTATCTTTGGAGGGTTATTTTCATATAAAAAGGGTCGGATTTCCCATAATTCGACATCTCGCATACATCCCGCGGATCCGCTATCAGCGCAAGAGAGACGTTTATAGCAAGCAGCAGCCTACTCCAAGTTGGGAGTTTTCGAAGAACCTTTTTGAAGGTTGAAGGAAGATTGAAGTCCATAGCTTTTATAGCTTTTTGAAGGGTTTTGTAAGATTGTCTTCAATTCCCTCATTGATTGTCTTGTCTTGTTGGATTGCTATCCAAGGAACGCTTGTTGTGATATTTGATTCAGTTATTGAAGTCTTTTCATTAAATTCTTCTTTGTTCAAATATTCACCTTCTTCCCATATATTTTAATACTTTCATTATGATGATGAGTGGCTAATTTCCTTGTGTGATTCTAGGGTGATTGGCTGAAGGTTGTGGTAAAAACAATGATAGAATAATCTTAGATTCCAGTAGGATCCTGAAAGTTCGAGTCTTTAACCTTAACCCTAAGCATCTCGTTCGGTTGATGAACATCTCGGCCGGGGTGGAATTCTTCTGACCGAGGTGACTTATCCGACCCTAAACTGAGAGTTAAGTGTTAGAATTTGCTAAATCCTATTCTTATTACACCTTCCTGGTTCAATGCAAGCTTAGGATGAGACTTACCCGGTAATTCCTTAGTTTGTGTACCAACGATCATAAGTGTAGGTAATAAAGGTTTATCCTTTATTGGGGTTTGAGTGTGCTTCCATCCCATCTTTGTGAGTTAGCCTGAGACTTACCCGGTAAAGGTTGATTCTATTCCCTTAGATGGTGTGTTAGTTTGAGATTATAGTTCTTTATCTTGATTCCTTGAGACTTACCCGGTAATAGGAGTTACGGTTTAGGATTAGTGTGTAGTGAGACTTACCCGGTGATCTACTCCACTTTAGTAACACCTTCCCCTTGCAAAAATCTCAGTTTTGTCCGCTTATCTATAGATCTTGAGTTGGAACCACAACTAGATGCTTTAATCCCTAGAATTGCATGTTTGCTTTATTGACTTCTTATTCATCTTTGATTGTGTTAAATTGCTCTTGTGGTTAGCATTGACATTAGCATACCGTATTGACTTTGTTTCACCGAGTCCCTGTGATCGACCCCTGGAATTTTCTTGCTTTTACTACGATTGACCCGTACACTGCGGGTTCGCATCCTTGTTTTAAGCTTAAGTCTAGGGTTATAAATTTAAAGCTTGCACACACCGTTTGGAGCGAACAACGCCCATGGAACTTTCATTTTGGCCGTGGTTTTGGTTATCTTTCGAGTCTTTCCGTATTTCCTTCACAACGTTCTTTATCTTGCTTCCTTTTGTTGGAATGTCAGGTGATATGAGATTCACAGTCTCCCTTAATTCCTCTTCTTGTATGGCAAAGTCTACATCTTCCCCGCCGATATTAAAAGATAGCTTGGCATTTTTGCAATCAAAAGTTGCTAGGAAAGGCCTCCCAAGGATGATTGGCGTCGGATAATCTGCAGGAATGTCCAGGACCACAAAATCTATAGGAAGGTAGAAGTTATCAAGATTTACGGGAATGTCCTCTTGTATGCCAACGGGTAAGGTGGTGGATCGGTCGGCCATATGGAGTCTTATTTTCACCGGTCTAGGTTCTCCCAAACCCATTTTCTCACATAGTTCAAGCGGGATGACGCTCACGCTTGCTCCTAGATCACAAAGTGTGTTGTACACGCCTTCTCCAATCCCAAGGGGAACGCAAAACGAACCCATATCTCTCAGTTTGGGTGGCATCCTCTCCGTCATGGTTTTGATGAGTTTGGATGACTCGGAAGTCATCTACTTCACCAAAATCCTCTAGCTTCCTCTCGTTGGAGAGGATTTCCTTCAAGAACTTACCATAGGATGGGATACCTAAAATTGCATCAATAAAAGGTATGTTAATATATGCAGTTTTCTCATTAGTTCAATGAACTTACCAAAGTGTTTATCAATATATGCTCTCGCTCTTTTTTGTGGAAACGGGAGCGGAGGTTTGTAGGCAGGAGGAGGAACATAAATGGGAACCTTCTCCCCTTTTTTGTCAGCCGGAATCTCGACTTCTATAGGCTGCTCGCTCTTTTCTTTCTATTTTGGCGCAAGATCGGCAGTTTTCACACCGCACCTCGTAGTGATTGACATCACTCGCCCTTTTGGGTTATCTTCAGTTTTCCAGGAAGTCTTCCTTGATCTCTATGATCTTCTTCGGCCTTGATAAACACTTGATTTTCCAAGGCTTTTTGTGCTTTATAAATTGAAGTGACATGGTTCTCTAACCCTTGCAACTTCCCCGTCAACGTTTCTATAATTGCATCAAACTTGTCCTTTGCCGGCTGGCTTGAACTTGATGAAGCTTGTCCCTGGGTTTTCAAAGGAATAGAAGAACAAGAAGGAGGAGGAGGAGTTAGTGAATTTTCAGCATGGGAATGGGGGTTACCGGAATTTTGTTGATTGGATCTCCAATGGTTGTTAGAATTCCGGTTGTTATTGTTCCAATTGTTGTTCCTATTCCCTTGTTAGTTTCCTCTTCCAACATAGCCCACATCTTGCTCCTTGGGCTGCTTCACATGAGCTATCAAAAGATCCTTCAAGGTCTTCATTTCGCTATTCAAAGTGTTTAACTCCTTTACACTAAAGGCGGTCAGATTCAGCACCGGAGCTCTTGAGCTTTGGCTCCCCTTTTCTTCAACTCTATTTGAGTACTTCTCCATGGTGAGAGTTTGCTTCTCACCAAATTCCCACGCCTCATCTAACGGCTTGTCCATAAAAGTTCCACTTGAAAGTGATTGTAGCTTGAATTGCGATTCAACATCCGACCCCTTATAGTAGATCACAAGCAAATCAATATTTGGAATCCCCTGATGTGGCCAGTCCAAGAAGAGGTCCTTGAACCTTTCCCATGAGGCAAAAATACTTTCGCCATTCCTCATCACAAATGTGTTGATCTTAGCTCTAAACTCCGCCGTCTTCGATGGCGGAAAGAACTTGGTTAGGAACTTCGCGGTCATCTCCTCCCACGTGTTTACTCTTCCAACGGGAAGTGATTGATACCAAGCTAGTACTTTATCCTTCAAAGAGAAAAATAAAGCATGTAGTTTATAGTTATTATTTTCGCACCTTAAAGGTCTCAATGTTTCCATCAAGATCTCATAGTTCTGAAGATGTTGGTGCGGTGACCAAATGCACGCCCTGAGGGCGGGTTCGTTGAGACCTTTGTTGGATCATAGTAATCACCGGAGGTCTTAACTCGAAGTCACGATCAGCTGGGTCTACCAAATGCACGCCCTGAGGGCGGGTTCGTTGGATGGGATCCATACGTTGCCCAAGTGTTTGTGGAATCCCCACAAACGGATCAGTTGGCTCCACTCTTGGTGGTGGTGGTGGTGGTGGCACATAAATTGGTGGTGGTAAGATGTTAACGGGTGCTGGTGGAGTTGGATTTATCACAACTCTAACTTCCTCGTTTCTCTCTTGGTGTCCCATTTGTGCTTGTGCTATCATGTCGGCCATATTGGCTTGAAGTCGGTCTTCTAGAGTACCTTGATAAGCTCTATCTTTCCTCAAGGCTTCTTCTTGTTGCCTTATCTGATCTCGAGTTGCAGCTAATTCAGCTCTAAGATCCTCTATCTCTTGATCGTTGTTAGCGGCCATGTTCTTAGCCTCTCTCAACTTCTTTTTGTAGGTCTTTTCCGGTTCAGGATCATAAGGAATGATTTCTTTACCAGCTCTCGTTCTTCGCATAAACCTATGAAAGATCTGCAAGAACACTCAGCAAGAGTAATTAGTAGCAAAGGTAGAAGCTACCAAGCTAGAAAACCATGCAGTGGATTGGTCTTGACCAATTTCCCGGAAAAAACTTGTTTGCTCGAAAAGGTGTGTGCGCTAATAAGCTTTAACTTTAAATCCAAGAATTAAGCCTAACGATAGCGAACCCGCAGTGTACAGATCAACGGTAGTATGGGCTATTATTCCGAAGTCGATCTCAGGGAATCGGTGAGAACAAAGCAGTATAGGTAATCCAACTTGGGTAGCAAGCAATGCAATGATCACAAATAAGAATATAGAAGCAAGAATAATGGGAATGCAGATTCTAAAGATCCAAATATTCGGTTGCGGTATTTGATTTAAGATGTCTAAGGATGTGTTCGGACAGAGCTGGATAGAAAGGTATGTATATCTTTGGTAGGAGTGTTGTCCGGTTTAAGATCCAACTTCCCTTTATGTCCCACCTAAAGGATTCTAATTGACGGATGTCGAGTGTCATCAAGAAGGGGTTACGAGGATAGGACTAAACTCTCACACCAACCAAAACCCAAGGAAAAGAAAGATAAAGGATTGAGGGCATGACACTCCCCTTCACCTAATAGAGGGGTTTAAATCCTCTATCACCTAGAGCTTGTAACACTTACAATCACCAAAGCTAAGGCCAGAAAAGGTTAAAAAAAGGTGAGATTTATGCAATCTTGAACTTTGGATAAAGGCAAAAGTGAAACGTGCAAAATAGAGGAAAGCACGGCCAGATCTTGGGAAACCACGGTCGTGGTTCCTTAAGAACAACCCGTGAAAATCCTCGTTCGAGGGTTTCGTCTCACAACTCTCAGGGTCCGGATCTGTAAAGACTCAATCTATCATCATCTATACCACAACCATCAACCCGTCACCCTAGAATCGCAGGGGGTTTTAGCCAACAATCATCATCATAATCAATTCAATATTAAGAATAGAATTCAAGAAGGATATGCAACCAAGAACACAAAGATGAATAAAACCAATCTTCAAAGAATCAATAACTCAATCAATCAAACAATATAATCCCATAATGTTTCTCAAAGAAAAGAATCAAAGAATAGAACAATCTCACAAATCTTTAAGGTAGAATCAATAACTTCTTCAATCTCTTCCAATGGTAAAGCAATCCTTCCGATGTACGGATAATGGAATCCAAGAGCGCCGTCCATCCGGCCTAGGGCATGATCTTCGTCTAATACAAGATATCCGAAATGTAGTTGTCAACCCCCTTTTATAAAATAAAACAATCTTAAAAGGCTCCTTTTGATAGCATGAATTATAGTCTATATTTTGGGACCTGTTTAGACGTTTTATCTTCAATAATCTGCATGTTTGAATGTATATTATGTGATTATATTGTCATTTCATCTACCTTTGCAGGAATCGAGGTCTACACCAAGTTTCGTTGTAATCGTAGGTAAAATGGCACATTTTGGACTAAAATGGAGCTAAAGGAGCAAGGGAGTCATTGGAGCTACATTCAGGAGTTTAAGGAGGAACTCGGGAAGCAAAGAATTAACAAAGAAGATTCACTTTGGACCAGATTTGAGAGATTTCACCTTGAGCTGAGAGTCACCTCGGTCAGCTACAGTACCACCTCGACCGAGGTGATCTTGAGGAGCGCCCCGACCGAGGCGAACACCCTGACGCGGCGAGATATATTTTATTTGGCTGAGATCTTTTATTTTTGGAAGGAGAGATCTTATATTTTTGGGCTGGATTTCTGGAAGGAAGATCATATATTTTAGGGATCTATTTATGAGACATGGATATATTTTATTAGGAAATTATCTTTTTAAAGATATTTTATCTTTGGAAGATAACTCTCCTATATAAAGGGTTGGATTTTCCACAAGTTCAACCATGCTTAGAGGCTGAGAAGCATCCGGCAATTAAGGGATTTTTCTGGAGTTTTGAAGGAAGCTTTGAAGGAGTTTGAAGATTGAAGGAACGAAGTTCAGAGCTTAATATATCTTTTGTGAAGGGGTTTGTAAGACTTTCTTAGATTTCCTTCTTGTTGATTGTCTTGTTGGATTTGTGATCCAAGGAACGCTGATTTGTTTATTTGATTCAGTTATTGAAGCCTTGTTCTTAAGGTTTTTGTGTTCAAATATTCATTCTCTTCCCATATATTTGATTATTGCTTTCATGATGATGAGTGGCTAATTTCTTTGTGCGATTCTAGGGTGATTGGCTGAAGGTTGTGGGAAAAACAATGATAGAATAATCTTAAATTCCAGTAGGACCCTGAAAGCACGAGTCTTTATCCTTAACCTTAGAACATCTCGTTCAGTCGATGAACATCTCGGCCGGTGTGGAACTTGACTGACCGAGGTGACCTTTCTAATCTGAAACTGAGAGTTAAGTGGTAGAGTTTGCCAAATCCTATTCTTATTACACCTTTCTTGGTTCAATGCAAGCCTAGGATGAGACTTACCCGGTAACTCCTTTGTTTGTTTACCCATGATAATAAGTGTAGGTAAAAAAGGTTTATCCTTGTAACACCCCGATTTCTCAGAACTCGGGACATTACTGGTTAGGACCTCACAATGGGTCCCGACCTCAGTTTGACAACAATATTACTAGGATCTTGCAACAAGACACAAATAAGAAAAACCGAAATTCGTAAAAATGTATTTTTAACAGGATGAATGCAACAAAGTCTAACAGCCTATAATATTTAAACGACGGAAAAGACTAATTGTCTTATTAAGAGGAAAGAACAACAAAGCAACAACCAAAACCCCCACTCTAAGGAGTACGAAGACCCGGTTGACCACTACTTCCAGATCGCTCAGTTGTTGCTCTAAATTGTGGTAAACCTAAAAACACAACAAAACAACCATTAGCTAGCTGTCTAAACATTAGAAGAATAATAATAGCACACACACCTAGAAAAAGTAAACACTCATCACGGTTTCAAACAATCCATTTATTATCTTCGTTTAAGTCATTCACTCTTACTAATGATACTTATTTTGTGACACGAGGGATTCCCAAACCTTGCCTCCGCCCCCGTGTACCCATCAGGAATCGATCCGATGCATCTCACCGTGTACTTGTATTGTCTGGCTATAGAGAGCCTCCAAGTTTCTTGGCAAGGCTGGGCAGTGATGTCACGGCCCGTTATACATACACTTGGGCCTTAAAACATAATAACCACGGTCGTCCTAACAAGTTGTTATTTTTATTATAACACACATTGCATACACACAACCATTATCACCCAACTAATATCCAGAAACCAGCTAAGTAAGTCACAAGGACTTACCTCAATCAAAGATTACTCTCACAAATCTCAACTCGGTCCGTACCCGTGGTAACTCAAACGCCTGTCAAACAGGGCATGTGGATCAAATTCACATCCTTAAACTCTTAGAAGTTATAAACTTCTACGTTGTACAAACTCATAAAAAGAGTTTACGAAAAAGGTTCTCTTAAGTTAAAAAGACCATTTTGCCCCTGATTCCGAAACTCCGAGAAGACTATCATTTAGTACTAAAATTCTAGTCTAGGACCTATGTCCTAAATCTAGTTCTCATAGAAAAGTTTAGTGAAGATTTATAAGAGTTACACAAAATTCTAGTTTCTTAAAAAAAACATTAAGGTCCGACTTTGGATTAAGATCCAAGGCTCTAGTGAAAGATAAAAATTCCGGAATAAAATTCTAAATCTTCTATGATATACCTACTAAATATATGTGTCAAGATCCCTTTAAAATACTTAACCATAAATCTCCCATGAAATTCTAAAGTTGGGGTAAAACTAACATTTCTACACTTAGTCATTTTTGTTCATCTGTTGCAAAAACAGTCCAACTGTCCTACTTTAGGACCTCGTAAATCCCAATCCGACCGTTAACTTTCTCTCAAGTTTTAACACAGTAAACTACGTATTTCAATCTACAACATATTACAAAATTCAACGGTGGATGTTCATTCTAAGGTATCGAATTTAGATCCTAAAATCAGCAGATCAAGGCTGGGATATAAAGTGTGCAGAAGGTCTTGATTTCGATTCTCTAGGGCAGCACATGTTTCTTTTGTTCTACCTAGAGGTCAGCAGTTCGAAATAGGAAGGATGGTGTTGTTACCACATGGAACCGAGGACTCAGTTGGAAGAACAGCAGGGGTTGTACATAAATGGAAGGCTGCAACAAAATAGGGAGGATGGTGTTGTTACCACATGGAACCAGAAGGGAAGGAGAAGGGTAGGAGGGGACAGTCTTGGGCTCACCAGGTGGTCAACGAAGGAGGTCGCAGGGCTCCGGTGTGTTGTTGTGTTGTTGCTGATGGCCGGTCCTCTTCTGCAGCAGCCTGGCGGACGATTGACTCCTGTGGATGCAGAGGATTGAGTGCAGAAGTCCCAGCGGTCCGGATGCTGATGACGCAAGGGTTCCGGCGCGGCGGGGTCTTCTGGCTGGATCTAAGGCTACACTTCCAACTCCAGTGCTCCTGTCGTTCGTGCAGAAGGAGCGTCGATGCAGAAGATACGGTAGTAGTTGTGAGGGAGAAAAGAGCAGCGGAGTTTAGGTTAGGAAAAAAAAAAGATTAGTTTAGGGTAAAACATGATTAAGAGCTGATTAGGGTTTAGGGTTAAGGTTGGGCCGGCTGGTTAATTGGGCCGGGTCTGTTGGGCCTGCTCATCTAGCTAAGATGGGCTGATAATTAAATCGTTACTCGCACGGAACCGCTCTTCGGTTTATATAAAAAAAACGGAATTATTTCCGGTTACATAATTTATCATTTTTATGTGAATTAAGGTCACATAAAATGATAGAAATTAAATATCGATTTATTTTATTTAAAAGAATAAAAGTAGGCGGATCGGAATCTGGTTTGGTCAGGTATTAAACGGAAATTAAATTTTCCGGGTATTACATCAGTGCCCCCTTAAAATAAGTTTCGTCCCGAAACTTAGAATAATGTATCTACTCAATCAACTTTATATGTATAACTTGGTTTCATTAAGTCCCATTTTCTAACATGCAACTACTCAATCATCATACTCTGGCACATCACATAAAATACAATTACTCACTCCAAGGTAACACATGAAAAGTCAAATAAACAGCATCCGAGTACTAACTCGTCGATACAAAAGTAGCGGCTAACTCCGTAAGGCTCTCCGGTAACCATTTCTAATGCTCTCCTCCGTTTCCTAAGTAGCCTCATCGACTCCTCGTCTAGACCACTGGAACTCTACAAAAGCATGAACCGGCTAAATTTTCTGATCTTCATAGCTGATGACGTGTATCGGCTTCGGTAGGTACTCTCTCAATGGTTTGGTTTTCTAAACTTACTTCCAGCTCTTTTGATGACTCTACCAAACCATAAAAAAAAAACTTTTTTTTTCTTCCACTGGGCCCACTTGCTTTTTCCTTTCGAAAGTTCCCAACTATCGATTCTGAAATAATGATCTTAAACTTCTATCGGCACCTTACTAAGTGCCTAATGCTCTTTGTAATACAAACCGCTTGGCCCGGTTTCCTCAATGTGACCTAATCGGATCTTTCCTTAATTAATGGGTTTTCACCTACTTCTTGTCAAGCTTTCAAATTTATATAACTCAAAACAAATCACACACCCAAGTGGACCTTTTCATATAGATCTCTAATTCCTTAACTTGAAATCATAGTTCACCTAACATTAATTTTCTTCATCTGTGGGTTATTGGCCTACCATGCTTCTGGTGTAACACTCATTAGTCACAATGGCGTCTTTCTGAGGGTCAACATGATTTACCCAACTCCCACCTATACTTCCCTCCTACTACTAGCAAGATCCTCTTCAAACAGACCCTTACTCTCTTACTCAACCGTAGTCTGTTCTTAACCACCCAGAAAGCAACCTCTAACCCGATTCTCTCCATATCCTTAGATCATCCTAGAAGGTTGTCGTTGCCTACTTGGGGAATCCTCCAAGGAACCGGTAAAGTTACCTCTTCAATCCGCAGTCACTAATGTCTCTTCTTAACGGTACCTACTCGTCAATACCAACCAACCCTTACACGTCCTCAGTTGACATAGGTCGGTCTATAATTGACTTATCTCCATATCCCGGACTTACTCTTCTCATACCTATACTGGTGTTAAATTTCTTGGTGCGCATCATCTCCTGGATTAATCCTTTCATGTTTTGCTAATTCGTTTTATCTTCCACACTTCTATTTTCCTTAGGCTAACTCTACTTCTCAAGCCCAACTGGGTCATTCATCTTGACATAAATAGTCATTCCAAGTCTTCAACGATAGCTGGTAAGTGTCTTGATAGTTCTGATGACTTTAATTATCATCCCCTTGCAGTTCCCCTTGCATGGACCATCGGTGTTGATGACTTAGGTCCCATGATAATTGGGGTTACCTTGAACTTTCAAGTCCACCAAGGCCGTTATCATATATACATTCCTTCGTTGGTGTTACCGGCAATATTGCCTTCATGAAACTCCGTTGTTTCCGCTACAGGGTTTCAACTCTTTGATGCCGGCATTGTGATTTCTTTCAAATTCCTATATATTTGAGGAGGTCAAAACCTCTCCACACTTGCAAAGTCTACATTTGCTTCTACACTCCATTGTAGGTATCCCTTCCATGCACCTTAGACCCTCATATCCGGGTCGACATTTTATCTCTTTTGGTCTCTCAAGCTTGTCTTGTAAACTCTTCTACTAGGTGACTCGTCTTATAACAATTTCCTCCCCTGAATCGGTCTCAACTTTCAATTGATCATTACTGCCCATTTCATTTTGGAACCTCAGTTACGTTGTACTCTTGCATAGATTCTACAAAAACATTCTCATCTCAACACTTTATTCGAATTTAGCAAGCCCCGCCTTTTGATACATGACTTTCCTTCTTACTGGTTAAGTTATTCTTTTGGTTTATGTTACGCTAAGATCGTGATGCGCAAATGGGTTTTAAATTTATAACTCGAACTAAATCCTAACTACCTAGCGAAACCCGCAGTGTACGGGACGTTTGTAGAAGGGTTAGTATTCCGAGGTCGAACACAAAGACTAAGGTGAAATTGATTCGAATTGTGATTGAATTTAGTAAAGATCTAGGTTGAAAGAAGAGAAGGAAATAAAGAAAAGAAAATCTCAAATGTTTTTGGTTGGTTTTTGGTGATCAATCAAAGATCACAATTCATGCAAAGTAAACAATCAAACTAAACTAAGAATCAACACAAATAAACAAGCTAAACAAGACAATGATCAAAGAAAGAAAAGATGGATTCTAGGGGTTGGAAGTTCCGGTTATGGCATAGGACTCAATTTATCTATTCATTCCTTGGATTAACCATGATATGTTGGGATTAAGTGTTTCTAAATTGGGATCAATTACCGGGTAGGTCTCATGATCCAACTAGTCCACTCCTAAGGTCTTATTACCGGGTAAGTCTCTAAGAACCTATGGATAGGAATTCTACACATACCGGATTGCTAATTAGGGGTTTAACCTATCCTTACCGGGTAAGTCTTGGAAAGGAAAATCCTAAACAACTATCCTAGCACATCTAATCCAATGGCGGCTTATTAGGCTCACCACTACCTAAGGTTTGTTATCTTTAGAATCTAAGAGCAAGGATTACCGGGTAAGTCTCTCCTAACACTTAGTTACTACACTAGGTTACCCTAGGGTAGGTTAAACTCAACAAACACTTAGGATTTCAACATTCTATAGATCTAAGGCAAGATCCTTCGAACCAGGAAAATCACGGTTTGTTCTACCTAAACCACGGCCGTGGTCTGACAAGAACTACCCGTGATTTCTAACAGCAGCTACGTTCATAAACAAAAGTCATCCAAAGGTAAATCTAAGTTCGTCCTATCATAGCCCTAGCCATAACCATCCTTTCCTTACCCTAGAATCACATCAATTTAGCCTACAACGTTCATAATAGAAATCGAAACAAACAAACATAAAATCATAACATCCATTGCAAGATAATGAAGGAAAAGAGATGAACAAGTGAACTTAAAACAAAACCAAGCTGAAAATAGGATTAGAATGACTCACAATCCTTCCAAGGGAAGGTTCAAATGGTTCATACAACTTTAGAAACAGAATCCGAAATACAAGAAAACTATGGTGTGTGTTCTTCTCCTCCTCTTCAATGGAGTTCCCTTCTTCTCTTTGACACTTTCCTTCCTAGAAAAACCTCTTCTTCTTGAGAGAATATTGTTGTTAGAGAGAAATGGATAATGGATGAGCTGCTCCAAGATGCTCCCAGCTGCCTCTCACAGCCCATGAAGGACCACTTTTATAACAAACTTGCATGAGTTGGCCATGAGAGTCGTGGCACAGCTGTCACGAGAATCTGGCAAAATCCACGGTTGATTCCACGGCCGTGGAGTGTCAGAGAACCGTGATTCTGTGCAGAAACTTCGTTTTGGATCATTAAGCTGTGTTTTGGTGCATGGCAAGTGTTGGCAAGGCTCCATGAGTCCTCCTTAGCCTTTAACTTGTGTCCTAATGAGTCCGAGGGTGTGTCATCTAGATGAACGATCCTCAAACGTATCGTTTTGCTCCTAAATCTCCCGAAATACCTATAAAACATGCACAAGTCCGTGTAGACGTCTATCTCGGCAAAATACATGAATTGAGTGCAAAACGTCGTGAACTAGTGCTAAACCATGCATTAATGAGCGAGAAATTCTATCTAAATGTTACCTAAAACTAAGTCATAAATCGTGTTATCAAAATACCCCATACTTAAGGTTTGCTCGTCCCCGAGCAAATTCCCAACTATAGACTAAGAGATGACATGATTTATGTATGCAGAAAAAATGGCAAAATCTTTTTGGGTTTGTGCTTCTACTATTGGATCACCTTCAAAGTCATGTTTCATGGCTAAGGACAAGCAATCATGCATCAAACAAATGAAAGCATGGAAAGACAATTGTACTTAACTCAAAAGTATGCACGAAATGTAAAGATGAAGAAGTCAAGAAGGTCAAGAGTACATCCAATCTAAATCACTAAGTCTTACAAACATGCAAATAGGTCATAAGGTCTTGTGAGATAAAAAGGGCCAAGAAATGTAGTGATTGGGTGGGGATTTCTAGGTTATGTGATGCTAATCCGGGAATGGAACTAACTCCACATCCTTGTCCTCGATCAACTTCCCCCAAGTGTATATTTTCCTCTATCTTTTCTTTCTTTTCTTTTTCTTTGACTTATTTTTGAGACAATGGCATTGGTGTACAAAAGCCGAAACCTTGGTGATTAGCCGTCCTCGGGCTTTTTCTTAGTTTTCGAGGTGCATCCACACCGGGCACACATACCAAAGCTCGTTAGGACTATTGGTTCATTTGACTTTGGCAAGGCACCAACACCCGATTATGTGAAGTGTACCGAGTTACTCGTCATTTAAACCAATGTCCCCAAACCTATATTATTGGCTACACTTTTCACAACAAATTCAGCATTTTATGCATGGTGTTCTTTTCATCAACAACTTCACCTTACAATTGCTTTTCGCACACATCAACACACTAGCATGCTCCTATTCCCGGATGGGTTAAAAGAGGTCAAATTTATCTCAATTGAGGTGCTCAAGCAATCATGATTAAGAGGAGAAGTAGAGAAAGATTGAATTGCCTCATTCATTCCTAGATGGTATGCAAGAACTATCATGTAATTTCGATCTTCACTACTCAATCCTTTCTAGGCAAACATCATGGTCACAAATCATTCATAGAATTTCAAGAGAAGTAGTTCAAGTCCACATATGCGTTCATTAATCCTAACACATGAGGCCATCCATAGCCAATTCACAAGACAAGATTCATCATTAGGATCATATCCAAGCCTAGAAAGCACAAAAAATTTTAAAATTTTCTGATTTTTATGGTATTTTCGATTTAAGTATGTACAATGCAAGACATGTGAAGATTTTAAACTATCCTAGATGCTCATCATGCAAAGGATCATGCAAACCCCACCCCATACTTAGAAACACATTGTCCCCAATGTGGTATACAAGTAAAGAGAGTGAAAGAAGGTTCTCACAATGTAAAAATGGTTTGTTATGGTATTTGGAATTGCTCAATAGTGAATTGATGTTTGATGATCCTATCAACCATGGTAGAGAGCTCTAACCATCCATCAAAGCTTCGGGACCCGCGCTAGGCACCGCTAGCCGTCCAAGTTCTGCGTCCGCTCCACCCATAATCGATGAGGGTTTCATCATCATCATTCCTATGTCAAGCAAGGCCTCCAATGCCACTAATGTTCTAGCACACGCACAAAGTAGACAAAACACACACAAAGATAGAAAAATCTAGAAACAAAAGCTAATCAAGAAAAGAAAAAATGTTACCAATGGGTTGCCTCCCACCAAGCGCTTTTTTAAGGTCATTAGCTTGACCAAACTCGGGGGCGTCTACTCAAGGTGAAGTGGGGCAATTATCTCCACCGGAGTTCCCGGGATATACTTCTTCAACCGGTGCCCATTCACCTTAAAGTTCCCACAATGTTCCCCTCCTATCTCAATGGCTCCATGGGAAAAGATCTTCTTCACCACATATGGCCCGGTCCATCTTGATTTGAGCTTTCCGGGAAAGAGCCTTAGCCTTGAGTTGAAGAGAAGGACAAGATCTCCTTCACTCAACTCCTTGGGGATGATCCTCTTGTCATGCCATCTTTTGGTTCTTTCTTTGTAAATCCGGGCATTCTCATAAGCGTCCAACCGGATCTCCTCGAGGGCATTTAATTCAAGCAATCTCTTTTCTCCCGCCGCCTTGAGATCAAAATTTAGCCACTTAATGGCCCAATAAGCTCTATGCTCCATCTCTACCGGAAGATGGCAAGACTTGCCATAGACCAACTTGTAGGGAGTGGTGCCAATCGGTGTCTTGAAGGCGGTTCTATATGCCCATAAGGCATCATTGAGCCTCATAGCCAAATCCTTCCTAGTCCTAGACACCGTCTTCTCAAGGATGGCCTTGATCTCTCGGTTGGAAATCTCCACTTGCCCACTAGTTTGGGGATGGTAAGGTGTTGCCACCTTGTGAGTCACCCCATACTTGGCCAAAAGCGCCCCAAAGTTTCTATTGGTGAAGTGATTTCCTCCATCACTAATGATCACCCTTGGTGTTCCAAACCTAGGGAAGATCACCCGGTTGAAAAACCGCACCACCACCTTGGCATCATTTGTAGGAGAGGCGATTGCCTCTACCCATCTTGACACATAGTCCACCGCCAATAGGATGAAGAGATTCCCACATGAAGAAGGGAATGGTCCCATGAAGTCCACACCCCACACATCAAATATTTCGACTTCTTGGATGTTGTTCAAGGGCATCTCATTCCTTCTTGAGATGTTGCCCGTCCTTTGGCAAGCATCACATCCCGCTACAAAACCTTGCACATCTTTAAACAAGTTAGGCCAATAAAAACCGGATTGCAATACCTTTGCACACGTCTTGTGTGAGCTAGCATGGCCTCCACATGGTAAGGAGTGACAATGCCGGATCACACTCTCTACTTCATCTTCCGGTATGCATCTTCTAAACATTCCATCCGGGCCTTACTTGAACAAGAGTGGCTCACTCCAATAGTAGTGCCTAACATCGTTGAAGAACTTCTTTCTTTGTGCATATGTCAATCCGGGAGGCACTTCTTCACACACTAAGTAGTTCACAATGTCGGCATACCATGGCTCATTTCCTCTAGACACTTGGAACAAGCATTCCTCCACCATTTGCAATTGCTCATCTCGGAATGAGTCATCAATTGGAATGTCATCTCTTCCAAGCTCTAATGGAGGCAATCTACTAAGGTGATCCGCCACGGAGTTTTCGGATCCCTTCTTATCTCGTATTTCCAAATCAAACTCTTGAAGAAGAAGGATCCAACGAATCAACCTTGGTTTGGCATCCTTCTTTGTAAGTAGATAACGGATCGCAGCATGATCTGTATAAACTATGACCTTCGCTCCCACAAGGTATGAGCGGAACTTCTCAAATGCATACACCACCGCCAACAACTCCTTCTCGGTGGTAGCATAATTGAGTTGGGCATCATCTAGCGTCTTGCTAGCATAATAAATAGCATGAGTGCGCCCTTCTTTCCTTTGCCCCAAAACAGCCCCTACGGCTACATCGCTTGCATCGCACATGATCTCAAATGGCAGACTCCAATCCGGAGGTTGCATGATAGGTGCGGAGATCAAGGCGTTCTTCAACCTACAAAAAGCTTCAAGACAATCTTTGGAAAAGACAAAATCAACATCCTTCATTAGTAGGTTAGTGAGAGGCTTAGAAATTTTAGAGAAATCTTGGATAAACCTCCGGTAAAAACCGGCATGCCCTAAGAAACTCCTTACCCCCTTCACCGAGGTAGGTGGCGGCAACTTCTCTATCGTTTCAATTTTGGCCCTATCAACCTCAATGCCACGGTTAGACACCAAGTGTCCTAACACAATGCCTTCACTTACCATGAAGTGGCATTTTTCCCAATTCAAGACAAGATTTGTCTCCTCACATCTTTGCAATACTAATGACAAGTTAGCCAAGCAATTATCAAAGGAAGAACCATAAACAGAGAAATCATCCATAAACACTTCCATGATATTTTCTATATATTCCGAAAAAATAGCCATCATACACCTTTGGAAGGTGGCGGGTGCATTACACAACCCAAACGGCATTCTCCTATATGCAAAAGTACCCCATGGACATGTAAAGGTCGTTTTCTCTTGGTCATCGGGGTGTATAGGGATTTGGAAGAATCCACTATAGCCATCTAGATAGCAAAAATGAGAGTGTTGAGCTAACCTTTCTAGCATTTGGTCAATGAAGGGGAGAGGGAAGTGATCTTTCCTAGAGGTCATGTTCAACTTCCTATAATCGATGCACATTCTCCACCCCGTAACCGTCCTAGTCGGAATTAGTTCATTGTTCTCATTAGTTACTACGGTCATCCCACCCTTCTTAGGAACTACATGAACGGGACTAACCCACTTACTATCCGAGATAGGGTAGATAATTCCCGCATCTAGCAACTTAATGATTTCCTTTTTGACTACCTCTTTCATTATAGGATTCAATCTCCTTTGATGTTCAATAGAGGGTTTGTGGTTATCTTCCATCATTATCTTATGCATGCACAAAGAAGGCTTAATGCCAACCAAATCATCAATAGTATAGCCAATGGCTTTCCTATGCAATCTCAGTTCATGCAACAATTTAACAAGTTCATCATCACTCAAGCATGCATTAACAATCACAGGATAGGTAGAGTTTTCACCAAGAAATGCATACTTTAAATGAGAGGGGAGGGGTTTGAGTTCAAGTTGAGGAGGACCTTTATCGGTTGAAGACGATCCAAATAAAGTTGGATGAGATGAATCCAAAGCAAATGAAGACTCCTCATGGCTCCTAAAAGCTTGACCATCATCAAGGACTGGTCCAGGGAAAACCACGGCTGGAATCACGGATTGCTCATCTTCCATGGCCGTGGATCTTGCTAAGCTTCCTTCTCGGAGTTGTCCAGAAAGTTTGACGGCCGTGGAACTTAAATCTTGACCGTGGAACTTGCAGCTGTTCAACACCTCTTCGTGGCTTTCAAATCCAACTCTTGGCTCCTCTTCCAATGCTTCCAAGGCCTTGATCTCTTCATTGCAGGCCTCCTCAACACCTTCCTCCATCATACTTAAGGTAAGAACCTTCTCCAAGGGATCCTTGATCAAGATCGAGCTCACAATTTCCCTAGATTCCTCTTGCTCGACTATGTTGAAGAGATCCTCATCAAGGGCTGGCCCTTTCGTCATGGTGGATAACTTGAACTTGACGTTCTCTTCTCCAATGTTGAAGGAGAGAGTTCCATTCTTGCAATCCACTAGGCATCCGGAGGTAGCTAGGAAGGGTCTTCCTAAGATGATGGGAACCGGATAATCCGCCGGAATGTCCAAGACTACAAAATTGATTGGCACATAGAATCCTCCTAGTTGCACCGGGATGTCTTCTAGGATCCCAACCGGATGAGTGATAGAACGATCCGCCATATAGAGGGTCATCTTGACCGGTTTCGGCTCTCCTAGCCCAACCTTGTTGTAAAGTGCAAGCGGTATGATGCTTACACTCGCTCCAAGATCACAAAGGGCTTCGTACTTCACATCTCCCACTCCTATTGGGACACAAAAAGAGCCCGGATCTCTTAGCTTGGGAGGCATCTCCTCCTTCATTGTTTGGATCAATTCCGAGGATCGCTTGGTCATTCTTATCTCCCCATACTCCTCCAACTTCCTTTTGTTGGAGAGTATTTCCTTCAAAAACTTGCCATATGCCGGCATTCCTAAAATGGCATCCATGAACGGAATGTTAATATGTAATTTGGACATTAGTTCAAGGAACTTACCAAAGTGATTGTCCAAACGAGCTCTTGCTCTTGATTGTGGGAACGGTAGTGGTGGCTTGTATGGAGGCGGTGCCACATAGGTTGGCTCTACATCCTTGCTCTTGCCTCCATCTTCTTGCAACCTTCCCTCTTCTACCACTACTTGCTTTCCCTTAGCATCATCCTTGGGCAAAGGATCTCTCATACTCAACCCACTCCTTGTTGTAATAGCCAACACTTGGCCTCTTGGGTTATCTTCGGTTCTTCCGGGAAGCTTTCCCGGGTCTCTATGGGCTTCACCCGCTTTTTGGAACACTTGTGCTTCCAAAACCTTTTGAGCTTTAGAGATTGAAGTCACCGTGCTCTCAAGACCACTCAACCTTCCAAGCAATTGTTCAAACATTACTTCGGTTCTATCCTTTGGAGGTTGAGTAAATCCGGGTGGAGGTTCTTGTGAAGCTCTTGATGGTGGTGTTGTGCTTGTGGAGGAGGAAGGGTTCAAGGCTCCATCCGGGTTGGAGTAAGAAAATCCGGGATGGTTGTGGTTTAGCCGGTAATTGTTGAATTGCCGGTTGTTGTTAAAACTCATTAGGCCTTGGTAATTGTTGAAGTTGCCCCTTCCCATATAATTCACATCCTCCTCCTTGGAAGACAAATTGGCTTGTGGAAGCACTTGAGGAGTTGCTTGGTTCTTCAAAGTTGTAGTACACAACTCCCTCAAGGACTTCAACTCGTTGTTGATGGCGTCAAGCTTGAAATTGCTCATGGTGACTTCACTCACCTCATATGCTCCCGCCTTTCTTCCTTCACTCTTTCTATGGGAGTACTTCTCAATCACTAGAGCTTGCTTCTCCACAAACTCCCAAGCTTCATCTACATGCTTCTCCATAAATGTCCCACCGGAAAGAGATTGGAGCTTGAATTGGCTATCTTCATCAAGTCCTTTGAAGTAGATCTCCAATAGCTCAATTTTCGGTATGCCATGGTGTGGACAACCAAGGAGAAGATCTTTGAACCTCTCCCAAGACTTGAACAAACTCTCTCTATCCTTCATCACGAAGGCATTGATCTTCCCTCTTAGCTCGGTAGTCTTGGAAGGTGGGAAGAACTTAGTCAAAAACTCGGTTGTCATCTCCTCCCAAGTACCAACTCGCCCTTGTGGAATAGATTGATACCAAGCTAAAGCCTTATCCTTAAGAGAGAAGGAGAAAGCCCTTAGCTTATGGTTGTTGCTCTCCAATCTTGGCGGTCTAAGAGTCTCCATCAAGATCTCATAATTCATCAAATGTTGATGAGAAGACTCTCCTTCCATCCCTCCAAATTGATTATGCCGGATCATTTGTAGAACTTGAGGGCGGAGCTCATAGTTGTGGGCTGCGGGATCTCCTAAGTTCACACCCGGACGGTGTGCTCTTTGTGCCGGATCCATACGTCTCCCTAGGGTTTGTGGCTCTTCAATGGAAATGGGCACAACCCTAACATTAGCCGCCGGCTGCGGTTGTGGTGGAGGAGGTGGAGGTTGTCGGTGATTAAGCTCTCCTTGAACAAGAGCTTGCCTAATCTCCTCAATCTCCCTCCTAGTTTCCTCTTGCCTCTCATTGGCAAGTCTCCTTTCTTCTTCCAAGAGCTCATCTCTTAGCTTATTTGCTCTAAGGCTTCATCCAACTCAACTTGGAGATTTCTACCGGCCATCTCTTTCTCTTTTCGGATGCTCTTGGATCTAGATCGAAGGGTTTTCTCCGGTTCGGGATCGAATGGAGCTAAATCCTTGCCACGAGATCTTCGCATACACCTAAAGAGTAATAGATGTCCTGAAAAAGCAAAGATACAAACCAAAAAGAGATCAAAAGCAACAAGAAAGATCTACACTAGAAACAATCACAAAATAGACTCAATCTAGACCTAGTCCCCGGCAACGGCGCCAAAAACTTGTTACGCTAAGATCGTGATGCGCAAATGGGTTTTAAATTTATAACTCGAACTAAATCCTAACTACCTAGTGAAACCCGCAGTGTACGGGACGTTTGTAGAAGGGTTAGTATTCCGAGGTCGAACACAAAGACTAAGGTGAAATTGATTCGAATTGTGATTGAATTTAGTAAAGATCTAGGTTGAAAGAAGAGAAGGAAATAAAGAAAAGAAAATCTCAAATGTTTTTGGTTGGTTTTTGGTGATCAATCAAAGATCACAATTCATGCAAAGTAAACAATCAAACTAAACTAAGAATCAACACAAATAAACAAGCTAAACAAGACAATGATCAAAGAAAGAAAAGATGGATTCTAGGGGTTGGAAGTTCCGGTTATGGCATAGGACTCAAGTTATCTATTCATTCCTTGGATTAACCATGATATGTTGGGATTAAGTGTTTCTAAATTGGGATCAATTACCGGGTAGGTCTCATGATCCAACTAGTCCACTCCTAAGGTCTTATTACCGGGTAAGTCTCTAAGAACCTAAGGATAGGAATTCTACACATACCGGATTGCTAATTAGGGGTTTAACCTATCCTTACCGGGTAAGTCTTGGAAAGGAAAATCCTAAACAACTATCCTAGCACATCTAATCCAATGGCGGCTTATTAGGCTCACCACTACCTAAGGTTTGTTATCTTTAGAATCTAAGAGCAAGGATTACCGGGTAAGTCTCTCCTAACACTTAGTTACTACACTAGGTTACCCTAGGGTAGGTTAAACTCAACAAACACTTAGGATTTCAACATTCTATAGATCTAAGGCAAGATCCTTCGAACCAGGAAAATCACGGTTTGTTCTACCTAAACCACGGCCGTGGTCTGACAAGAACTACCCGTGATTTCTAACAGCAGCTACGTTCATAAACAAAAGTCATCCAAAGGTAAATCTAAGTCCGTCCTATCATAGCCCTAGCCATAACCATCCTTTCCTTACCCTAGAATCACATCAATTTAGCCTACAACGTTCATAATAGAAATCAAAACAAACAAACATAAAATCATAACATCCATTGCAAGATAATGAAGGAAAAGAGATGAACAAGTGAACTTAAAATAAAACCAAGCTGAAAATAGGATTAGAATGACTCACAATCCTTCCAAGGGAAGGTTCAAATGGTTCATACAACTTTAGAAACAGAATCCGAAATACAAGAAAACTATGGTGTGTGTTCTTCTCCTCCTCTTCAATGGAGTTCCCTTCTTCTCTTTGACACTTTCCTTCCTAGAAAAACCTCTTCTTCTTGAGAGAATATTGTTGTTAGAGAGAAATGGATAATGGATGAGCTGCTCCAAGATGCTCCTAGCTGCCTCTCACAGCCCATGAAGGACCACTTTTATAACAAACTTGCATGAGTTGGCCATGAGAGTCGTGGCACAGCTGTCACGAGAATCTGGCAAAATCCACGGTTGATTCCACGGCCGTGGAGTGTCAGAGAACCGTGATTTTGTGCAGAAACTTTGCTTTGGATCATTAAGTTGTGTTTTGGTGCATGGCAAGTGTTGACAAGGCTCCATGAGTCCTCCTTAGCCTTTAACTTGTGTCCTAATGAGTCCGAGGGTGTGTCATCTAGATGAATGATCCTCAAACGTATCGTTTTGCTCCTAAATCTCCCGAAATACCTATAAAACACGCACAAGTCCGTGTAGACGTCTATCTCGGCAAAATACATGAATTGAGTGCAAAACGTCGTGAACTAGTGCTAAACCATGCATTAATGAGCGAGAAATTCTATCTAAATGTTACCTAAAACTAAGTCATAAATCGTGTTATCAGTTTACACCTTATCCATCCTAGCGTTATCGGTCCGATGTGTATGACTTTTATCAAACACCTATCAGTACCATTTGCATAAGAAACCTCAGTTGTATATGATTTCCTCAAAAATCAAAGTTCTTGACTCGCATTTATTATGTTGTCCTTATGCTCGTATCGCTTTACCTTCTAAAAATCTTTACCCCCAATAGGATAGTTACCCCTTTGAGTTTTCTCGTACTCGCTTTACGAACCACGTTGGTTGGTCTTATTACTTTCATCAACTCTTATGTCATCAGTCCAGCTTGAATTTTCAATAGAGTACCTCCATTTCTCATTAAACTTTTATATATATATCTTTCGGTAATCATCTTATTGGGGTAATACCGGATCCATATCAGCCTTTAGTCATTCAACTTTACTCCTTCTCATGCCTGTTCTAGCCATCTTGTAGATTCCATCTACAATCACCTCACAACTCAACCACACATTTCACCAAGGCTTTAAATCGTACTCTCTATGTTTGTGTCGCCTCTGAAATTCCAATTATTTTGTGTCACATCTTTAATCACAAGGATTTCCCCTGTCAATCTAGACAGTTTGACCCCACCTTTTCCTCGGAGGAGCACCATCATTCCTACTTGTGTGGAATGCTAAGACATAGAACATGTTCACAGTCATCTACTTCTTCTTAGTTTTCTAGTTCTTCTTACAGGAATCCCTTCATGCTTACTTTGATATGTATCTTTCTTAGTCAGTAGGAAGTAACTACTCCCAACAATTCCCTTTACACCATTACTATCATCAATGGTCATTACCGACCGTTAAGAGCTTCTCTTTAATTTCTTTATTAGAGTTATCATATTGGACTCATACAATGTTACCATCAAGGCTACCAATACTTGTATTGATTTAACTTCACCCTTGTCGTCGTTGACCTCTGGAAGAAATTCACCATATGTCGGTAAAATTTCTTTATAACCAGTTATTCTTCTTATCTGTCAACCAACCATCGCTAGTTAGCCAGCACGAGTAAATTCTCGGTTGTTACCAATTAGTCTGTAGTTGACCTTCTATAAGATCGTAGACTTACTTTTCTTCTATTTCTTTTTAGGGTTGATAAACAAGGTGAAAATATATCTCTTCCATTTATTTTCCTTTAGTTCCTTCTACAAATTACACTCTTGTAAGAGTACTATACTCTTACGAGTCTACTTGTATCTTCGTCACCCGTCAACGTACTTATCAATTCTTCTACGATAACTTGTAGGCATTTCTCCATGATTCCTTTTTACTCGAGTTATTGTCCACTTGCAGTTCTCTGTTATGACCCGCTAGTGTTATTAACTTAAATCCCTTCGTGAGTGCGAAGTAATTAGAGACCCTCTTTTTTTTCCCAAGACTATTCTCCTACACCCTCCTTCCTTGAGATGCTGCTTGTACTTCCGCCTTTATAGAAATCTGGTCCTTGTTGTATTCCGATCCTTGTTAAAATTCTTGTATGTTCTAGGAGGTCACACCACTTCCATGTTGGTGAAATCTGCCCCCCTTTCTAGCAACCTGTAAGCTTTCCTTTTGCGGCTCTTTGATTCTTCGTATCGGGATGGACAGTGAATCTCATCTTGACTCCTACGCTTATGATTGTCTCGGTTTTCCATCTTGATTGTGGTGGCAAGTAGCTTGTCGGGAGTGATCATCTTCCGTTCAGCCTCAAACTTTCACCTTCTGGTCCGCCGGTAAGCTTAGATTCAATGCCTCTTGTCTGGATCGCTACTATATTTCACCTTGACTTTCATGCTCATGTGTGTTTTTGAAGGTATCCGCTTTGTTTGTAACGTTGCTTTACCCCACACTTGAAAGAACCTATGGGTCGTCTCTTCCAATTTGTATATTTGTCGGTCATCAAACGCTTTTCCGGAACTACTCTCATGTATTTTCTTCATTTGGTCCTATTGAGTTGACTCGGGGTTCCCTTCTTGTCATCGTCGTTGGTGTTGTCTTTTAGTATTCACTTTTCCGTCTCGACGTTCCTCAACAAGCTCGAAGGAGTTGTCCGCCGTTCGTCTACTGTTCGTCACTTAGCGTGCGTGCAAATAAGTCTTAAATTTATAAAACTAGAATCAAGCAAGCGAACCCGCAGTGTACGGATCGACGTAGTAAAGCAAGAATTCCAGAGTATCGAACACAGGGATTTGGGGGGAACAAATTCAGTTGTAAAGTTATCAAGCAAGTAAAAGGGTAAAGCTTTGCAAATATATTGGCAAAACAGCAACCCTAAAGATCCAGGTGTCTAATTGTGGCAATCGATTCAAGATATACTAAAGAACTAAGGACAGAGTTAAGAGTTGCAAAGGTATACTAAGGTAAAGCAATGTACGGTGAAGTTCCAAGGCTTTATATGACTTATCTAAAGACACTCTCTATAAAGGTTGTTGAGGCTTCAGTATAGAAAGGATCTAAAGATAATAATTAATATCAAATACCCAAACTTGTAACCCAAGGATCAAGACTAACAAAACCGATTAAGGTTGTGACACTCGAAATCGAAGTAGAGGTTGTTGAGGCTTCACTACTACCTGGAAAAGGTCAAGCCAAGACTAGATTAAAGCAAATCTATAACTTTGGATTAAAGTAAAAGCAAGGTTCGTAAACTAGGGTAAATCACGGCTAAATCTTGAGAATCACGGCCGTGGAAACCTAAGAAGAGGCCGTGATTTAGGGTGTCGACGATATTTCTCGCACTCTCAGGGTCCAATCTGTTTACGATCGATCTATCATCATCTAAGCCACAATTATTAACCCTTCACCTTAGAATTGCTAAAGGGTTTTAGCCAATAACCATCATCATCAATTCAATAATCAAGTTTAAAGAGAAAATGGATGAAGACCTCAAAAACTCAATAATAATCAAAAACTCAATCTCAAATCCGAACAATCAATGTTTGTATCGAATGAATACAGAAAAAGGGAATAGAAATTCTCACAACAATCTATGGGAACAATGAAGAACGGGATGTCAATCCGTCTCTAATTGTAAACCCTAAGATATACTCGAAGTACTCAATATCCAAATCGTGTCCTTCTCCGAATCTTCGCTGTACGCAATAAAATCTTCAACCCTCCCTCTCTTTGGGGATCCAAATCCTGGGGTTGTCACCGTCCGCCCCTCAATGTTGAACACTATCGAATATATGTAGGGATCAATCTAAGGTTTAAAGATAAAACCCTAAATATTTGGGCTGAAAAGAAGTCGAATCCGCTGGTATCAGAAGATACTCTGGGCCGCGTCATAAGGTATCAGAAAATACTTTGGCGCGTCAGACGGTATCAAAGAATACTTTGGGCCGCGTCCGAAGGTATCAAAAAATACTTTGGTGCGTCCTAAATTCCTTTTATGCTCCTTTTTGTCCCGTTTCAAGGCTTAATCCTTAAATGTGCCATTTTTGCTCCATAATTCGCCAAATTACCTACAAATGCAATAAAACTCTGTGTAGACCTCTATTCTTGCAAAGTAGGTGAATATAACCATAAATGCCATTAATGTATTTCTATGCATGCAAAATAAAGGGAAAATCTATATAAATATATGCCTAAAAATAGGTCATAATTCATGTCATCATCTACCCTAATGCACATAAGATGTGCATATTAATCCTCACGTTGACACCCTTCAAAATCTACTTAGATGTGTCAAAGGGGTGAGAAACTCATTATTTTATCTCCGTTAAGGACATAACATAACTACAATTTCTACTAATCTTCGGCATATATTTATCTATACTACATATCTTTATAATCAACCTAATAAGTCCAACTAAAGTAAAACCTAAAGTCCATACTAAGCATAATGAGATCCGCGGTAGTAGTGGTGGTCAGCCGTACTTTTCTATCCCAAACCAGTCTATGCATGCATTTGAAAACCAAAAGTTCTTTTTAAAACTCAGATCCCTTTTCACGTTCTACTTAAGTACTTATTCGGTCTTTCAGAAGATTTCAAGTGTCATTGTTGTCAACCTAGATCTCTGATACCATGTTGTAACACCCCGAATTCTCAAAACTCGGGACATTACTGGTTAGGACCTCACAATGGGTCCCGACCACAGTTTGACAACAATATTACTAGGATCTTGCAACAAGACACAAATAAGAAAAACCGAAATTCGTAAAAATGTATTTTTAACAGGATGAATGCAACAAAGTCTAACAGCCTATAATACTTAAACGACGAAAAGACTAACTGTTTTATCAAGAGTAAAGAACAACAAAGCAACAACCCAAACCCCCACTTTAAGGAGTACGGAGACCCGGCTGACCACTACTTCCAGATCACTCAGTTGCTGCTCTAACCTGTGGTAAATCTAAAAACACAACAAAACAACCATTAGCTAGCTGTCTAAACATTAGAAGAATAATAATAGCACACACACATAGAAAAAGTAAACACTCATCATGCTTTCAAACAATCCATTTATTATCTTCGTTTAAGTCATTCACTCTTACTAATGATACTTATTTTGTGACACGAGGGATTCCCAAACCTCGCCTCCGCCCCCGTGTACCCATCAGGAATGGATCCGATGCATCTCACCGTGTACCTGTATGGTCTGGGTATAGAGAACCTCCCAGTCTCCTGGCAGAGCTGGGATGTGATGTCATTATACATACACTTGGGCCTTAAAACATAATAACCACGATCGTCCTAACAAGTTGTCATTTTTATTATAACACACATTGCACACACACAACCATTATCACCCAACTAATATCTAGAAACCAGCTAAGTAAGTCACAAGGACTTACCTCAATCAAAGATCACTCTCACAAATCTCAACTCGGTCCGTACCCGTGGTAACTCAAACGCTTGTCAAACAAGGCATGTGGATCAAATTCAGATCCTTAAACTCTTAGAACTTATAAACTTCTACGTTGTACAAACTCATGAAAAGAGTTTACGAAAAAGGTTCTCTTAGGTTAAAAAGACCATTTTGCCCCTGATCCCGAAACTCCGAAAAGTCTATCATTTAGTACTAAAATTCTAGTCTAGGACCTATGTCCTAAATCTAGTTCTCATAGAAAAGTTTAGTGAGGATTTATAAGAATTACACAAAATTCTAGTTTCTTAAAAAAAACATTAAGGTCCGACTTTTGATTAAGATCCAAGGCTCTAGTGAAAGATAAAAATTCCGGAATAAAATTCTAAATCTTATATGATATACCTACTAAATATATGTGTCAAGATCCCTCTAAAATACTTAACCATAAATCTCCCATGAAATTCTAAAGTTGGGGTAAAACTAACATTTCTACACTTAGTCATTTTTCTTCCTCTGTTGCAAAAACAACCCAACTGTCCTACTTTAGGACCTCGTAAAACCCAATCCGACCGTTAACTTTCTCTCAAATTTTAACACAGTAAACTACGTATTTTAATCTACAGCATATTACAAAATTCAACGGTGGATGTTCATTCTAAGGTATCGAATTTAGATCCTAAAATCAGTAGATCAAGGGTGGGATATAAAGTGTGCAGAAGGTCTTCATTTCGATTCTCTAGGGCAGCACATGTTTCTTTTATTCTACCTAGAGGTTAGTAGTTTAAAACCCACAGATTCCAAAAGTGTAAGAGTCTTATTGACCCCATTTTGTTGATTCTCTCCTACTGACTCCATTACTTCTTCCTCGATTTCTTGCTTATCTGTGCACTATCCTACTTAGCAACCTATTTCACACATTCTACACAATGCTATGTACAAGGTTGGAAGATGTAGTCACTCACCTATAGCAATGGAGGCTCGACCTGCGGTTGTTCTCCCCACCGAGGACTCAGTTGGACGAACAGCAGGGGTTGTACATAAATGGAAGGCTGCAACAAAATCGGGAGGATGGTGTTGTTACCACTTGGAACCAGAAGGGAAGGAGAAGGGTAGGGTAGGAGGGGACAGTCTTGGGCTCACCAAGTGGTCGACGAAGGAGGTCGTAGGGCTCCGGTGTGCTGTTGTGTTGCTGCTGATGGCCGGTCCTCTTCTACAGCAGCCTGGCGGACGATCGACTCCTGTGGATGCAGAGGGTTGAGTGCAGAAGTCCCAGCGGCCTGTGCAGAAGGTTGAGTGCAGGAGTCCCAGCGGTCCGGATGCTGATGACGCAAGGGTTCTGGCGCGGCGGGGTCTTCTGGCTAGATCTAAGGCGACGCTTCCAACTCTAGTGCTCATGTCGTTCATGCAGAAGGAGCGTCAATGCAGAAGATACGGTAGTAGTTGTGAGGAAGAAAAGAGCAGCGGCGTTTAGGTTAGGAAAAAAAAGATTAGTTTAGGGTAAAACATGATTAAGAGCTGATTAGGGTTTAGGGTTAAGGTTGGGCTGGCTGGTTAATTGGGCCAGGTCTGTTGGGCCTGCTCATCTAACTAAGATGGGTTGATAATTAAATCGTTACTCGCATGGAACCGCTCTTCGATTTATATAAAAAAAAACGGAATTATTTCCGGTTACATAATTCATCATTTTATGTGAATTAAGGTCACATAAAATGATAGAAATTAAATATCGATTTATTTTATTTAAAAGAATAAAAGTCGGCAGATCGGAATTTGGTTTGATCAGGTATTAAACGGAAATTAAATTTTCCGGGTATTACAATCCTTTATTGGGGTTTGAGTGTGCATTCATCTCATCTTTGTGAGTTAGCATGAGACTTACCCGGTAATGGTTGATTCTATTCCCTTAGTTGGTTTGTTGGTTTGAGATTATAGTTCCTTTCCTTAGTACCTTGAGACTTACCCGGTGATAGGTTCTTTGGCTTGGGATTGTGAGTAGTGAGACTTACCCGGTGATCTATTCCACTTTAGTAGCACCTTCCCTTTGCAAAACCTCAGTTTTGTTTGCTTATCTCGAGATTTTGAGTTGGAACCACAACTAGATGCTTTAATACCTAGAATTTGCATATTTCCTTAATTAACTATATTATCATCTTTGATTGTTTTAATCCTTTTGTGGTTAGTTGCAATATTGCCAACCTATACTTGCTTTGTTTCACCTAAGTCTCTGATATCGACACCCCGGAATTCTTGCTTTTATTACAATTGATCCGTACACTGCGGGTTCGCATCCTTGTTGTAAGCATATTTCCTCGGTTATAAATTTAAAGCTTGCACACACCGTTTGGAGCGAACACCTTTCTTTCGTGTTGATGTGGCAATTAACATAACGGACTTTTCCGAAGAAAACCACGGTGACGTTACAAAACCATGGCCGTGGTTTACCCCATGGTGACTCTCGACCTTTGTTTCCACGTGTGAAATTTAATTAATTATCAAAATCCGGCCGTTGAAACCCTTTCTTGACCGTGCTTCTTCCTTTTCGACGCTTTTCACCCTTGCTTCACTTCATACTTCTTCCAATGACATTCCAATGCCTCCCAATGAAATCCTTATTGACCAACACTCAGTGAATGGCTCCGTTCCAATCCATTTCATCTTCAAATCACCTAAAATCACAATAAAGCTTGTTAGATCTCGGTTTTAGGATAATAGGTGTAAATACTCGATAAATGCTACAAATGCATGTCCATGTACTCAAAAAGAAGGGAAAAACTACCTATATGCACATCTAAACTACGTCATATTTCATGTCATCACCTATCTTGCTTTATCCTTGTTCTTTGGTTAAAAGATTGCTTAAACCCTAGCCTTGTTGAACCTTTCTAACCTATATTCGAGTGTGGGAAGAGACTTACCCGGTGATTCCTATCCTTGGTTGCCAACGATTGCAAGTCCTAGCTAATAGAGAATTCAAACCCCTCCATTAAGGTTGAGTGTGCCAAAACCCTTACCTTTGTGAGTTAATCTGATTTCCTTGGATTTTGTGTTTGGTTTTAGAATATTATCCTTCCCTTAGAACCTCTATCTTATCGAGACTCAACATTCTTTATTTAGAGCCTTGGGGTTTGGACATGGGTGGTGGATACTTCACCGTACATCATTTCGTTGTATAACACATACCTTAGCAATCCCAGCTCTGTCCATATAATCTTTAGAAGTCTTGAATCGAAAACCACAATCAGATTCCTTGACCCTTAGAATCCTTTTTCCCAAATCTTTACACAAAATCAATTCTTTGTCTTTTCTTGTCAATAGTTGCATCTTTCTTTGTTAGATTTCTTATTCTGAATTTGATTTCACCAAATCCCTGAGTTCGACCCTGGAATCCTTGTTTTTACTACGATCGATCCGTACACTGCGGGTTCACTTTATTGCTTTTATTCTTGGTTATAAATTTAAGAGTTTTACGCACACCCTTTGGAGCGAGCAAGTGTTTGAGTATAGATTGAAGGTTTATACCTTTACGGGATCATGTGAGTATACCTCGGTGTATGAGACCGAGAGGATCTGAGGTTATTCATGTTTCAGGACGAAACTTATTTTTAGGGGATCTGATTTAACAACCATGTTCTTTAAGAGATCCCACGACCGCGCCTCACCATGCCTGCAGTCGCGCCACCGTTGGTGCGACTATGATGGGCCGCGGCCCCAGCCTAGCAAAGGAAGCGACCGTCTTTTTAGCCAACTTCCTTTCTTTTTCTTTTTTCCTAAGTCTCTTATTTCCTTCGTCTTGAGGGTTTTGTGAGCCCATTCCAAACCTTATTTATCCTTCCCCCGCGTTCATCTTCTTCCTCTTTTCTCTCTTCCCCTTCTTCCTTGTTCTTTCTCCAAATTTGAGTTGACGATGATGATGATTTGTTTGATGATGTGGACAATGGTAAGGCAGTAGCATCTTTCGCTTCCTTTTGTATATTAGAGGAGAGTGATGAGTCATCCTTTCTTTCCATCTTTTCTTCTCCTTCTTCTACATCCTTGTTTTTGAATCCAACAAGGATGATCTTGTTATTGTTGTTGTTGTAACTTTTGGGCGTTTGGTGTGTATGGATGAAGCCAAGATTGCCTTTAGTGATTCCAGGAGACGAGTGGGGGATCGAGTGAAGGATCCGTCGAAAGAAAAGAAGAGGTGTGCTTTGTTGGAAAATTGCACCCGCGCTTTCCCTTTTCCGTCCCCGCGCCTTCGGCGTTGTCGCCGCCCTCGCGCATGCAACAGCCGCAGTCGCCGCGTCTTGAAGAGTGTCACCACGCCCGCGCCTTTCCGTGTCCGCGATCGAGCCCTACCTCATAACATACCAAGTCTTTTGGTATGTTATTTGTCCCTCTTGTCCATGTGGCTTCTTTGTAGGAGCATGCTAGGTTAGATACGAATATGATGATGGGATTATAGTGTGTTGGAACGCCTTGAGAGGCTTTAATGGTTTGACGAGAAAGTTGAGGATGGTTACGACGTGTATGATATTGTGAGGATCTTTGAGGTTAGAAGTTAGAGTCTTCTAGCGGGTGATTCGGTGATTGATATGTGTGTCTTGATTTAATAGTCGTGGTGCATATTCCTGTGGGGATCTGAGAGTTGTTGATGTTGAGATTACCGTGTGACAGGGAAGTCCTTGGGACTTAGTTACATTCATATATTGGATCAGTGCATGAGTGGTGATTGTTATATGCGTTATAGTAGGTTATAGGTTGATTATTACCGATGTATGATTGTCCCATAGGTATTGGGCGGTGGCAACTTGCTCAGTTATCCCGAGGGAGTCTGAGGGGTTCTTTGGGACTTGGCTAGTCTTGGTATACAAGAAGGGTATTTCTCCAGTCGACATGGTATACGAGAAAGTACGTCTAACCATTCCAGATGGTAAAAGAAATAGAGGCGAGAGCCATACCCAAAATGACATTAGTCTAGTCTAGAATTATCCATATCTTCTTAGTAAATGTGTATAGGAGGGTGATATACTTCTACGACCCGGTTCAGGTACGGAGTTACGGAATATTTTTCACCGTTAATGCACTTGATCAAACACTCCCGATTAGGTCTCGCCATCTAATGATTTATGGGTAACGCAGTGACATTTTTAAAAATTATATGAAGTTCAAGCAGCACATTTTTCATTTTGAAAATCTATTTTTAAAGGTACTGGCGCGGTAATAATTTTATAAGTTTTAAAAGGTGTAGTGAGATATAATGCAAATAAATATTATACTAAACTATAATGATACCGGAAATATAATATCTCAAACTTTATACTTAAATTATGATATTTAAAATAATGCAAAGAAAAATATAGTATAGGATTCAATTTACAATATTACAAACTAATACACAAAAACCTAATAGCGGATATTTACTACAAAATTAATATACTCAAATAATAATAATAATAACCAAAATACTAAAACGAGCTTAATTTCAATCGAAATCAAGATATATTACATGATATGTAATACTAGAAGTCTAAAATCAAAATCAACACATTGTATTAAATTACAATACCCATAATCTAAACCAGAAAACTATCCCAAAATAGTTAATATAATGAGATGTATGTATTGTATTATCATTGCAACTTTTGCAAGTTTGAGAGAATGAACAGTGTCTACTTGTTGGGCGATTTTCACTGTACTAGACTTTTTCAAGGTTTTAGTAATTTTTTCCACCAAAAAAAAAAAAACTTTTTCAAGGTTTTGTCGCTTCGAATTGCGTTTTATTGTTAATTGCTGATTGATAATTTTAGCTTGTTGCTTGCTCATTGTCTGTCGTTGTCCGTCATTATCTTCTTCAGGTTAATGTCTTTCCACTTTATCTCATTTCTTCTTAGGTACGTACCTTCTGACCATTGCTAATAACCTCGAGATGAAGAAATCCCTTAGTCGCTTCTTCTCTTGGTTTTTTCGTTTCCTATTCTTCTCCTTCCCGTAAGAACTCCCTATTCGATTTTGATATTCATTCATCACGTATCTAAAACCTAAAGAGTGAGAGAGGACACAACCTCGAGAGAGAGAGAAAGAGAGGTTAATTAATCGAGCTGAAGAATGAGAAGTATCGGAACCTATTACGATCTTTCCGTCACCACCTTTCCCCGAGGGACGAGTTTTTCAAATCGAGTAGCCGCTAAATAAAGACTTTTTCTATTAAAACCAACTTGTCAAGTCTACATAATTGCACGAGTAACTAGTAGTATCTATATATATTACTAAAGCGGCACCCATTTTGTCCACGTGTCAACCTATAAGGCCGTCCACGTAAGCTTTTTTCCAATTTATTTACAGATTTGCCACAACGTATTTACAGATTTGCCATTAATTATTTTATGAGAAATTTTTTTATTAGAATTTGTAAACAGTCATCATGCCACGTCAATTTTGTTTAAATAAATAATTAAAAAAATAAATCTACATATCTACCAAGATTTAACACATTTTTTAATTTAAAACTAAATCAAACTTTGCTCCTCTATCTAAATCTTAGTAAAAGTGATAATATATTAAGATATAAATATAATACTCGAATAATAATCTTTGTAATAGAATTTTAATTATGTTCTTTTATTTATTTAAAAAAATTAATTCTCATATGTTGGTCATATTAATTAATAAAAATATTTTTTACTATAAATTGATATCGAATATATAATGCATGAAAGTGAAAATATAATATTTTCTTAGACAATCCCGCACAAGGTGCGGGCACTAAACTAGTTTATTATAAAGCTTATATGGCTTGTTTAGATCTAGAGGTGATACTTTACGGGCTCAGACCGAATTCGGACCGGGCATCAAGATTCTTTTCTCCATTAATCCGGGTCAGAACCTGGCCGAACCCAAATGCCGAGTTTGGACTTTTGTCCATACCCGTCCGTCAGTCCGAGCCGGGTACCTGGATTGGCAACCCATTTTGTTTATATATATATATATATATATATATATATATATATATATATATATATATATATATATATATATATATATATATATATATATAAACGAATTCCGATGAGAATGAGGCTTCCAGATAGAGAAAAGGAGCGTTTTGAACCATCGGATGATTTCTAAATCAAGACTCTCACACAAGATATCATTAATAACATTTTGGTAATTACAATAAATCTGAAAAAAAAGGAACTCATACGCTAAAAAAATCAAACGTGTTGCCAGAAACTCAGACCATCTCCCTTGCCGGCCATTGCTATCTGCTCTTAGTGCTCGAGAGGAGCGAAAGAGAATCGCTTGTAGATGGAGGCAAATTGAACAGAGGAGGAACGAAAGAGGTGGATAAACGTAGTGCGTACGTGAGCTTATAAAGAAAGCGAGCTATGTAAACATACATGATGAGTAGGTATAATAGTTTCAATTGAACAATCTATATGCTTCTTTTATTGTGCACACAAACTGTTCGACAAAATGACTCATAGAAAAATAATCTATAATATTTACTTGAACAATGACATAGGAATGTATGAACACCGATGAATTAATAAAATATTGAACAATGACGTATAAAAGTATGAACACGATGACTTATCTATAACTTTTACACATACATAACATATTATAATAATCTTTTTAACGTTTTGTTATGAGTTTTTTATTTTTTGTGGTTATATATTGGAAATGAACATCTATGTATTATAAAATTAAGACAAAAGAATAAATGAACATGACACTTTGATGAATAAAAACACTATGAACACCAATGAGTAAAAACATCAACAATGTCATATAAAAGTATGAACACTGATGACTTATCTATAATTTTTGAACATAATGGTATTTCCTCAAATTTGAAGTAAATTTACAAAAATATCATTAATGATGAGTTGTGGGAGCTCTTGATTTAAAACTCATTCAATGGGCTAATTTCTATCTACAAGTTATATCCACACTCGAATTAAAATCTATATATATATATATATATATAGAGAGAGAGAGAGGGTGTGGTTCCCATGAGAACACCCCTAACGTGAGAACATGAAAACAATCGTACACCGTTGGATGTGAGTATTAAGGGTTGAGATTTAGAGTAGATATCAAAATAAATAATAATTACGAATAATAATAATTAGGAATCCAACAATAACTACGAATAATCCACTCAACCAACAATAACTACGAATAATACATTAAACGATATGGCACATTCGTAACAAAACTGATAATAATTACTAATCTGTTCTCACGTTAGGGGGTGTTCTCATAGGATCTATACTCTATATATATAATCAAGAAATCGTGTGATAGGATTTTTAATGTTTCAATTAAGTAAATATAGCCCAACCCTTTTGTATTTATCCTCAAACTCTACATACTCTTTTTTTAAAAGAATTCATTTACTAAACACAAAATTAAAAAAAAAACCTAGTAAACCAAGTTATTTCAAGAAAGAAATATTCGCCTTCACATGATAATCAGTATATATATATATATATATATATATATACATAAGCGTCTGTTTAAGTTCCTAATTCATAAACAAATTTTGACTTTGTTTAATTTATGCACTGCATACCAATATACCACAATATATTTGTTTGAGAACAAATTCAACAATACATACAAACTGCGTATGTCTACTTTGAATCGGAGATTGGAGAGTAAATAGAGATTGTAGACCGAATCGATCTTGAGAATGGATTGTAGAGATTGGAGACTGATTATACACAAAAATCAATGTATTTTGGATGAGATCAGAGTCCAGAGATTAGAGATAGAATAGGCGAAAGATGGAGGCTGGGGTAAAATATGGAGGGTGGAGAAAATACAAATTGAATAGGCGATAGACTGTGGATGGAGGCATGAAGTTGGAGCAAAATACACGTTATAGGTTTTTATTAGTAGGCTAGGATTTGAAAAGTTGGGCTGGGCTACACCACTTAAGAAATAAGAACTAATATATATATATATATATATATATAGACCATGCACAATGGAGAGACCCGGAGCTACTAAAATTTTTCTGTCACATCATCTTAGTAACCCCATTTCAGCTTTTCATTTATTTTCACTCACAACAGGTAGCCTGGGGCTACTAATTTTTCACTTTTCACTTATTTATCTATTTTTAATAAATTGATGAATTTTATATTTATATATCATTTATTATTAAATAATATTATAAATATACATTAGCCATAAACTTTAAAATGTAAATATATTTTAAACTTACTAAATCAAAATTTTAAATAACAAACAACTTAATAAAAAGCTTAATTTAAATAACAACCAACATATCAAATATTTTTAAATAACAAACAACTTAATAAAAAAGAAACACAATTTAAATAACAACCAACATAACAAAAAATACATACTAAAATAAGGGGCGTATTATATACACAATTTTAAATTTACTTGGTACCGAATATGAACGCTTTGCGGTGGCGCTCAAATAGATTTGAGCGCTTTGCGACGGCGCTCAAATCTTAAAATAAATAAAAAATGGCCCTGTTTTTTCTTATTTTTGCCCTTTTTTTATTAAAGATTTGAGCGCCTTCGGAAGGCGCTGGCGCTCAAATTCTTTGTTTGTTTTTTTTTTAACTTGTTGAGCGTCATCGGAATGCGTTTGTTTTTTACGCTAGTAAAACAAACCTCGTGCATTTAGCTTTTCGTAAAATAAACAACAAGAACATAAAAACGTAATTTAAACAACGAACAACTTAATAAAAAAATAAAACTACAAATGTTTAGTGATTATCACCGGAATTGCCAAATTTTTGCCATATATGCTCAACTAAGTCCGCTTTTAGTTGGTGATGCGTACTCGTGTCGCAGAGTGCACTCCTATTTTGTATAAAATGGGCCATTTCAAATGGAAGATCCGAGACGATTGGCTCATTAACAACAACTTGATCGAACTGGGATGGATCATAGTAGAGCTTATAGGTATCACGTTCATCTTCAACGATCATATTGTGCAAAATGATGCATGTCCTCATTATTTTTCCGATCAAATAATGTCCCAAGCAAGCGCAAGATGACGTATAAACGCAAAACGAGCTTGCAAAACACCGAAAGCTCGCTCCACGTCTTTACGGCATGACTCTTGCCCATGGGAAAACAATGTATCTTTCGCACCAAATGGGTGTCGAATTGACGGGACAAATGCAGCCCATGTAGGATAAATGTCATCGGCGAGGTAATACGTCATGTTGTAATGATTACCATTTACAACAAAATCTACCGTGGGTGCTCGACCATGCAACACATCATCAAACACAAGAGAACGGTCAAGAACGTTAACATCATTACACGTAGCTGGAGTTCCAAAAAATGCATGTCATATCCACAAATCGTAAGATGCAACAGCTTCTAGCACGACAATTGACTTTTTTATCACCCCTGGCATATTGATCTTGCCAAGCCGTCGGGCAGTTTTTCCATTTCCAGTGCATGCAATCTATACTACCGATCATTCCAGGCCAACCTCGTTGCTCTTCTACGTATAGTAGGCGTTGCATGTTTATAGCATTTGACTTGCGTAAGTACTCGTCCCCAAACAAGGTTATAATTTCATCAACAAAGTGGGCTAAACAAGATCTTGATGTGGACGCTCTAATGCAAACATAATCATCAACAGCATCGGCACCCACTCCATATGCTAGCATGCGTATGGCGGCGGTGCATTTTTACAACGGTCTTAGGCCTAGCTTACCAGTCACATCTGGAAGTTGGCGAAAAAATGGAAAAGATTGGGACAAAGCATTGACAACGCGAAGAAATACGTGTCGCCTCATTCGGAATCTTCGTCGAAATAACCTATCGTTGTAGGTCGGCGTCAAAGAGAAATAATCCTTGAACAATCGAGCATGCCCGCTTTCACGACAGTTGATCTAGACAATGACGATGAAGAAGAAGTTCAAGTGAGGAAGTTGATCTAGACAATGACGATGAAGAAGAAGTTCAAGTGACAACCGAGGAAGTTGCTAGAAGGTTGCGATGGGGGGAGTCGAAGACACTTTGCTCGTTAATGGATGGATGAACACGAGCAAAGATGTTATCCAAGGAACCAATCAAAGTACCAACACCTTTTGGAATCGAGTTTCTCAATATTACAACGAAAGAAGGGGAGATTTAGCATCTCGCTTATGGAAACAATGTAAGAACCGCTTCCAAAAGCTTAATACACTTACTTCTAGATTTACATGTGTATATGCTACATCAGAAAGGAGGAGAATAAGTGGAGAAAGCCTTGACGATATCCTTGCAAGGGCTCTTAACGATATCCTTACAATGGCTCATGTTTTGTATCAAGATCAATATAAATCAAAATTCAATCATGAAAACATTTGGTGCATGCTTAAAAGTCTCCTAAAATGGCAAAGTAGCATTCAATCGACACCATCAAAACAAGGGGATGGCTCGAAGAGGGCAAAGGTAAATGAATCTGGATCATACACATCAAGCCCCAATGTTGGAACTCTATCAAGTGAAGGCGGAACCCCAGATAGCTCATTTGTCCGTCCTTTAGGACGAACTAGTTCGAAGAGGGCGGGAAAGAGACCGGTAAGTACAACACCATCCTCTGATTATTCAAAACAAATTAAAAATTTTGGACAATTTGAAGAGTAGAGAGCTTGAGGTCCGCCTCCAAGAATTGGAACTAAAGAAGGGAAAATTAAAGATGATTGTTATTTCCGAAGCTAGGAAGGACATAATAGAACAGAGGAAGGCCAAAGAGTTTGAGTACAAAAGGAAGTTAGCCATTCTTACTGGTTTGATGGAGATGAAAGATTCCCAGTCTTCCGAACAAGAGAAGATGAAGAATGACTTGATCAGGGAACTAGGTATTTGAGTTTATGTTTAAGTTTGGGGTCTTTTGAGAGTTCGTAATGTATGTTTAAATTTATCATTAGTTTTTTATTTCAATCTTATGTTATAAGTTAAGTGAATGTTGAAGTTAATGTATAATTAGTTGTTTTCTTAGTAAATTGGAATTTTATTTGTAAGTTAATGTCTCGATCATTTTATGTCTAACATCTATTTTAAATTGTGTTTTTTTTTATTATAAAAAATTCAAATACATATATAAATTAAATAATTATCATATTATATTGATATGAATAAAGTCTTATGCAAAAAATAAAATTTAAAACGTTAAAAGTTTACTACGTAAAACTCTATATACGTTACAAGAAGTCAAAAAAATTTTTTTATCGAAACATATGCAAAATGGGTGTCATTGGATAGATAAAATTAAATCTTAATCAAAAATATTTTTTTTATAGTTAATATTTTAACGGAAAAAGGGGTTTTAAGTTTAATTAAAACCCCCTGCCACGTGGCGCGCCTTTTCCCTGAAATGAGCCAAAACGACGTCGTTTTACAAAGGAAAAAAAAAAAAAGAAAAACGAATAGGAGTCGACGCTAATATTGGCGTCAACCCCCGGGGCTACTAAGCCTCTTCCACTGCCATGTCATCATTTTGATGACATGGAGGGGGTAGCCCCCGACCCTCCATTGTATATTAATTTGGATTGTTTATTTCGTACTATCGAAGCACACACTTACCCCCCCGTTTGGTTAGAAGTCCGGAAACGGAAACTGAATGGAAATGAATGTAGTACATATGTTTACCTTATTTATGAATATTTTTTGGAATCATTCCTTGTGGTTTCATGTAAAATGTAGTCGTTTCCCCCATTTTGTTTCCCTATAGGGTATCAAAACTAATCAAATTTTACTACAATTACTTAAAATCACATGGAATGATTCCATAAAATTTCATGAATAATGACATACATATAGACTAAATTCGTTTTCATTCCGTTTCCGGAGTTGGAACCAAACGGGCCCTTAGTAGATAAATTTGGAAGACGTTTATTTCGTTATACTTAGGTATAAAATATAAATATATTTAATTTTGTTTGAAGAATAAAAAAATTACATCAAAAAATTCTAAGGATGAACGTGACGCTTAATGTATAAACACAATGACAACACAATTTAATGAGGAAAAAAAAAAGTCAACTAATACAATAGAAATTTTCCTTTGAAATTTCTACCAATCCATCCAACTAAATGCGGCCATCCAAACTGAATTAGGGTCCATTCGGTGAGGCAGGGATTATCGAGATTATTGAGATTATAATCTTGTGAGATTATTCTGCTCATTTTTTTCATTCACTTTAACATGGATTATCGAGATTGTTGGAGATTATTGTGAAATTTTAATCTTCAAAATAATCTACTAAGCTCACCAAACGAACCCTTAGTCATTCAGTTGTGTGCTAAATTACTCTTCGATGTGCATATCTAGGTTCCGGCCATCTTGGGGCTTCTCCAACTTCCTCTGGAAGTGAATGCTCTTCTTAGCTTCTTTAGTGACTTCACCCTTATGTTGTTCATGTCAAATACAAATTAGTAAATCAAACAAAACCATATTGGTTAAACTCAATTCTATAACAAGCGCCTGCAAAGGAATAAGAGTGGATACGGAATGAGGAGATCTTTGCGGAAAGGAAGGCCGTCAATGGAGAAGACATGACTTACCAACTCCTGCAAAATAACATTTCATACTCACGTGAATAGTATGTTCATTATCCAAAGACAAAACAAACTGAAGTACCTCAAAATTCATGTCAAAACACAATGAACAGATAAAGAAACAATCATGATTTACAAGTTAAAGCTATTGAAATTCCTAAAACATTGGGGGGAAATTCCAACTACAGTGCAAATATGGGGATTGAAACTCAACTTCCATCCATTAACAATCGATTCAGACTTCATAGCCAAGTTCTTTGAGTAATTGGATGAGGAATGAAGAAAAGAAAGCTTGAAAGCAATGAAATTGTTGAAACACCTAGAATAATCAAATTGTAATCTCTTCTCTGATGCTTAATATAGTTCATAAGTTCAATAATCTATAAGCAAAAAAATTCTATACTTTATAGATGTGATGTTGATGTGGAGCACAAAACACCAGCTGAACTTCGATAGCCGAAATCAATCCATCCAATCAGGTCAATTATGAAAGGAATCAATACATAGAAATCGGATCAATTGATTAAACTAAAAAGAGAAAATTATCAGTATCTTCGATGATGATATATTTGAAAAGGTAAGCGTAAGATATGATTGTTTCTCGACTTTTCAAAATTTATGGCTTAACAAGCAATTATAGAGATCGATAGCGATAATATAGGGATTAGTTGCTTGTGACCTTGAAAGAACTGATACAAAGCCGAATCCAGTCCAAACTTGGTCTAATAAAAACTGAATTCAAAGTTTAACTACTCAAACACAAACTTCATCTCATGAAAAAATCATGCATCAAATATATTGTACCAGTATACCTTCATTTTTCATGAGTCAGGTATATTCAACCAATTGTTTTAGAGTTAGAGATGAGGTTTTGTAATGCTTTCAGGGTCGTCTCAATGTTATCGGAAGCTCCGTGACAAAAAATAGTTAGCGTATTTTAAAAAAATTTAAAACTATATTATATTATTTATATTCATTAGTAGCATTTTATTAACTGTATTTTGTATGCTGAAAATTGATTTTAATATGACTGAAATAATATTTTTAATAGACATTAGTAAAACACAAGATAAAAATAATAATGAGCAAGAAGCCCACAATAATAAAGGGAAGTTGAGAAAAACTTTGCTCGCTGAACTGGTAAAATCATTTCATTCACACTAGATGGACAAACAACATGTTTTACTCAAACTATTTTTTTTAACTATATAGAGGCCCTCGGAATTCTGGGGCCCTGTTCACAAGAATAGGTAGAACCGGTCACGAGCCGGGCCTGAATGCCTTCATCTTCTTGTTTATTCGACTTCTTTGCTAGGAATATTGATTTTCAAGATCGTGAGTAGAATATTTCTGGACAAGCTTCCCTCTTTCTCACTTCTTATACCTACTTACCAATAAAGACGAACAGATCAACAAAGACATGCACAACAACTTGAAGCTGAAACAAAAGCAACACAAAGATACAAAGCTAAAAGTTCTCACTTTCCGGAACTCGCTCAAGCTCAAATGACTTCTCCTCATTGGTTCATTGCGACTCCGGAATCAATGGCTCCGAGATCTCCAAAGACATACCCATTGACGAGGTGAATTTGGTTTGACAAGCAAAGAATGCAAAAGGGAATTGTGATTGTAGTAGTTGAGTTTTTAGGGTTTGGGAAAAGGGTAGAAGGCATAAAATTGATTAAAATATGGGTATGAAACAAAGAAAGAAAGAATCATCCAAATACATCTTATTGTGTATGTGGCTACACATAAACACTAGTATTCACTAGTGTTTATGAGTGTTTTGAATAATCTAGTTGTTTGGCTGAACACACGTACACTAGTGCAATGACTTTTTTTTTTTATAGTGTTTTTGAAACACTAGTGAAAGTGTGAGAGTTTGCTATGTTTTGTGAGTGGTTATAAAAATAAAAATAACATTCTCTCCTTATTGTTGATAATAATTACTTTCATTTATCAGGTATAAAGTTAACACACTCTCTTTGTTCCCAACTGGCCCCAATTCTTCGACGAAGGAAGAGAGCTCCGGTGTTCATTTGTAATCTTCTTTGCTTCCATTCTGTTAGAGTATGAGCCTAGTATATTAGATCATATGTTGAGCTTATCCTTTATTTGTTAGTTTATCTTTTGATCTTATCTTGTAGTATTAGTTTATTATTTTATCTCTTTATATTTTTCTATATAAACATTGTTTGACCAATGAAATAAACAAGAGTTCACAAATCTCTTCATATTCCAAGTAGAGGTTGTTTAAAAGGTTCTTCCCTCTGTCGACGAAGGAAAGAGAACTCCGGTTTGTTTCAATCATTGAGTTGCCCTAAACTCCCTCTTATCGGTACATCTCGCCCTTTTCAAACCTATGCTCTAACTTCTAGTTACTTGGATGCTTTAGTTTCTTGGGGATTCATAGCACGTTTTATTTACTATTATTGCAATCTGATTCGTGGATGTTCATGTTCTTCTCTCTTGTTGTGGATATGTTTGGTAGATGAAACTGATTTTGATTTGGGGATTCATATGCCCTAACTTCTAGTTACTTCATATGAGATGATTTAGTAGTCTGCGATAGAAGTGAAGTAGACCTTCCTGAATTCAGCAGACCCTTTCATATGTGATAGAAGTAGACTTCTAGTTAATACTTAATAAAATAAATGCCTTAAGGTTATAGGTTTTTCCTGAACTTCATTAGATAACTTGAGTTATTGGATAACCTTGCAAACTTTGTAGTTAAAATCTAAAATGAATCACTTAAAGTGTATTACTTATATGTCAATTACTGAATATACATATAATTCAAGTTCTAATGCCTTAAGGTTTTATATTGTAGTTTTTTTACTTGCTGAGTCTAATTCTATTATAGTTATGTACTTGCTGAATGTAATTCTATTGTAGCTGTGTACTTGCTGAAGTGAATTAAATCATAGAAACATGTACTTTTGGTTTGTTAAGAAGATTCTTCTGGTTTTTCAAAATACATATTTATATTATTTTATTGCATTTGGTATTGTTCTCTTTTTTATACCTTAATATATATATATATATATATATATATATATATATATATATATATATATATGACACTATTCAGGTGCGGTTGATAATTTACGGTCCGGGCGTGCGGCCGACACGTGACCAAAAATTTTTTTTTTCTAGAAACGAATGAAAATTTGTTCGAACTATCATGTTATAATTTATACACTTATTCTCTTATAAACTTTAAACTATTCCCATATAATTCATGAACTATTATTTTTAATATATTATATCAAATTATTTATAAATTAATCATTTATATGTTATGAACTATTCAATTGCAATTCATGAACTATCATTTTGTAAGTTATGCACTATCCTTTATAAATTTTGCACTTTCAACTTATAATTCATGAACTATTCTATTATAATTTATGAATTATCCCATAATAAATTTTGAACTATTACTTTCACTCCTTTATAAATTTTGCACTTTAGAACTATTCTATTATAATTCATGAAATATTCTATTATAATTCATGAACTATTCTATTATAATTCATGAACTATCCCATAATAAGTTTTGAACTATTACTTTCGCTCCTTTATAAATTTTGCACTATGAGCAATTCTATTATAATTCATGAACTATCCTTTTATAAGTTATGAACTATTCATTAATAAGTTTTGAACTATTAATTTGACTCGTTTCAGAAAAAAAATAAAAATTTTTTTTTTTTCGGGACACTTGTTGACTGTACGTTCAGTCGCACACCCGTACCGAAATAATGTGTCTTACCTGAACAACACCATATATATATATATATATATATAAAAGTTGTGTACTTGCTAAAGTGGTTAATACAATATTTATACTGTTTTATTAAATTTGGTAGTGTAATTTTATTGTAGTTGTATACTTGCTAAAGTGGTTAATACTATACTATCCTTAGTGATTGATAATCCTCAACAGAGGACAAGCTCTAGATTTTGAGAAGTTAATAGCAAAGCAGACTTCAAGCAGTATATGGAATATGAAAGAAAAGTAAGTGTCATGATTCATGCAGTAGTTTATACTAGTGTTTTGAGTGTTTTGAATAGTTGTTTCATGAATTTATATGAACATGTCATACTATCTTTAATGTTTGGAAATGAGTGATATGAACCTTAGGTTATAGGCTTTTATTTATCTTTTACGTATCTCAAGTGACAATGTTTTAAATAGTTCAACATTTTGATGGGAACATATTGTTCAAATTTGTAAAACTCTAAATACGAGGATTCAGGCAGCAATATTGTTATTTATACAAGAAAATACATGTGTTCTTAAACTATATATACACAACAATAATACCAGTATTGTAAATACTAGTGTATGATGTGGGACCATCCTCGATACTAATTATACAAGGGTCAGTCACTTAATCAAGGGCTAAAAGGATCCAATAGGAAATATCATCAAGGAAGATCAAGGAGAAATGGAGATGAAGAATCTCGGCCAACACTCAGGAATTTTGGCCGAGATTTCCACCCGAGTTTTCATCTTTGACACGCGTTGAAGATCTAGCCAAAGATCTTTTAAATTTGGCAAATGTATTTTATTTTTTTTTTCTTAAAGCTTTTAAGGAAGTTGTTAGTTTTGATCCTATCTTTGGGATTATTTCTTTTACCTAGAATATCTTTTAGAAGATATCTTTTCTCTAATTTAGATCTCCCTTATAAATAGTCTTAAAGGGGCGATTGTTAGATAGCTTAGTTGTGATTATTGAATTCCATATTATTGTCACATATTTGTGACTTCGCTCACGGGTTTGCATTTTAGTATTTATATTCAATCAAAAGGAGAGTTTTTTTTATTGAAAAGTGTGTGTTTTTGCTATGTTGTTCTTGTGTGTGTTAATATTTTTGAAGGTTGGTGCTACAAGTCAAATTGGTCGCTCTTTGTGCTTGTCTTATTTAGAAGACTTGTGTATGGTTAATAAATTGAGGGTTAAGGTAAGCTCTTCGTTAAGGTATTTTGACACATCATTGGTCAAGGTTCTTTGCGGGAATATCTTGGTTCATATCTTCCTATACTTGTCATTTATCATTCCATATTCATCTTATTATCTTTCCATATCATCCACTAATCCGTTTTTTGAGTTTTTGAAAATCTCGGCTTGTTCTTCACGAATTTTGCCCGAGATTCTATATATCCAAGATTTGCGTCTGTCGAAGGACTTTCATTCTAGATCGGGAACTATGGGTTAACCCCGCATCAAAGTGGTGTCAGAGCACAAATCTCGGCCCGAAATCTCAACCCCGACCCGAAATATCGCCCGAGACTCACAACTTTGTATGATTGTGTAGGATGTCTAAAAGTCCATCAGGTTTACAACGGGGTAGCGTAACGAGTCCCGAAAATAATGATCAAATGTCACAACTCATGAAGGTGTTTTCGGTAATGACCGAACAGATAGAACGATTGGAAGCTCATTCCACACAACAAATCTCAACCCAAAATCTCAACTCCAACCGAGATTTCACCCGAGATTTGCCTCTAGGATGGGTGAAAGCTTACGAAAACCCCCATACCAGGGGCGGCCCTTGGGGGGACAGGGTGGGGCAGCCGCCCCACCCTCAAAAAAAAAATTTTTTTTTTAAAAAAATCGTTTTAAAATGGGTTGTGGCTTCTCGTTTATAAAATTTTTTTCTACGATTTATTAATTTTAAAATATCACTATTCTTGTGTTATATTTAAATGTTATTTTGGATCTTTCGCCGAAGTAAACGAAACTTTAAAATAATTTCCCGTTTTAGGCTCGGAGTGAAATAATTCACCAAAATGCATGAGATTTGTTGTTTGAAGTAGAAGCGCGGTCTTAGACCGCACTATGATTTGTAAAACGCGTTGTCAAGGACAGCGTTTTAATATCCGAAATAAAGATAATAAAAACACAAATAGAGGTGCGGTCCTAGACCGCAGATATAGTATAACGTTTTTGAAAGAAAAAAAAAAACTAAAGAGGCGCGGTTATAGACGCGCCTATAGGGCAGTTATTTTTAAAAAAAAAAAATTTATAGGCGCGGTCGTAGACTGCGCCTTTAAGTGTAATGTTTTTTTAAATTTTTTTTTGTATTTTTGTTTATTGTAAGTACATGGCATATTGACTTTGTTTTTATCGCTATTTTATTTTCATAGATATATTTATCGAAAATAAATTTTCGCCCCCCCCCAACCCTTTAAAATCTTGCGGCCGCCACTACCTCCAGCCCCAGATCCAAGACACCCTCAAGGGTCAGGTACACATTAGCCGAATCCGAATTTCCATGCAACTAAGGCTACAAATGTTGTTTTATGAATTTAAGGAAATGGAGGAGGCTAGGAGAATGATGACGACAAGCGGAGAGGATACCCTAGGCGCAATCCTCGTCCTAGGAGATGTCAAGACTTGAAACCTTTTAGACTATACCAAGACAACGATGGATTGGGCAAGGTGAAGGTCAAGATTTCGAGTTTTGAGCGCAAGGTAGATCAAGACGTTTACATGGAATGGGAGACCAAAATTAAACAAATTTGGTCTTCTCATACTTTTAGTGAGCAAAGGAAGGTCCAACTTGCTACGTTGGAATTCCAAGGATATCCCCTAGTTTGGTTGGATCACCGCCTTAAAGATAGGAGACAAACACTAGACCCGGAGATTTATACTTGGGAGCATTAATGAGAGCAAGTTCATACCTCCATACTACGCTAGGGAAGCAAGGAAAAGGTTGGAGAACTTCAACCAAGGCACCCGAAGTGTGAAGGAAAAGGTAGGAAATATCATCAAGGAAGATCAAGGAGAAATGAAGATGAAGAATCTCGACCAACACTCAGGAATTTTGGCCGAGATTTCCCCCCGAGTTTTCATCTTTGACACGCGTTGAAGATCCGGCCAAAGATCTTTTAAATTTTGCAAATGTATTTTATATTTTTTTTCCTTAAAGCTTTCTAAGGAAGTTGTTAGTTTTGATCCTATCTTTGGGATTATTTCTTTTTCCTAGAATATCTTTTAGAAGATATCTTTTTTCCTGATTTAGAACTCCCTATTAAAATAGCCTTAGAGGGGGAGATTGTTAGATAACTTAGTTGTGATTATTGAATTCCACATTATAGTGAGATACTTGTGACTTCGCTCACGGGTTTGCATTTTAGTATTTATATTCAATCAAAATGAAAGTTTTTTATTGAAAAGTTGTGAGTCTTTCTTATGTTGTTCTTGTGTGTGTTAATATTTCTGAAGGTTGGTGCTACAAGTCAACTGATCTCTTCTTGTGCTTGTCTTATTTAGAAGGATTATGTAATGTTAAAGAAGAAAGGGTGAAAGGTAATTCTTTGTTAAGGATTTTGATCCAATTTAGATCAAGGTTCTTTGCAAGTCTTAACATAGTCCTATCTTCCTATATTTATCATTTATCATTCCATATTATCATCTTCTTGTCTTTCCATATCATTCGTACTTCCGCATTCTAAGTTCTAACAAATCTCGGGCTGTTCTTGAGTAAATCTCGGCTGAGATTTCCTTTAATTCATCCGAGATTTCTTTCTGTTGTTCGATTTGAGGACTTTCAATCTAGATCGGAAAGTTGTGACTTTCAACCCTGATAGCATGAATTGTTGTCTATATTTTGGGACTTGTTTAGACGTTTTATCTTCAATAATCTGCATGTTTGGGTGTATATTATGTGATTATATTGTCATTTCATCTACCTTTGCGGGAATCGAGGTCTACACCAAGTTTCGTTGTAATCGTAGGTAAAATGGCACGTTTTGCATCAAAATGGAGCTAAAGGAGCTAAGGAGTCATTGGAGCTACATTCAGGAGCTTAAGGAAGAATCCAGGAATCATGGAAATGGATTGAAGATTCACTTTGAACCAGATTTGAGAGATTTCATATTCAATTTAGAGTCACCTCGGTCAGCTACAGTACCATCTTGACCGAGGTGATCCAGAGGAGCTGCTCGACCGAGGCGAACACCTTGGACGCGGCGAGAGATATTTTATTCTTGGCTGAGATCTTTTATTTTTGGAAAGAGGATCTTATATTTTTAGGCTGGATTCCTGGAAGGGAGAAGATAATTCAATTGATATATTTTACCTATTTTATGGGAAAATATCTTTCTAAGATCTTTTATCTTTGGGAGGGAATTTTCCTATAAAACGGGTTGGATTTTCCACAAATCCGGCATCCGCTTACAGCTGGAAAACATCCACTACAGTGGGGAGATTTGAAGAACCTTTTTGAAGGTTGAAGGAAGATTGAAGGAAGGAAGTTGATAGCTTTTATAGCTTTTGTAAAGGGTTTTTTTGTAAGATTCTCTTAGATTCCCTTCTTGTTGATTGTCTTATTGGATTGTGATCCAAGGAACGCTTGTTTGTTTGATAATTGATTCAGTTATTGAAGCCTTTTTCTTAAGGTTTTTGTGTTCAATTATTCACCTTCTTCCCTTAAATTTGATTATTGCTTTCATGATGATGATTGGCTAATTTCTTTGTGTGATTCTAGGGTGATTGGCTGAAGGTTGTGGAAAAACAATGATAGAATAATCTTAATCACAGTAGGACCTTGAAAGCTCGAGTCTTTATCCTTAACCCTAGAACATCTCGTTCAGTCGATGAACATCTCGGCCGGGGTGGAATTCGTCTGACCGAGGTGACTTTTCTGAACCGAAATTGAGAGTTAAGTGTTAGAGTTTGCCAAATCCTATTCTTATTATACATTTCCTGGTTCAATGCAAGCCTAGGATGAGACTTACCCGGTAATTCCGTTGTTTGTTTACCCAAGATCATAAGTGTAGGTAATAAAGGTTTATCCTTTATTGGGGTTTGAGTGTGCTTTCATCCCATCTTTGTGAGTTAGCCTGAGACTTACCCGGTAAAGGTTGATTCTATTCCTTTAGGTGATGTGTTGGTTTGAGGTTATAGTTCTTTTCCTTAATTCCTTGAGACTTACCCGGTAATAGGAGTTACGGTTTGGGATTAGTGAGTAGTGAGACTTACCCGGTGATCTATTCCACTTTAGTAACACCTTCCCTTTGCAAAATCTCAGCTTTGTCGGCTTTATCTTTAGATCTTGAGTTGGAACCACAACTAGATGCTTTAATCCCTAGAACTTCATATTTCCTTAATTGAATTTTTATCATCTTTAATTGCTTTAATCGCTTTTGTGGTTAGCAATTACATTGACAACCTATACCTGCTTTATTTCACTAAGTCCCTGTGATCGACCCCTGAAATTTCTTGCTTTTTACTACGATTGACCCGTACACAGCGGGTTCGCATCCTTGTTTTAAGCTTACATCTAGGGTTATAAATTTAAAGCTTGCACACACCGTTTGGAGCGAACAAACCCCGTAAAAAAGTTGTATCAGAGCCAAGCGATTGATGTCCGTATCAAGTTTGAGTCAATTTTTATTTGAGTCTTCTTTGAGTCATATAAAAGTTGAGTCTTTTCTTGTTCGCCACTGTTGTGAGATTTTGAGATTAACGTGCGTTGATTTGTATAAGTTTTGGAAGAGAGAAACAACACAGCCAAACACAAGTCAACCGTTGACCTTCAAAACCTCGCCCAACCCTACGGAAAGAGCAAACAAAGGTTTGTGTTTAAAATTAAGATCTTATCTAGTAGGTAAGATCTTATTCATCCTTCTCAAGCACGTTATAAACACATCTCTAGTAGTAAATAATCACAAGACAACCGAGGAGTAGCAGGCCAAAAGGTGATTGTTGAACGTCGACATAAAGCGCCAATTTTTCAACAATCTCGACCAATCACCAAGAATTTCGGCCGAGATTTCACCCGAGTTTTGCTATTGTTGTCAATTTTTGAGAAATTTATGAGGCATAATCTGAAGAATACATGTGCAATCTGTACAAGAGTACAACAAAGGACGAGTTTTTGTGCCAACCTTGAACCAGTTAAAGAGTCCTAGCCATACCCAAAACCAATCTCGGCTATCTCTCTTTCTAACTTTACAAATTCAAGGTACGTTGTTTCTCTCTTCTTAATCTCTTGTGTGCCTTTTCTTTAGCCTCTTTTCTACTCTAAACACTTGAGTCTTATTTCTTGGGTGTGTTAGTTAGTATTTATACTTCCTAACATACTAGTGTGTCTATCCGCAATATTCTTTCTATCTTGTCGTGTGTGGAGTAAACTTCCTACAAGAGTTCCTTAACCATATCACAACACAAGAACCTTTATCCGAGCCAAGTTGACTAATTGACTCAAACCAGGAGTTCTAGTGAGACCAAGGCACCGACTAGTAAAGAAGAATTAATCCATCCAAGACAATTACATCAAACCAGTTTGTGACAACACAACAGAGCGTGAGTGCGAGAAAAAACAAGAAAGGTACCTTCGTTTTCACTAACCTTACGAGTTTGTTGTTACTTTACGTGCTTGTGTAGATGTCAGGAAACGATAGTCCACACGCATCCCAAAAGAGTGATGCTTTAGGGGCCGATGTCATGGAGATTAGATTTGATATATTTCCACATATTGTGTGAACTTGCTGCTTCACTTATGAAGTTCGTATTTTATTAAATCCTATTCAATTAAAAAGAGAGCCTTTGATTGAATCGTTGTGAAATCCTTGCTAGATTGTGCTTGTGTGTGTGTTAATCTTTTTTAAGGTTGGTGCTCCTGGTAAATACTAGTCGCTCCTTGTGTTTGTCTTACTTAGAAGAATTATGTAAGGTTAAAGAAGTGAGGGTTAAGGTAAGCTCTTCGTTAATGGGTTTTGACACATCATTGTTCAAGGTTCTTTGTAGGAATATCTTGGTTCATATCTTCCTATACTTGTCATTTATCATTCCATATTCATATTCTTATCTTTCCATATCATCCACTAATCTGTTTTCTGAGTTTTTGAAAATCTCGACCTGTTCTTCACGAAATCTCGCCCGAGATATCTTCTATATATCCGAGATTTGCGTATGTCAAAGGACATTCATTCTAGATCAGGAACTACGGGTTAACCCCGCATCAAAGTGGTATCAAAACACAAATCTCGGCCCTAAATCTCAACCCCGACCCGAAATCTCGCCCGAGACTCACAACTTTGTATGATTGTTTAGGATGTCTAAAGTCCACCAGGTTTACAACAGGGTAGCGTAATGAGTCCCGAAAATAATGATCAAATGTCACAACTCATGAAGGTATTTTTAGCAATGACCAAACAAATAGAACGGCTGGAAACTCGTTCCACATAAGAAATCTCGGCCCAAAATCTCAACTCCAACTGAGATTTCACCCGAGATTTGCCTCTGGGATGGGTGAAAGCTTACGAAAACCCCCATACCTCCAGCCCCATATCCAAGACACACTCAAGGGTAAGGTACACATTAGCCGAATCCGAATTTCCATGCAAATAACACTACAAATGTTGTTTATGAATTTAAGGAAATGGAGGAGGTGAATGATGACGACAGGTGGAGATCGAGGATACCCTAGGCGCAATCCTCGTCCTAGGAGAGGTCAAGACTTGAAACCTTTTAGACCTTACCAAGACAACAATGCATTGGGCAAGGTGAAGGTCAAGATTCAGAGTTTTGAGGGCAAAGTAGATCAAGACGTTTACATGGAATGGGAGACCAAAATTGAACAAATTTGGTCTTGCCATACTTTTAGTGAGCAAAGGAAGGTCCAACTTGTTGCGTTGGAATTCCAAGGATATGCCCTAGTTTGGTTGGATCACCGCCTCAAAGATAGGAGACGACACTAGACTCTGAGATTCATACTTGGGAACACATGAAGGCATTGATGAGAGCAAGTTCATACCTCTATACTACGCTAGGGAAGCAAGGAATAGGTTAGAGAACTTCAAGCAAGGCACCCGAAGCGTGGAAGAAGCTTACACCACCATGCAAATGTCGATGATTAAGGCCAATGTCCAAGAGGATGAGGAGTCTATTATGGCTCAATATTGAAGAATTTTGCATCCATCGTTAGCTAATTAAATTGATCTATATCATTATGATAATATGACCAACTTACTGCATTTGGCTATCAAGATGGAAAAGAAGCTCAAAGGACGGAACCAAGAGACAAACTCATGGCACCAGAAAGTGCTAGTGAAAGTGATGAGAGTTGTGAATTTGAGCATGGAGAATCTTTTATTGCTAGAAGAACCTTACATGTCAATATGTCTCTTAGTGAAAATACCCAATGATAAAATCTCTTTCATACTAGATGTCTTGTTAAGGGAAATGTGTGTAATATGATCATTGATGGAGGTAGTTGATGTAACATTGCTAGTGTTGAATTGGTTACTAAATTACAACTTCCTACTTTTTATCACCCTAGACCCTATAAGCTAAAATGGATGAATGATTGTGGTACTTTGAAGGTCAACAAGCAAGTTAAGGTGACTATCACATTAGGACATTATACTAATGAGATCTTGTGTGATGTAGTACCAATGTAGGCTTGTCATATTTTGCTAGGTTGCCCATGGCAATATGATTGGAAAGTGGAGCATGATGGCCATACCAACAAGTACATGTTCACATTCAATGGTAAAAAGATAAAACTAAAGCCCATGACCCCTTTACAGATCATTGAGACCTATGAGAAGCGGAAGACAGAAGGCAAGGATCGAGCATTGGACAAAGAAGTGGTCGAAAGACATTTCAGTGAAGAATCTTGGCTTGTTCCTGGAAAAAAAAACTCAGCCGAGATTCATGTATGGTCATTGACCCGAGTTTTTCTGAAAATCGACCCACTACAGCCACCAATGCATAATCTATAAGAGCTCTTTTGTTTGATGATAGCATGAAATATGACGTTATTTTAGGCACATGTTTTGGTTCTTTTTCCCCTTCTTTTGTGTATATGAGTATGAGTTTGAAGCATTTATGAGCACATTCACCTATTATGTTAGTATAGAGATCTACACAAGTTTTGTTGCGATTTTAGGTGAATAAAGGCTTGGATTGGAGCATAAATGGAGTATGTAGGAGTGATTGATCATGCTAGACATCAAGGAGATGCATTGGAGAATCCAAAGAAGGAGTATGAGTAGAAAGCTTCGGAAAACAAGAGATTTCATGCACATTTTAGGCATTCCACGGTCTAGTACATGATTCCACGGCCGTGGTTTTGATATTTAATTTAATTAAGACCGTGGGAATGTATGTCGAGAGAAATTAAGTCATTTCACGGTGGATTCCACGGGCATGGAAATTTGCTCTTGGCCGTGATTCTTCTAACGGTTGCCACGTGTCATATTTGCCACGTCAGCAGCGGTTATGGGCTTTTGTAACCCTAATTTCTCCTATAAGAAGGCTGAAGGAAAGGAGAAAAGACACACCACACTAGAGAGAAGTTGAGATCATTTGGAAGATCTTATTTTGAAGGAAGATTTGGAGAAGTACGCACTTGGAGATTGCGTAATTGAAAGATCTTAGGGTTTCACTTTGAAGGCTGATTGACATCCCGTTCTTCTTTGTTCTTAAGATTTGTGAGAGATTTATTACTCTACTGTACATTCATCGAACACAAGTTATAGATTTTGAGTTTTATTGAGATTGGTTTTGTGTTTGTTATTGAGATTTCAAGGTTCTATCTTTTTTTTCTTTTATTTTTGATTATTGATTTCATGACAATGATTGTTGGCTAAAACCCTTAAGCGGTTCTAAGGTGAAGGGGCATAGATGATGATAGATTGAACCAAAACAGATTGGACCCTGAGAGTTACGAGAAACCTCGTCGTCGAGGCTTTCCACGGCCTGTTCTTGAGTTCCACTGCGGTGGTTCTTCAAGATCTGACCGTGGTTTTCCGCTGTAGTACGTTCTTTGCTTTTGCTTTGATCCAAAGTTAAAGATTGACCCTAATCTAGCCTTGGCTTACCTTTTCTAAGTAGTAGTGAGACTCAACATCCTCTACTTTGGTTTCGAGTGTCACAACCTTAACCTTTTCGGTTCATCTTTGATTTCCTTGGGTTTGGGCATGGGTATTTGAGAGTTTAATCTTGTCCTTCGATCCTCTTTATAACGAGACTCAACATCCTTTATTGAGAGAGCCTTTGGGTGAGACTTATGGGGTTGGAACTTCACCGTACAACACCCGACCCTAGATATACCTTTGCAATCCCAGCTTTGTCCTTATATCTTTGGAATATCTTGAATCGATTGCTACAATTGGATACTTGAATCTTTAGAATCGTTGTTTTCCAAATTATCTTACAAAAGCTTTTTATCTTGCCTGACAATTTTGTGAGCTGAATTTATCCCCCAAAATCCCTGAGTTCGATACTCTGGAATTCTTGTTTTACTATATTGATCCATACATTGCGGGTTCGCTTTGCTTGATTTCAGTGTTTATAAATTTAAGACTTTGACGCACACACTTTCGAGCGAACAGGTGACCAAGAACCACTACCGATTGAGCATGCCCCCATGAATTTTCAGGTTATAACATTCACGTTTTTGAGTGATTTCATTAAGCGGTGTGTGCTTAAGGAATCTAGGAATTATCATGATTATCTATCTTCTCGTTAGAACAACTATACGGTTAAGTTATATTCCTTAACTTCTTTTGATCTTGTTGTCTTTCGGGAAGCGAGTAAGTTTATTGTAAGAAAGTAAGTAGAGGACAAAGGAGATCAAATGGACATGACATTGTTGCTTGATCCTGGAGATCTTAAGGAATCCCCACCGTGAGAGGATGGAAATGCAGACCACTCTCAGTTAACATCATCAACAGCGGTGTACGGATACTTAGTAGATATTTCGGCCATTCTTGAAGCAAAATCTCGCCCGAGATTTATGTTTGATGACCGAGATTCCTTAATGTTGAGTGTTGCACAACTCATCTTCAAGGCACGAATTTTACAGACCTCCAGGGATCCTCTAGGAGAAGGGATACTACAGTCCTTACATCCACAAGACTTGAGTTCTGATGTGACTAGTGATGATCAAGATGGAGATTCAAGGACGAATCCTTTTCAAGAAGGGGAGTATGATGTGGGACCATCCTCGACACCAATTATACAAGGTCCAATCACTAGATCAAGGGATAAAATGATCCGAGAGGAGACACCATCAAGGAAGATCAAGGAGAAATGAAGATGAAGAATCTCGGCCAACACTCAGGAATTTTGGCCGAGATTTCCACCCGAGTTTTCATCTTTGACACGCGTTGAAGATCCGGACAAAGATCTTTCAAATTTGGAAAATATCTTTTATACTTTCTTTCCTTAAAACTCTCAAACAATCTTAAGGAAGTTGTTAGTTTTAATCTTATCTTTGGATTTATTTCTTTTTCCTAGAATATCTTTTAGAAGATATCTTTTTCCTAGTTTACATAGAGGTTCTCCCTTATAAACAGTCTTAGAGGGAGAGATTGTTAGATAACTTGGTTGTGATTATTAAATTCCATATTATTGTGAGATACTTGTGACTTCGCTCAAGGGGTTTGTATTTTATCATATCTATTCAATCAAAATGAGAGTTTTTGATTGAAAAGTTGTGAGTCTTTGTTAGGTTGTTCTTGTGTGTGTTAATATTTTTGAAGGTTGGTGTTACAAGTCAAACCGGTCCCTCCTTGTGCTTGTCTTATTTAGAAGACTTGTGTAAGGTTAAAGAAGGAATGATGAAAGGTAATTCTTTGTTAAGGTTTTGATCCAATTTAGGTCAAGGTTCTTTGCAAGTCTTAACATAGTCATATCTTCCTATATCTATCATTTATCATTCCATATTATCATCTTCTTGTCTTTCCATATCATTCGTACTTCTGCATTCTAAGTTCTAACAAATCTCGGGCTGTTCTTGAGTAAATCTTGGTCGATTTCTTTTGATTCATCCGAAATTTATTTTTATTGTTCGATTTGAGGACTTTCAATCTAGATCGGAAAACTGCGGCTTTCAACCCCGCATCAGTATACTAGTGTTTTTTAGTGTTTTAAATAGTTGTTTCCTTAACTTGTATGATGGATTCTGTTACTGGCTAGTAAGTATATAACTTTGAGTTATATATATGATGGACTTCTCTTATATTGTATGATGTTGTAAACTCTAAATACTAGTTTTATGGTAGGAACATGCAGTTTGATATTTTATACTTGGAACTTGTAGTTTAAGGAATAACTAGTTGTATATATGCAGCATGGGTTGTTATGTGTCCATTTTTGAAACTGTAACAACTGAATAACTAGTTGTTCATCACTTATTGATTAGTTTTATGTTAGGAACCTGCATTTTGATTTTGTTGATAATAGGAACATGTATATATGCATCATGGGTTTTTATTCTAACAATTTTGATGGTAGAAACTTGTGTATATGCAGCATCTGTTTTTTAAGATTTATTTTGAGAAGTTTGATGATACAATTGGTAACTATTTTATAAAAGTGTCATCTTTGTTTAGATATTTTGAGTTACTATATTTTGTTGCAAGAACATGTTGGACGATTCAAGTTGTTATAGCGGATATCTTGAATATTACTATTGGAGACACGAGATATCATTGCCAAAGGATAATGTTATTGAAGATGAGATGGTAAGTTATTGTCTTGATGACTGTAATGCATTTACTACGTTACGAGACTTTGTGGAGGGTCTAAGGGAAGAGAAGAAACAATTGAAATATGAAGTTTGCATATTAGGAATGAGGAAATTGGAGAATGATGCTTATGTGGAGTCATTACAGCAACAAGTTAGTCAAGTCAGAGAGCATAACAATGTGATCAAGTCTGAAAATTTAAATGCATTTATTTTTTGTTTAATTTCTGGAATTGTACTTTTCTCATATGTGCTGTATTAGTATTTTCAATGTTAGAATTAATGCCACGTTTAAATTGTACGTGTGTACTTGTTGGACGATTGACAATGTAAACCTTTTTTCTACCATGAATGAAACGCCTTTAGTAATCCATGATTTTCAAGGATATGTATATGAAAATGACGATACTTATAAATTAAAAAGTGTCCCCATAAGACAGCTACATTTGCTACTAAAGTTTGACAAAAGTGACAGAAAACTCATAAAATGACCATAATTATAAACTATTTGTTCCTTATTATGTTCCATATTATAGTAGCAATACGTTCACGAATATGGCTCATCCCTCTTTCATTCGTAATGTTGATCTCAACATCTTCCACACCCTCTTGGTTTGTCATTGGTGGTTGTTCTTCATCTTCAGACAAATCATCGTAACTGGAGTACAAGCGAATGAAGTTGTGGAGGGCAAAGTAAGCAAATGAATGTCAACTTGTGTGTGGTCCGGGTAACATGGCATGACAGCTAAAATTTTTTATCTTTTCTTCAAGATTCTGAAACACCGTTCAATACAACTTCTAAGAGAAGAGTGTGTCCGGTTGAACCCTTCCTTTTTGTTGTTGGGTGACTCATTATCAAATTGATTCAAGTGGTACCTTGTCTTTGAGTATGGAACTAAAAATGCTAGTCTGTCTTCATAACTTTTTTCACATAGGTAGTACTTGTTATGGGGTGGATGGAGAAATTGTACGTTTGGGTTGCAAATTGCATTATCTAGAACATTTGCATTGCGTGCCGATCCTTCCCATCCAAACAACACAAACGTGAACAACATGTTAAAATCACAAACTGCAAACACATTGAATGTCACTGTATGTGTTCAACCGGTGAATAAACCTTGTGACTCTACATGAATGAATGCACTAATATGCATTCCATCTAGACAACCAATACAATAATGAGTACGAATCATATACAATTGTCGTCAATAAGTATATCATGTTAATCCTTATAAATACAATTTATGGATACTTCGAAATAATCGTTGTATCTTGGAAGTGCAGCAATATAAGAGGGTGTCCTTGGAAAATTCTGATTCCTTGGTCGGATTATATCACTTGCTAGTCCACGTCCTCCATGCTCACACCCGGTGAAGGAGTTTAATACATCGTGGAATGCTCGATGAACGGTCTCCGTCAACTGTTGAAAATGCTCAACAACAACACGAATTGAGGCTCCTTAGCAAGGGTGTATAGGAACAATCCCACTTTCTCCAAGACTGAGACCTCTCTTGACGGAGTAAAACCGTAGTTTTACTCTAACTCGCTGCACAAATGTAAAAGTACTTCGGCGTCCATCCTAAACATATTGACCGTCCGAATGTAATGACCGGACAATATGTCATTCATCCATATTTTTTCACGTTCATAGTCAGTGTAGCAAGATTGTTTGTGTATGTGTTTGCAGTAATGGTCGGCCAGGATAAATGTTTGCCTTTGCAATTCCGCATGATGTGTGTACATTTTTAGAAGGTGACGCCGTTTCTGCAATCCTTCATCATTATCCTCACTCCTGCTTGACATAATATGTAAAACGTAATGTGATGACCTGTAAGCAAACAAACAAATAACTAGATGTTTCTTGAAGGTAAAATGAAAATGAAATGCATTTAAACATAAAATTAAATACAAGTTCAATTTTCAACATAATAGATGTGAAACAAGTGAAATGATATGCAAGCAAGCATATTTCAAACAAGTTCAAACAAGATCAATGTTCAACGTATATATGAATCAACTAACAAATCAATAGTTGTCAAACTCCCATTTCAAACTTCACTCTTTTCTCGCCATTTACCAATTTGCTCAATATTTTCACATCCTTCCTCGCTTTAGTCTTTGAAATAATAAAGCACCATAATGGTGATCCGTCCTTGACCAGATTTTTTTTCTACCAAGCGATCAAGAATCATCATTCCTTCATCCAACAATGACTCTTCCTTTTATTTCTTTGGAGTTCACTTCTTCTTGGAAGAGAGCAAGTATTTTCTCACTATGCTCTCGAGTATGTGCAAGATGTTTGGACGAGCCAACAAATTGTTTTCTTTTTCTCTTCATTGAAGTCTTGTCACTAGTAACTCTAGTTATCAGAGTTGGAGTTGGAGTTGGTGTAGGAGCTTCTGTTGACTCAAATTGCTACTCGTTGAGGTCTGCACTTACTCCAGAGTAGCTACATGCTCTGTCGTTGATGGTGTCAACAAATGTGCGAAAGAACGGACAATCACCTCCATCACCATCACCTAACCCTATTTCCTTGTTATCAAGTGACACACAGTCAGGAGTTCTTTCTCGAACCATTCCAGAGGACATGGCAAGTCCCCCTATTGCTACTTTTCTAGAAAAAAAATGTACGCAAGAACTCTTCATAATCGACATCCATTCTATTGTTCGTATATTTCTTACAGTTTTGCTTCTTCCTGCAACAGTAAAAGATACGTAGTATAGTGCATTTCTTTGAAATGATTATTGTAGGAAAAAAGTACAAATACCTTCTTAATCTTCCTATCCCACCATTCATTAGATGTCGTGATCCTACGAGTATTGTCATCCCAACCAAGACTTGTCTCAAAATTCATAAGTAGATTCCAAGCCGTGTACTCTTTTTTCATTGACTCGTACTTGTTCTTACAAACATCCTTTGCACCACTCTTTCCGCATTAACTAGTAAATATTGTAGTAATTTATTTCCAACTAGTTTAGTGCCCGCACCTTGTGCGGGGTTGTCTAAATAAAAAATATTATATTTTCACTTTAATGCATCCTATATTTGATATCAATCTATAATAAAAATTATTTTTATTAATTAATATGACTAACATGTGAGGATTAATTTTTTAAAATAAATAAAAGAACATAATTAAAATTCTATTACAAAGATTATTATTTGAGTATTATATTTATACCTTAATATATTATCACTTTTACTTAGATTTAGATAGAGGAGTAAATTTGATTTAGTGTTAAATTTAACAAATGTGTCAAATCTTGTTAGAAAATTTGCGTTAGATTTTCTCAACAAATCGACTTAGAATAGATCAGTTTGTTAATTTTGATTGGTAAATAAATAGATTTAATTTTTTTAATTATTTAATTAATAAAATTGACGTGTCCGGATGACTGTTTACAAATTCTAACAAAAAATTTTCTTATAAAATAGTTAATGGCAAATCTGTAAATACGTTGTGACAAATTTGTAAATAAATTGAAAAAATGCTGGCATGGACAGTCTTAGAGATTGACACATGGACAAAATGGGTGCTGCTTTAGTAGTATATATAGATTGTATGCATGTTTGCTTCCATTTTTTTTTTGGTATTCAATTAGGATCTTCACAAGAAGTCTCACAAGTTCCGCATCCATGTAAACTTTGGACCTCTACAACGACTTTGAGAAACATTACTCTCCATCCAAACTAAATGGCAGTATAAATTTAATCAATTTTAATTAGGAAACAAAATGAAGACATCTCCAAAACTCATCTAATTTCTACATTCATGATAAATCCAAGATTGGTTAAGCACTGATCAAGTGAGATAAATCCGTCATATAGCAGATAAGAAACTAGTAGACAATAAAATTGCAGACCACCAAAATTCATGTTAAATCCAAGATTGCTTCATACCAAACTCAGTAACTTCAATTCAACACCAATCAAGTAAGAATTAAACTACAGATGTTGATACATCAGTAGAGGATTTCGATGCCTAACACATAAAAACATCAAGACAAATGTTGTTGAACACATATATTTGTGTATCAATACATCAGCAAATGAGTTCGACGCCTAAAACATTTTATGGCTACGAAAAATTGATAAAATAAAGCTAACAAACCTATTGACAAATTGACAAAATGAAGCAGCAAAGGCTAATACATAAGTAGTTGTTCAAAACTCATAAAACTGACGAAATGAAGCTAACATTGGTTCAACAAGCTAACATTAGTTCAAAACTCATAAAATTGACAAAATGAATCTAACACATTTGATGGCTAAAATAAACTGACGAAGTGAAGCTAACATTGGTTCAACAAGCTTCAGAAAAATCAAGTTAGGTCATAGGAATTTCAGGATTCTCAGGCAAGAATCGAAGAACGGAGAATCGAAGAACGAAAATCGGCTCAATGCTTAACACAACAACACAAGCTAACGTGGAAATTTATGAGAAATCCACGGGTTCAGAGATGACAGCTATGACGGAGCTCCACAAAAGAAGGTAGCACTGGAGACGACTTCCGGCTGGTTCGGCGTGGTCTTCGCAAGTCGGAGAAATCACAAACGAAACGGTGATGGAACAAATAGCAGGTAACCTAGGTAATTTAGATGAAAAATAAGGGAAAATGAGTATTTTTGTAAAAAAAAAAAATTATCCATACCAAACACTTCAAGTGTTTTTACATGCTAAAAACACTATCAAAAACACTAGAAAACACGTCCACTAGTGTTTGATTTTTTCTTTTGTCAAACACAATAAGGTTAGTAGTGTAACACCCCAAATTCTCAGAACTCTGAGAGCTACTAATTATGATTTCACAATGGGTCCCGGCCTTGGTTTAACAACAAATTCACTTAGGATCTTACAACAATGCACAAATGTAAACAAATATTTTTGTAAAAAAACCTTAAAATATATTTGAATGATTGTATTACATATGAAAGCCTTACAATACATATATAAATTAGCGTCGTGTATAAAAAAGGAAGCTCCCCCGTCCCCATCTAATGAGTATGTGGACTCGGACGACCATTCGCTCCAAATCTCTCTGCAATTGTCTGTACCTGCAAATAATCTAACAACACGGACAAACCGTTATATTAGCTAACTGTCCAAATATTAGTAGAATAATAATAGCACAATCACACAGAGAAATAATAGCTTAACACTCAACACTCTTGCACACAAAACCGGTTATTATCTTATGATTAGGTGATTCACTTCAGTACAATTTAAGGTTATGGCACGAGATATCTAAGACTCTCGCCTCCATTTCTTATCTAGTTGGAGAGGTTCAACATACCTCCCCGTATACCTTATGGAGTGGTTCGGTATCTTCCCCACAAATAATGTCTAGCCTAGTCCCGAAGATCCTCCCAGTCGCCCTCGGGCTATTGAGCAAAATGCCACCGCCCGTTACTCTTGGGTCAATTAAGGGCCGGCCATACTTACAGTAATAATGTACTTATAAACATAAAATCAATCACCACTATCATCACTCATATCAACATCTAGAAGCTAGCTAAGTAAGCCCAAATGACTTACCTGAATCGAGTCCCAACTCTCGATATCTCAATAACTCGATCCGCAAGAGAAGAACTCAACCTCCTTACATAAAAGGAAAGTTGATCAAAATATGTTTCATCCTATTGGAAATTTCCATCTTCTCATACTCAAGGAAATTACCAAATTACCCTTATAAGGGTAAAAAAAACTATTTTACCCTTGGGTCTCAAAACCCTAGAAATTCTCCAACATACTTCCAAACCATACTTTGGAACCATAAACCACAAACCAAAACTCAAAAGAAAGATTTCATTAAGTTGGAAGATTTTCCAACTTCTTAACTTCCATGAAAAACTAACTAAGGATCTCACTTTGACCTAACTTAAGACACTCATACAAAAAAAAAAACTTAAATAAAATATCTAAATGTTCTATGCAATGCACTCTACTCAATAGAACAAACAAAACCCCTAAAGGATCAATAACTAATTCTACACAAAAATCTCAAGATGACTCATCAACACCAATTCTCCCATACTTAGCCAAAAAATCTGCATTTTACCAATCTGCATAACTAGTCTACTTGGGACTTTATAACTCTAGATCCAACCGTTGAATTGTTCCCAAATTTTGATACCTCAAACTACATATATCCATCTGTACATATTAAAAATTCAAGAGCGAATGATAAATCTAAGGAATCGAAACTTACTTCTAAAGTCAGCAGTTCCAAAACTGAATTCTGAAAATTTAAAAGGGATGCAGGAGGTATTCTCTTCCATTCTCCCTAACATGCTACCTAAAGATCACAGGTTCGATACTCCTAACCGGCAACTAAAACAACTCAACTAAACCTATACAATAAAACCATGAAACACTAATAGCTCAATATAAATGTACTTATAACACTAATGAAGACTCCTCCACTAAGGATATAGGTGCAAAACAAGTGTGGCGTAAAAAGATGAGGGCAGACTCACTTTACTATGCCCGATCAACCACTCAATGCCAAACCAAACTTAGGGAACACAAGTCAGCCGGCTCAGTATCGGAACAACCGCAAAGGGAAGCCTAGTTGCATGCGGAGTACTCAATGAGGTTGATTGTTGACGGCACCGGGTTCAAGCCAACGACTGCGAGCAGGTCAAGTAAGAGATTCGTCTCTTTTATCTGATTCACGCAGAAGCCACTACTCAGTAATAGGTATGACGAAGGGAGGAAGAGAAGAACAGAACGGGAGGCTCACCTTGGCGTGGCTTGGTCGTCATCGCTGCTGAATCACTGGAGGGAACGGCCGAATCCGATTGCTCGCCGTCGTCGATGGAGAAGGACTTGAGTGCAGAATGTGGTTCTCCTCCTCACAAAGTACCAATGCAGGTTTTCCTTTCCAGACGTCGACCGTCGTTACCCAGGCTGGTGACGGAAGGAGGAAGAAGAGGATCGATAGGGCTCACCTGGATGAAGACGGGTCTCGCTGCAGGATCGTCGACACGCCTATCGTTTGTTCCCGTCGTGTATTTTCAGGAGAAAAGGGGTGGGCGTCGGTGATGGATTGAACCGCCTGCTTCTAGGGTAACGTACGCAGTGAGAGAGGGAGGATTTTTCGGGACTGTTACGGAAGAAAATAAATGTGGAATAGGGTATTTTATGTGAATAAGATCTCACATAAAAATTAAAAAAAAATAAAAATTCTAATAGTTCACGGCGCTAATTATCATGTAAAAAGAATTAATTAGCTCGAAATCCGTTTTGACTCGAAAATAAATTTTAGGGTATTACAAGTAGGTTGAAGATTGAATAAGTAGCGATAAGTGGAGAAGAGAGACCGATTTGGAAGGCATATGAGTCTTGGATGACACCTTCAAACGACCTAGAGAAGACTTAAACAACAGGAAGAGCAGAGAAGACCAACAATAGTACAGTATAAAAGAAATGGAACAACGACAAAGGAGAACGAGATCAGCACAGCGGCAGAGGTCGCGAGAAGGCGGAGGAACGAGCGGGAGAGACGACAGTGCAAATCCGAGTTTGACAGGGCGTCCATAGAAGCAATGGAAGACGGAGAAGGTGACGGTGGAGGCATCGGCGAGGGGGAGGAGGGCATGTATTAAGAGCGAGAAGATGACACGTAGGCAAATTTCTAAGAGCATGCACATTGGACTACACCCAAGACTAATCTTAACCTATTTTTTAAAATATTTTTACTCTTCCACGTCACTTTAAGAACACAACTACCCACATCAATAAAATATATCAATATGTTTGAAGAACCGGTAGGTGAAATAAACTAGTTAAAAGATACTCTAGAAGGGGGGTTGAATAGAGTATGAGAACTTTTTGCAAACCAAATCTCAAGGCCTTGAAACTCCGTTCAAGGGCCTTGATGTCGATCTGTGCTCTTTGTGAAACTTTGATTTCAAGGGCTTTGAAACAACTTTCAAGGACCTTGACTTCGTGCTCCTGAAAACAAAGTTAGTGACAATAGCGAAATATAGTGCGGAATGTAAAAGATTGACACGAGGATATGTTTACGAAGTTCGGCTCTAAATAGCCTAATCTCCGTCCCAAGGTATAGCCTTAGGATCTAACTATCCATTATCAGCTTCAAAGAGTCCTAAATACAAACTAGAAGAAATCCCCTTCTTCTCTCACTGTAGTCAATGCTACGATTTAACTTCAACTCTCAACCTAGCTATAATAGCCTAGTTACTTCGTAGAGTAACACACACTCTAGTATAACACTATTTAGATCTTCCAATTGAGTTCTTGTGTTTTCTCTCTCTAAGGGGATAAAGCTTTTGCGTAAATGAGAGAAAGAAAAACAACGAATCAAATGAAGATGTTTCGGTTGCTTGAAGACGTAAAGATGTTTTCCGTATATGCTTGTGTGTCATTTCTTCTTCGATTACCATCTTCATTTATACTCTTCTATGGAGAAGTCTTCTAGCCGTTGGAGAGATGACCGTTTGAAGATGAATCTTCTTCTCCATGAAGATCGCTTCTTGTTTCGAGATAAGGTAGATGTTGCAGATCTTTAACTCTTGAGAACATGCCGAATCCTTAGCTCCTTAATCTTCTCGTTTTTTGTTGAACCGAAAGAGAAGATATTTTGATGCTTTTCGATTTTAGAAAATCTTCTGAAAAGATTCTCTAATCTTCGGTTGAGATCTTCGGTTGAAAAAGATATTCCCTTAAATCTTTGAGCAATTCGTTCCTGGAAAATCTTCTTTGTGTTTGAATCCTTGTCGTACATCTATATAACTCCAAGGCCTTTGAAATCGTCCCTTTGTAGCACTCTCTTCCTTGTCTCCTTGAGTTATACTTCAAGGCCCTTGAAGTCCATATCAAGGCCCTTGACATTTGATAAGACCTGCACTGAATTCAAACCAACCAAGCATCTAGAGAATATAATCAATACATTGTTAGTGTATCCAACTACTTCATTTGTATTAAATCTTTCATCATCAACATTTGTAAAACATTTTAAACAAGTTGGAGTTTTTAATGTTCTTAATATATTATAATATATATTGTTTATTTTAAAATGAGAGAAAGTCTATGCAAAATGGATGTCTATTAATAGACAAAATTATATTGTAAATTATAAATATACAATTTTATTTTTTTAAATTCATATGATAACATTAAATGCATTTATTAGAATAAAAAGCAATTGCATATTATTTTATATCCATTAACTATGTTAAGATCATCTTAAGTACAATTCTTCTTCAAGACTAAAATTCCTTGATTCTAACAATTTTTTCTTCTCACTCCTACATGGCAATTTAAGAACATGGTTAAGATCACCAATGTGGATGCTCTAATAAATCGAAAATTCTGGGTCAAAATAGTCCGTACATTCATCAACCCGAAACCGAAAAAACCGCAACAAAAAACCGGTTGCGGTTCAAACCAAACGTTTTTGGTTTCGATATACTTTAAATCAAAATTAAGGAATCAACAAACAAAACTGCAGATGAGGAGATGATAGATTCCATATTCAAAGCTTTAGAACAAAAAAACACCCGTTTTTCAGTTCACCTTGCAGATTTAATGACAAATGCAATGATAGATATATCTAGATTCGAAACAACGTCACAACAAAGAGCAAACAAAATACAACAAAGTCGAAACATATTACAAGTCCAACCTGAAACAGGTTACAAATCCATTCGAGAATCGAGAAAGAAAAGAAGAAGTGAAAAACAATCGATAATTGAGATATAAATCCCGTCGTCTCTCTCTCTCGCAACCCTCGCATTAGTCAGTCAGTCACCTCACGACCCTTGTCGATACTTGAGAGAAAAAACAAGGAAAGGAAACCGAAGAACAGATCGCAATATGCATTTCTCCCAGCCCAATCATCTTTGCCCTCGCCCTCGCTCTTTCTAGTTGCGTCTTAATCATTGGCCTCCCGGTCTTCGTCACCTTGACATCACCATCGTCTCCCTATCAGTCACCCTCTTAGTCGAAGCCTTGCTTCTCTTGTGGATGTCGATTGTCGAGAAAGAAGGAAAAGAGAAGCAAATTATCACAACATGCTCTTTTAAACCCTAACCCTAAGGCTGGTTCGGTTTTTATTTATTTTTTCTTTCGGTTTGAACCAAAACAATAAACCGTCAACCGAACCGATAAAATAGCTAAACCAACAACCGATATATGTTGTTTGCGGTTCTATTTGGACCGAAAATAGCGGTTTTGATGCGGTTAAGGTACAACAGACTTTTGTTCAACTCTATCTTATATATTTATGGCTCTTTTATTCTTTTGAAACCATATAGTGTGAAGCTTGATGGGAATGCAAAGTTGCTAAAAAAAAATTTTCTTGAAACTAGAAAAGTGCATGCATCTTATATCTATTAAAGCAAAGGCTTCTTGTCACGTGTCAACACGAGGTTTCTCTAAGATATTTATTATTTATTAATCAAACAGTCATTTGACAAAAAATTATTTTTTTAAGAATTAATAATTTTTGCCACATAAATCTTATCTCATCTTTTCCAATTTTTTATAATAATAAATTATGCAGATTTTTTAAAAGTAAATTATTGTCTGTCTAAAAATTTTATAAGAAAATTAGTTAACAAAAATTTTTTTCATTTATATTAAAAAAAATAGAAATTGTGATATTATCCGCCAAATTTTTAATTTAAATGAAAAGTTGTTAACAAATTTATTTTTAAAAGAATAGTTAGTTAAGAAAATGTAGTATGATTCGGAAGAAAACAACGATGTAGAAGAAGGTGAATTCTTATTGATAGTCCAGAAGAAGGTTGACAATATGGGTTCTAATTTGTTGATTTGCTACAGTTGATTGATTCATATGTACTCTATTTTTATTCTTTTTTACGCCTCACTTTTTTCATTGATGTTATAATTTCACTAATTGGTTCCCATCAACACATTTTAACTACTTCTACCTGATCTTTATCTACACAAATATATAATAATATAAATTATTATGAATTACAAATAAAACCTCCATTATTTCAATTAGGATTTTTTATAAATATAATAAATTTTTGTTAAAATTCAGTTAGTTAATGAACTCTAAAAAGATTATACTTTATTTATCTTCTTATTATAAATTTCTAAAATCCTAACCATGAAATTAGTCAATTCAACTAATTCTTTTATTAATCTTCTTTAAAATTACTATGTATATATATTTTACCTAATGAAATTTCGTTGTCTTTTAATCCATAGATAATAACTCAAAAGTTATATTTAACTCATCATAATTTTAAAATCGTATGAGATTGAGTTGTAAAAGTAAAATTGTAGTTTTTTTAAGTTCTTAGATTTATAGAGTTAAAGTGTATTAGTGTTATAAAGAGAAAGACACACTACCTACAGTAAAACTTACAAAATAAAAAAAACATCAGAATGTTACACATATTTTCTAATATATTTGTTATTATTGTTAATCTATGATGCACGGACATTTCTAGAAGACGGCGTGTTCCGTGTCCTGCCGTGTCGGAAACGGGGACACATCCGGACACGGCTCGGACACGGTCAAATAGGACCGGACACGGTCAAGACACGTTTCCAAGGTAGGACACGTCTAGGACACGGTGAGGACGCGGATTGTGTCCGGTCAAGGCATGATCAACGAAATAAAAACTTATATACCGTAATATTTTTTCTTCTTTCCCATTTTTTCCGACTAAACCTAGCTCCACATGACCACCTGCGAGATTGTGGTTGTCGGAAGTAGGACACCAATCTTCTTGTCCGGCTCTAATGTTAAAATGTTGTTCCGCCGGCTGGCTCTTCTCTCCATTTTTCTTATGATTTTATAAATTAATTTTGAATCTTTGATTATTAATTTATTTTGTGATTTTTATTTGTTGAATGTTGACTATGTTATTCTAATTCTTTCACTTTTTATAATTCACAAATATTTATTATTATTTTCCTTTGTTGATCATGTTGTTCGGTTATTGTTGATTTGCAAATGAATGATCTATTCTTCAATTTTGATACTAAGTATGATTATTTCAGATTATAAAATTAAATATGTTTATTTCTATGTTTTGTAAGAGTGAAAATGTTTGTTTCTAACCTTTTGTTTCGATTATTTTATTATCATGTTAATATTTTTATCAACTCATATATCATTGATTTTTTTTCATATATATATATATATATATATATATATATATATATATATATATATATATATATATATATATATCTCATTATGATATAGTAATTTTATATTTAAATATCTTTAAAATAATATATTAATTATTTTACTCGCCGTGTCCCCGTTTCCTATACTTTTGAGGATTGCCGCTTCCCCGTTTCTCGCCGTGTCCGTTTCCCGTATCCGTGTCCGTGTCCGTGCATCATAGTTGTTAATTAATATTCTTAAAATTAAATACAATATTAAAAAATCTCGTGCTCTGCACGGGTAATACACTAGTTAATAGAGTAAAGGTTAATGACCAACTAGCCCTACAAATTCATGGCCCTGTACGACGTACAACAAAATTAATTATTTATAACATTCAAAAATAGTGTTTATGTTATAAGTGTTGCACATAGAATAAGGGTAAATGTATAATAGTGCTTTACTCTTGCACAAACGTTATTAATTACATCGGCACAATTTTTTTCCGTTTAACACAGTAACTAAAATATTTTTCTTTTAACAGGCTAACAAATTCCATCTTCCTTAGTAAAAGAAGATTCGAAATAAATATAAAAGGTCAAAACAAGAAGAAGAAAAAGCTCAAACGATGTTAACGTTGTTCATTCGGTTTTCATGATATGTACAACAAAGGTGTTTTAGGAATAAGAGCTTGAATTGCTGAGGTGGCAGATCGATTGGATCCCACCAGGCGGATTGATTGGGCTCACCTACGATGCTCGTTGACGTCTATCTTCTTTCCCAGTTAAAGTGAATATATAAAAACAAGTATACGCTCGGAACAAGTGGTGTAAAAAACGAAAGTTTGTATACAAAATACAAAAAGATCAATACAAGATGAAGAGAAAAAAAATTGACATGAAGTTCAAAGTGAAGAATTCGACGATGGTGGTCGTCGACCACTTTTACAACAACGTATTTACAACCCCATAACTTAAACACAATTATAAATTAAACACCAATATTGCAGCTTATACAAAACAAACCCAAAACTAGAATTAGCGTTCTCAACATCCTTATTCCCCCTCGATATGCCTCTCGGTTTTCATAACATTCTCTAAGATGAAGCTACTCTCTCAAATATCACTTTGTCAATATGAGCATCGATGACGGCAGGAGAGCAATATGCAACATAGTAATAACTCCGCGCTACTCCCCAAAACCCGAGCTTCGAGTTTGTATTCATGGCATTGTTCGAAAACACCATCTCAGCTAACCTTTGCATATCTTCATTCACATCGTTAGGTATCGAAACCTCCATATCCTATCACAAATCAATGCTTCAATTACGATAATAGTTCAAAAACAGCAAACCGGCATTTTGTCTAGTTTAGACTTAGGGTCCGTTTGGTTTCAATTTCAGAAATAGAAACGGAATGAAAACGAATGTTGTCCAAATGTATATCCTTATTCTTGAAATTTTATGGAATTATTTATTGTGATTTAAAGTAATTGTAATAGACTTTGATTAGTTTTGATACCTTATATAGAAACAAAATGGGGAAAACAAATATATTTTACATGCAACCACAAAGAATGATTCCAAAAACTATTCATGAATAAGGTAAGGATATGGACTAGATTCATTTCCATTCTATTTCCGTTTCTGGAATTATAACCAAACGGAGGCTTAATAGTTCAAAGTAAAGATACCTGGTTGGTGCTATGCTTATATGTCCGGAAATGCCCTAGTTGGTGACAAACTTTGTTTGTCATATCCACAAGGCCTTGGAAGTCTTTTCCGATGCTCGTTAACCCACCGGAGTTAGGGTCCGCGGCCTGGATTGTTCGAGCTAGCAACTCGGCTTCTCCTATGTATCTATCTCCTGTTTTTGAATAGCTAACCATCCACTTTTTCCACTATTTTACATCCAAGAAAAGCAAATTACCACTTGATGGAGATCATCGTGAACCCTAGAAATTTAAGCTCTTATAGTTGACAACATGATACATGTTACTTACAACTTGATGAAGATCGCGACGTATGTCTACTCCCTGCGCCACCAAGACATCTAAGGATAGTTGTTTTAGGACGCTTTGGAGTGTGCTCAATATCCCTTTCCTTCAATGGAGAAAAAAAAAGGAATTTACTTATTTCATCACAATGTTAGCATGAACCGAGGTCAAAAGTGTATAGTGTTTGCAGCTCGACCTATGTTTTTTTTTTAAAAACGGAAATAGGTTGGGAAAAACTATCTTATAGAGGTAATTCATTCTAAAACATTCTTGCAGATGAGTACACGGAGTTCGGGCCCGTCAGAAACGGTTGTGTTGGTATTCGAAATTCCCAAATGGGTCAATCGGTCAGTTGATTTCTCTTAACACATGTCTGATCTGGACTTCCTCAAAGAAGCGAAGATCCAATTGGGAGTCGGATACAATCATCTCGATCTGTCAGGAACAGCTCCAAAGTCTCTGAAGTGCCTTGATAACACATAAGTTATCCCCCTTAATTTCGATCTTTTTCCGGTAAAATTAATTTCGATCTTTTTGATATTAAGCTATTGCTTCTTTTGAACCAACGTTGAATGCGAAGACTTCTGTTTTAATTATCGAGTTAAAGTTGTTTTTCCTAGTATCCAAGCTAATAACTTTACCGTTATGATTTCGTATGACAAAACCAATAGATGTTAAACCCGAATCGAGTTTTGATCCATTAAAGTTGAGTATGTGAAACCCAGATTTTGGTTTATCCCATTTGATATTATTTTTTTTCCTTGTAGCTCGTCCTATGCCTATTGATCATTAGGTATAGGTAAAAAAAAAAAAAAGTGTGCAGTGTATTACTGTTTGAAGTTAATTACCTCTCATTGTTGCATATATCAATGCTTCCGCAAGAGCTAAAAAATTCATGGGCAAAAGCCAATATGTGGTCCTTTTCACTACCGAAATGAGAAGAGATTGCCTCGATCAAGGCTGCCGTCTTTGCCCAAACGAGCCTTTTGGTTGACAATTCAGGCTCGTATATGGTAGCCGCGGCTACAAAGTATAGTCGCAACAATTTGTCTTCGCTCAGTCCGTACTCCTTAAGATTGTAGTCCTCGTACCACCTACACATTTCAACCACATAGTTAAAATCATCAAAGTTTCAACAACTCTTCTTAGTCATAATAATGCATTGCTCTAAATTTAATTTGTGTTTTGAGACTTGCATGTCTACATGCACATAAAATATTTACCTTCTAACACTATACCATTCGAGTTTGTGGAGATCTTGGCATTTGTTGAAGTCGAACTTGGCGAGCTCAAGGTAAAGACTATTGTTGACAAAAGGCATCCTATTGACAACATATTCAAATCGAAAATGACGTAGGATGACCATATAGGTTTGGAACAAAAACAAACATACGAAAGTGTTGATTCCCTAATTAAAGATTACCGGTAGAGTGTCTTCCCAATCCATACATCGTCATCGCCGCCGTATTGTTCAACATAAAGCCTTGTCTCTATACGAGGTAAATTAGCATACCATGGCAAATCCAATGCGTAACCAACCTGAGTAGTTAAATTTATAACTGTCAAAATATAATACAGACGGATTGTAGAGTAGGGATCGTATACGTACGAGCGCACATTCGCGTTAGACCTAATCAACGAGGTTTCATTTAAAACCAATTAACAGTAAAAAAAAAAATTAATCCATATGCCTTATATACTAAACTCGTACCTATTATCTCCCCAAATAATTATAATTTATACAATGAATTAAAGGTCTTCACTTTGTTATAATAAAGTTAGAACCCAGTAGATTTTTTTTTAAAAAAAATTTGGTTTACTAAGCTTTTTCTAGGTTTGTGTTTAGTAAATGTACCCTTAAGTGAAGAGTGTGTATAGTTTGAGAATAAATAAAGGTGGGGATATATTTACTTAATTGAAATATTAAAAAAGTCTAGTTACTACTATAGTTTTTCAAAAAGGGCCTAGTTACCAAAATTGCTCATTGCATATGATATTATAATGGACAATTTTGGTAACTAAGGCTTTTTTGAAAAAGTATAGTAGTAACTAGGATTTTTATTTTTTTAATTAAGTAAATATGCCACAACTTTTTGTATTTATTCTCAAACTCTACCCACTCTTCTCTCAAGGGGTACGTAAACTAAACACAAAACTAGAAAAAGCCTAATAAACCAAATTATTTCTTTTTTTTTTTGGGCAATTTTGGTAACTAGGCCTTTTTGAAAAATAAGAGTAGTAACTAGACTTTTTAATGTTTCAATTAAGTAAATATACCCCAACCTTTTGTATTTATTTTCAAACTTTACACACTCTTCTCTCAAGGATACATTTACTAAACACAAAACTAGAAAAAACCTAGTAAACCAAATTGTTTTTTTTTTTTTTTTTTTTTTTTTA
>BSUD01000005.1:129001392-129052463 GCA_033239045.1 Fagopyrum esculentum | reverse complement strand
TTTTTTTTTACTACAATAAGTTATTCATTAAAGAAAAGTAGTGATATTATATCATTATTATTTAAAAACAAATAATTTTATTTTACTTGATGATTTCTTTCTTGGAACTTGCAATGTTGGAGTGCACATATACATGACATTGCATTGTTTAATCAAACTAAATGCAACTTTAGTGCGCCTACACCTAATTAGGGGTGTAAGTTAGTATATCTAAATTGGCACATTTGACACACTATAGTACTTTTTGTTAATCAAACCAAATCATACTAGTTTGATCCATATTCAGACAAATCATAGAATAAGTTATCCTCTCTCTACTTTTTCCTTTATCAGAAATAATATATCTTTCTTTAATCTACTTGTTGGTTCAAGTTACACCTTGTAACAACTATAATTTATATGAATGGATTGAAAATTCTTGAGTTACCTCACCGGGTAGATCCTTCATAATAATCCACTTATCAAATAGTTGATTGCAAGCTTGCTTTTCTCTCAAGTATTTGGAAGAAAAATGTCTCGCTTCCTCAAGAATGTCTTCACCAGGATACTGCAGTTGCGATGCTCTCAGGAGATTGTACATTCCGGTTACGGCTTGTGTTGATTGTCCAACAAAGCAGAAGAATTTCCCATTTTTCTTGAAGTTCTTGAATACGTCTATTTTTACAGTAACAATAGACCTATAGCTTTCTTGAAATTGACATATATATATATATATATATATATATATATATATATATATATATATATATATATATATATATATATATATATATATATATATATATATATATATATATATATATATATATATATATTCCAGTACAACAATTAACCATCAAAACAAAACAAAAATCACCTGGAGAGACATTGTAGCCATGTAACCTTAGAAGCCTAAAACCCATTGCAGTGTCATCGATGTCCTGCACATCTGAGTTCCTTGCCCAACATATTCCATCTCCAGTCCAATGCCTAAACAATTTACATATACATTATATAAAATGTATCACTACTTCTAAACAACTATACGCATACCGGTGAACGTAGTCGACGCTTTCCTTCATCTCGTCCTTGAAAAACCGACTGATTCCAAGGCGTTCGAGACGATCAACGGCCCATATGTGTTCGAACAAGTCCACAGGGTAAACATTCGGCACTGTAATAAGAACGATATACAATCGTTTAAGACTAATTAAGTTAGATATAATAGTATTGATTGGTTCATGTAATTTACCTCCTCCGTTAAACTTAGAAACAACATTTTCCAAGTATCTCCAGCAATTCAAGTCCCTAGTTTGCATGAGAGCAAATGCAGTTGAAGCAGGAGAGAACAAGAAAGACCCATTTTTACTTTGTAGCTTCACAAGTTTTTCCCATTCTAACCCTGTCATCCCTTCTAGGCTGTGCAACAACGATGTTGGTATATTGTGTAATATTTCCTTTGGTATCCTGAAAAACATACACACCTTTTTCACATATTTATTATTTTAGGTTTGATTTGTTAGGAGTGATTCATATCAGAAAATGCTCGAAAACAATAAAGTGTAACCTTTGGAGCTTTATGTTCCTCTGTGCATAAATGCGTGGCAAAACTCCACAAGTATCCAAAAGTTGAATCCCCAAATCTCTTCCGATTTCAATAAGCGAAGGAAAAACAACCTCAAAGCCTATCGGCATATGCTCGTCTTTCTCTTCTCCGAGCCTGCTCAAATTATTTGTTATGAACTCCATCCCTATAGATAGTTTTATTCGTCATTAACAACATGCTTATCTAAGTCGTTCACATTCTTATTTTCAATTCATAAAATATAGAGTATAGTTACCTTTGTCACATTGGTTGGGATATACGTTCCATGTTGTGAGGGCAATTACACATGCTAACGTGTTTATAATACGGTCATGTGCTTCAAACATGCCCTTATCACCCCATGACCCATCTTCAAGTTGATTTTTTGCAATCCATTCCAAACTAGTAGGAAATTGTGGGTTTCCATTTATGTCCTTCACAAAGGCCACCCATGCGGTATCGTAGGGTGAAACCGATATTTCCCCGTCACTCATCGATCTTAGAATCGATCTAATTTTGTCGATTTGATCCTTTTTCTTGTACAACACATTCCCCTAAACACATAAACACATGCACATGTAACACAACTTTGTATTCGAGTCAACATATAAATCTGATTGGGTTTCAAACGATGTTTGCTACTTTATCAAGTATGTTTTTGAGTACGTAGGAGAAAATATCACTATGAATTAATTGTTCATCCACGTGAAGAAGAAGAATAAGTTCATATTTACCTTGAGATCATGATTATGCCACTTATTTGGTGGGATCTCATCACTTTCAAATGTCCTTCTTTGAGTGTCAGGGATTGGTGTTGCAATACACCTCAATCTTCTCAACCCAGGCCAAATTTGCTTCTGTCTTCTTACAATTGGTACCACATCTACAAAAAAACAAACAAATCAACTAAAACATCTTTACTTATCATTTAATTAAACCAAAATTTCTTAAAATTTTGATTACAATTAAAACTCATTTTTAAATAAACCCGTGCTAGTCGAAAAAACATAGAAAAACGACGGGTTAATCTTTTGGATTTTTGCATTAAACAATCCGAGTTTAATGTTATGTCTAATAATTTTACAGGCACTATTTTTTTTTAAAAAAAAATAATGTTTTGCATTAATGCAAAACAAAATGAAGTTGATCTATTGTAGAGTAATTAGATAATAAAGTGAAGTAGAAATACAAGATTTTCAGACACTTACAAGGTGACGGTGGAAGAGATAATGCATTAAAACTAAGAGAGAGGGTGATAGAGGAGGATTGAGTACACATGATTGTTTTTTGGTCAATTTGTGGACAAGAGAGTTGTCTTTAATCTTTGAGAAATATGGAAGATGTAAAGACGAAGGAAATATGATCGTAGGGAGAGAGTATTGGAAGAAAGATTGGAGAAAACAAGATATGCCTTCCCTATGAGATTCTTAATTGGTATATATATATATATATATATATATATATATATATATATATATATATATATATATATATATGGTTGAGCTAGTTAGGTTCGATTTACCGAACCTAGTAGTTTCAGTGCTGACCGGCCGAAAACCGACAATTTAGGTTCGGCCTTAGGTTTGTATTTTAAAATTTTAGGTCTCGGTTCGGTTTAGGTTAAAAGTCGACGGATTAATATTAAAAAAACAAGTTTGTGTAGTTTATGTAATTTCATGTATGAATTTTAGGCCCGTTTAGGTCCAAAACTTAAACCGAAACCGACCCTAATAGGTTCGGTTTTAGGCTCTAAATTTTCATATTTTCAGTTTTAGGTTAAACCGAAACCGACCCTAATAGGTTCGGTTTTAGGCTCTAAATTTTCATATTTTCAGTTTTAGGTCAAACCGAAACTACTTTTATAGATTTGAGTTTCGGTTCAAGGTTTTAAAAAATCAATTTTAGGTTCGGTTCAATTTATTACGGTTCGATTCAATTTTGGACATTTGCTCACCCCTATATATAATACCCAACGATTTCAATTCCTCAATTTTACAATAAGAAAAAAATGAAAAGATAAATAACAAATCAAATTAATTAGTAAGAAATTATAAATCTTATATAAATCAATACGGTTAATATATATATATATATATATATGATTAAGTTTGTGTAGTTTATGTAATTTCATGTATGAATTTTAACATTTTAAAATAAAACAACAATTCAAAATAAAATAAAAAAAATGTATATTGACCATGAGTGTTGAACATGATCCAATTACTTTAAAAATTTGAAAGAATTGGGAATTGAGAAGGATGTGTGTCATCTGTGGTCAGTTCTGAGAATGAGTATTTAATTACAATTAAAGTGTGTAGGTGTCATTAACTTCCTTAATACTATATTTGGGCAAACATGTTTATATTGGTCCAATATCTGTAACAAATAACAAAAGCGCCATCTTTTTTTTTGGCAAAAGAATCTCAAGATCTGGTAGATCAAACACATAAAGCTCTGTATATATTGTAATATTAAGATAAGAATTAAATAAATTGGTCCACGTGAATCCTGTTAATATTTCAGTAATAATATATTTATCATATTATGATATGTGGTTTCAAATCCTTTGAGCAAAACTCAAAAGCGCCATCTTTTTATTTTTGTCAAAAGCATCTTAAGATCGGTTAGATCAAAGACAACTCTATATATAACTAAATTAATGAGCATCTTCATCTCTATATTAGGACAAGAATTAAATATATTATTACGATAGAAATCACACTGTAGATTTACTAGATTTAGTTTGATAATATAATCGGATCTTCTAACAAAAACACGAGAAAATAATAAAACATAATCGATCTTTAATTTGTTAATATTTGTAATACTATTCACTTTTAAACCATGCAAACAAATAAAACAAAGACAGGTACAACCTTAAAGACTTCGTCTTAAGATCAAAACACAGAGATGAAAAAGAGTACAACCACCTTCTCAATTCCTAAGGCACACGCTGGTCTGGCTGATCACCAACTCCGAAAATTTCTCACAAGCATACCTAGAAATGAGGCTTATCCTAAAAACAACAATACATAAAACCATTAGCTAGCGTCCGATGTAAAAGCCGGAGTTTAAGAATCAGATCAAGTTTGTACACATCATATGAGTTACATCAAAACAAAATACTAATAATTATACAATCAAGGTCACCTCATATAAATATCATAAATTAATCCTAAACCAAACAAAGAATGCTTAGGCCACGGTTTATCAAGTCAAACCATATAATTTCTAACACTATAATACTATTAAATAACAACCGAAAATACCAACAGATAGTCTAAGCATAAAAATCTATAGAAAGAGTATGTATATTAAGCTAATGAACGTCTATACACGTTAACTATAAAGTGGTAGCGAACCAACAATATAAGTACTTACAACGTATAAATAAAACTATAATGGTAATCAGGTATCACATAAATGTATTAATAGTAAAAAATGATGATAAATTCGCATGATGATAACGAGTATGATGATCTGTAGATAATACAATGCAATGAATGTACCATCTATCATCTCTCGGCAACGTAAGGTAACACAACGCTCTCTCAAGTCCACATGTGTCCCTCCCAAATTTACTATCCACCTTCTTTCCCCGGCTCAATCTCTACTAGATCACCGTCCAAAACATGTATGCAAATTTTTATATATGGAAGGAGTTCCCACCACGTCGCACGATCATATCGGGGACATCACTCCCTCATCGAGGTCACCATGCCCATGCCCATGACCATACCGGTGGTTGCCAATTGTAAAAATAACTTATAACTATATAATATTAATATACTTATAAAAGTCCATAAAGGATTCCAAAACAAGAAATTCCGAATATGCTCACATCAATTCTTATAACATACCCAATCACTTCATACCATCGAAGAATACATATATACACAAAGATATCATAAGGTTATATTACTCAACACTAAACCACCACGTTCAATCCTTAGTTACTCAAACTCTCCTAGAGTTCATCTATAACATTCCTTACCTAGGGTTCACTATTGTTAATTTCTAACAAAAAGGCATAGTGATCACATGCTTAATCCTTATTCCTACTTACTAACATGACAACTACTCGTTCACATAAAGAATCACAATCTTAATCATATCATGCCGTCTTCCATGACATGCAATCATCCACACCTATTCTCATTCATGACTAACAAGATATTATCATCCAAACTATCGCGTATGTGACTCTTGAATATCGACACAACAATATATGTATGTCAACATATATCGTCCTCCTCAATCGTCAACCTCTCATGTCATCAATATATGCCTCAATAAGTGTCATAATCCATACTATACACTTCATCACATCTAGATACTTCTTATAATCACATTCCACACTTTCATCAGTATTGTAACACTTTCACTAATCACTTTTCATAAATCCTCAATATTTTTCCTAGGCACTACCGTCATAATATCAACATCTTTGAAACACTCAGAATAAAAACAATTAACATAATTTAGTGAAAATTATTTAAAATATAAAAAATATAAGTATAATCTCCAAAATATGTTCTACTCACAATCAACAACAAATATAATCTAAAGCAGGACGACAATTAAGTAAGTTAGTATGACTTACCTCAAAAAGAAGAACTCGAATAATCATCGATACCAATTCAAGCACAGAAGTACGGATCAAAGTCAAATGAATGGAGAATCTTGTGTATCAAAGTCAAAAATATTATCTTCTCATCCAAACGTGTCTCCAAGAACCTAAACAAGTCAATTGTACAAGTTTAACTCCATTTGTTAAACCTTGAGTCATTAAATATAACTATAAATGTTTGAGACATTTACTGTGATTATAATTTTAGGCAATTTTCTGTAACTATTCAATTCATGGCATTTGGTGATCTTCCAAAAGTTTGAGTCATTTTTGTAAATAAAAATATGTTCCATTTTCTGAAATTATCCATTTAGGGGCAAATTTCAAATTTCAAAAGTTTGGACCATAAAGCGTAAATTGAAGATATGGGAGTTGTTTATAATTATACCAAAATCATCTCATTCCCGATTTAAGGTTTTTCTGAGAGTTGGCGGTGGTTGGTCTTCTCTAGCGAAACTCGACGGCCAACAAGGCTGGTAGACAATGGCATGACAAGGGCAGCATCAGGCGACGACGAGCTCGGTGACTATTGCTTCTCCGGCGAGGCTCAATTTCAGCCAAGAACGCATAGAGGCGGAGAAAAACATGGTCCGGCAGATCTGGAAACTCAAGCAAAGGGCGGTGAAGCGAGTTGTGCCGGTTGTTCCTATTAAAATGTGTGGAATATATTATCCCACATCGACAATATGATAATACCCGAACCTAATTAATACATAAGTTCTAGGGCTACTCCTTCTATTGTCAATTGATTTTAGGATGGAACTCCGAAGGCTTGTGTGTAAGGTTCACTTTACGTGCATCACCTTCACGTATTATACCCGCCGGATTATAAAAAGAAGACAATTTAACATGGTATTAGAGCCAAGGTTCATGCGGGTCTCGTAATCCTGTGTTTGGGTTTTGATTAATTAATGAGTATGCATTCTGCCCATTTGGCTAAGTCACCCTTAAGGCTTTGTATCAAGAGCAGCTAGTCTAGGATAAGTGTCACTTGAAGGGGGAGTGTTAAAATGTGTGGAATATATTGTCCCACATTGAAGGGGGAGTGTTACTTGAAGAAACAATTTGGTTTACTAGGCTTTTTCTAGTTTTGTGTTTAGTAAATGTACCCCTTGAGAGAAGAGTGTGTAGAGTTTGAGAATAAATACAAAAGGTTGGGGTATATTTACTTAATTGAAACATTAAAAAGTCTAGTTTCTACTCTAGTTTTTCAAAAAGGCCTAGTTACCAAAATTGTCCGTTACTTGAAGGGGGAGTGTTAAAATGTGTGGAATATATTGTCCCACATTGACAATATGATAATACCCGAACCTAATATATATGTTCTAGGGTTACTCCTCCTTTTGCCAATTGGTTTTAGGATGGACCCCTGAAAGCTTGTATGTAAGGTTCACTTTACGTACATCCCTACCATGTATTAGACCCGCTGGATTATAAAAAGAAGATAATTTAACAGTTCCGCATTTGGATCGCGATGGCGTTTCCAATTTGTTTTCAAGGTGGATGACTGATCTCCGGCATTGCGAAGGAGGCAACAAAGGTCATGGTGGTCGATCTAGGTGATGGAGCGATGGTTGTTCCTCGTTGGTGTGGATCCAGGTCGGGAAGGTGAGAACATACTCGAGGGATAGAAACGATAACCGAACCTACACTCGGAATGGGGCTCAAACTAGTGTTTACCGGTGGTGAATAGTAACTCGATGAGAGGGAAATAACTATTAGATTCAAGAGACATATCGTGCCAAAAGCATAAGTTGGATTGTTAGAGTCAAGAGACTTCCAACTTGATATCAGGAGGTTCTCCGCGACTAGCCCATACATGGTATACGGGAGGTGCATCGAACCACTCCTTATGGTATACGGGGATGTGCATCGAACCACACCTGTTGGTACACGGGACGAAGGCAAGAGTCAAGATACTTCTCGTGCAAAAAGCATAAGTTGAATTAGAAATGAATAGCCTAATAAATAACCGCTTTTTGTGTAAGCATGATATGTGTTTCATTTCCGCATTGTTGTGTGTTTGCGTTTTTGTAACTCTTCTAATATGTAGGTTGTTAGCTAACGGTTTATCCGATGTAGTAGATATCTTGGAGGATAGAGTAGCTGTCGAGTGATCCGGATGGAGTGTTCGGCAGGGGTTCCCGTACGATATAGGATGGATGTGGGTTTATACTTTGATATTTGTGTCTTGTTGTAAGGTCTGGTGAACTTGTTATCAAGCTAGGGTCGGGACCCATTATGAGGTCCTAACCCGTAGCACCACGAGTATGAGATTTAGGGTGTTAAAAAGGAAGGAAAGTTCAAACTCTCGGGTTGCCTCCCATATTCCTCTTTTTTTTGTCATTAGCTTGACCCATTTGGATTACTCCGGTGGAAATCCTTCTCCAATACGAATGGAGGTGTAGGTGAGGTGGGTGTCGGCAAAACGAGAGAAGTGAGCAGGGACGGCGAGAAGTCTCATGTATCGTCGAGGGTGAGTTGAGCGAATTTCTTCAAGAGGTGAGGAGAGAGGTCTTTTGTTGTTACGGATGGGGCAGAAGATGATGAGCTTCCATGGTTGTAGTGAGTGGTGTAGGAAGGAGGAGAGGAACGTGTACAAAACTCCTAGAATCGAGTGAGAGATACGAAATTTCAACTTTCGGCGTCTATAAAGGCGAGATAGGCAGCGAAATGGGGTCAAACGGCTTGTGAAGCCGTTTGGATGCCACCTAATATAGATTTTTCAAAAACACCGTCAGCCACGGCTTGGGATGCCGTCTTGGATGTCGTCTCGTATATAAAGTTTTCTATGACTTTTTGAATTAATTCTAGGAAATTGCTCGGACGAGTCCCATAGGCTTGTGAGATGGCTTCGAGAGGCTTACGATGCCGTCTCCCATGCCATCTCTGGCCGTCTTAATGTTGTATGAATGTCGTCTTTGGCTATAATTGTTTGCAATTAGTTTAATTGTATAATTTAAATTCATCACTTTTCAAGCTTTTGTAAGGATGAATGTTGGAGCATCCAACTTCTCAATAGCATCTTCGAAGACAATTTCTACGTGTTTTAGGTGGTCAATAAGCTCGAGTCGGGCATCTTCCATGATCGCAACTTGATATTCCAAAAATTCATGGCTATCGTTCAATTCTTTGAGCTCTCTTTAAGGTGGTATTGTTCTCTACAAGGTCATACACAATATCTTGTAGTTCATGAATTCTCTTTCATGGTTTCTTGGTTTTTGAACACCTTATTCATCATTAGCTCCATGAGAGTTACTTGTGGTTCCTTGTATTACCACGTCATGCGGGATCTCCTCTTCATGTTATCTTGTAAGACAAAGATATATAAATAGGGGTTGACCTCAATCACCACCACCACCACCATCATCAACAATAGTGTTAGTTTAATACAAATATCATCATCGATGAGTGAACGCTTAGGGAGATTCGGAAGTGTTAACTTTACTATTTCTTCATCAAATCAAAAATTGATGAATCCTTACGAACGTCTATGAGTGCTCTTGTAGTGGAAATGAAGGGGCATCTAACGATCATATGGACGTTAGTACTTGGATCAACATTAATAACTACATAGTCTACAAGCATCTCATGCTTGTCAATCCTTACAACAATGTTCTCAAGCATGTCGGTTGGTCTTATGACAGACTTGTCGACCCATGTCAAGGTGAATTTCACCGGTGAAAGTTCTCCTAACTCTAATTCATTACACAAGTTGAGTATTTTTAACTCTCATATTAGCACTTAAATCATATAAACAAGTGTGCTTCCTTCAACCGAAGGTCAATGGGATGCAAAAGCTTCGATCTCCCTTCTTGGGTGACATTTTTGTCCTAAGCATGGCGGTTGCACTCCTTGGTGATGTCAATGAAGCCTTCATAGTTGTGAAACTTCTTGTTTAGCAGAAATTTTGAATACTTGGCAATTGTTTCAATGCATCAACAAGTGGAATCTGCAAGTAAAGTTTATTCATCCTATCTTCATCCATTTTCTTCCTATTATGAGTCTTAGGAAAAGGAAGGGGAGATCTATATAGATTAGAAGGTGCAATGAAAGTTACCTCATTTGGAGTAACTTCTTCCCGCAATAGTCTTCTTCGTAGTCTTCTTAGTGGCTACGGGATATGCGGTCTCTTTTCTACTTCTCAATGTGATGACGTAAACTCTTCTAGGATTGATTTCTATTGTTACAGGCCTTTCCATTTGATGGATGAGTTACATAACTTGATTTCTCTCATGGCATTTGCCAATCACATCTAAAGTGGTCTCCAACCTGCTAATTTTTTTCTCAAAACTCATGATTGAGTTCCTAATATATCCAATGGATCTTACAAGCGCTTTTTGTCCTTGTACGAGCTTCTCTAGAATTTATCCTAAGTTGATTCTGCGGGAGCCTTTGTACTTGATCAAGGAAGGGGATATTTGGGCGGGAGATTCCTTCTTGGAAATTGTTGGAAATTCCTTTGTGGGAAAGGAGTTCTTACGTAGGCATACTCCTTTTAGTAGTCTCTTTGATTTCCTAGATAGTTGACTGGTTCCATGACGTCAAAATATATCATCTGTTCGTTGAAGGTCGAACAATCCTCTATCTCATGACTTGTTCCTTTGAATAATGAACTGCTTATATTAGTATCTAAATTAGAAACTAAGGAGGTGTGATTACCGTCAACGAGTTTTTATCAAGGTCTGCACATATTCAGCTAACTTGTCAATCATGTCATCATCTTTGATGTTATAAAGACATTGTGTCTTGTTGCATTTCTTGGCGTACTTCAATGTGTGTTCAACAACAGTTACAAGGTAATCTCAAGCTTCATCCTCATTCAATCTTGTAAATCCATGGGAGTTACCGGTGTCAACCAAATTCTTGGTAGTATCCTTCAAACCACTATAAAAGTATTCAAGAAGTGCTCCATTTCTCAAATCCATGGTGAGGGTATGAATACAACAACTCATTTAATCTTTCCCATGCGGAATGAATTTTTCTCTCCATCTTCCATGTAGAAGTGGCTTCTCCCTAATCTCAATTGTCTTGTGGGTAGAAAAATATTTGCTCAAGAAAGTTATGTTTAAGACCTCTCATGTGGAAAAGGTGCCCGGAGGGGGATTTTGCAGCCAATTCGCAGCCTTTCTGTCAAAAAATAAAATAAATGCACGTATTCTCAAGGCATCAAGAGTAATGTTCTCATAGTTCAAAGTGTTCATGATATTCTCAAAATTTCACAAATGTTGATGCAAATTTCCGTTCAACATTCCGGAGAATTGGTCATTTTGGATGAGCCTAATGGTGTACGTCATGAGGTTAAAGTCTCGACCTCCAAGTACAGGGAGCACAAAAGTAAGGTTTGGAACCCTTTGTTTAGGATTCATCCTAGCATTGAACATTTGAGGGCGGCGAGTTCTTTCAGCGGAAAGTGCGACATTGAGCCTAGCGATTTTAGCTTGTGGATCAACATGGGGAAGTTGATTGTTGGGATTCTCTATTGCTTGATTTGCAACGGGTTTATTGGTATATTCTTGTCTACGAAGGGTGCACTCAATCTCATTGTCTAGAGGGACAAGTTTGTTTGGGTCACAAATTCTTCGCATTCATCAATCTAGCATGCAAATCAAAAACAAAAGGGGAAGAAAAAAATCAGCAATATTAGAAACTTATAAAAACAAAGAATTAGACATCAATCAATTCTATCAGTAGTCCCCGACAACGACATCAAAAACTTGATCATGAAAATTTTAATCAAATAGTTAACAACAACCTCCCTCTGCAAACAATGATAGCAAGCGAAAGCAATAGTTATCGTAGGCAAATATGAGACTCATGAATATTGATGTGTGAACAAAGTAGTTAATCATGTAAAATAGCTTTTGGCATAGACAAAAAAGATTATACTTTCCAACTCGCGTAGCCCTCAATGTGGCAGTTCGGCCTAGTATTGGAAAATCGTTTAAGAACTTAGAAATCCAGAAAAGACCAAGACAAACCTTCGTTTGTGGCTTTTCAATTAGAAAAGGTACAAAGGTCAGAACATTTGTTACAACCATTAGAATTCTTCGAGGCAATGATAAACTAGTACTTTCAACACCAAGTTCTTTTCAATAAATCCAATTAAACACCGTTCGCTTGTGGATCTTCGGTTATTTTATCTAAACCAATAATAAACGTCACTTCTTTCGAAGGTAAATAAAAGGTGTTAATGAAGTCCTTTGAAAAGAAACAATATCACAATCACAATTCACAAACATATATGCATAAATAAATCAAACCATTATATGAACCATCCAATCCTTATATCAAATGGGAGATTATCTAGACTTGATCAAATGTAAAGAAAAGTCTATATATAAAAATCATAAATGACATAAATTCACAAGTTCTTGGTTCCAACAAAGCAAACCTCATTCTAAAAGCTACTTGACAACTAATGGGAATCAAAAGAGCGAGGCGTGGATGTGTGTTCTAGGATGCAGCGATGTGAGATGATGTCTCTAACGCTAAGGATGACATATGCTTATATATGGGAAAATCTCGAAGTATAGGGTTACACAAAATATATCAATTCCAAAGATAAAACCGAAAGATATGATTTCCTTCTCTTGCAAGGCCGAGACGACATAAAGATGATGTAAAGACGGCATACAGACGGCTAGGAAAGCCATCTCACCCCGTATGGCCAAGCCTTTTTGTTGGGTCTTGGATTGGATTTGTCTTGGGCTTCAAGGACGTCCACTATAGTGGTGATAAGGTCAAGACAGCTTCGAGACGACATAGGAAGCCGTCTCGCATGTCGTTTGGCATGAGTTGTTGCTACATATCTTGGATCTTGTTGTATGGTGTCTTTAGGGGACTTCGTGTTGCATTTTCTCAGTCATGTAAGGTATTATCTTCAGTTATGACTTCAAGGAGGATGTATTTCTGGCACAATTGATGCTGGAAATGACTGAAACACAAAAAGGCCAGTGTAGATACCGAAATATGGAAAGTGAATGCTTTACATACAAATAGTAATGTAGGAGAGAGCAATATATGTATAATATGCATGATTCTAAAGTCAATATGATGTTACATTTGACACTCTTCATGACTTTTTTTATGATTCAACATTGATCAACCAACCCACTTTGTATTCCATGGAAATCTCCTTGGCTCCTTGCTTTCACAAAGAAATTCTTTGATAAAATCAAACTTAGTGACAACCCATTCAATAGGTTAAGATTCTCATCCAAGTTTTAATCTCTTCTCCATGTAGTTCTAGGTTATTACGGATAGTGAGAAATCTAGAATGGTACTTTGATTTTGTCTTACTATCCACATTTTTAAACTTTAGAATTTGGAATTTAGAGTATAAATCATTTGTTTCTTGTAATTGGCAATTCCTTCGTACATGTGTTTGATGACTCCCACATATATCTGGCCATAGTGAATCCGATTACTTTTGGTTTAATGAACACACCTATGATATGTATGCGCCTAATGAACATGTATTACGTACGTGATTTCTTAGGTAGATTTGTTGTGGTGTAATTCGATGATATTTTAGTCTATAGTAATTCATTAGATGAACATGTTGAACACTTGATGAAGGTCTTTCTTGTGCTTAACGATCAACACTTGTTTGTTATTTTTAAGAAAAATGATTTTGTCATGGAGTCTTTGTCTTTTCTTTGTTTTATGGTTTGTATAGGAGGTTTGTAAGTGGATTGGAAGATGATTAGGGTGATCTTTGAGGGGGCACTACCGACTTTAGTTTTACATGTACATAGCTTCCTAGGACTTGTTGGGTTCATCGAAGATTCGTTCAAGACTTTAGTTCCATGGTTACACACCTTACTGAGTTGACCAAAAAGGAAGTAGTGTTTGAGTAAGGATCATCTTAAGAGGGGGCTTCACTACACTTTGAGAGAGATTGACCCATGCTCTCTTGCTAGCACTTCCTAACTTTTAAAAGACTTTGGAGATTGATTGTGATGCGTCGGGGACCGGGATTGAAGAAGTGTAGATGCAAGAGGGTCACCTGTGGCCTGTTTTAGTGAGAATCTTAAAGCAACAACCTTGAACTATCATACATATGGAAAGGAGTTATACGTTTTAGTTTGGGCTCTCCAAACTCGAGCTCACTATCTCTTGCCTTGGGAACTTATCATCTACTTTGATCACGAGTTCTTAAGTATTTGAAAGGTTAAAACATGTTTAACATTCACATGTGTGTTAGGTGGAGTATATCGAAACCTTTTCATATGTCGGTCGTTCCAAAAAGAGAAAGGACAACTTCATTGTTAATGAGTTGTCCCGTAGGTGTACTCTTCTTTTCTCTTTGGACACATGTGTATTGGGTTTTGACATGATTCGAGACTTGTAAGATCATGATGCTAACTTTGGTGATCTAAATGAATTTTGTATGCGGAATAATAATTTACCTTGTTATTCTCATGCTAGTAACTTTTATATACTTTATGGGTATTTGTTTTAATCCGCTAGGTTATGTTTGTCTAAGTGTTCCTTGACACCTTTACTTGTTTTGGAAGCACGTACGGGATGATTGATGGGTTGATTTGGAGTGACAAAAACTTTGAGTATATTGTATGACCATTTATTTTGACCTAAGATGAAGGTTGACGTTGCGTGTTGTTGTGTTAGTTGCGTGTCTTGTTGTAATGCTAAGTGTAGGTCAAACCCACTTGATCTCTATTTGCTTTCATGTTGATAGTTCTCCTTGGGAGGAAAATTATTTGGATTATGTGTTAGGAATTCCTCCTTCTAGGAGAGTCAGGCCTTTGTTTTCGTGGTTATTGACATGTTTCTAAGATGACATACTTGGTAGCTTGTTCTAAAACTGATGATGCATCGAATGTGGCTAACATATTCTTTGAGTATATCGTTAAGTTGCATGAATTTCTAGGTTTATTGTCTTTGGCGTGGACTCTAATTTCCTTAACTACTTTTGAAAAAAAACTTTTGGTTAAGTTGGGGGCAAGTCTCTCTTGTTTGTGGAGTTTGCATATAATCGAGTCATGCATTCCACAACTAAGAAGTCTCTCATCGAAATTGTGTGTGTGAAGAATCCGCTCACTCAGCTCAATTTAGTTCTGAAGATTGCCTCAGACCCCTTGGATTTAAATGGACAATCTCAAGAAGAGTGTGTGAAAAGATTACGTGACCATGTCCATGTCTAACTTGAGAAGAACACTGAGCAATACGTACAACAAACCAACAAAAGTCGTAAGGAGTTGTTATTTGAGGTCAATGATCTCGATTGGGTCTATTTGAGGAAGGAACGATTTTCATTTCTTTTGCAATCGAAGATCAAACGAGAGTTGATGGTCATTTTCGTATTCTTGAGAAGGTCAAGGATAATATCTATCACCACTGCGCCAGATTGCAACTCGGGCAACGGGGTTTTTTAGTTCCATCACCTTAAGAAATTTAGGCGGCGGATATTTTGTTCCGTCACCTCAACACAATCAGGTAACGAATACTTTTTTTTTCCCGTTGCCTAAACATACAGGTGACAGACATAATCTCGTCACCACAAAGATCCGTCATCAGAAATTCTTCAAGTTGCAAGAGTTGTTGTCTTATGCGAGGGAGGTAAATACTTCCGTCACCTGAATGAAATAAGGCGACGGAAATGTCAATTCGCCGCCTAAATGTGAAGTTGTCACATTTAATTTTCTAGTTGAGCACGTACTAGAACTGTACAATTGGTCGGGTTTACCCCTTTCTTCAACCCTCATTCGTGTTTTTCACTTCTTCATGCCTTTCTTCCACCCTTAATTTTTTTTCTTCAAATTGTAAGAATCTAATACAAATTAATTGGTTGTCAAACCTCCTATACTCCATTGTTTTAGGTACGTAAGTATCTAAATTTTGGTTTTGTGTTAATTTTTTTTCTTCATGGTGGAATTTGTTGTTGGTGATTTGTTATTTTTATTTGATGAGTATTGGAATTTTGAGCTATGTGTGTTGGTGATTGGTGTTATGTGTATTAATTGGTGATTTGTTATCAGTTTGAATAGTGTTGGAATTTTTGTATTTTTAGGATATGGAATGACCTTTAATAGAAAATGGGTTTTTTGGTTAGAATATGAACTAAAGTAGAAATTGAGTTGTTTGTTGTGTTATGAAATTAGCTAGAAAATTGGATTGAATGGTTTATTTGGATATGAAATAAAATAGAAAATGTGTGTTTTTTGTTAGAAAATGTGTTGAATGGTTTATCTCATTTTCTATTTAGGAAAATGGATAAGAGTTGGATGCAATGTGGTCTTACTGATCGAAGATACCTTCAAGGGACTTTTGAATTTGTGAACTGGGTTAGAGAAATGTTGCCTGAGAAATGTCGAAATAGTGGACTTCCGGTTGACATCCATACCATGTATTCTCACTTGTCTACTAAAGGCATGTGGCCTCTATATACGGTATGGTGAAGTTTCACATGAAACGAGAATTGATGAACTCAGAAATCAGTTGCTCGATAAAATGACATCTTCCAACAGTGGTGTCAGTTCTTCTATGGATTCTGCTATGAACATTGTGCATGATCGTCTCACTTATCATGATGGATATGATGCTGGTTTAGGTCAAGACAATAGTGATAGTGATGATCCTACTTTTGATGATGTTGTTGATGAAGATTATCATAAGTATGACAGACTTTTATTAGAGGCTCAAACCCCGTTATATCCTGGGAGCACAAAAACTGTTTTGGGTGTTGTATTGAAAGTATTGAAAATGAAAGTAGAAAATGGATGATCTGATAAGAATATTCACGATCTTTGCAATTACATTAGTGGTTTGCTTCCTCCTGGACACAATTATCCCATTGATTTTGGAAGAATGAAAAAGCTTTGTAGGGATATTGGTTTGGGATATCAGAGTATAGACGCTTGTGAGTATAACTGCGTATTGTTTTACAAAGGGTATGCCCAATGTGATGAGTGTCCCATCTGTCACACTTCGAGATGGAGAGAGGATGACAGCAGCGTTACTAGGAAAGTACTCCGCTACTTTCCCTTGACTCCCAGACTGAAACGCTTGTACATGTCTCCGTACACTTCAAAGAAAATGCGATGGCATGGAGAGAGGATGATAGATCATGATTGGTTAAATCACCCTGCAGATGGAGAGGCATGGAGAAATTTCGAAAAAAACTTTCCTCATTTTTCTAATGATATCAGAAATGTGGGTTTTGGCCTAGCAACAGATGGTTTCAACCCTTATGGAACAATGGGAAGTCTTCACATCACTTGGCTTGTTGTTTTGATGCCGTATAATTTGCCTCCATCAATGTGTATGAAGAAGGAGTTTAACATGCTAACTTTGTTGATCCCGGGTCCAAAGTCTCCCGGAAAGTGTCTTAGTATGTTCCTACAGCCGTTGATTGACGAACTTATGAAACTGTGGGAAACTGGAGTTTGACTTTTGACTGCTACGCACAATCTACTTTCACCATGAGAGCAGTTGTGTTATGGACCATTAGTGACTTTCCAAGTTTGGATATGTTGGCAGGCTCAACTACTAGTGATTATAAGGATTGCCCAATCTGTTTGGATGATGTGTATGCAAAACATGAATGTGGAAGGATAGTATACGATGGTTATCATAGATGGCTTGTAAATGATCACCCATGGTGGTTTGCTGATCATGCATTTAATGGAGAGTATGAGTTCAGACAAAGGCCTCCTTCTCTATCCGGGGAGCAAATTCTTGCAAGGATCAACGGTCAAAAGTTTCCAGCACTTAGCTTGCATGAAAACTTCAAGGTCCCGTATAATCCAAGGAACATAATATGTTGAAGTAACAAGTGCATCCTCTGGAGATTGCCTTATTGGATATTTCTAAAGGTGAGACATGCTTTTGATGTCATGCACATTGAAAAGAACGTATTTGATAATATCACTGGAATCATTCTTAGTATTGAAGGAAAGTCTAAAGACGGTCCAAAAGCTTGTGCCGCTTTAAGAAAAAGGGGGGTGCGACAAAGTAAGTGGGAGTGAAAAAATGGACAACTTCCTCATGCACCATTCTTGGTGAGGCAAGAACGTTTAGAAGAGGTTTTCGAATGGTTTCGTGATGTGAAGTATCCTCATGGTTATGCTGGGAGTTTGAGGAATAAGGTTTCTGTACGTGATAGAAAATTGCATGGATTAAAGACACACGATTGTCACGTAATGTTTCAACGTTTTCTTCCGATAGTTATTCGTGAGTACTTGCCGTTAAGTGTTGTCAAGCCTTTGATTGCATTGTCAAAATGGTTTCAGAAATTGTGTAGCAAAGAGTTGAAAAAGGAGGAATAAGACCCCAGATTTTCGTCTTCACCGCCCCCGCGGTGAAGTGTGCCGCCCCTGCGGCAGGGTCAACCGCCCCTACGGCTGACTGCAGATCACATCCGATCTTTCTTTCGTTCGTTTTTATCTTCTTTCCATAAATAGAAGATCCGATCTTCTATCTTGTGGGCCAATTTTCTTATCTTCTTTCTAACCCTAAACGTCCTTTCCTTCTATCTTTCCAGCCCGCCTCTATATATTCCCGTATTTTCCTCTCTTTTTTTCCCATTCCTTGCTTACGTTTCTTCAAACTCTTGAGAGATGCAACCGTCACCTTGCTTCTTGCGACCTTGCTGAACGTGTAAGTTCATCCCTTCATGTTTCTTCATCACGTTCATGTAGTTGCTGCATGCCTTTCTCGTCTGTTTTGCTTTTTCCCTTCGTTCTTTCTTTTCTTCTTCTCCAAGGATCAAGATAGAGTCTTGATCCTTGTTGTTGGTTCTGTTGTTGATGAGTTGATGTTCACAAGCTCCCTTGGTCGAGTCTTGAAGAGTTGGAACAAAGGATTGAGCTTTGGATCCCTTGCTGCGAAGTTTCTATCGAGTAAAACTTGATAGCGCTTTATGTCACGCAGTCGCCCCTGCGTCTGTCCAGCCGCCCCTGCGGTTTACCTGCAGTAGCTCCCGTCTTTGGTGAGTTGCTTCCTTCCTTGCTTTCCTTGTTCCTTCCCTTGTTCCTTCTGGATGTTGTTGACCCTTAGTGTTCTCTAAGACTAAGGTTGACCCCTTAGCTTGTGGAGATCTCTTGGAGATCATTGAGACTAGAAGTTATAGACTTCTAGCAACCGTTTCATTCCTGATTCGTGATGCTTGTGTGAACAGGCTTTCCTTGATCCTTTCCTGAGGGAAACTGAGCCGTCTCTGAGTTGTTTGTGGAGCTTTGAGTTACCTTCTAGTGAGGTAAGTCCCTTGGACTTACTTAGCTTCATTCCGCGTATTGGTTTGACTGTTTTGGCATGTTTGTGTTGTTATCATGTTATAACCGTTAACCGGAATAGGATTCACCATTTATAACCTTAACTGGCCCAAGTGTATGATAACCGGGTGGTGACCACTTGTCTAGTTATTGAGGAGACTAGAATGTGCTCTTGCAACCTAGGCGTGTAGGTAACGGATAATACTGATCTATTCCTATTGGTAGATGGAACCGGAGGCGAGTTTTGGGAGATTCTCGTGTGACAAAAGAAGTTGAATTAGTAATGGATAAGTTAATGAAAGATAATAACTAGTTGAGTGCGAGCATGTTATATGTTTATTTTCCCTTATGTGTGTTTGTGCCTTTACGCTCATGCTGATGTCTAGAATGTTAGCTAACGGTTTTTACCGTCGCTGTAGATGTTCCGCAGGTTCAGGATATTGCTGAGTGATCCGAACGGTGTGGTCAGCCGGGGTTCCTGTACATTATAGGACTGGATCAGGTTTATGTTTATGTTTATGTTGTTGCTTTTCCCTTTTTGTTTTGAACTCGGTTTTGAGTCTTTTACGCTTCCTTTGTTTAAACCTTTGGTTTTATTATGAGTTTTGGTTTTCATTCGTCTATGCCTTGTTGTAAGATCTGTTTGTCGTTGCTACTTTGAGGGTTGAGACCCATTGTGAGGTCCTAGCCCGTAACGCTTCGAGTTCCCACAACTTGGGGTGTTACAATATGGTATTAGAGGTGATAGCATGAATTATAGTCTATATTTTGGGGTTTGTTTGGACGTTTTATCTTTCATAATCTGCATGTTTGTATGTATATTATGTGTTTATATTACCATTTCATCTACCTTTGCGGGAATCGAGGTCTACACCTAGTTTTGTTGTAATCGTAGGTAAAATGGCACGTTTTGCATCAAAAAGGAGCAAAAGGAGCTATGGAGTCATTGGAGCTACATTGAGGAACGTAAGGAACCATCCAGGAAGCATAACCATGGATTAAAGATTCACTTTGGACCAGTTTTGAGAGATTTCACATTCAGTTGTGACTCACCTCGGTTGACCACAGATTCATCTCGACCGAGGTGATCCAGGGAAGTCGACTCGACCGAGGCGAATACCTAGGACGCGGCGAGAATATTTTATTCTTGGCTGAGATCTTTTATATTTTGAAAGTGATCTTATATTTTTGGGCTTGGCTCCTGGAGGGAAGAAGATATACCAGATCTTATATTTTACCTATTTTTATGGGAAGAGATCTTTCTAAGATATCTTATCTTTGGAGGGTTATTTTCCTATAAAAAGGGTTGGATTTCCACAAATCCACAATCCCGCTTAGCACGTTATACACCATTGAAGGCTGCAAGATCCTGCATACAGCCGGAAGATCACGCTTACACCGCTGCAGCCATACTCCAGTTGGGAGATTTGAAGAACCTTTTTGAAGGTTGAAGGAAGATTGAAGATTGTAGCTTTTATAGCTTTTGGAGGTTTTCTTGTAAGATTACCTTAGATTCTCTTCCTTGTTGGATTTATATCCAAGGAACGCTTTGTTGTGATATTTGTTTCAGTTATTGAAGTCTTTCATTAAATTCTTCTTGTTCAAATATTCACCTTCTTCCCATATACTTGATTAATACTTTCATGATGGTTTATCCTTTATTGGGGTTTGAGTGTGCTTTCATCCCATCTTTGTGAGTTAGCCTGAGACTTACCTGGTAAAGGTTGATTCTATTCCCTTAGATGGTTGTTAGTTTGAGGTTATGGTTCTTTATCTTGATTCCTTGAGACTTACCCGGTAATAGGAGTTACGGTTTAGGATTAGTGAGTAGTGAGACTTACCCGGTGATCTATTCCACTTTAGTAACACCTTCCCCATGCAAAAACCTCAGCTTTGTCCGCTTATCTTTAGATCTTGAGTTGGAACCACAACTAGATGCTTTAATCCCTAGTATTGCATGTTTTCTTTATTGACTTCTTATTCATCTTTGATTGTGTTAATTGCTCTTGTGGTTAGTATTTACATAAGCATACCGTAATTGGACTTTGTTTCACTAAGTCCCTGTGATCGACCCCTGGAATTCCTTGCTTTTACTACGATTGACCCGTACACTGCGGGTTCGCATCCTTGTTTTAAGATTACGTCTAGGGTTATAAATTTAAAGCTTGCACACACCGTTTGGAGCGAACAAGTTTTTGGCGCCGTTGCCGGGGACTTGGTCTAGACCGAGCCGGTTACGGTTTGCTCTTGGGGCACTTGCCCCCGTGTCTACTAACCACTCTACTTGAGTGACTTTTGCAGGTTCTTTCTTAGGTTTATGCGAAAGACCCGCACTAGGAAGGAAATCGTTCCTTACGATCCCGAACCAGAAAAGACATACAAGCGACGCTTAAGAGAAGCGAAGATGGCCCAACAAGACAACCGCGATCTTGAGGCCGAATTAAAAGAGGCGTTAGAGCTGCTACGCCTCAGCAGGGAGGAACTGAGGTAAGAGAAGGAAGAAACTCGCACCAAGACTGAAGCAATCGAAGTAGAAATGGCAGTCATACGAGACTAGATTCTACTTCGACCGAGGGAAGATCCAGTTGCTGACCCTCGACCGTTGCAGGTCCTTGCTGCTGACCCTCGACCGAGGCAGGTCCCAGTACCTGACGCCTCGGCCGAGGTACTTCCACCTCGGAGGCCAGTCCGAGATGTTCTTCTTGCAGGAATCCCACAAACCCTAGGTCAAAGGATGGACCCTAATCAACAACTGAGGCGTCCAGGAGTTAACCTAGGAGATCCAGCGGACCATGACTATGAACTTCTACCGTAAGTTCTATCCATGATTTGCCAATGCCAATTCGGAGGGTTGGAGAAGGAATCACCACATCAACATCTTCAAAGCTATGAGATCTTGATGGAAACCTTGAGACCTCCAAGAATTGAATATAATAACTACAAGCTAAGACCTTTTTACTTTTCCTTAAAAGATAGAGCTCTTACTTGGTATCAATCTCTTCCTCCAGGAAAAATCAGCACATGGGAGGAGATGATAACGGAGTTCTTGACCAAATTCTTTCCCCCCCAAAAGACAGTTGAAATGAGAGGAAAGATCAACGCTTTCATTATGAAGGACAAGGAGAGCTTGTCCAAGTCATGGGAGCGGTTCAAGGACATTCTTTTGGATTGCCCACATCATGGGATTCCAAAGTTAGAGTTATTGGAGATATACTTCAAAGTACTGGACGGAAGCACCCAGTTCAATCTCCAACTACTCTCCGCCGGTACCTTCATGGACATGGCGATTGACGAAGCTTGGGACTTCATCGAGAAGCAAGCCTTGCATATGGAGAAGTACACCCACCAAGGAGCTGAAGGTGGAGTTAAAAGAGTTAACTTCCAGGACACTCAGCCCAACAATAATCAACTCACGTCTTTGAAGAATGACGTGAAGCAATTGAAGGAACTCTTGGTTGCACAAACCAAGAAGGAAGAGCAAGGGAAAAGGAACAACAACAACGGATACCGTAACAACAACAACGGTTCCGAAAACAACAATTACAACAACAACAATAGAGGATCCAATAACAACAACTGGAGGGCGAACAACCAAAATTCTGGTAACAATCATTCAAACTCCAACTCTAACGATTCCTCTAACCCTTTCCTCTCTTCCCCTTCTTCTTCTTCTACTCCATTAAAAAGCCAGGGGCAAGGATCAAGTTCGTCTCAGCCAAAAAATAAAGACGCAGTTCTGGAAGCAATCTTGATCAAGCTCAACGCTATGGAGACTTCTATGACTTCATTTTCGAAGGCCCAAAAGGCCTTTGAACAACAACTTGCAAGTAGGGCGAATGAAGCGCCAAGAGATCCAGGGAAACTTCCAGCAAAGACGGAAAGCAACCCTAAGGGCCAGATCATGGCCATAACTATGAGGAGTGGACTGAAAACTGCAGATCCAATACCTCGGTCGGTGCCAGTACCGACGAAGACCACCTCGGTCCAGGCGCAGTCGAAGAACACTTCGGCCGAGATGCCAACCGAGGTGGAGCCACAAAAAGTGGAGGGGAAAACTGAAGTTTATGTTCCACCTCCTGCATACAAACCACCACTTCCATTCCCCCAGTCAAGGGCCAGAGCACATCTAGACAAGCACTTTGGTAAGTTCCTTGACTTGATGAATAAGCTGCATATTAACATTCCTTTCCTTGACGCTATTCTAGGAATGCCCGCCTATGGGAAGTTCTTAAAAGAAATCCTATCAAGGAAGAGGAAACTGGAAGATTTTGGTGAAGTTAGGATGACATCTAAATCATCGGAACTCATACAAATCATGAAGGAGAAGATGCCACCTAAATTGAGAGATCCCGGCTCATTTTGCATTCATTCAAGTTGGGGATGTCACTTGTGAAGCCCTTTGTGATCTAGGAGCCATCGTGAGCATCATCCCGCTGGAGCTATGTGTGAAGATCGGACTTGGAGAGCCCAAGCCGGTCAAGATTCGACTTTATATGGCGGATCGCTCCATTACCCACCCCGTGGGCATCTTGGAGGACGTTCCGGTCAAGTTAGGTAACTTCTATCTACCTATAGATTTTGTTGTACTTGACATTCCCGCAGATTATCCTGTTCCTATTATTCTCGGGAGGCCATTTCTAGCAACTTCGGGTTGTAACGTGGATTGCAAGAACGCCAAGTTGAAATTCAACATTGGTGGCGATGAGGTGGAGTTCACACTACTTGCAGCCATGAAAGGGGAGCAGCTGAGTGATGATATCTTCAACATCTATGATGAAGAAGAATCAAGAGAATTGGTGAGCTCTATCCTTATTAACGATCCACTCGAAAGAGTTATTAGCTTCAGTTTAATGGAGGAAGGTATAGATGCTTCTTGTGATGCAGATATACGGAGCTTAAAAACATTGGAAGAGGATCCAGGAGCTAAAACTGAGAAGCTAACCCAGGAGACGAAGATCTCCAGTTTCGGTTCCAGTTGCAGTACCTCGACCGAGGCACTTTCTGGATTAAGCGGGGCGACTGAAGAACATCTCGGTCAACGCCTCTGCGCCTCGACCGAGGTCGACGGCGAGATGATGTCAACTGAGATTATTGAGAATAATAAACTTCTTACTCCTTTCTCTGACATTCATCCTCAGTTGGTGGAACATTCTATCCACCAACTCTCTGATAATAACGGACCTTGGTATGCTGATATTGTGAATTATCTTGTTTGCCAGGAAATACCGCCCGGATTAACGTACTCTCAAAAGAAGAGATTCTTCAAAGAAGTACGACATTACTACTAGGACGAGCCGCTGCTATTCAAGCGCGGGCCGGATGGGATGCTTCGAAGATGCATTCCGGAAGATGAAGTTAATAGCGTTATACGGCATTGCCATTCACTTCCTTGTGGAGGACATGCTAGCACCGATAAAACATGCGCTAAGGTATTGCGTTCCGGTTTCTTTTGGCCTACATTATTTAAGGATGTACAATCTTTTGTTGTCTCTTGTGATGCATGCCAAAGAACAGGAAATTTATCAAGGAGGAACGAGATGCCACTTAACAACATCCAAGAGGTGGAAATCTTTGATGTATGGGGGATTGACTTCATGGGACCTTTCCCATCCTCCGGAGGGAACCTCTATATTCTTCTTGCAGTTGATTACGTCTCTAGATGGGTTGAAGCCATTGCTTCTCCCACTAACGACGCCAAGGTGGTTGTGAAGTTCTTAAATAGAACCATCTTTCCACGGTTTGGAACTCCACGCATCATCATCAGCGATGGAGAAACGCATTTCATCAACCGGAAGTTCAAGGCACTTCTATCGAAGTATGGGGTAACCCACAAGGTATCAACCCCTTATCACCCTCAAACTAGTGGACAGGTCGAGATCTCGAATAGAGAAATCAAAGCAATTTTGGAGAAGACCGTCTCTAGGACGAGGAAGGATTGGTCCATGAAATTGGACGATGCTCTTTGGGCGTACATGACCGCATTTAAGACTCCCATAGGTACCACCCCTTATAATTTGGTATATGGGAAGTCTTGCCATTTGCCCGTTGAATTGGAACACAAAACGTATTGGGCGATCAAATGGTTGAACTTCGACATTAAGGAGGCCGGCGAGAAGCGACTATTGGAACTCAACGAGCTGGAGGAGCTGCGTTTGAACGCTTATGAGAATGCCAAAATCTATAAGGAAAGGACGAAGAGATGGCATGACAAGCGTATCGTCCCAAAGGAGCTTAACGAAGCAGACCTAGTTCTACTCTTCAACTCCCGCCTCCGCCTTTTTCCAGGTAAGTTAAAATCTAGATGGACCGGACCTTATGTTGTGAAACATGTTTTTCCTCATGGTGTAGTTGAGATATGGGGCGAAACTAGCGGAAGCTTCAAGGTCAACGGTCATAGACTTAAGAAGTACCAACCGGAAACTCCGGTTGAGGAGGTTGCACCAATATACCTCGTTTGAGAGGCGCATTATGGTCCAGCTAGCGACCTTAAACCAAGCGCTTCTTGGGAGGCAACCCAAGGTATTGCTTTCTTTTCCCTTTTTCTAGTCTAGCTTAGATAGTTTTTGCTTTTGCTTTGCTTTGTTTTGTTTTTGGCGTTCTAGACAGATAACAGGAGACATCTAAGGAAGGAGCATAACTGGAAGGACTTCGAGAATTTGAGAAGACGGAGTTTGACTGAGGCATCTCGGTTGCTATCAGAGCTCCTCGACCGAGATGATTCTTGAGAAACCGAGGCGACTAGGGTTTTCTGAAGAACCACCTCGGTCCGTACCACCTCGATCCAGTCGAGACCATCTCGACCGAGGTGACAGCAGTCCAGAAAAGGGTATAAAAGGTGGAAGATTTCTCTCTCCTCACTTTACTCTTTCTCCTCGACTGCGGCGACAGTTCACCTCGCCTCTCCGATTTCTTGCTCGTTTTCAACGATTTCTGTCTCCAAACTGCGATTGAGACTTAGAGGATCCCAGTGCAACATCGATCTGCAAGAGAATCGAACCGATTCGGCCGAACGAGGTAAAAACGAAACCGAAACCCTACCTCGTCTTTTCGCTTCGATTTGGGCTTTGGTTGCCCTTGCATTTGTTGAAGAAAGGCTTAAGTACCCCATAGGAAGCAGTTGTAGTGATTTTGGGGGAAAAGAACTGAATTTTCAGAAGGAATTAGAATCCAGTTTTTCGCCTCGGTCCTGTCGAGCTGTGCCTCGGCCGAGGTGATTCTTGAGCGTTGTCAGTTGACCGAGGTGACCTGACAGTGACTTAATTGAAAATGAGTTCTGACCGACGCCTTGTCCTTAGGGATAGATCCCCACCTTCCCCTTCTTCCTCTTCTTCCCAACCATATCGACCGGTGATCCATGAGCGACACCAGGTCGATTACGACCGCATTTCTGGCCGTCCAGTGATTGCACCACGCTTCCTGGACGTGTCTGCTTTTGATTGCCTCCAGGTAGACGGAGACCTTAGGAGGATGATTTCTACAGTTGGGCTGGATCAGTTTACTGAGATCCGAGCCCCAACCTACTTGGAGCCGACCCTAGAGTTCGTTAGCTCCTTCACCTACCTTCCCAAAGAGTAGTCTGTGAAGTACCGGTTGATGAACCGGAACTTCTTAGTGCCACTTGAGTACTGGAGAGATATTTTTGGCTTTCCGAAGCCCACCGCTGTTGACTTCCCGTCCCGATCAGTAGCTAGAGAGTTTTGGGGGCAGATTGCCCATATTGTTGAGCACGCAGATAGATGGCGCCCTGGAGATTCTAGGGAGAAGGTCATCTTCCATTTAGCCTTTAGGTTAGCCCACCGGATATTCAGCGAGACACTTCTGGCGTGTACTGAGACGCCCCAGAAGATCCGACAGGGAGAGCTTTTCAGTTTGTACTGCATGGTTACTGGAGGTATCCCGGACTTTGGCTTGATATTGGCAGAGGATCTGCACAAGATCAAGGCCAAGGCAAAGGGAGACATCTGCTGCGGAGGGCTTGTCACCCATATAGCTAGCTATCAAGACATGGATCTCAGCGCATGCACGATGGTGGCGGCTCCGAAGCCGCTTGGATTGCAGGAGATGATCACTCGGCGGATTCTGGTTCCCCGAGGTCTGACTACTCCGTATGTGGCTATGCCGTGGGAGCTGACTACGCCACAAGGGATCAGGTGGTCTGCCCAGTTTTCTGTTTATGACCCTCACTATTGGCAGACCGCTTGGGCTCCACTGATGGAGGATTACAGAGAGGCAGCAGTTGCCCCAGCTGAGGAGGAGGCTGATGATGAGGAGACTGTTGATGAGAGAGAGGGTGGAGTCCCGATGGATACAGGTACAGATACTGCAGGGACGAGCGCACCACCAGTTATAGATCTGGATGAGGAGGACACTGAGCCTGCACCTGCTACTTCTCCAGTGAGACCTGCTAGGTGTAGGACACGCCGACACAGGGATCCAGATGCTCACAGACGGATCGATGACCTGACGGATCAGGTTATTGATTCATATGCTGCTTTGTCACTGGATATCCGCGAGATGCAGGAGCGGCAGCACTACCAGCACATGATGGCCCAGATTCAGTTCGAGCATATCATGGGCTATCCGTTCGACCCGACCCAGTATCCGTACATGCCACCACCACCACCACCGGATCGTGACTACTGAGAGCTGCAGGATTTTCTTTATTATTTTTATGCAGTTCAACTTATTATCCGGTGAGTATTTTTATCCTTTAGACTTATTTTGACCCACTGGGACAGTGTGTCCCAAGTATGGGGTGTTTATGTGATATTTGACACTTATGTATGACTTCACTTGATCGGATATTGATATTTTATGCTTCAGTTGCTTCTATATGTTTATCTGAAATTGCATGCATACTTACAGGTTATTTGATTGAGAAAAACGTCGAAACTGAAAGAAAACAGGTTTTTTTAAAAAAATTTTGGACCTCGACCGGGGCAGTTCTGGCCGAACGAGGCGTTTCACCTCGGTTGACCTAAGAACACCTCGACCGAGGTAGGTTAACTGAGAGTTTTCGAAAACGATTTTTGTGTTACTTATTTGGATATGATCTCAGTGAAGATCTTGTTTACTGACTGGTTTTAAATTCTTTATGTGTTTGAAAGTTTTTATAATATGTTTAAGTTGCTAAATGCTTTGTTTGAAATTATTGGCATGTTTAATACTTTGTTTTTGTCTAAATTATGATGAATTTGAAAGTTGACACCACATCATGAGTTCTCTCACTTTCTTCCTGGAAAGACCAAGGCAATTCATTCTTCTCTCTTCTTCTTCTTAATCATGCTTAGCCCCTCATATACATTTTGCCTCCCTTTATCTATCCGGGAATTTGGAAGCAAGAAAGTAGTGAAAGCAAGTGAAGTAAAGTTGAGAAGTTGGCTGGAAGTGAAAGTGTTAGAAAGTAATCTTAGGTTTGGGGAAGTCAATCATGAAGATGAGTAACTCGGCACCATTCACATAGCCGGGTGTTTGTGTCTTGCCAAAGTCGGATTGAGCGATATTCCTAACGGGTCATGGTATGTGCATCAAGGGTTTGATGCATCTCAAGAAATTGATGATTGCTGATTTCCTAGGCTTCGGTTATTGTGCACCTCTGTCCATGCATCCCAAAAATTAAAGTAAAAAGAAAAAGTGTGAAATAAGCAAAGCTTATTGGTGGAAGATGTTGCAAGTCAAAGTAAAAGTGAAGTATATCCTTTTCCCGGATTCTAGCACCACATTACCTTACATACATCCCTACCCTACACGTTTCTTGACCTTTCTTTTGGGAAGCCCTTGAGACCTTGAGCTTGTTGATTGACTTAGTGGTTTAAACTGGATTATACATGATTGATTTTGATAATTATGACTTATTATGCATTCTATGATTTTATGCAAAGATGAACAACTTTCTTATATTTATAAAATGTTTTGAACATGTTTTGATTTTAAATTCCATGAAGTATTCTCTTAGAGTGATCTATGATAGTTGCACACCATAAAAATGTTTTTGAAAGACTTTTCATTGATTTTCTTGACTTATAATCCATTCTATCTTGTCTTTTATATGCGGAACTTGCTTGGGGACAAGCAAGGGCTAAGTATGGGGTATTTTGATAGCATGAATTATAGTCTATATTTTGGGGTTTGTTTGGACATTTTATCTTTCATAATCTGCATGTTTGTATGTATATTATGTGATTATATTACCATTTCATCTACCTTTGCGGGAATCGAGGTCTACACCTAGTTTTGTTGTAATCGTAGGTAAAATGACACGTTTTGCATCAAAAAGGAGCAAAAGGAGCTATGGAGTCATTGGAGCTACATTGAGGAACGTAAGGAACCATCCAGGAAGCATAGCCATGGATTAAAGATTCACTTTGGACCAGTTTTGAGAGATTTCACATTCAGTTGTGACTCACCTTGGTTGACCACAGATTCATCTCGACCGAGGTGATCCAGGGAAGTCGACTCGACCGAGGCGAATACCTAGGACGCGGCGAGAATATTTTATTCTTGGCTGAGATCTTTTATATTTTGAAAGTGATCTTATATTTTTGGGCTTGGCTCCTGGAAGGAAGAAGATATACCAGATCTTATATTTTACCTATTTTTATGGGAAGAGATCTTTCTAAGATATCTTATCTTTGGAGGGTTATTTTCCTATAAAAAGGGTTGGATTTCCACAAATCCACAATCCCGCTTAGCACGTTATACACCATTGAAGGCTGCGAGATCCTGCATACAGCCGGAAGATCACGCTTACACCGCTGCAGCCATACTCCAGTTGGGAGATTTGAAAAACCTTTTTGAAGGTTGAAGGAAGATTGAAGATTGTAGCTTTTATAGCTTTTGGAGGTTTTCTTGTAAGATTACCTTAGATTCTCTTCCTTGGTGTCTTGCTTGTTGGATTTATATCCAAGGAACGCTTTGTTGTGATATTTGATTCAGTTATTGAAGTCTTTCATTAAATTCTTCTTGTTCAAATATTCACCTTCTTCCCATATACTTGATTAATACTTTCATGATGATGATGAGTGGCTAATTTCCTTGTGTGATTCTAGGGTGATTGGCTGAAGGTTGTGGGAAAAACAATATTAGAATAATCTTAGATTCCAGTAGGACCCTGAAAGTTCGAGTCTTTAACCTTAACCCTAAGCATCTCGCTCAGTCGATGAACATCTCGGCCGGGATGGAATTTGGCTGACCGAGGTGACTTATCTGATCCTAAATTGAGGGTTAAGTGTTAGAGTTTGCCAAATCCTATCCTTATTACACCTTTCCTGGTTCAATGCAAGTTTAGGATGAGACTTACCCGGTAATTCCTTAGTTTGTGTACCTAAGATCATAAGTGTAGGTAATAAAGGTTTATCCTTTATTGGGGTTTGAGTGTGCTTTCATCCCATCTTTGTGAGTTAGCCTGAGACTTACCCGGTAAAGGTTGATTCTATTCCCTTAGATGGTTGTTAGTTTGAGGTTATGGTTCTTTATCTTGATTCCTTGAGACTTACCCGGTAATAGGAGTTACGGTTTAGGATTAGTGAGTAGTGAGACTTACCCGGTGATCTATTCCACTTTAGTAACACCTTCCCCATGCAAAAACCTCAGCTTTGTCCGCTTATCTTTAGATCTTGAGTTGGAACCACAACTAGATGCTTTAATCTCTAGAATTGCATGTTTCCTTTATTGAATTCTTATTCATCTTTGATTGTGTTAATTGCTCTTGTGGTTAGTATTTACATAAGTATACCGTAATTGGACTTTGTTTCACTAAGTCCCTGTGATCGACCCCTGGAATTCCTTTCTTTTACTACGATTGACCCGTACACTGCGGGTTCGCATCCTTGTTTTAAGCTTACGTCTAGGGTTATAAATTTAAAGCTTGCACACACCATTTGGAGCGAACAAGAGGTCTAGGTTGGAAACAATGCCACTCGAAATCTTCTAAAGGTCGGATGGATAAATAAACAGAACCCGAAAGGGGTCTATGTTTTCAAAAGGGGGTTTTGTTTTTAAACTTATCGGTTTGGGATAGATGCATGGGCGACCACCACTACCTCTACGGATCTCAACAGTGTAGTTTCTTATGTTGCCCTTTTTATATGCTTTTTCTGGATTAGGACTTGCACGAAGACCTCTACTAGCTAGAGGTCGGGGCGAGGCCCCAATTCCTGATCCGCCTATCGTTGAGGCGTTCGCTGAGCAAGTTACTGAGAGCGTTTTTCCTGAGGCTGGGAACGGACCGCTGCTAGGTCCGGAGCACACAGAGTGCCATCAATGGAGTCCGCTCGAGCATATATCGGAGCTTCTGCATATCGCGATTATGTGCAGAGAGTTGAGGAGGCTATCAGGACTAGAGGACCTGCACCTACACCGCCAGTACCCGTGAGCTCAGTTAAGGACGACAAAGTTCAAGATAGGGCAAGTTTGGAAGTCGAGCTTTGGCTAGACCATATGGATTCAGCTTTGGAGTCGATAAGAAGCATGCTCAAGAGTCGACCGGATTCTAGACGATCTTCTCAAACAGGAGGTCCTGAGAAGAGACAGAGGACTGGACCAACCAGTGCTGGAGCTAGAGCAGTTGGGTTTGGGCGTAGTCAGACGCCGGGACGTTCTAGTTTCCAGCAGAATTACAGGGGACGGCAGTGTCATAACTGCGGAGGAGATGGTCACATCCGAGCTGATTGTAAGAATGTTGCTGTGACTTTCTTTTTGGCAAGTCAGGACACAAAGCTGCGTTATGCCGTCAGGGTAAGGCGCCATCGCAGTAGGGTTCTTCACCTGCTAGTGCTGTAGGAGGTGGACAGAGGACTCAGTATCACCAGCTGAAGCAGAGAGTTCCGGGTTCTACAACTCCTCAAGGTTCCACTCCGGGTCAGGGCAGAGGACGAGGAGGTGGTGCTTCGGACACCAGAGGTGCTTAAGCTAGAGTTTATGACATGAGAAGTGCAGTGGAGCCGACAACTCCAGTGACCATAAATAGAATGGCCTTAGTTACCGTAGAAGGTAGACCCTTCTTTATAGGATTACCCGATGGGGGTAAGATTAGAGGTACACGTGAGATTCGCGATTGCCCTATTAGATTGGAAGGTCGCGATTGGCCAGCTAACTTCTTCGTAATGTACTTATTACATGAAGAAGTTTTCCTTGGCATGGATTGGATGGATCGACATCGAGCAGTTATGGACATCGGCAAGAGGACAATGACGGTAACTACGGATCCGGGCCATGTGGAGATCTTCAAATGATAGGATCTTGGGAAGACCGGTACAGTCATCCGTGCAGTTCGAGCTGCGAGACTTATCGGACATGCTTATGAGCGTTTTTGGTGCTATGCCATGAAGGATAGTGCGAGTTCAATTTTGGAAGAAATCCTGGTAGCTTGCAAGTTTACCGACGTCTTTGGAGAGCCATCAGGTTTACCTCCAAGGAGGAGTGTAGACTTTGGCATTAACTTAGAGCCTGGTACGAGACTGATCTCTAAGGCTCCTTATCGTATGACACCTATCAAGATGCTTGAGTTGAAGAAGCAGCTCGTGGAGTTAACCGTTAGCATGAAATATGACTATATTTTAGGCACTTGCTTTAGTTGTTTTTCCCTCTTTTATTTGTACATGGATATGAGTTTGAAGCATTTGTGAGCTCATTCACCCACTTTGTTGATATAGAGATCTACACTAGCTTTGTTTTGTTTATAAGTGAATAAGGGCTTGAATTGGAGCAAAATGTAGAAAGAGAGGAGTATTTGATCATGCTTGATGGCAAATAGATGCTTTGGAGAGGCTAAGGAAGGAGCATGAGTGAAGAACATCACGGAATAAAGGCTTTCACAAGAATTTGGATTTCCACGCCCTAAATTACGGCCGTGGATTTGGCATTGGATCGTGGAAAGTGACATTGTAGCACAACAGAAAGTTACACGGTCTAAACCACGGCCGTGGAAACTTGTACTAGACCGTGATTTCCATGATGAAGTGACGTGTCATATTTGCCACGTCAGTGACGGTTATTGGGCTTTCTTGTAACCCTATTTCGCCCTATAAGAAGGCTTGCGAAGGGAGTTTCGAGGACGGCGGCTTTAGGGTTCATTTTACTTTCGAGATTGAGGCGAAGGATTGGAGACTCGGAGTGTGGCTTGTGAAAGACGTGATTTTGAAGATTGTGTACTTTCGGGATATCTTAGGGTTTCGATTGGAGGACGTATTGGCATCCCGTTCTTTGTTGTTTCTCTAGATCGCTATGAGGATTTCTATTCCTACTTTTCTGCATTCATCAAACATACTTTATTGTGGATTTGAGTTTGTTATTGGATAATTATTGAGTTTTCGGAGTTCTATACCTTTTCTTTTTTAAACTTGATTTTTGATATCATGAATATGATTGTTGGCTAAAACCCTTTAGCAATTCTAAGGTGAAGGGTTGATAGTTGTGGCTTAGATAATGATAGATCGATCGTAAATAGATTGGACCCTGAGAGTGCGAGAAACCTCGTCAACAGCCTAAACCACGGTCTGTTCTTGAGTTCCACGGCCGTGGAATCTCAAGATCTAGCCGTGATTTTCTCTGTTTTACGACCTTTGCTTTTGCTTTAATCCAAAGTTAAAGATTTGATTTAACCTAGCCTTGGCTTACCTTTTCTAGGTAGTAGTGAGACTCAACATCCTCTATTTCGGTTTCGAGTGTCACAACCTTAACCGTTTTAGTTTATCTTTGATTCCTTGGGTTTGGGCATGGGTATTTGAGATCAATTCTTACCTTTAGATCCTTTCTATACTGCAGCCTCAACAACCTTTATAGAGAGAGTCTTAGTTGAGACATATAGTGTTTTGGAACTTCACCGTATATTCCTTACCTTAGTTATACCTTTGCAATTTCAACTCTGTCCTTACATCTATAGAATATCTTAAATCGATTGCCACAACTGGATACCTGGATCTTTAGGGTTGCTGTTTTCCCCAATATTTTCAAAGCTTTTATACTTTTACTTGCTCGATTATTCGAAACTGAATTTGACTCACCAAATCCCTAAGTTCGATACTCTGGAATACTTGCTTAACTGCGCCGATCCGTACACTGCGGGTTCGCTTGTTTAGATTTCAGTTTGTAATTAAAACTTATTTGCACGCACACTTTGAGGCAAACAAGTTTTTGGCGCCGTTGCCGGGATTTGGTCTAGACCAAATATCGGTTCTCGAGTTTGGGAGCTTTGCTCTTGTTATTTGATATCTCTTTTTGAGTGATTTTTGCAGATTCTTTAGGTATATGCGAAAGACTAGATCTACCAAAGATCTAGTTTCTTTTGATCCAGAACTTGAGAAAACTTTGAGAAGAAAGTTGAAAGAGAAAAAGATGGCTGAAAACAATGAGAGAAACATCCAAGCGGAGTTGGATGAAGTTCAACTTCAACTCAAGTTGAGTGAGAAGGCTCGTATGGAAGAATTGGAGCGTCATCAATTCCAAATGGATGAGCTCAAGGCTATGATGCTGGACATGAAGTTGGAGATGAATGATGCTAAGAAGAAGAAGGTCAAGAAACCAAAGTCTATTAGAGCTGAATCATCCGACGATGAGGATGAGGATATGCCGCCACTAGAGGACATTGATCCGGTGATCCATCCCGTTCGAAACAACCCTAGACCACCGGTTGTTCCTTGCATTCCCGCTGGAGATGTGAGAATTGCTCATGAAGGGGATGAACCACGGACTCTTGGGCAAAGAATGGATCCCATTCAGCAACCGAACCGTCTAGGTGTGAATTTCGGAGCTGAAGATATCCAGGAATTCAGTTTTAGTCCACAAGTTATCACCATGGTTCGCCAAATTCAGTTTGGTGGGACGAGTGCTGAATCTCCACACCAACACTTGCAAAATTTCGAGATTCTCATGGAGACATTAAAGCCAAAAAGGGCTAACAACAGCAACTACAAGATCAGACCGTTCTTCTTCTCTTTGAAGGACAAAGCTTTGTCTTGGTATCAAGCTCTTCCAGCTGGAAGGCTTAACACATGGGAGGATCTATCTTCGGAGTTCCTCACCAAGTTCTTTCCGCCATCCAAGACGGCGGAGTTGAGAGGTAAGATTAATGCATTTTCTATGAAGCCTAACGAAAGTTTGTTTCAATCTTGGAAAAGATTTCAAGATCTCTTATTGGATTGCCCATACCATGGCATTTCAAAGCTGGAATTATTGGAGATCTACTACAAGGGGTTGGATGTAGAAACACAATTCAATCACCAATCTTTGTCTTGTGGTACATTTATGGACATGAGAGAAGATGATGCTTGGGACTTCATTGAGAAGAAATCTCAAGTGATAGAGAAGTATTCCCACCGAAAGGTTGATCCTAATAGCCGGAATCAAGGGGATCCGGGAGCTAAGCTAACACAAGTTGCACAAACTTAAATATTCTCCCTCAACACCGAAATCAAGGAGTTGAAGGAAATCATTAGAGGTGGCCTTCAAAATCCAAAGGAGCAAGATGTTGGTTACTTAGGAAACAACAACAACAACAACAACAACAACCAAGGGAATAGGAACAATAACCGGAACAACAATTGGAACAACAATTGGAATAATAACAACAATAGAAATTTCAACAACAATTTTGTCCAACCAACAACAAAATTCCGGTAATTCCTATGCAAATTCTGGAAATTCACTAACATCTCCATCTTCTTCTACTCCTTTGAAAAGCCAGGGACAAGCATCAAATGGCTCAAACAAGAAGGAGAAGGAGAAGCCCGACCCCATGTTGGAGACTATCTTAGGAAAGCTAAAAGGTTTGGAGAGCTACATAACTTCGGTTGACAAAGCTCACAAAGCTTTGGAAAACCAAGTGTTCAACAAGGCCGGAGAAGTTCCTAGAGTTCAAGTGAAGCTTCCCGGGAAGACGGAGGACAACCCAAAAGGAAGGGTGATGGTTATCACTACTAGGAGCGGTGTGACAACTACCGACCCGCAGCCTAAGTTTATACATCTTACAAACCTCCTCTACCATTCCCGCAATCTAGAGCAAGAGTGCGTCTAAACAAGTAATTCGGTAAGTTCATTGAACTAATGAGCAAACTGCACATTAATATACCTTTCATTGATGCAATTGTAGGTATGCCCGCTTACGGGAAGTTTTTGAAAGAGCTCCTCTCTAACAAGAGGAAGCTATAAGACTTTGGAGAAGTCAAGATGAGTTCAGAATCTTCGGAGCTCATCAAAACAATGCCGAAAAAGATGCCCCCAAAGCTGAGAGATCCGGGGTAAATTTGCATTCCAATTGGAGTGGGAGAAGTCACATACGACGCCCTTTGTGACTTAGAAGCAAGAGTAAGTATCATCCCACTTGCTTTGTGTAGGAAGGTCGGTTTAGGTGAACCTAAATCGGTGAAGATGACGTTGTACATGGCGGATCGATCCATAACTCGTCCCGTCGGTATCATTAAAGACGTCCCAGTCAAGCTCGGTAAGTTCTATATTCCAATAGACTTTGTTGTGCTTGACATTCCTACAGATTGTCCGGTTCCGATCATACTCGGAAGACCGTTTCTTGCAACATCCGGTTGTATGGTGTATTGCAAGAATGCTAGACTAGCCTTCGACATAGGAGAAGAGAAGGTTGAGTTTGTTCTCTCAACTTTGGTAAAAGAGCCAGCTCTTGGAGAGGATATGTTCAATATCTATGACGAGGAAGCGTCTAGAGAGGAAGTGAGCTCGATTCTATTCAAAGATCCATTGCAAAAGGTCATAACCATGAGCATCATGGAAAAAGGAGAGGAAGAGGATTGCAATGCTGAGGTTGAAGCCTTGGAAGAGCTAAAGGAAGTACACGAGGAAGAGTTTGAGAAACTATACAATGGCTCAAAAAACCTGAGAAACCACGGTCAGTCGTGCTATTCCACGGCCGTGGTTTCACCAAAACTGGCCGTAAACTGCTATTTCGAGAGCAACAGAGAGTTCCACGCCCAAAACCACGGCCGTGGAAGTAACAGTGGTGTCGTAATTTTGGGAAATTTTGATAACAACTTCGTTCTTTCCACAAATGCTCTTGAGTCTCCTTCAATCACTCCTACACCCTTATAGACTTCTAAGGAACCGTCGGACACACCTCAAGACTCATCAAAGGCATCAATAGCTATGGAATTGAAGCCACTTCCCACACATATTTGGTATGCATTTCTTGGAACTAATTCTACTTTTCCCGTTATTGTTAGTTCCGATTTAAATGAAGATGAACATGAGAAACTAATGGTTGTTTTGAGGAAACATAAAAAAGCCTTAGGTTACACCATAGAGGATCTTGTAGGAATTAAACCATCTTTATTCATGCACAAGATTCTAATGGAAGAGGATTTGAAGCCTTCGCGACAACCTCAAAGACGGTTAAATCCGATCATGAACGAGGTTTTCAAGAAGGAAATTCTTAAGTTACTTGACGCATGTATCATCTATCCTATCTTCGATAGCAAGTGGGTGAGCCCCGTTCAAGTTGTCCCGAAGAAAGGAGGAATGACGGTTATCACCAACAAGAACAATGAGCTCATTCCTACAAGAACCGTGACGGGATGGAGGATGTGCATTGACTACCGCAAGCTGAACAATGCAACTAGGAAGGATCACTTCCAGCTACCATTCATAGACCAAATGCTTGAGAGGTTAGCACAACACTCCTATTTTTGTTATCTTGACGGTTATATTGGTTTCTTCCAGATTCCGATCCACCCGGACGATCAAGAGAAGACCACATTCACGTGCGCATGGGGTACGTTTGCTTATAGGAGGATGCCATTCGGACTTTGCAACGCTCCAGCCACCTTTCAAAGGTGTATGATGGCCATCTTCTCCGAGTATGTTGAGGAAATCATGGAGGTTTTTATGGATGACTTTTCTGTTTATGGTTCCTCATTCGAAAATTGTCTTTCTAACCTTTCTCTTGTGTTGTAAAGGTGTGAAGACACTAACCTAGTTCTTAATTGGGAGAAGTGTCAATTCATGGTTAAGGAAGGCATTGTACTAGGACACTTGATCTCTAATAGAGGGATCGAAGTAGACAAAGCTAAGATAAAGACTATAGAGAAACTTCCTCCTCCATCTTCAGTGAAGGGGATAAGAGGTTTTCTAGGACATGCTGGATTTTATAGAAGATTCATCAAGGACTTTTCTAAGATTTTGAAACCGCTAACTAATCTATTGTTGAAGGATGCAATTTTTGATTTTTTGCACGATTATTTAGACGCCTTCTATAAGATCCGGGAAGCTCTCATCTCAGCCCCGATTATCCAACCTCCGGACTGGAATCTCCCGTTCGAGGTTATGTGTGACGCAAGTGACGTAGCTGTTGGAGCGGTGCTGGGGAGCAAAAGAAGGAAGGCCGGACACATGCCATCTATTATGCTAGCAAGACGCTAGATGAAGCGCAGCTCAACTACGCCACAACAGAGAAAGAATTTTTAGCCATTGTATATGCATTTGAAAAGTTTCGTTCTTATCTTGTAGGAGCGAAGGTGATTGTATACACGGACCATTCAGCAATCCGGTATTTACTCGCCAAGAAGGATGCAAAACCGAGGCTGATTAGATGGATTCTTCTCCTACAAGAATTCGACCTAGAGATCCGCGAAAAGAAAGGCTCGGAAAATTCTGTTGCAGATCATTTGAGTCGTCTACCATACATATAAGACGACAATCTACCCATTGATGACTTCTTCCCGGACGAGCACTTACACATCATAGAGGAGTGCATCGACAAGATATCTAGAGGTAACGAACCTTGGTTTGGTGATTTTGTAAATTACTTGGTTTGTCAGGAAGTACCTCCCGGACTATCCTATGCACAAAGAAAGAAGTTCTTTAGGGATGTCCGGCAATACTTTTGGAATGAACCTCTACTCTTCAAGAGAGATCCCGAAGGCATCATTAGGAGATGTGTGCCGGAAGACGAAATGCAAAGCGTCATTCGTCATTGCCATTCACTTCCTTGTGGAGGACATGCTAGTTCCAATAAAACTAGCGCTAAGGTATTGCAATCCGGATTTTTTTGGCCTACTTTATTTAAGGATGTGCAAACCTTTGTTTCCTGCAGCGATACTTGTCAAAGAATAGAAAATATCTCTAGGAGAAACGAGATGCCTCTCAACAACATTCAGGAGGTAGAGATCTTTGACGTTTGGGGAGCCGACTTTATGGGACCTTTCCCATCATCTTGCGGAAACCAATACATACTTCTAGCTGTAGATTATGTTTTGATATGGGTTGAAGCTATTTCCTCTCCAACTAATGATGCCATGGTTGTTGTCAAGTTATTTAATAGAACTATCTTCCCAAGGTTTGGGACACCACGGACCATTATTAGTGATGGAGGTTCACACTTCATTGCCCGACAATTCGAAGCTCTACTAGCTAAGTATGGGGTGACTCACACGATCGCCACTCCCTACCATCTACAAACAAGTGGGCAAGTGAAAATTTCGAATAGAAAGATCAAGGGCATCCTTGAGAAGACGGTATCAAAGACAAGGAAGGATTGGTCTTTGAAACTTGATGATGCATTATGGGCGTATAAGACTGCATACAAGACTCCTATAGGTACAACACCATACAACCTTGTGTATGGAAAGTCTTGTCATCTTCCGGTGGAGCTAGAACACAAGGCATACTGGGCTGTGAAGTGGTTGAACTTCGGCATGAAGGAAGCGGGCGAAAAGTGCCTCTTAGACCTTAACGAGCTTGAAGAACTCCGCTTGAACGCCTAGGAGAACGCCAAGATTTACAAAGAAAGGGCGAAGTGTTGGCATGATAAGCATATCATTCCAAAGGACCTCAAAGAAGGAGATCAAGTTCTCCTCTTCAATTCGAGACTTCGGCTCTTCCTAGGTAAGCTTAAATCTCGTTGGACTGCACCTTATTTGATTAAACGTGTTTTTCCCCATGGCGCAGTTGAAGTATGGGGTGAAAAGAGCGGAAGTTTCAAGGTGAATGGCCAACGACTTAAGAAGTATTCACCGCAGCTTCCAGTTGAGAAAATCGCTCCGATTGTCCTCGAATAAAAACAGGAACGGTCTAGCTACGGACCCAAAACAAGCGCTTCTTGGGAGGCAACCCAAGGTATTGCATTTACGTTTTTGTTTTTCTTTCTTAGATTAGTTTAGTTTAGTTGTTTTTGTTTTGTTTTCCCCTCGATACCTCCCGGTATATTATGTTTTCGGATGTAGGAATAAGGAATGGGCAAAGGAAGGAAGAAAAAGTTGGAAAGAATTGACGAAACTTGGAATTTTGGCACACAACAGAGACTTCCACGCCCAAAACCACGGTCGTGGAAGTAGCAGATGGCCGTAATTTTCCAAATTTTGACACAAATCAGAGAAAAACCACGGGTCCGTACATTTTCACGGCCGTGGAATGCCTCAAGTGACCGTGGTTTTCAAAAATTTTTACGGCCACTATATAAACCACCTTCCTTCACAAAAACACAACCAACCTTACCTTCAACGCCAAGAACCACGCCCAAATCGCCGCCACCCTTCCTCATCCCGTAATTCCTCGTCCGGAGTCCGATTCGATCGATTCTTTAACCTAAAGTGGAGCATTTTCAATCATCTACAAGATCCAAGCATCAAACTGAGTGAACAATACACATTGGAGAAGGAATTTGGATTTTACAAATCCAAACCTAGGTTTTTACTCCCTATTCTCTCTTTTTTCATTTTGGTTCAATTTTCTTGCAAGATTATAGGAGAACTGGGCGAAATTGGAATTGGAATTAGTCTAGGGCTGTGATTGTTGATTTTGGTGTGAAATTGCTGAGATTTGAGAGAGATAGACCAATTCCACGGTTCCGTACATTTCCACGGCCGTGGAATCCCAAGAACAAACCGTGGTTTTTTCTGTTGTTGAGAAAAAATGTTTAGAACGAAGTCTAGTAGGAACAAGAAGCAAAAGGGTGATAGTTCCTCCTCTTCCCAACCCCCTCCTAGTCAACCACCATCACCACCAGCTCCTAGAATCCCTAGAATCCATGAGGACTATGTAGAAGCATTGGAGAGGATTGAAAAAAGACCGATCATAGGACCTAGATACCTTATCCTAGAGGAGCTTGAGGAGCTCAATGTGGTGAATGATTTGACTTGGCTTTGGGATAGAGCCGGATTGATCATCTTATCCGCCATTAGGGAAGATGCTTATGAGGAGATAACAAGGGAGTTTGTAACTTCCTTTGAGCATAGCAACGTCAACCAAACGGTATCCTTTAGGCTAATGGAGCAAAACTATGAGTTCTCCATCATTCAGTTTGGAACCTTCTTTGGGTTCCATGAGAGTTTCAATGGTAGGTTTCCCGGGGGAGTGTATGCCAAAGACTTTTGGGAAGACATCGCTATGATCTATGCTAGTGAGGATCGTTGGCAACCGGCCGACACCAAGGCTAAGCTCATATACCACTTAGCCTTGAAGATAGCCCATAGAGTCCTTTCGGAATGTCTTTTCTCTAGGATCGAGACCCCACAAAAGATCAAGACCGATGAGCTTTTCCTCCTCTATTGCATGCTTACCGGTAGATCCGCCGATTGTGCCACCCTACTTGCCTCCACCATTAGTAAGCTGAAGAACAAAAAGGCCGGGAACATAGGTTATGGGGGTATGGTGACTCACATCGCCAACCAGCTAGGGATTGACTATTCCGCATGTACTAGGATAGCGGCGAGACCCTTGGGTCTCAATGGGCTTATGACTAGAGGTATCATCTTCCCCCGACACTGAGCTCCACCTACCGCTGCTATGCCTTGGGAGGAGAGAGGTGGTAGAGGTATCCCATGGCTTCCCGAGTACTCCATCATGCTAGGCCGCCACAATTGGAAGGAGACCTTCGTACCTATGGATGCCAATAGACTTGTAGCTCCTCCATATGTGCCGGATAAGGTTCCAGCTGAGAATGATGATGAGGAGATGGGAGGAGGACATGATTATGATGTAGGAGGCACTGAGCATGACTTTGGGACATTCCCGGACCAGCCGGCCGACTTTCCGGAGCCGCCTAGGCGATCTCCCCGCCCTTCTAGACCTTCCGGTTCTTCTTCTTCACGTAGGACTAGTGTGAGTGAGAGGCCGACGTGGATGGAGACCCCACCTTCTTGGTATGGAGAGCAGCCGACATGGATGGGAGCTCCTCCTCCATGGTATGATCATCCACCGGCGGCACCGACTCCTCCTCAGGACGCTCGTGCATGGTATGGCCAGCCGCCAGCTTGGTATTCACAGTTACCGGAGTGGGCGACCGATCTTTCGAGGAGAGTGGGAGATCTAGAGATCCATCAGCAGGCCCATGACGTAGAGCGCCAAGAGAACGTCCGTATCTTGAGGGACGTCTAACGTCAGCAGTTTGGGCGGAACTTCAGCTCAGACTTCTATCCATTCCCCCGCCTCCTTCCCAGTGATGATGATGAGATGACCCGACGGTTAGAGCCGCTTCACCGCCATTAGTGAGTTTCCTTTGTTTCTTTTCTTTTCTTTATTTCTTTTGAACATTGAGGACAATGTGTATTTCAAGTATGGGGTGGGTGTGACTATCGTTTGTAATAACTCTACTCACTTTGCTTTGCTTATGTCTATGAACACTTGCATGTTTCCTTTCATTGTCACACATTTCATTATTGCATTGCATGAAAAAGGCTTTGAAAACCCCATAAAAATTTGAAAATTTTGAAAAGATTTTGTGCTTCTAAGATTAGAGATGATTTATATGATGAAATTACTTGTGGAATGAATTTTTTATGAAAATTTTATGCTTGAATTGAATTATGAATTGTGAAGAGATTGAGTATGTTGTTTATCCTTTTTTGCAAATTTCATAATGTGAAAGTTTATATCTAAATCATATTGAGAAACGAAGGTTGAAATCACAAAATAAGTTTTTATACTTCTTTATGAGATGATTAAGGCACCTCGATTTTCTTACTTCTTTCTTTGATCATTTAGCCCCTCAATGAAAATATTTGCCTCCTTTACCTATCCGGGATTTAGGAAGAGTTGATTTTGGCATGTTTGATGTGGGAGGGCCATGAAAGCAATTGTTGAATTCAAAGTGTAGGAAAATAGGTTTGGGGAAGTCAATCATTATGATGAGTAACTCGGCACCATTCACATAGCCGGGTGTTTGTGTCTTGCCAAAGTCGGATTGAGTGATATTCCTAACGGATTATGGTATGTGCATCAAGGGTTTGAGGCATCTTGAAATTGAGAAACACCAATCTCCTAGGCTTCGGTTTTTGTGCACCGCTGTCGATAACTCCAAAAGTAAAGTCGAAATATTATGTGCAAAAAGTCTAGAGCAAAGCTTTAAGTTGGTGGTTAGTTCAAATGGTGAAAAGAAAAGAGTTTGTGTTGTTCCTTCTTCCCGGATTCATACACCACATTCCTTTACAAGTTTCCCACCTTTCCGTATTCTTGTCCTTGCTTGAAAGTCCTTGAGATCATAAGAGTGTTATTTCACTTGGTGATCTAAATTGAAGTTTCACATGCTTGATTTTGACAATGCTTGAAGGTTATGATGTTTGTCTTGAAGTTTGTGCAATTTATGATGTTCCTTTATTTTGCATATTTTGGTTTATGTGTATGAACGTTTTCAAGGATGAATGAAGCAAGATTTGAGGATGATCTATTGATTAGAAGCACATTACCAAAAAAGATTGTTTTGTTTTGTTTTGCATTCATATTTCATTCTACCTTATGTTCTAAGCTTTTGAAAACCTTGCTTGGGGACAAGCAAGTGACAAGTATGGAGTATTTTGTTAGCATGAAATATGACTATATTTTAGGCACTTGTTTTAGTTGTTTTTCCCTCTTTTATGTGTACATAGATATGAGTTTGAAGTATTTGTGAGCTCATTCACCCACTTTGTTGATATAGAGATCTACACTAGCTTTGTTTTGTTTATAGGTGAATAAGGGCTTGAATTGGAGCAAAATGTGGAAAGAGAGGAGTATTTGATCATACATGATGGCAAAGAGATGCTTTGGAGAGGCTAAGGAAGGAGCATGAGTGAAGAACATCACGAAATAAAGGCTTTCACAAGAATTTGGATTTCCACGCCCTAAATTACGGCCGTGGATTTGGCATTGGATCGTGGAAAGTGACATTGGAGCACAACATAAAGTTACACGGTCTAAACCACGGCCGTGGAAACTTGTACTAGACCGTGATTTCCATGACGAAGTGACGTGTCATATTTGCCACGTCAGCGACAGTTATTGGGCTTTCTTGTAACCCTATTTCGCCCTATAAGAAGGCTTGAGAAGGGAGTTTAGAGAGAGTCTTAAGTGACGCATATAGGGTTTTGGAACTTCATCGTACATTACCTTACCTTAATTATACCTTGGCAATTTCAACTCTGTCCTTACATTTATAGAATATCTTGAATCGATTTCCACAACTAGATACCTGGATCTTTAGGGTTGTTGTTATCTCCAATATTTGCAAAGCTTTTATACTTTTACTTGCTCGATTATTCGAAACTTAATTTGACTCACCAAATCCCTGAGTTCGATACTCTGGAATACTTGTTTAACTACGCCGATCCGTACACTGCGGGTTCGCTTGTTTAGATTTCAGTTTTATAATTAAAACTTATTTGCACGCACACTTTGAGGCGAACATTAACAGGGAAGGGTTTCATCCGCCCTAGTGTATCTCCTTGGGGCGCACCAGTTCTCTTCGTCAGGAAGTAAGACGGGTCAATGAGGTTATGTATCGATTACCGAGAGCTTAACAAGGTGACGATCAAAAATAAGTACCCATTGCCCCATTTCGATTATCCTTTGTATCAAGTGCATGGAGCTTCAATGATTTCAAGGATCGATCTGAGATCTAGATATCACCAGCTGAGGGTGAGAGAGCATGACATAGCCAAGACGGCATTTCAAACCAGATATGGACACTACGAGTTTGTAGTAATGTCATTCGGGCTTACAAACGCGCCCACAGTTTTCATAGAGTTGATGAACAGTATCTTCATCGACTTCCTTGACCAGTTTGTAGTTGTCTTCATAGACGACATTCCGGTTTACCCTTGCAATAGAGAGGAGCACGCAGGACACTTGAGGATCGTTCTTCAGGTTTTGCAGGATAGAGAGCTTTACGCCAAGCTCTCTAAGTGCGAGTTTTGGATGTCCGAGGTAGCATTCCTTGGTCACATCGTTTCGGCCGAAGGGATCAAGGTAGATCCGGCGAAATTAAGTCAGTAGCATCCTGGCCGCCTCCTAAGAACGTCAAGGAGGTACGCAGCTTCTTAGGATTGGCGGGCTACTACCGGCGTTTTGTTGAGGGCTTTTCAGTTATCGCTCGACCGCTCACTTCCTTGCTGAGGAAGTCTACGAGGTTTGTATGGTCCGAGCCGTGGTTGCCGAGCTTTGAGGAGCTGAAGAAGAGGCTGACCTCTGCTTCTATCTTAGCTCAGCCAGAAGGCGTTGAGGATTTTGTGGTTTACAATGACGCATCCATGCTGGGCTTATGATGTGTTTTGATGCAGAGGGGAAAGATGATTGCTTACGCGTCTCGATAGTTGAAGATGTACGAGGAGAATTACCCTACCCATGATCTGGAGTTGGTTGTTGTGGTTCACGCTTTGAAGATTGGAGGCATTATCTGTACGGAGCGATGTGTCAGATTTTCATAGACCATTAAAGTCTGAAGTATATATTCACTCAGCGGGAGTTGAATAACCGTCAAAGGAGATGGTTGGAGTTGATCAAGGGTTTTGATCTTCAGATCTTATACCACCCGGGGAAGGCTAATGTGGTAGCTGATGCCATTAGTAGGAAGACTCCCCAGGAGATGGCGATCGCTAGGCTGACAGCTCAGCCACAGTTACAGCGAGATTTGGTGTGGCTAGAGATGGATATATACTTCCCGGATTCCGACAGCTAGCTGTTCACCTTGAAGATAGTACCTGATCTGTTGGCCGAAATCCGACAAAAGCAAGAGAGTGTCCCAGCTTTGACACAGATCCGAGACCGGATGTCTCGAGGAGAGGCGCCGCAGTTTACAGTTGGTGCTGATGGAGTTTTGAGACGTCAGGAGCGTGTTTGTGTGCCTTCAGATCGAGAGTTGAGATAGAGGATCCATAAGGAGGCTCATTCTTCACCTTACTTAATGCACCCCAGTGCGAGTAAGATGTATTCGGACATCAGACGCTCCTACTGGTGGGGAGGTCTGAAGCTAGATGTCACGAGATATGTATCTCAATGTGCGACCTGTCATTAGGTCAAGATCGAACATCGTCGATTAGGAGGAGAGCTATGTTCGCCCCTAGAGGTGTGTGCAAATAAGCTTTAAATTTATAAAACTAGAATCAAGCAGCGAACCCGCAGTGTACGGATCGAGGTAGCTAAGCAAGAATTCCAGAGTATCGAACACAGGGATTTGGGTGGGAACAAATTCGATTTCAGGTTATCAAGCAATAAATATGAGAGTTTTGCAAATATTGGGAAAATAACAATCCTAAAGATCCGGGTATTCAGTTGTGGCAACAGATTCAAGATATACTAAATGATATAAAGACAGAGTAGAGATATGCAAAGGTACACTAATGTAAGGTAATCGTACGGTTGAGGTTCCAAAAACCTTATGTAACTCACCTAAAAGATACTCCTTATACAGGTTGTTGAGGCTCAATATAAAGAGGTTCTAAAAGCAAGGATTAGTATCAAATACCCAAACCTATAATCTAAAGGTCAAGACTAACTTATCCGATTGAGGTTATTGAGGCTCACAATCGGGGTAGAGGTTGTTGAGGCTTCACTACCACCTAGAAAAGACAAGTCTAAACTAAGTTGAAGCAAATCTTTAACTTTGGATTAAGGTAAAAGCAGGCTCGTAAACTCATGGAAATTACGGTTGGATCTTGAGGTTCCACGGCCGTGGAACTCAAGAACAGCCCGTAATTTGGGGTTGTCGGCGACACTTCTCTAACTCTCAGGGTCTAATCTGTTCGCGATCGATCTATCATCATCTATGCCACAACTATCAACCCTTCACCTTAGAATTGTTAAGGGTTTTTAGCCAATAACAGCCATTTGATATCAATTCAAGATTTATAAGATAGAAGATGGAAACTTTCAAGAACTTTCAATAATCTTTCAAACGAATCTCAAAATCACAATCGAAAACAAGTGTTTGTCAAGAGATTCAAATCAAACAATCAGTCACAATCTTAGGAAAGAAAGGAAACGGGATGTCAATCCGATCCTAAATCAAACCTAAGCAAGAAGAGGAGATTTCTTGCAAAATCCTCCAAGAACTTCGATCTTCCTCAACGCGAAGATCGCCAACAGCAATTCTCTAATCACGAACTTTGATCTTCAATGAGATCTCCCAAGAATCGCCTCCAAGAATGAAGACTTGTGTGTTGCTAAACTTGTGTTCTTGCCGCTCCACTTAGGGTTTGAAACGTCGTAAGCTAGGTAGCGGGGTAAGGCGAGATAAGGCGAGGTAAAGCGAGATAAGGCGAGGTAAAGCGAGATTGTAGCGAGATAAGGCGAGATTGTAGCGAGATAAGGCGAGATTGTAGCGAGATGACGGAATCTTGCCTCATCCGTCCTTTTTATAATGCAGGGCAAAATGTCGGCCCGGCCCGATCTTCAAGAGATCATGGCTTCGAAACGTGGCGAAAGAATTCGCCAAGATCACGGTCGTGGAAGATTCCACGACCGTAATTTAGGGCGTGAAGAGGAATACGGTTGTGTTCCACGGCCGTAATATCCCCTGGAATGAACATCGAATTCTGCATCACAATCCACGGCCGTAATCTAGGGTCAAACCGTGATTTTTGCCTTCCTTCGTGCATTCCTCAATCTAATACTTCAAATTGCTTCCAAAAGGTGTCCTAAATCTGGAAGTACACCAACTCAACTCTCCTTCGCTCGATTTCGTTCGGAAATAGCTCCAAATTACCTATAATCAACATAGAACTCGTGTAGACATCCATATCGACAATATAGGTAATACTAGCTCATATATGCATAAAGTTCCATCAAAGACTATCAATATGAATCAAATACGATTATAAAACGTGCCTAAAATATCACAATATTTCATGCTAACAAATAACCCCATACTTAACACTTGCTTGTCCCTAAGCAAGGTCTTTCAAAAAGCTTTAAACAAGAGTTAGGATGAAATATGTGTACCTTCTTTTGGATGAAAGTGACTTCTAAAGAATAGATCATTCTCAAACCTTGCTTCATTCGTTTTCAAACTTTCACGCACTTAATTAGAGAGTAAGAGGTAAAGAAGGCTCATGAAACAATTTAACTTCCAAGCAAGCATCATAACCTTCAAACATTATCAAAATCAATCATAAGAACTTCAATTTAGATCACCAAGCCATATAACATTCTTTTGATCTTAAGGACTTTCCAAAGGAAAAGGTCTAGAGTATGGAAGGGAAGGGAAACTTTAAGGGAGAGTGGTGCATAAATCCGGGAAAATGGACTACTACCTTCTTCTTCTTTGGCGGTTTCCGCAACTCTTCACTTAGAGCTTCGCTCTTACTTTTCATTTTTCGACTTTACTTTTGGAGTTATGGATAGAGGTGCACAAAAACCGAAGCCTAGGAGATTGGCGTTTCTCATTTTTGCGAGATGCCTCAAACCCTTAGCGCACATACCATAATCCGCTAGGAATATCGCTCAATCCGACTTTGGCAAGACACAAACACCCGGCTATGTGAATGGTGCCGAGTTACTCATCGTCATGATTGACTTCCCCAAACCTATAATTTCTTTCTATTCGATTGATTGCAAACATATGCTCTCATGGCCCTCCCACATCATACATGCCTTTTTCTCATTCACTTTCCAAGTTCCCGGATGGGTAAGGGAGGCTAATATTTCAATGAGGAGCTAGATGATCAAAGGAGAGAAGAAAGAAAGTATCGAATTGCCTTAATCATTTCAAAAAGAAGCATAAGAGCTTATAATGTGATTTCAACTTCAATTTCTTACATGATTTAGGTAACATTTTCACATTATAAAACTTGCAAAAGAGGTAAAATCTATTCATTCAATTTCTTTTCGAATTACTATCCTTTCAAGCATGCAATTGTTATCAACTTAATTCACAAGTAGTGTTTATCATAGAATTCATCTCAATTCATTAGAAGCATCAAATTTTTCAAAAATTTTCAATTTTTATGGGTTTTTAAAGTTCTTTTTCATGCAATGCAAGAATGAAACGTGTGACATATGATGAACATGCAATAATAGTCTCGGAATAGAAGCAACATATAGAGTAGAGTTATTACAAACATTTAGTACATCCCACCCCATACTTAGGACGAACATTGTCCCTAATGTTCACAAGAAAGAACAAAAGAAAGAAAAGAAAAAAGAAAACTCACAAATGGCGGCGGGGATGTCTAAAACGAGCAGTCCGGTCATCTATCACTGCGGTGCCGGTGGAGGTGGGAATGGAGAGAAACTCGGGTCATAGTACCGCCCAAACTGCTGGCGGTAGACGTCCCTCATCATGTGGTCGAGGTCGTCCAAATGTCTGTCTCTAGCGTCCGCCCGGATCTCTAATGCTCCGACTCTCTCTGAAAGTCCGGTAGCCCACTCCGGCATCCTCTCATACCATCCCGGAGCGCGATCATACCATCCGGGAGCGTCTGCTGGTGCTGCTGCTGGTGGTGGTGCTGCTGCTGCTGCGTGTGTAGTGGTCCAAGGAGGAGGTGTCTCGTACCAGGTGGGAGGTGTAGTCATCCACGTGGGTCTCTCGCTCACGCTAGCGCGGCGAGATGACGAGCCTGAAGCTCCAGTCGGACGCGGAGAGCGTCTAGGTACATCCTGCTGATCCGGCTGATCCGGAAACGAGCCGAACTCCTGCTCTGCTCCTGCACCACTCTCATACGGCTCTCCCATATCCTCCTCATCTACAACCGGCGGTGGGACGTAAGGGGGAGCTACAAGCCTGTTCGCATGCATCGCAGCGAACGTCTCCTTCCAGTTGTGGCGTCCTGCCACAATGGAATACTCCGGCAGCCACTCAATACCCCTGCCGGTCCTACTCTCCCAGGGCATGCCCGCGTAAGGCGGACCTCTATGTGTGGGGAAGATGAGTCCCCTGACCATGAAAGCGTGTAGCCCTAATGGAACTGCCGGTATACGCGTGCAAGCTGAGAAATCCACTCCAAAAGTCCTAGCTATGTGGGTCACTATCCCACCGTACCCAATGTTCCCTCTCGATTTGTTGTGTTTTTGTGATGAAGTGTGGCTTTTATACTTGCAGGCAAAATTTCAAAAATTACGGTCTATTGGGGCATTCCACGGCCGTGGAAATGTACGGACCCGTAATTTTTGTGATTTTTCACAGGCCTTTGAGAATTACGGCCACTGTAGCAACGACGACCGTAATTTAGACCGTGGAACTCTCTGTAAAGCTTCAAAGTCCAAATTTCGTCACTTCTCTTCGACATTATCCTTCCTTTCCCCTTTTTCATCGATCCTACAACCAAAAACACGAACATACCGGGAGAAATCGAGGCAAAAATAAAGCAAAAACTTCTATTCTAACTACTCTATGAATCGAAAGTAAAAACGAAAATGCGATACCTTGGGTTGCCTCCCAAGAAGCGCTTTGTTTAAGGTCCGTAGCTAGACCATATTCGCACTTATTCGAGTG